>JAYESD010000004.1:70343296-70943296 GCA_036927565.1 Tuctoria greenei | reverse complement strand
ACTGGACTAGTCTGAACCATACCAGACTAGTCCGATTTCTCTGTATTTGATCAAGTTGTTAAGTGTTTCAGGATCCGACAAAAGTTCAAAAAGCCTATTCACCCCCTCTCTAGACTACATTCAATTGGTATCAGAGCTGGACTCTTCAAAAGAGACTCACCGCTCGAAGAGAAGATGTCGGACGTCAAGGATGTACACAAGAACTTCAACCAAGAGAAGGGTGACGATGAAAAGAATCAGAGCTGGAGAAGCTCCTCGACGCCATTCAAGACTACGAGGATGATAATGAGGAGATGCTGGAACTGAAGGCACTCCTAAGGAAGAAGTCACTATGCCCAAAAGGGAAGATGAAGACCAAGGATGAAAAGAAGAAGAAGGGGAGTAGTCACACCAACTACTCTCGATATCCTTTTAACTATGATCGTCTGAATTCTAACAATAACCATTACTTATCAATTCCTCTAGGAAAAGCCCCATACTTTGATGGCAATGATTATTCAATGTGGAGGCAAAATATGAAAATCCATCTCATATCACTTAACCACAACTTGTGGCATATAGTGTGTGGAGGGATAGATATCCCAGATGACGATGAAGAGCTCACACCAAGTGAAGAACAAGCTATTCATCAGAACTCTCAAGCTGCAGCTATCATAACATCGTCACTAAGCCGAGACGAGTTCACCAAGGTGGATGGACTCAAAATTTCTAAGGAGATATGGGACACTTTACAAACTGCACATCAAGGTGATCGTCATGTGCGAGAAGCAAAGATTGAAATGATTGAAGGCGAATTGGGAAGATTCGCTATAGAAGAAGATGAGTCACCGCAAGATATGTACAATCGATTGAAGAATCTCATCAACGAAGTTCAAGCATATGGAAGCAATAAGTGGAATGATCACGAGGTCGTGAAGCTAATTCTTATAGCTTTCATGCCTCACAACGTAACCCTATGCTCGATGATTAGAGAAAGCCCCGGGTATCAGAAAATGACCCCGAAAGAGCTTCTTTGGAAGATTATCAACTTTGAAGTGATGGAGAAGCAAGACAAGCACGTTAAAGAGATTGCCGACCTTACCTTGGCAAAGAAGAAAGGAGTTGCTTTGAAGTCCACTTATAAACCTATATCAAAAGAAGCTCGAGAAGCTCAAGATGAAGACGACAACGATGATGAGAGCAATGATATAGATGAAGAAAATATGATCCTATTCATGAAGAAATTCAAGAAAATGATGAGAAGAAGACAAGGTGGTAGACCAAATGAAGGAAGACAAAGGGACAAGCCAAGACCAAAAATGAGGCGTGCTTGCTATAACTGTGGAGAATATGACCATTTCATAGTTTATTGTCCTCATGAAGAAAACAAGAGGAAGACCAAGGACAACAAGAATCAACCCAACAAGATGTTCAAGAAGAAGAAACAATATGGTAAAGCACACTTAGGGAAGGAGTGGGACTCTAATGATGAGTCCTCATTTGAAGAAGAAGAGGAGATGACTACCATAGCCGTCATGAATCCTACCAAGAAATCCACCCTCTTCCCAACCATCGGCGCAAGGAAAGACACCGATCATACGTGTCTAATGGCCAAGGAAGGTAAAAGGAAGGTAACAACTAAATCTTCCTCCTCACATTCTTTTAATAGTGATAGTGATAACTCTAGTGATGATGAAGATATGCTTGTTGGTTTAGATAAGAAAACTGCGTCTACAATGAAATTTTTAATGGATAAGCTTGTTGATAAGGAGGCGCTAGTTGATCGTCAAGAAGATATGATCATCCTCCAAAAGGAAAAATATCTTAAGATCAAAAATCTCCTCGAGCTTTAAAAAGAGCAAAGCAACTCACTGGAACTTGAGTTAGCTTCAAGCAAGGAAGCTTGTTTGAAGCTAGAAGACTCAAACATGGCTATCAAGGATGAACTTGCTAACTTAACCAAAGTTAACAAGATCCTTGAGGTATAAGTTGAGTCACTCAAGTCAATTGGTTCTTCAACCTCTTCAAGCTCACCTTCTCAACATATAAAATCTGAAACTACTATTGCTTGTGTATGTGCTAAAATGGACACTAACTTGAAGGAGAAGTCAAACATGACAAAGGACAAGCATCCTTCCTGAAGTGGCATATTTGACAAGTATAAGGTCAAGTATGCACGCAGTGCATACTTGGTCACAAGACTTCCTAATGTCAAATATGGCATTGGATATTCTTATGGTGAACAGCAAAATGCTGGAAGCCACAAGAATAACAAGGGATGCATTGCCTTTGTCAAGGGAAACTCCTCTCAAGTTAGAAAACCTAATAATGTTGATAAATTTAACACTGTTAACACATATGAACAACAACTCTTGTTTAGAACTTTTGATGCATCATATGTTCTTATGAAATGTAATCTTGGTAGAGTTTATGCTAAACATGTTGGGCCATGCCATGGGAACACCAAGTCTCATGTGTGGGTGCCCAAATCACTTGTGACTAACCTCAAAGGACCCAAGCAAGCTTGGGTACCTAAGACCAAGGCATAATTTGTGTTTTGCAGGCCTATTCATCCCGTGGAGCTAAATGGATGCTAGATAGTGGATGCACCAATCACATGACCAGAGAAAGAAGGATGTTTGCTGAATATGAAGAAAATGAAGATCCAAGTGAAGGCATTTATTTTGGTGATAACAGTCAAGGAAGGGTGCTTGGTACCGATAAAATACCAATTTCAACACAACATACTCTTTCTCATGTTTTACACGTTGATTCCTTGGATTATAACCTTTTTTCATATCTCAATTATGTGACAAAGGTTATAATTGTTTGTTCACTAATGAGGGTGTTACCATCTTTAGAAGAATGATAACTCGGTTGCATTCAAGGGTGTGTTAAAGGGACAACTTTATCTGGTTGACCTCAACAAAGATAAAGCCGATCTTGACACATGCTTGATTGCAAAGACCAACATGGGTTGGCTATGGCATAGACGGTTAGCACATGTTGGTATCAGGAATCTTCAAAAACTTCTAAAAGGCAATCACATCCATGGTTTAAAGGATGTTGTTTTTGAGAAAGACAAGCCTTGTAGCGCGTGCCAAGCTGGGAAGCAAGTAGGAGCACCCCATCCCGCAAAGAACATCATGACTACAACAAGACCGCTCGAGCATCTTCACATGGACCTATTTGGTCCAATTGCTTACATAAGCATCGGCGGTAAAAAGTACAATTTAGTCACTGTTGACAATTTTTCTCGCTTCACGTGGGTTTTCTTTTTGCATGATAAGACAAAAACTCAAGGAACCCTCAAGAACTTTCACAAGCGAGCTCAAAAGGAATTTTCGTTGATGATCAAGAACATACGAAGTGACAACGGAACGGAGTTCAAGAATAACCAAGTTGAGGAGTATCTAGACGAAGAAGGGTTAAAGCACGAGTTTTAAGCACCTTATTCTCCTCAACAAAACGGAGTAGTCGAAAGGAAGAGTCGAACACTCATTGAGATGGTGAGGACAATGCTCGAAGAATATGTAACACCCCCATTTTCATGCATCATGCCCTACATACATTCATATACATGTTTAACATTAACCCACATAAAGAGGAATAGGTTTAACATTGATTGGAACAAAACCGCACTTAAAATGCTGAAAAGTGCAGACTAGTCCGATTTTAGTGAGGACTAGTCCAATTTCTCTCTGACTAAAATCAGACTTGTCCATTTTTGCAGCGGACTAGTCCAATTTTACCTCTGGACACTTTCGGACTTGTCCGATTTCATGCGGACTAGTCCGATATTCCAAGAATCCTTGAAAATTTGCTATGTCCCTAGACTTTTTCGGACTAGTCTGGTGTCCCAGCGGACTTGTCCGTTTTCCTCTCTGACTAAAGTCGGACTTATCCAATTTTAGGCCAAACTTGTCTGATTTTCACTCTGGACATTTTCGGACTAGTCCGGTCCTTTTTGGACTTGTCCAATATTTTGCGACTCTGAGTTAATCTTTTGTTTTATGACTTGTTTCTTGGGTTTCACGTTATGTGGGCCTAGGGACGTCGTGCCTAACTCTTTTAGAGCCCATGTGGGACTCTAAACAGGCCTCTACTCATCTCAAACTCGAAATCCATCTAACCCTAGCCTCCACCTCTATATAAACAACCCCACCCCTTGGCTTGTCATCTATTTGCCACTTTTCCACCCCACCCAAAGCCTAGTTCGTGGAGAGCCGCCACCAAGGAGGGAGGAGGAGATCCCAAGCAAGAAGAAGAAGAGGAGGAAACGAAAGAGGATCAAGATCTCCATCAAGTTTTGTTCTTCATCACCAATTCACCTCCAAGTCCATCCCCAACCCTAGATCATCGAGATCCAAGTGTTACCTCTAAGTTTCTTGATTCATTGGAGTTCTCAACACCTGGTATACCTTCTATTCTCTTTTCCTTACATGAATTCAACTCCTAATCTCCAAATTTATGTCGATCTAAAAAATCCTAGTTTGCTAGTTCTGCGAAGTGCAAACTAGTCCGGCCTTCTGAAGACTAGTCCGATTTTGCTGACTAAATTCTGTTTAATTAATTCTAAAATTAGATCTAATCACATCCTAACCTGTATAAACTTGTTAAAATCTATTAGAACTAGTTAGTGATCATTAAAAGCAATCTATTAACAAGTTATACCTTGCATTTGCATCAGTCATGCATGTCATGTCATATTGAGTAATATTTGTGCACACTTTGATTGTGTTTCTTGTCTTGTATGTTTATTGTGTTGATTAGACGGATTTGCGTTAGAGAGTGCCGCGGAGGATCTACAGCAACAAGAGTTTGAAGGCTTTGACCCTAATCAACCGCAAGAGCAAGGCAAGTGTCCTTGAAGCATATTTATCCAGCTTTAAAATAAATGTTTTGTTTCCAAAACTGCATGTTGTGTCAATTTGACGGGAATCCTATGATAGGAAGTTTACTAGATTTGTTAAACCACCCTTGTCACTAGGAATATATGATAGAGAGTCGGGAAGGGCTTTTTACCTTTTCGCCTCGCTTAATCAACTGGGATGGGAAAACAACTATACCACTCAATTTAATTATGCATTAATGAGATTGTGGTTGACATGAACTGGTTAAATATGTTATGGTAATGGGTGATCTAAGCAAGCTTGGTATGTGGATGGGTTGGATGTTACGGTGGTTTGCTTGCTTTAGATCTAATGACCAGTTCATGCGAGAATAAGCCAGGATTACAGTGCCACCACGAGGCCAAGTATGGGTGCGGCGTAGCTGATTAACTAGGGCTTTGCCAGTGCTATTTGGGCTATTAAGGATGCTCGGGGAAGGGGTAGTCGGATTGGGTTTGTTGATGATTGGTGGGACTACCCTGGGATCCGAATGGCTCAAGAGGGGGCCCTTGGTTGAAGATGTGCTCTGTGGGAGACATCACCACCGGTGAAACCTCAGTGGGGTCTAAATAGGCTAGTAATCCCTTTGTAAAGGCTATTTTTTGATCCCTTGGCCATACACCAAAGGAAGTGTAATTGTCATAAGGGAGGTTCTTTAGTCGCTGACGGGTGATGAAATAATAAACACATGGGTAAAGTGGTACAAACTCTGCAGAGTCTAACAAAACTATCATGATAGCCGTGCTTCCGGTTATGAGCACCTGGACAACTTCCATGATTAGAGGTAACTTGGTGTTGGGATGGCTATGGTTTGGTAATGGTTATGGCTGGTTATGGATTAATTTTTGGTATTGAATATGGTTATTGGCAAATGGTGGAATCTGGAACTATTGATCATGGTAGTGAATTCAGATGGGTATTATGATATTACTTATGATTATAATGGGTTTACATCACATACATATACTATATTGCTTTTCAAATGTTTTAATGTACTTTTCAGCACTTAGCCATTATTATTGTCGTCATTTGAATCAGCCACATGTCATACTTTCCACACTTGCTGAGTACAACATGTACTCACTCTTGCAATTCCCCCACCAATAGTTGCAGGTCAGGATTGGGAGTTTAATGGTGATAATGCAGAGTTCTAGGCCGTGTCTACCGTCAGCTTTGCCTGTGTTGTTTTGGAGCTGCGCTACCCTATCGCTTATGCTGCCTAGCCATTTAGTTTTCTTATTTAAGTTTATTTCCGGTGCATTAGTTGAAATTGTCATTAACAATTATTAGAGTTTGTATTCGAGAATACTCTGACTGTGTAATAAAATTTTGTTAATTAATCTTTTTTCTGCGGTAATTCTCTGTATACTCTTTTGTGAATGCACTCATGTATGTGTGTTGAACATCTTGGGCACACATATGCGTTCACTTGGATCATTTTCGGAACCGGGTGTCACAGATTGGTATCAGAGCCAGGTTGACCGTAGGACGCAACCTAGATAGAATGGACACTTTAGAGCACATAGGAACACTCAGGAATCGATGTGTTTTTGCTTGGTGTGCTGTTTGCTATATATATTGTTTGCTTGTGTGCTTAATAGAGTATTTTGGGATGCTTTAGCATTGCCACGTCCACCTAGGCTAGTTAGTTTCTTAGTTTCATATCCCTTGATACATATAGTTGGAAACGGTTTTCTAATTCTTACCTATTGCTTTTCTCCAGATGGTGAGAACTCGCAACCAGAGGGATGCTAGTGATGAGGTGGAGAACCATGGAGTTGCTCAGAACAACAATGGACAAGGACCTGCTAATGGAGCTATCAACATTGAGCAGCTTTTAGCTATGCAAAACCAGCTCATGCATACCATGATACAGACTATGGGATAGCAGCAGGCTGGTAAAATCAACAATCAGCCCCACATGCCTCCACTGCCACCCCCACCTCCTCATAACCGGTGGAGAGTTTATGAGGACTAGGCCACTGACCTTTTCTCAAGCTGCTGACCCTATGGATGCGGATGACTGGCTCAAGTCCGTGGAGAAGAAGCTTGCTATTGTACAATGCAGTGACCGGGAGAAAGTGCTTTTTGCATCTCATCAACTAGTTGGAGCAGCTGTGGATTGGTGGGATTCTTATTGCAATGCTCATGAGAACCAAGAGAGAATTACTTGGGCCGAATTTAAAGAGAGCTTCCGTTCTCATTATGTGCCGGAAGGTGTTATGTTCTTGAAGAGGCAAGAATATGAGAACTTAAGGCAAGGAAGATCGAGCGTGGGTGAATACCTCAACAAATTCACTCAACTCTCAAGGTATGCGCCTGAGGATGTTAGTCGGGACAGCCGGAAACAATACTTATTCATGAGGGGCTTGAACAATGAGATCTAAGTGCAATTGCTCAACTGTGATTATGCCAATTTCCAGAAGCTTGTGGACAAAGCAATTGTGGTTGAGAACAAGGTCTGTGAGATGGAGCAAGACAACAAGAGGAAGGCGCCATATCAAGGACAACAACAAGGAAGTAATGTGCGCCCTCGCTTTGCGCCGCCAAATGCGCCTTATTTCAGATCTTCTATTCCTGCTCAGCGCCCTGGATTTGCATTGCGCCCAACTCAGTTTGTGCAGTAGCGCCCTGTCATGCAAGCACCTAGGCCCCCGATGCCTTATACACCCCGTGCAAATTTTCCTGGTGCAAGTGTTCAAAACCAAGCTCGTCCCAATAATTCTGGTGGAGTTAAGAAGTGCTATACTTGTGGAGAAGTTGGACACTTTGCGCATCAATGTCCTAAGTCAGGCCTTGGTCAAGGAAGCAATGCGCCAAGGCAAAACCCAAGACCCAATGGAGGACAGCCACAAGGGAATCGTGGACAGCAGAATTTTGCTCGTGGCAATGTAAACCATGTCTCTACGGAGGATGCTCAACAAGCGGATGACGTGGTCATTGGTATGTTTCTCGCCAACTCCAACCCCACGACTATAGTATTTGATTCTGAAGCATCGCATTCATTCATTGCATTGAAGTATGTTGCCAAGTATAGTTTGCCTATCTCACATATGAAGTTTACTCTGTTGGTTAAGTCTCCTGGAGGAGAGATGAGAACAAATATAGTATGTCCAAAAGTAAGCCTTAGAATAAGGGCGTAGACTTCTCTGCCAACCTCATTGTTTTGGATTCTCAAGGACATTATACTTGGTATGGACTGGTTAAGGAAGCACAATGGAGTTATTTAGTGTGCCACAAAAAGAGTAAAGTTGACCAATGAAGAAGGACCTGGAACTGCACCTATAGCTAAGAGGCTGTATAGGATGCCTCCTATGGAATTGGCGGAGCTCAAGAAGCAAATCCAAGAGCAACTAGAGAAGGGTTTTATTCGCCCAAGCTCTTCACCTTGGGGAGCGCCCGTTCTATTTGTGGATAAGAAGGATGGATCCAAAGGATGTGCCTAGATTACCGAGCTCTCAACGAGGTAACAATCAAGAACAAGTACACCTTGCCACGCATAGAAGACTTGTTTGATCAGATGAAGGGTGCTTGTATCTTCTCTAAGATTAATTTGAGGTTGGGATATTTTCAAATGAAGATTAGACCGTCGGACATACCTAAGACAACTTTTAGGACACGTTATGGATCTTATGAGTACACCGTGATGTCTTTTGGATTGACAAATGCGCGTGCCTATTTTATGTACCTCATGAATAAGGTCTTCATGGAGTACTTGGATAAGATCGTCGTGGTGTTCATCGATGATATTATGATCAACTCGAAGGATGAGAAGGAACATGAGGAACACTTGAGGCTTACGTTGCAGAAATTGAGGGAGCATCAATTGTATGCCAAGTTCAACAAGTGTCAGTTTTTGTTGGAAGTTGTGTCGTTTTTGGGTCATATAATCTCAGGAGGAGGAGTATCGGTTGACCCAGGAAAGGTGAGGGACGTGTTGAAGTGGGAACCGCCGCAAAATGTCAAGGAAATAAGGAGTTTTCTTGTGATGGCTGGATATTACCGTCGATTCATTAAGGACTTTTCCAAGATAGCCAAGCCAATGACAGAATTGCTAATGAAGGGAAAAGCTTTCCATTCGACTCAAGCTTGTCAAGAAAGTTTTGAGGAGTTGAAGAAAATGTTGACAACAGCCCCATTTTTGGTATTGCTGAATGTAAGCAAGAGTTTTGATATTTATTGACACGCATCAAGACAAGGACTTGGATGTGTATTGATGCAAGAATGTCAAGTGGTCGCCTATGCATCGAGACAATTGAAGAAACATGAGCAGAATTATCCTACACATGATCTTGAGCTAGCAGCCGTGGTACATGCATTGAAGATTTGGCGACACTATATTCCTGGACATAGGTGTGAAATTTATACAGATCATAAGAGTTTGAAGTATATTTTCACACAAACGGATCTGAATTTGAGGCAATGGAGATGGTTGGAGCTCATCAAAGATTATGATTTGGGAATCAACTATCATCTGGGAAAAGCCAATGTAGTGGCCGATGCTTTGAGTAGAAAAGGAGTAAGTCATCAACTCACAGTTCGAGAGTCACCATCCGAGTTATGTAAGGAATTTGAACGGTTGAACCTTGGATTTGTAAATGAGATGGAGATGATGGAGTTAAACCCAACCTTGGAGCAAGAAATTCGAGAGGCACATACCAAGGATGAGGAAATTCGGGAAATCAAGGAAAGGACCCAAGAGGGGAGAGAATTCAGATTCGATGAGGATGAACATGGTACCTTATGGCTGGGAAAAAGGATTGTCGTGCCTAATGTAAAGCATATTCATTAGACGATATTAAAAGAGGCACATGACTCACCATACTCAATTCATCCTGGTTGTACAAATATGTACAAAGACTTGAAGAAGTGCTATTGGTGGGATAGCATGAAAAAGGACATAGCCGAATATGTAGCGCTGTGTGATGTGTGTCAACGAGTCAAGGCGGAACATCAAAGGCCATCTGGGTTATTGCAGCCATTGAAGATTCCCGAATGGAAGTGGGAAGAAATCGGTATGGACTTCATAGTTGGTTTACCGCGTACCCAGTCCGGGTATGACTTGATTTGGGTAATCGTTGATCGATTGACCAAGTCAGCTCATTTTGTTCGTGTCAAGACCAAGTATACATCTGCACAATTGGCCGAAATATACATGTAACATATTGTGTGTCGACATGGAGTCCCTAAGAAGATAGTCTCGGATAGAGATTCTCAATTTACCTCCAGGTTTTGGCAAAAGTTGCATGAAGCATTAGGAACAAGGTTGAATTTTAGTTCAGCATACCACCCTCAAACAGATAGACAAACCTAGAGGACCAATCAAATTTTGGAGGACATGTTAAGAGCTTGTGCTTTAAAGCATGGGAAAGGTTGGGACAAGAGCTTGCCATATGCAGAATTCTCATACAACAATAGTTGCCAAGCAAGTTTGAAGATGTCACCATATGAGGCACTATACGGAAGGAGGTGCAGGACGCCCTTGTTCTGGAATGAGACAGGGGAGAATCAAGTATTTGGACCCGATGTGTTGCAAGAAGCTGAAAAACAAGTCCAGGTTATTCGTGAAAATTTGAGGGCTGCTCAATCAAGACAAAAAGGCTATGCTGACAATAGGAGAAGGAAATTAACCTTTGAAGTGGGAGATTTTGTTTACCTCAAGGTGTCACCAATGAGAGGTCATAAGAGGTTTAACATAAAAGGCAAGCTAGCACCTCGATACATTGGACCATTCAAGATTTTGGACAAAAGAGGAGAAGTAGCGTATAAGTTGGAGATGCCAACTCACCTTTCAGATGTCCATGATGTGTTTCATGTTTCCCAGCTCAAGAAGTGCTTAAGAGTACCGGAAGAACAAGTGCCGATGGAAGAATTGGAATTAGTGGCAGATTTGACTTATGCCGAACAACCAATCAAAATTTTGGAAACCAAGGAGCGAGTCACAAGGAACAAGGTTATTAGATGGTGTAAAGTTCAATGGAAGCACTACACAAAAAAAGAAGCGATGTGGGAATCGGAGGATGATATCAAGAAGGAATTTCCCTATCTCTTCTCTTCCGCGTCGAATCTCGAGGGCGAGATTCATTTTAAGGGGGGTAGGTTTGTAACACCCTGATTTTCATGCATCATGCCCTATATACATTCATATACATGTTTAACATTAACCCACATAAAGAGGAATAGGTTTAAAACTGATTTGGAACAAAACCACACTTAAAATGCTAAAAAGTGCGGACTAGTCCGATTTTAGTGAGGACTAGTCTGATTTCTCTCTGACTAAAATCAGACTTATCCGTTTTTGCAGCGGATTAGTCCAATTTTGCCACTGGACACTTTCAGACTTGTCCGATTTTATGCGGACTAGTCCGATATTCCAAGAATCCTTGAAAATTTGCTAAGTCCCTGGACTTTTCCAGACTAGTCCGATGTCCCAGCGGACTTCTCTGTTTTCCTCTCTGACTAAAGTCGGACTTGTCCGATTTTAGGCCAGACTTGTCCGATTTTCTCTCTGGACATTTTCGGACTAGTCTGGTCCTTTTCGGACTTTTCCGATATTTTACGACTCTGAGTTAATTTTTTGTTTTACGACTTGTTTCTTGGGTTTCACATTAAGTGGGCCTAGGGACGTCGTGCTTAACTCTTTTAGAGCCCATGTGGGACTCTAAACCGGCCTCTACTCATCTCAAACTCGAAATCCATCTAATTCTAGCCTCCACCTCTATATAAACAAACCCACCTCTTGGCTTGACATCTATTTGCCACTTTTCCACCCCACCCAAACCCTAGTTCGTGGAGAGCCACCACCAAGGAGGGAGGGGGAGATCCCAAGCAAGAAGATGAAGAGGAGGAAACGAAAGAGGATCAAGATCTCTATCAAGTTTCGTTCTTCATCACTAATTCATGTCCAAGTTCATCCCCAACCCTAGATCATCGAGATCCAAGTGTTACCTCCAAGTTTCTTGATTCATTGGAGTTCTAAACACCTGATATACCTTCTATTCTCTTTTACTTACATGAATTCAACTCCTAATCTCTAAATTTATGTCAATCTATAAATCCCTAGTTCGCTTGTTCTGTGAAGTGCAAAACAGTCCGGCCTTCTACAGACTAGTCCGATTTTGCTGACTAAATTATGTTGAATTATTTCTAAAAGTAGATTTAATCACATCCAAACCTGTATAAACTTGTTAAAATCTATTAGAACTAGTTAGTGATCATTAAAAGCAATCTATTAACAAGATCTACCTTGCATTTGCATCAATCATGCATGTCATGTCATATTGAATAATATTTGTGAACTCTTTGATTGTGTTTCTTGTCTTGTATGTTTATTGTGTGGATTAGACGGATTTGCGTTAAAGAGTGCCGCAGAGGATCTACAGCACCAAGAGTTTGAAAGCTTTGACCCTAATCAACCACAAGAGCAAGGCAAGTGTCCTTGAAGCATATTGATCCTGTTTTAAAATAAATGTTTTGTATGCAAAACTGCATGCTGTGTCAATTTGATGGGAATCCTATGATAGGAAGTTTACTAGATTTGTTAGACCACCCTTGTCACCTGGAATATATGGTAGAGAGTCAGGAATTACCTTTTTGCTTCGCTTAATCAACTGAGATGGGAAAACAACTATACCACTCAATTTAATTATGCATTAATGAGATTGTGGTTGACTTGAACTGGTTAAATATGATATGGTAATGGGTGATCTAAGCAAGCCTGGTATGTGGATGTGTTGGATGTTATGGTGGTTTGCTTGCTTTAAATCTAAGGACCAGTTCATGCGAGAATAAGCTAGGATTACAGTGTCACCACGAGGCCAAGTATGGGTGCGGCGTAGCTGATTAATTAGGGATTTGTGAGTGCTATTTGGACCATTAACGATGCTCGGGGAAGGGGTAGTCGGATTGGGCTTGTTGATGATTGGTGGGACTACCCTAGGATCCGAATGGCTCAGGAGGGGGCCCTTGGTTGAATATGTGCTCTGTAGGAGACATCGCCACCAGTGAAACCTCACTGGGTTCCAAATAGGCTAGTAATCCTTTTGTAAAGGCTATTTTGTGATCTCTTGGCCATACACCAAAGGAAGTGTAATTGGCATAAGGGAGGTTCTTTAGTCGCCGACGGTGATGAAATCACAAACACGTGGGTAAAGTGGTACAAACTCCGCAGAGTCTAATAAAACTTTGCTTTTCAAATGTTTTAATGTACTTTTCAGCACTTAGCCATTATTATTGTCGTCATTTGAATCAGCCACATGTCATACTTTCCACACATTCTATGTACGACATGTACTCACTCTTGCAATTCCCCCACCAACAGTTGCAGGTCAGGATTGGGAGTTTAATGGTGATAATGCAGAGTTCTAGGCCGTGTCTATCGTCAGCTTTGCCTGTGGAGTTTTGGAGCTGAGCTACCCTATCGCTTATGCTGCCTAGCCGTTTAGTTTGCTTATTTAAATTTATTTCCGTTGCATTAGTTGAACTTGTCATTAACAATCATTAGAGTTTGTATTCGATAATACTCTGAATTTGTAATAAAATTTGGTTAATTAATTTTGTTCTGTAGTAATTCTCTGTATACTCTTTTGTGAATGCACTCGTGTATGTGTGTTGAACATCCTGGGCACACATATGCATTCACTTGGTTCATTTTTGGAACCGGGTGTCACAGAATACAATACTTCGGATTGGTTTTGGGCTGAAGCGGTCAGTCACGCCATAAACCGACTTTATCTTCATCGCCTACTCAAGAAAACATCGTATGAACTACTCACGGGTAACAAGCCGAATATTTCCTATTTTTGAGTCTTTGGTTCTAAATGTTATATTTTGTACAAGAAGCCTAGTACTTCAAAGTTCGCTTCAAAGTCTGATGAAGGTTTCTTACTTGGCTATGATTCGAATTCCTACACCTATCGTGTCTTCAACAAGGCCTCCGGACTTGTTGAAGTAGCATGTGATGTAGTGTTCGATGAAACTAACGGCTCTCAAGGAGAGCAAGTTGATCAATGTGTGCTAGATAGAGAAGAAGCTCCATGTCAAGCGTTGAGAAGAATGGCGTTGGGCGATGTTCGACCACAAGCGCCACCTCCAAATGCGAATGAGGAAGATGAACCACAAGTGGAGGAAAATGATCAAGGTGGAGCTTCTACACATGATCAACCTCATGAAGATCAAGGTGATCAACACATCAATGAGGGCAACCATCCACGGGGAGAAGAAGATGAGGACAATGAAGACTCAAGACCACTAGTGCCACACCCAAGAGTACATCAATGCATCCAAAGAGATCACCCAGTCGACAACATAATCAGTGACATCCAAAAGGGAGTAAAAACTCGATCTCGTATAGCTAATTTTTGTGAACATTACTCATTTGTATCCTCTTTGGAACCACACAGGGTCGAAGATGCTTTAAAAGATCCGGATTGGGTTGTGGCGATGCAAGAAGAATTGAACAACTTCAAAAGGAACAAGGTGTGGGAACTTGTTGAAAGACCCAAGTTCAACGTTGTCGGTACTAAATGGGTCTTCCGCAAAAAGCAAGACGAACACGGGGTGGTGACAAGGAACAAGGCATGACTTGTGGCCAAAGGGTATTCACAAGTCGAAGGTTTGGATACCGATGAGACTTTTGCTCCTGTAGCTAGGCTTGAATCGATTCGAATATTACTTGCATATGCAACTCACCATGATTTCAAGCTCGATCAAATGGATGTGAAAAACGCCTTCCTCAACGGACCGATCAAGGAGGAGGTGTACGTGGAGCAACCCCCCGGGTTCGAAAATCAAGAGTTCCTCGACCATGTGTTCAAACTGCGTAAGGCTCTCTATGGCCTCAAACAAGCTCCTAGAGCTTGGTATGAGTGCTTTAGAGATTTTTTGTTTGAAATTGGATTTAAGATTGGTAAAGCTGATTACACCTTGTTTACTAAGAATTTTGATAATGATCTATTTATCTATCAAATTTATGTTGATGATATTATATTTGGCTCAACTAACTAATCTTCTTGTCAAGAATTTAGTAAGATCATGACATATAGATTTGAGATGCCCATGATGGGAGAATTGAGATATTTCTTGGGATTCCAAGTGAGGCAACAAAAGGAAGGGATGTTCATAAGACAAATAAAGTACACTCAAGACATACTTGAGAAGTTTGGAATGGACAAAGAAAAGCTTAGTCTCCCATGGTGACAAATGGACACTTGGATCTCAATGAAGACGGACCAAACATGGATCAAAAGGTATATCGCTCCATGATTGGCTCCCTACTTTATTTATGTGCATCTAGGCCTGATATTGTGTTGAGTGTGTGTTTGTGTGCAAGATTTCAAGCCAATACTAAGGAATGCCATTTGATAGCCGTAAAGAGGATCTCGCGATACTTAGTTCATACACCTAACCTAGGCCTTTGGTGTCCTAAAGGTTCAAAGTTCAATCTCATTGGATACTCCGATGCAGATTATGCTGGATGCAAAGTAGATAGAAAAAGTATCTCCGGTACATGCCAATTCCTAGGTAGATCCCTAGTTTCTTGGTCCTCTAGGAAACAAAACTCCATTGCCTTATCCATGGCCGAAGCGGAGTATGTTGCAGCCGGGAGTTGTTGTGCACAACTCCTTTGGATGCGACAAACTCTAAGGGATTATGGTTACAATATGAGCCGTATTCCACTCTTTTGTGACAATGAGAGTGCAATTAAAATTGCTCATAATCTCGTTGAGCACTCTAGAACTAAACAGATAGACATACGACATCACTTTTTGAGAGATTACTCAATGAAAGGAGACATAGCCATTTCCCATGTCAACAATGAAAAACAACTAGCTAATATCTTTACCAAGCCACTTGATGAAAAATGTTTTTGTGAGCCCCGAAATGAACTAAATAACCTTGATTCTAGGAACGTGGCTTGAAAGCTTGCATACATGTATGCCATCTTCCAAATCATATTGTTTGTGTTATGAAAACCATCTCTCTCTATTTTCTCCGAAATAACTATGTTATTTACTTGATCTTGGTGAATTATGGTCATAGCTTGATTGTTGTATGTTTATTGATCACATGCATCAAGATTATTTGTGTGTTTTGTCGCCTATTTTCTTTGTAAGCACCTTCAAATATATACAAATGGTTTATCTGCTTCTGTTTTGGTGACCACGGACTAGTCCGCACAATGCAAACTAGTCCGCAGATTTCCGGTAGTCCGGGCTAGTCCGGTCAACCACGGACTAGTCCAATTTTTCGACTCCATAACCCTAGGGCCGCCAAAGCTAATCTTCTTCATCCTCACAACATACCTCACATTCTCTCTCCTCACTCAAGTGCCCCCAAGGTGATTTGGCGATTTCTCCATCAAATCTCCTCAAATCTCTGTGGGAAACGATCTTCATCGCGAGGGGATCGAGGACCCTGAACTTGTCCACATCAAAAACTCCTCCAACTCAACGAATCGAAGGATTTGGAAAAGTTTCTCTCCAAACCCTAGAACCTTTGATTCTCTTATTTTTGCGCAAATAGCTTAGTTCCTCCTGTTAATACATGATTCCTTGTTGTATTACAACTACATTGAGCCAGTTTTGCATTGAGAAACACCATTGCTATGCTAGTTAGGGTACAAACGACCAAATATCAGACTAGTCCGTTCTCAGTGCGGACAAGTCCGGTACATCGGACTAGTCCGCACATGAGCACCGGACAAGTCCGATTTTTGACTGGACACAACCCTAATTTCCTTCTACTCAATACATTCCCTTGCCATCAATCCTTATCTATGTCATGTATAACCTCCTTGTCAGGACAATGTCGAATGAAAACATCTCCGACTTTGAAGACGAAATGGATCAAGATGTGTTGCTGCGGGTCTCAGGGTCTCGCATTAACAAAAGGCAAGAGCGTGCTGCCCAGCCTTCGCCTACTCCACCTAGGATGCGGCGGAAGGTTGCGTCCAAGAAGTCAGCTTCGAAAGCTCAAGATATGGATGGTTCTAGCTCAGCGGCTCATTGCCAATCCAAAGGGAAAGGAAATGGATTATCTCTGCCCGATTGGTCCTCTTAAGATGAGTGCTCCAAGGCAGGGGAATAGAGAGCCCTCGGAAGAAAAATTCAATGGCAAGGGGAGTGATGTGGCTTGGAAGGTGAGGAAAGTTGATGCATACAACAGTAGCAAGAAGGCTGCTTGTAAGGATCGAAACGCCCAAGAGTGGGGGGGGGGGTGAATTGGGCTTTCTTTCAAATTTTAAGGTAATTGAAAACTAACTAATTAAAGCCCAATTCCCTATGCGATTAATCTATGCACTCAACGTAAATTTTAGTTGCGGAATGAAGATTGCATAAATGTAAAAAGGAGGGAGAGGGATGCAAACGCTCAAAGGGCATGGAGACACGGAGTTTATCCCGTGGTTCGGCAAGATCACAAGGATCTTCCTACGTCCACGTTGTGGCACCCACCGAAGGGTTTTGCCACTCCCAAGTCACCGAGACAAGGGGGTCTTCACTATTCTTCTCCGTTTGCCATCTCCGGCAAGGTGGAGCTCAAGCCTTGTACAATCCTTGATCTTCCTGGCTTCCACACACACCTTGGCAAGCTCCGGAAGGATCTCTTCAACCTCTCACTAGTCTAGAGACTCCAATCACAGAGAATGGACGCACACAAGCTTTTCTCTAGCTAGATCTAGCCTATACAAATGATCTAATGGGTGTAGAAGTGTAAGCTCTTGATCTTGAGTGCTCTTGGATGTGTTGTTAGCTTCTAAGTGTCAAGACTCCGCGTAATGACTGGTTTTGGGGGTATTTAAAGCCAACCTCCCCGAAATAGCCGTTGGAAAAGTAGGCTGACAGAACTTTATTGTACACATCGGATGATCCGATGTCTCCCCCTTTGTTATCATCGGTCTAATTAAGCTGGCTGACATCATGGTGTCATATATGACCGTTATTAGATCGATGTAGCTTCATATTCATCGTCGGATGATCCGGTGGCTCTTCCTCCAGAGTTGACTCAACCTTAATGCTTACTGGAGTAATCAACCGATGTTTATACTTCTGTACATCGGATGATCCGGTGCTTCACTTGGTCCAATGATGTTGCAAACTGTACTGATGGACCGATGTAGCTGAGCCACACATCGGATGATCCAGTGAGTGCTTTGCTCTGAGGTCTTCTTCTTCTGTTGACACAACTCGACCGATGTAGTCATCTCTGAGATCATCGGATGATCTGGTGGGTTCATCTTGTTGACATCGAGTTGTTTTGAGTTGTTCTTTTGGAATTTGAACATAGGACCTCTTTGACACTTGTTTGAATTGTTGTTCTGATAATCTTCAAGCATTGAATGATGTCAATTTAGAGCTTTCACTCCTTGTCGTCATGTGATTGATTTGAACTTAAGGTTGATTTTATATGGGTCTCCAATGTCATTTTGATTTCATTTGATTGAGTGATTATTGGGACCTTGCATTCACATATTCATTAGTAAAATCGAATGGTTGTCATTAATCACCGAAACCGTACCTCATGGGGCTTAGATGCTTTCAATCTCCCCCTTTTTGGTGATTAATGACAACACAATAATTTAAAGCGCAATAGTAATGAATTTGATGGTACAATACTCAAATAGATATGCAATGAATACAAGATAAGACACATTGAGCTTGTAGAAATCAAATGAAATGGCGCGAAAAGCTTAATCGATTAATAACGTAGGCAAATGTCACAAGTGGAAAAGTGCTTAATTAATATTACAAAAGTACTCAAGCACACAAGAATACAAAGAATATAGATAGAAATATAAACTCCCCCTGAGACTGAGATACTACTCCCCCTGACTCCTCTACCTCTTCTCCCCCTTTGGCATCAAGACTCCAAAAAGGGATCCGAGAGCCTACTGATCCTGAGAGCTAGGCGCGATGATGAACTGGTCACCGTCGCTGTCTTCGGAGCTGGAGTCGCCAGTCGCAGCTGCCGGAGCGGAGGGAGCTGGGGGGTCCGCTGTCGATGCTGGAGAGGACGTAGCAGGTACAAGAGGCGCCGGTGGAGCTGGAGCTGGTGGAAGCTGAGCACTGACCACAGATGCCGGCGTCTGCTGGAACAGAGTCGTCGCTAGCAGAGGAGAGTGGATCGGTGCGCTGGGTGCCAGAAGAGGTGACATGCTGATAGAGGGAATCAGTGTAGCAGGCACCTGTGCTGCACCTGGAGCCAGTCCCAGTCCAGGCTGCTGAGGTGGAAGGGCGATCCCGGTCTGGAGTAGAGGTTGGTGATCAACCCCAAGATCCCCATCATAGCCTGCTGAGTCTGCTGCTGCTGGTTGAGGGTACGATGGTGCATATGATCGACCAAGTTGGTGAACCGATCTGTATCCTCTTGCCTCTGTCGGGCGATCTCTAGCTGTAGCTCCTGCTGCTGCCTCTGAAGCTGTGCCAGGTGAGTAGCCTGCTCTGCTCTGGCCTGCTCAGTCGCTAGCCTGTCCTGGCGCTGCTGCTCTATCATCTGCTGAAGAAGTGACAACAGCTCTGACGGCTGTGACACCAGTGCCTCGGACACAGGAGGTGGTGTCGGTGGTGGAGCAGCTGAACCTCCTACCTCTGCATCGTGCTGCCTCGGTGAGGGAGGAGGAGGAGGGAAGTACTCCTCGACACTATCGTCTGTATCGCTCTCGGACCAGACGTGCTGGAGGTCTCCTCCCTAAGCTTCTGCCTCTGCTAGTCGCTCATCCTCTTTCTCCAGATCCAACCAGTCCTCCTCAGAGAGCATCGCCCTAACCTGACGCTCAACAGGGCGGCCAAGGCGGCGGTCCCCTGGAGCTGGAGCTCGGTAGTGTACGAATCGTGTCACATTCTCGTCAGAGAGACGGTCATGCACGGCGGATCCCTCGGGAACCATTATAGTAAGTAGGTAGCTGATCCAGTGCCCATAAACTAGCTGCCTCATCATGCCCACACCGTCTATGATCACATCCTCCATCTCGCATATGAGGACGTCCACGATGTCGAACTCCATCTCGTTCATGATGTAGAACAGGAGAGTCTGCTGCAAGCTGGTGAACCCCTCCAAATAGCCAGACCTCGGCAGGAGCGTGCGGCGCAAGGCGAGGTGCACTGTGCGCGCGGCTGGAGTCAACAGGGCTGGAACTCTCGGCTGGTCAGGACAGAAAGTAGGACCGAACAAAGAACAAATCTCCTCCAGCGGCGGTGCCACTCCTCCAGTGAGCGGCCTCCTCGGTGGATCTGCCTGACCGTAGACCTTCTCATGTACACAGGTGTCGTGCAAGTCTACTCCAGGCAACTGTCCCAGCGTCTGCCTCGTCAGGTGGTAGTGCTGACCCATGAACATGAAGTCAATGGATCTTCTGCCCTCCGAGACATGGAGGGTGGCGTAGAAGACGCGGACCCAATCTTCCACATAGGCACTCCGCTCATATGCCATCAGCTCCACCAAGCCTCGGTACCTCTCAAAGTAAGGACGGATCTCCGTCTCTGCTGCCAAAGCTAGTTGTCCCCAATCCAGATAGTTGTGTTGGAACAACTTGTGCCCTCGACGCCTGTAGGTCTCGTAGAGAGACGCCTGGGTGACAGTCCAGAAGCGACTATCCACCAGAGCTTCCTGGGGCTGCGGGTACCACTCCTCAAGCAGCACATTCCATCTGAGCTTGCGAAGCTGCTTGGCCTTCATCTTCCGGTAGTCGGTCAACCGGACACCTTCGGCGACATGGACAGTGGTGTCCATCTCGTAGATCGCACGCTGGGCCTCCCTGTCCTCACGACGGTCGGCAGCCGTCGGTCTCGGACGAGGAGCTGCCGGAGGATGACCCCCACGGGTCCGGGCGGAGCGCCGGCGGACGAGAGGCTCAACTGGCTCCTCCTCGGCCTCGGAGTCGTCAATCACGTGAGGCTGCCTCGGACGAGTCTCACGGATCCTTAGCGACCCTCCTCGGCCACGCTCACGCTCCTCGGCGGCGCGAGCGGCCATCAAGGCCTTCTTCTCCTCCTTTGACAACTTTTGCTTCTTCGCGGCCGGCTCCACGATAGCCTTGCCCTTGTTCTTCTTGTCGCGAGCCATTGCGATGCGCGAGAGCTCAGAGTCGACGAAGGAGATGACGTGGAGATCAATGGGGTCGCGAAACCCTAGCGGCGATGGAAGCACTGCGACGGCACCGTGTGCGTGGGACGGCGGAGGCGCTGTGGCGAAGGGAAGAGCGGTGGCGGCGCTTGTATGCGGTGGTGAGTGGTGGAGGCGGCGACGATGAGGCGGCAGCTTGTGGAGGCGGCGATGCGGCGAGCGGCGTGAGGGTGGAGGCGTCGGCGCGGGTGTGCGACGGTGGGATGGGGGTGACGGCGCGGCGAGAGGAGAGAGGTGGCGGCGTCGGGATCGGGAGAGAGAAAGACGAGGGGGGTATGGCCGGTTTAAATAGTGGGTCCCAAACCTTAGCCAAATTTTTAACACCGGATGGACCGATGTTAGATGGGATGTACATCGGTCGAATGCCACAGTAAGGATATTCAAAAAATTGCTGTTGACATCGGATGGACCGACGTTTAGGGTTTGGATCATCGGTCGAATGGCACAGTAAGGGTGTTCAAAAGAGGGATGTTGACGCCGGATGGTCCGACGTTGGAGGAAGTACCATCGGTGGAATTGACCACAGCTCCAGAATAGAGAACACCGGATGGACCGATGTTTCTTGGATTGAACGCGTCGGTCGATTTAAGGTATTGACTGAACTGGCACTTGGGTTTTGAACACCTACTGATCCGATGAGGAATTGACCTAAGCATCGGATAATCCGATGACTACTAAATAGCAACATCCCATATATGTCCTTCGACCAAACAATCAAGCAATGAGAAACACATGTCTTAGGACTTTTTGGGCAACCTCTTACCCCTCAAAAAGCTAATATGCCAATAACTTGGCTAATCCTTAAAGCAAATGGAACACCGAGAAAAATAGGAGGAAAATATCCAAATGAAATGTAAGGCCCATGCTTTGTGAGGTAGAGTATGAAGACTTCTATCTCTTTGAAGCATGTTCCTCTAGGAATTAACGCACCTAACATTTTGTTCTTTCCACCTTATGTGAGTTGAGATATTGCATTTCAAACAAGTCTCTTTCTCATGAGGTGGGTTCCCCTTTGTGACAATCTACCGTATGCAATGCCAAACATTTTATAATGCAAGAAATTGTAAATCTATATGGCAGGCATTATGCAAGACATAAAGTAAATCTATCTTGCCAAGTTTGAACCTTTCAAAGGCTTCTTCAGGGAGAGCTACTCTCCAAGCCTTGGGAGACCCAAAAGAACCACCATCCCAAGCTAACCTTTGCTCACCCCTATCCTTTGAGAGTTAGGCAAGACCTATATGATATGCATTCTTACATGACGTTTGTTGCATCTAGCACATTTAATTCACTTCTTAGCCTAGAAAAAGTTTTCTCATAAAGTGGTTTAGTGAAGATATCCGCCAATTTTTCTTCGGACCTAACACCTCTCAAAGAGATGTCTCCCTTAGCTTCATGGTCCCTTAAGAAATGATGGCGAATATCAATGTGCTTAGTGCGGGAGTGTTGAACGGGGTTTTTAGCTATCTTAACCGCACTTTCATTGTCACAAAGGAGAGGCACACAACCAAGTTTAATACCAAAGTCCAAAAGGGTTTGTTTCATATAAAGAATTTGGGCACAACATGCACCGGCCGCAATGTATTCCGCTTCCGCCGTGGACAAGGCAACAGAATTTTGCTTCTTGCTAGACCAAGATACTAGGGAACGCCCAAGAAAGTGGCACCCACCGGAGGTACTCTTGCGATCCACACGGCATCCGGCAAAGTCCGAATCCGAGTATCCCAAGAGGTGGAAGGTTGTACCTTTAGGGTACCACAAGCCCATACTAGGGGTATGCTTAAGATACCTAAGTATCCTAAAGACCGCCTTCTTATGCGATTCTTTAGGTGCCGCTTGAAAGCGAGCACATAAGCATACACTAAACATGATATCGGGCCTAGATGCGGTAAGATAAAGCAATGAACCAATCATAGAACGGTAGTGAGATTGGTCAATAGGTTTACCATCCTTATTCGCGTCGAGATGGCAATTTGTTGCCATCGGAGTGCTTCTTGAGCTACAATCTCCCATCTCAAATTTCTTCAAGAGGTCCTTGGTGTACTTCTCTTGATAGACGAAGGTTCCCTCTTGAAGTTGCTTGATTTGGAATCCAAGGAAGAAGTTGAGCTCACCAATCATTGACATCTCGAATTCCCTAGACATCATTTTGCCAAACTCATGGCTAAAAGCTTCGTTAGTTGAACCAAAAATAATGTCATCAACATAAATTTGACAAATGAACAAATCTCCGTTGATGTCTTTGGTGAAGAGTGTGGTGTCCACCCTCCCGATCTTGAATCCTTGCATGATGAGGAAGTCTCGTAGTCGTTCATACCACGCCCTAGGTGCTTGCTTGAGCCCGTAGAGCGCCTTGTGCAACCTATACACATGGTTAGGATTCCTCGGATCTTCAAACCCGGGAGGTTGTTCAACATAAAAAAGCTCGTTAATGTAGCCATTAAGAAAGGCACTTTTCACATCCATTTGATAAAGTCTAATACTATGATGTGAAGCAAAGGCAAGAAGTATACGGATGGCTTCTAGCCGGGCGACCGGGGCAAATGTCTCCCCAAAATCTGATCCTTCAACTTGCGAGAACCCTTTGGCCACAAGTCTTGCCTTGTTGCGGACCACAACGCCATTCTCATCTTGTTTGTTGCGGTACACCCACTTTGTTCCAATGACGTTCTTGTCCTTGGGTCGCTCCTCCAACACCCAAACTTCATTGCGGATGAAGTTGTTGAGTTCTTCTTGCATGGCCATCACCCAATTTGGGTCTTGGAGCGCTTCCTCAATGTGAGTGGGTTCTACACACGAAACAAAAGAGTAGTGCTCACAAAACGAAGCAATGTGGCGAGAACGTGTACTTACACCCCTTGACAGACTTCCAATGATTTAATCCATTGGATGCGCCTTGGAGATGCGTCCATGCCTCATAAGCGGTTGTGAAGCACTTGGCGAAGGTGATGCGTGTTGCTCCTCTTGTGGTTGGACTTGATCATGGACTTCTTCTTCTTCTTCTTGATGTTGTTGTGCTTGTGAGTCTTGAGTCGGCAATGGATCATCCTTCTCTTCTTCGTCAACTTGAGGTGCCATAGAGGTGTTGTTGTTGGAACTTGGAGCTCCCCCTTGATCATGGCTCTCCTCAACTTCCGGCTTGATGTCTCTAATGGTCATGTTCTTCATGGCTTCTCGTAGAGGCTCATCATCTATTTCATCATGACCAAAACTCTCCTCTTGGGAGCCATTAGATTCATCAAACTCAACATCACAACTTTCTTCAACTAAACCGGAGGTTTGGTTGAATACTCGATATGCTTTTGAGTTTGATGCATAACCAAGAAATATACCAACATCACATCTTCTTTCAAACTTACCGAGCCTTTTCTTGCGGAAGATGTAGCACTTGCATCCAAAGACTCGAAAGTAGGAGATGTTGGGCTTTCTCCCAATGACAAGCTCGTACGGGGTCTTTTGAAGTAGGCGATGTAGGTAGACCCTATTTGCGGCATGGCACGCCGTGTTGATCGCTTCGGCCCAAAACTTCTCCGACGTGCCGTAGTCATCAAGCATTGCTCTTGCAAGAGTGATGAGTGTCTTGTTCTTCCTTTCAATGACACCATTTTTTTTAGGGGTGTATGTGTCCAAAAATTCATGCTTCACGCCTTCACGGTCACACCATTCCCCAATGTTGTAGTTCTTGAATTCGGTGCCGTTGTCGCTCCGGACCTTGATAATGGGAAGTTGAAATTCCCTTTGAGAGCGGTTGGCGAAGGTCTTGAACACTTCCGGAGTTTCACTCTTGTCACCTAAGAATAGAGTCCAAGCATAGCGAGAGTAGTCATCAACTATAACAAGACAATAGAGGTTACCGCCAAGACTTTGGTATGTGGACGGTCCGAAGAGGTCCATGTGGAGTAGCTCAAGTGGCTTGGAGGTTGACACCATTGTCTTCATTGGGTGGTGTGAAGCAACTTGCTTCCCGGCTTGACAAGCGCTACAAAGCTTGTTCTTCTCAAACGTCACATCCTTCACGCTAGTCACCATCCCAAGCTTGAATTACTTCTTGAGTTTGCTCATCCCAATGTGTGCTATGCGTCAATGCCATAGCCAACCCAAGCTTGTCTTAGTGAAAAGACAAGTGGTCAAGCTAGCATTCTTGTTGGCGAAGTCCACTAGGTAGAGATGTCCATGCCAGAATCCTTTGAAGACTATGTCTTGGCTTGTTTCACTACTCACAACAACATCATTTTTGCTAAATGTGCACGTTAGTCCAAGATCACATAGTTGTGCAATAGAAAGTAAATTGATACTAAGTGACTTAACATACAAAACATTGGAAATAGACAAGACATTTGAAATAGCAATTTTACCTAACCCAATTACCTTTCCCTTAGAGTTATCACCAAAGGTGACTTGTTCATGATTACTGGGGTTTTCTATGGTGGTGAACATACCATCATTGCCGGTCATATGTTGAGTGCACCCGCTATCGAGTACCCAATGCTTTCCTCCGGCTTTGTAGTTCACCTACACACATGAATTCAATTTTTGACTTTAGGCACCCAAGCCAACTTAGGTCCTTATATGTGTGATACAAGTGTTTTTGGGACCCAAAGTTGCTTGGGGAGCTTCCCCTTCATGCCCTTCATGTCTTTGCCAATGAATCTTGCCTTCACCTTGCCTTGTACTTTACTCAAGAGATAATAATGATCAATGAAAGTAGATTTATAGTTAGTAGGCAATTTAGGAGAAGGTCGGTTAGGAAGAGGACACTCCCTTGTGTGGTGACCGATGACCTCACAATGTTGGCAATAAGAACCAACTTCCTTGATGAAGCTTGTTCTTAGCTCCGGTGAGGGCACCTTTCCTTTGTTAGGCACCGGGAAGGATCCAAGTCCTCTCTTGTTGAAGGCCTTCGCTTGTTGGAAGAGAATTTCCTTGTGCTTGACTTCTCCTTTTGAAAGTCTAGCCACACTAGTGCGGAGACTCTCAATTTCTTCCAACAAGTCCTTCTCCCTAGCATTAGCTTTCAAAGGCAAAGACTTGTGCAAAGCATTAGTGGCATGAGAAGTAATGGATATCTTATCATTAAGGGTTTGCTTCTTCATATTTTTCAATTCTTGATCAAGCATGTCATGAGCAAGGTTAAGTGTTTGATGTTCTTGTATTAACTTGTTGTGCTCTTCCAAGAGTGTTTGGTGTGTTAAGTCAAGTTCATGATTATCTATCTTAATTTTAGCATTTTCTTCCTCAATTTGCTTGACATGGGATTTGAGCGTGTCATGCTCTTTAAGTATGCTTTCATACTTGTCAAGCAAATCAAGGTTAGTACTCTCAAGTTTAGCACGAGTTTCTTCAAGCACTTTAACCTTACTCTTTTCCCTCTTAATGATAGCATGATATTCATTTATCAACGAAGTTAAATCATCGGGGGAAAGCTCATCATCACTAGAGTTGTCACATACCTTGGTGTTACCTTTAGCCATGAGGCACATGGGCGGTGGATGAAGAGGTGAGTCATCATTGTTGGCAATGGCGAGGCCGGCCAAGCTTTCTTCCTCTACTTCACTCTCTTCATCACTTGTTTCTTCGTCGGTGACCCATTCATTTGCCTCACACATAAACACCTTTTGTGGGCCATTTCTCTTCTTTGGGAAGAGTCTTGCCTTCTTGCCCTTGTCTTGTTTCTTCTTCCCAAAGGCTCTTGGTTTGGGTTTGACCTCTTCTTCATCATCATCACTTTCTTCAAGCTTGCGATGCTTGCCCTTGTAGTTCTCTCTCCTTTTGTCCGGTTTTGGACAATCATAGGAGATGTGGCCTTGATCACCACAATTGTAGCAAGTCTTGCGATTGTCTCTTCTTGGTAGAAATGCTTTCTTCTTGGGATCAAAGGTGTATCCCTTCTTGGTGATCTTGGAGTTCAAGCGTGAGAACTTTCTCATCATCAAAGCAAGCTCATCATCATCATCTTCGCTTGATACTTGCTCTTCTTCACTTGAGCTAGGCTCAACCACCTTCTTCTTCTTGAAGCTTGCTTCCTTGGTGGAGGCCTTTAGAGCAATTGTTCTTGAGGATGATTGCTCCATCATCCCAATTACACTCATCTCATGAGCGTGTATCTCTCCAATGAGCTCCGAAACCTCAATGTGGTCAAGTGACTCCTTTTGGAGCATGGAGTTGATGATGTTGTTCTTTGGCTTGGGAAGAAGCATGAGGATCTTACGGTTGATGAGTCCCTTGCCAAGAGATGCAATGTCAAGAGCATTAATCTCCTCAATAAGAACATTTAAGCGTGAAAACATTTCATTAACATTTTCATGAGGAAGCATCTTAAATTCATCATATTTTGCTTTAAGCATGTGATATTTAAGTTCCTTTCCACGAGATGAACCCTCATGAATTTCTATCAAGCAAGCCCAAATTTCACAAGCCTTTTCCTTACTAGCAATCCTAGAAAAGACATCTTGACTTATGCACTCATAGATTGCATTCCTAGCCTTAGCACCCCATTTAATTTGATCACCAACATAATTATGTTCTCCAAACCCCGCATGAGTCGCTTCCCATACTTTGGGAGCAATAGCCTCTAGGTAAGCGCGCATGCGTGCTTTCCAATAGGCAAAGTTCTTGCCCTCGAAGATAGGAACCAAACCCCCAACCTTGGCCATTTTCGCTCTCTAGCGGTGAAGCTAGAATGATCCTATGAGCAACCTTGCTCTGATACCAATTGTAAGGATCGAAACACCCAAGAGGGGGGGGGGGTGAATTGGGCTTTCTTTCAAATTTTAAGGTAATTAAAAACTAACGACTTAAAGCCCAATTCCCTATGCGATTAATCTATGCACTCAACGTAAATTTTAGTTCCGGAATGAAGATTGCATAATTGTAAAAAGGAGGGAGAGGGATGCAAACGCTCAAAGGGCACGGAGACACGGAGTTTATCCCGTGGTTCGGCAAGATCACAAGGATGTTCCTACGTCCACGTTGTGGCACCCACCGAAGGGTTTCGCCACACCCAAGTCACCGAGACAAGGGGGTCTTCACTATTCTTCTCCGTTCGCCATCTCCGGCAAGGTGGAGCTCAAGCCTTGTACCATCCCTGATCTTCCGGGCTTCCACACACACCTTGGCAAGCTCCGGAAGGATCTCTTCAACCTCTCACTAGTCTAGAGACTCCAATCACAGAGAATGGACGCACACAAGCTTTTATCTAGCTAGATCTAGCCTATACAAATGATCTAATGGGTGTAGAAGTGTAAGCTCTTGATCTTGAGTGCTCTTGGATGTGTTGTTAGCTTCTGAGTGTTAAGACTCCTCGTAATGACTTGGTTTTGGGGGTATTTAAAGCCAACCGCCCCGAAATAGCCGTTGGAAAAGTAGGCTGACAGAACTTTATTGTACACATCGGATGATCCGATGTCTCCCCCTTTGTTATCATCGGTCTAATTAAGCTGGCTGACGTCATGGTGTCAGATATGACCGTTGTTAGACCGATATAGCTTCATCTTCATCGTCGGATGATCCGGTGGCTCTTCCTCTAGAGTTGACTCAACCTTAATGCTTACTGGAGTAATCAACCGATGTTTATACTTCTGTACATCGGATGATCCAGTGCTTCACTTGGTCCAATGATGTTGCAAACTGTACTGATGGACCGATGTAGCTGAGCCACACATCGGATGATCCGGTGAGTGCTTTGCTCTCAGGTCTTCTTCTTCTGTTGACACAACTCGACCGATGTAGTCATCTCTGAGATCATCGGATGATATGGTGGGTTCATCTTGTTGACTTCGAGTTGTTTTGAGTTGTTCTTTTGGAATTTGAACATGGACCTCTTTGACACTTGTTTGAATTGTTGTTCTGATAATCTTCAAGCATTGAATGATGTCAATTTAGAGCTTTCACTCCTTGTCTTCATGTGATTGATTTGAACTTAAGGTTGATTTTATATGGGTCTCCAATGTCATTTTGATTTCATTTGATTGAGTGATTATTGGGACCTTGCATTCACAAATTCATTAGTAAAATCGAATGGTTGTCATTAATCACCGAAACCGTACCTCATGGGGCCTAGATGCTTTTACTGCTGATCCTAGATTCTGGAGCAACTTTCACACCGACTACTACAGTTCGGTGTTCCTGCAGATGAAGACTCCAGTAGTCCTCAATCAATAGATTGACTAGAGCCACTTTGAAATAAAAAGTTGTGGTGCCTTTGATGAAGTGGTACAGGCTGCAGAGAGGCATGGCCTCAAGGACTTGTTTGCTTTCAAATATAACTGGAATGATGAGGTCATCGCTCAATTCTTTGCGACCTGCTTCTTTGCCAATTATGAAGAAGAGCGAGTGACTTGGATGACTCATGGATCCAAGTACACTGTGACATATGATGAGTTTGCTAGGCTGCTACACCTTGGTGACACATGCAACAATGAAGTGATTTTTCACAACATTGGAATTTAAGAGAAGGACAAGATGGACTTTCTCTATGATACCCGTCTCAAGTACAATCCTCCCTCAACCAAGAACATGAAGCCCTTCTTCATGGTTCTGAACAGGGTGCTTAGGAAGACAATTGCTTCAAAAGATGGAGATGCAGGTAGTGTCCAAGGCTACCTAAGGACATTGATGAAGGTGATTAGTAAGAACAGGAAATTTCACATCTTCGAATACATCTGGAATGACATGGTGAACATTTCCTGCACCCCTAATCGTTCTTGTGGCTATGCGCCTTATATCATGTTCATGATAGAGAAGGTCACAGGAATCGAGTTTGTGAAACATGTTGAGCACACAACCTTGAGGCCTCAGAAGCCACCTCAAGTTGTCCTTCCCACTGCTCCATCTCCTGTGTCAAGTGAAGAGGCTCCCAGGAGGGCTCAAGGAGATGCAAGGCCTTCCTCTGACACTAGGGTCCCTCCTCACAAAGGGTCTCCTAGTGGCATTATGAAGTACTTGGCTGCTATTTTTGGCTCTTGCCGGAAAGTTGAAGTGAAGATCCACAAGTTGAACAAGGCAAAGAACGAGGACATGAGGTACATAAAGGAAAATGTGAAAGCCATATGCAAGAAGCTGGAGATTGAGCCTGTTGGATCTCCAGTTATCTCCGAAGACTCTCCTTCTGACTTTTCAGAACTTCCACCTCTTCCTCCTTCTGAACTTTCCTATTTTGGCATTGGGGGCTCGATGAGTGGTTCTCATCCTCATCCTCCTCAGGCTTCCAACGATGAAGATGATGAAAGGACGGATAGCAAGGAGTTAGTCTACGACGCCTAGTAGATCCCTCTTCTCCTTTTTTGGTGCCTTGATGCCAAAGGGGGAGAGATTGAGGGGGAGTCATTAGGTTGTGGCAGTAGATGAAAGATGAGAGCTCTATTTGTATATTTTGCTCTTTGTTATGCTTTTGGTGTTGTAAGACTTCTTTTGATGTTGTAAGACTCTTATTATGTTTCTAGTCATAACTATGAAGTTTGTGATGATGTTTTGATATGATCTATGTTTATGCTTTGAAATTGGCACATGCTTGATGTTGATATGATTATGTCATTTACCTCATTCTCATTACAATTATTGCTTAATTTATTCCAAGACTCATATGTGCACACTTTATGAAAATCTGGATTTTTATCATATTTGTATAAATCTCAATTGGTTGTCATAAATCACCAAAAAGGGGGAGATTGAAAGTGCATCGAGGCATCCCTTGTGGGTTTTTGTTGATTTATGACAAACAAATGAGATCCTAACAAAACTGTTGAGATGAGCGCATGTGATAATGAAATTATGAAGAAAGCGCAAAAAAATAGGAGAATGAGGAGTCTATATAGAAAAGAGCTCAAGAGCTGAATTGAATACTTTGTTGTGTATGGAGTGTGTTGGAGAAACACACCCCAAGAACTCAAGCAAAAGAAATCACCCTCACTGCACAAAATTTCACAAGTTCGGACTAGTCTGATATTCTACAGACTAGTCCGATATCAATCTGACTAAGATCGGACTAGTCCTCCCTAGTGCGGACTAGTCCTCAACACTTCACATCTTTACATAGAACCGGACAAGTCCGATATCACGACGGACTAGTCAGAAAACTCTCTGACTAAAATCGGACAAGTTCTCCCATTGCGGACTTCCCTAAATTCTACATGAGGTTCACCACACCGGACTAGTCCGATATGTGCCAGACTAGTCCGAACACTTCCAAAGCCCAAATCGGACTAGTCCGCCCCTTTGCCGGACAAGTCCGATATATCAGAACACTTAGGGTTTCCCACACGCCGCAGACCGGACTATTACGAAGTCCACCACGGACTAGTCCAGACATCGCAAACCCTAATGGTAACTTTTGGAAACCCTAGTATAAATAGAGGTGTACCGCCCTACAACCAATTCTCTCGATTTCCTGCGCCATCACACCTCCTCTCTGCACACATTCAGACCCATAAAAGATCAAACCTTTGAGGATTAGCATTGACCAAAAGGAGGGACTTGTTGCATACATCTTGAGCTCTTGGGTTTGATTCTCTCGCACACTCTTGTTGTTTACTGCATATATTTTTAGTGTGTTTGGTGGTGTTAATCTTTGTAAATCTTGGGGAGCCCTCAACTTGCGTGAAGGCCCCTTGAACTCGGTTATTTGCCCCTTTGTGATTAGTGGAAGAGAATCGGCCTCCGTGGCGATTCGACAAGTGTAGGGTTGGTGAAGACCCTGTCCTCCGTGGACTCCTCAATGTGGATGTAGGTTTCCTTCATGGGAATCGAACCACGGGATAAAATCGCGTCTTATGCACATTCGTTCTTATTGTTCATCACATTCCAGGGTTTACTTGATTTTGTGTAACTTACGTTAAAACATTGATATTAAAGTTAATCTTTGACACAACTTGTTTCATTGTCGTAGTACATCCAAGTTAAACTAATTTCCGCTGCATAGAGTACTTGACGTGAATTCTTTGATCAAACTTGATCGTTCTAGTCCGCACGCTCTGGACTAGTCCGCACTATACCGGACTAGTCCGATTTCTCTGTATTTGATCAAGTTGTTATGTGTTTCAGGATCCAATGAAAGTTCAAAAAGCCTATTCACCCCCCCCCCCCCCCTCTAGGCTACATTCAGAGCCAGCCGGACCCGTTTCAGGTACTTGTTTTTCACATACATTTAAAAATTAATATTAATTGTTTATTGTTTCTTACTTCTTTACATACTTATTTATTTATTTTTTAGGGTACTACTTACAATGGGCAGAGGAAGATGCAGTTTTTGAGTTGTGTGGCAGAGCCGACGTCGAGTGATCCTGCACAAGGTTCGAGTAAGACATAGGTGGCAGATCATTGCCCGACATACGAGGAGTTGTACAGGGAGGAACCAGAGACGGTCAGGCACACGTCAGAGCAGGAAGGTGGCTCAGCAGGAGGTTCAGGACGAGGCTCAGGTGGATGCTCAAGAGGAGGCTCAAATACTATTGGGCGGTGGACCTCTATGATGATGGTAATGAGGGGGATGATGAGGACAATAGTGAGGAGCCTGAGGATCCCGAGCGAGATGCCGTGATTGCAAGATGGGCAGAGCTAGAAGAGTTAGGACACCCCGATCGATGCCCCTTTAGGTAATATTTATGATTAATTAATAAGTTCATCATATCTTTTCAATTAACTAATTTTATGTACTTTTTATGTACAGGCTGTGGAGGCACCTTTTATGTAGTGTAAGTAAAAGCATGGATGAGCGGACGATTATAAGGCCGAAGGGTACTAGGTGTTGGGTGGAACTTGGTTGGAGTGCAAAGGGGCATCAACGAGTTGTTAATACTGAGTTGGGAAACGCTGTCCGGTTTTGCTATCCCGGGATGGTTTTAGTGGATGGTCAAAGGATTGCAACGCATCATTGGGATCACTATGCGCTTCAAGAGTATGGTGATTCAGTTACATGTCAGGGTAGAGTTTGCGAGATCTTCTGGGTAAGTTTGTTTTGATTCTTTCCATTACATTCCATCTTATTTTGTTTGACATTAATTGTTACTTGAATGCAGGGTAGGTTTCGTTTGGAGGAGGGTTTGAGTCAAGCATATGCTTGTTCGATTTTTGGTAATGCAGCAAAAAGACGTTTCAAGGACTCCTTCTCTAAGGCACAGATAAAAGCTGTGACCGTCTACTACAAGACGGTGATGATCCATCCCATGACAAACAAAGAAGCAGCCAAAATTCACCTCACTAGGGAGGAGTACTTGCAGAGTCATGTGGAATGGATTTGTGCGAATATGGAGTCTTGGGAGTGGTTATGAGGATATTGGGGTTCAGTTGAGTTCAAAAATATTTTTGATAGACATCGAAAAAATCGGAAGAGCAAGCGAGGAAAGCACTTCTTCAGGTCGGATGGTTATGTTCGGATGGAACAAAGGATGGTATGAACTCTTACATTCATACTTAGATTGCTTCAATTAATTGTATTGATTAAATTGTTGAATTTTGATATTGCAGACAGCTAAAACTGGTACGCCTCCTACATTTTTCGAGGTGTATCTTAAGGGGCACAAAGGTCCAGACCCAAACCACCCGGAGGTGTTGTGTGACGAGGCATCAACGTAGAAATTGGTAGGTATGTTGATTCTTTGTTGCTTTTATCTATCAACTCAATTTATCTTGTATTACATTAATCCGTTAACTAAATGTATCACAACAAAAGTATGTTGAGTGTTTTAAGAAGAACCATGGACCTGATTCTGACTATTTGAGAGGCGTTGGATGTCGCTGCGGCGTACGATGCTGACGGAGGTCTACCGCATGAGAGGTATGTGTAAAGATAATGATGATTTGTATGTTAATGAATGTTGATTCTTCACACTTGTATTTTTTGTAGACTTGGGTTAGGCGACGGGTATGTAGAGCGCGAGGCTTATGATAGGCGACGGCCGTACAATGTTGGCGATGGTCGATTTCAATCTTCTAAAGAGGCTGAATTACGAGAAGAATTGACACGCACCAAGGAGGAGATGCAACAACAACAGCAACAGACACAGATGCTACTGCAACAACAACAGCAAGAGACACACTTATTGCTGCAACAACAATAGCAACAGACGCAGATATTGTAGCAACATATGCATTATTTGTATATGTCTCAAGTAACAAGTAATTTTCTCATTTGAAAATATTATTCGATTTATAAATGTTTCTACTCAAAATATCCTAACTAATTTATGTCACTGTTGGCTTCTAGCTTGCAGCAAAATAATCTAGGTAAAATGTAATTTTCGGTATTTGATCAATTTATTCGATTTCAAAATGATTCTAATTATAATCTCACAACTTGAAGCAGTTTTCCCACCGATGTCTTTCCCTCCGGTGCAGACTCACCCATCAAAAGTTGTAGACGCAGCGGTATGCATGACTTGTATACTTGTTACAATATTTTCGTTATAACAACACATATTAATTAGCACAATATTAAAAAGAAAAGGAAACAAACTTAGCGGGGAGATGAAGTGAAAGAGAGAACAAGTGAAAGAGCGAGAGAGGAAGAGATATTGATAGAGAGGGAGAAGAAGACATAGGGAGAGGGGGGAGATAGAGAGAGAAAAGAAGTGATAGATAGAGAGGGAGAGAAAGACATAAAGAGGGAGAGAGGGAGAGATAGAGATAGAGAAAAGAAGAGATAGATAGAGAGGGAGCTAGAGAGAAAGAAATAGAGGGAGAGGGGAAGAGATAGAGAGAGTGGGAGAGCGAGTGAGGGCGTGGGAGATAGGGAGCGTAAGGAAATGAGGGAGTTCTGATAAGTTTTAGTCAAAACCAACATGCTTCTCTTTTATTAAGTTATGTTATTAAGTTAGTCGAAGTTAACATGTTACATTATTAAGTTTATCTTTTATTTGTTTATCATAGGGATCCTGTCATGGAACACCCGAAGATGGTGATGTTTTCCTTAACATCAACGACGGAGGTACTAATGGAGGAGATGGGAGCGCAGGACGTGCAAGTGGAGGCTCCCACGACGACATTTGAATTTCATTTTCTCTTTACGTACTTGTCGGTACTTAGCATACTGGATACCCTTGCGCATAAGATAGAGCCGCCTAGGTACCTCCCCTCCCAGCAGGGACAGGGTCCGAGAGCGCCACGTGTTCAAGAAACCCGGACCCGCCGACCTCAGATGGGAGGTTCGGGGTGGAATCCAGAAGGAGGAGCTCAGCTCCACCTTGACGACAACCTCCCAAGCAACCACATGTCCAGCAGGACTGGACCCGACCTCCTCCGCAGAGGTGGGCTCCCATGGTGCCATGTGACCCGATCTCCCGCAGAGTTGGGCTCCCAAGTTGCCACGTGACCCACGAAGTCGAGACCCGATCTCCCCGGCAGAGGCGAGCACCCGAGCTGCCACGTGGCCCGCGGGGCGAGACCTGGCCTCCCCCACGGAGGTGAGATCCCGAGCTGCCAGGTGGGCCGCGAGACGGGCTTGGCCTCCACCATGGCGTTGAGCTCTCCAGCGGCCGCATGGTCAGTCCACTTGCCCTGAGCGGATAGTGAGGAAGTTAAGAGGGCGGTGCATCTTGTCTCCATCAAGCCTTGAAGATACGCGGCTTCCCAAGATGCATGGTGCGGCACACGCCTAATGTCAGGTACCGCTACGACTAATCGCATCACAGTGAAGACGCCGCATGCCTATCCCACTCCGCCAAGTGGGTAGCTTACGGCGCCAGAGACAGTTGGATGGGACATTCCTTGCCAATGTCAGCAACGACGCATGGGCTACTGACAACACGGGCGGCAAGACGACAAGTCCTCAAGTCCGCAGTCAGATCAAGGTTACGGAAGAAACCTTAGATCTTTAGGATAAGATCGCCCCAGGACCACCTATCGGGCCCTGGGATTCCACTTGTGAGGCGTCTGACCTGGACTATAAAAGGCTCGGACCGCCATCACTACAAGGACCAGACTATGAACCCCGATACACAGACACGCATACACACTCACCAAGCAATACAATCCACTGTGGAGTAGGGTGTTACACTTGTTGCGGCCCGAACCACGTAAAATACACTATCTCATACTCTTCCGCTAGAACACTAGTTTGAGGCCGAAGCCCCACCGAACAAGAACCCCGCGGGCTGCTCCATAGCAGATCCGGGGGAAGTGTCGTATTAACACTTCAACATTTGGCGCGGCAGGTAAGGGCTTTTTCCCTCAAAAAAGTGGTAGTGCTTTCACCACTATGATGTTCATCAGGCCCGTGGAAGGCAGTTTTCAAGGCCCTCGTTCAGTGACCAGATCTGTCGCTCAAGCGGCACTCTCTGGTCCGTCTTGCCCCTGTGCAGGTACGGCTGGCCAAGATGGCACGTCGGGACACGCCCCTGCTTAGTCGGCTCCACCGGCACTCCCAATAGCGAGCCCTGAGAGTGCTTTGGTGGCGGCCGGAGCTCTCCTCCACCACCCACCGTTGCTGAACACTTCTTAGGGGGCGGCTCAGCAGTGGTTCCAAGACATCAACCACTTTGTCGTCGCAGCCATCAACTCCCCCAACAGGGGAATGCGTCTCGTGTCGCTGTCACGCACGCCGTCCATTGACCATCACACCGTCAACTCCCGTTCCTCCAAGCCTACGAGCTTTGGTTGGCTCGCCATAGAGGACCTGAGGGCTAAGCTTGACCGTCGTCAAGCTCACATGGACGGTCGTGTCATCATCGAGCGGCAGCGAGAGAGGTGGCGCAAACTTGACGTCGAATATGGCCCTCAATGACCTGTTCATGATGCGTCCTCCGTCCAAGGAGCGCCGCAGGTAAACCCTCTGCCACCTGACCCAGAGTATGTCGGCTCGACAGCTCCCCTGCAGTACTCGGTGCAGCAGGATGTGCAGCAACAGTACTTGGCGCAGCAAGTACTGTTGCAACAACCCATGGAACAACCAATGCCACAACCGCAGGTCCAATAAGTGTCGCACGTCGTGCAGCAAACCCCCTTGGGGTATGCTGTCCCATCTGCCTCTCCGACGAAGCCCGTGGGAGGTTGCGCGGCGTTGGCTCCACACCTCCACTTCACGATGTGGTGATGCATGTTCCGGCCACAAATCCTAGAGAGGTTCGACGGAAGCATCAAACTGGCAGAGTTCCTACAGATTTACACCACGACGCTCCTTGCTACAGGAGCAGATGAGACCATCCTGGCAAACTACTTCCCAGTTGACCTGACTGGATCAGCATACTCGTGGCTGATGAACCTTCTTGAGGGGTCTATAACCTCTTGGGATGAGATGTGTCGGCAGTTCACAACGAACTTCGGCATCTCCTACACGCGTCACGACACTGAGCTCGACCTCCACGCTGTGTGACAGCAACCTAAGGAAACGCTGTGATCATTCATCCAGCATTTTTCCAAGGTACACAAATCCATTCCCAACATCCCAAATGCCTCTGTCATAGTGGAGTTTTGCCAGGGAGTGCGTGACTGCAAGATGCTCGAGAAGTTAGCCAGGCACAATGTGCAAGACGTCTCCGAGCTCTTCTCCATCGCTGATCGGTGCGCTAGAGCGGCAGAAGGCCTCGACTGGCATGCTCAGCCCACCCCCGGAGCAGGCGGGGCTGACCAGACTAGAGAAGGAGCAGCTACACCTGGTAGCGGCAAAAAGTAGAACAAGAACCGGGGTGACGGCCAGAACAAGCCGCTGCATGGATCTCCCATCGCGGTAGCAGCCGCAACCGGAGGAGGCAAACCCCCACGCCCGGAGAAACACCCTCGTCAGCCACCTTTCACTGATGAAGACGTTGAGCCCTGCCTGGTGCACAAGACTCGCGAACACACCGCGAGCGATTACCGAGAGATGAAAAGGTGTGCCAGACGCTACAAAGAGCAGGCGCAGCAGCGCCCGGACAGCGCCCCCTTCTGCCAACGGGAGGGCAAGCAGAAGGTCGAACACATGGTCGACAATGACGAGGAGCTAGAGTACAAGAAGAAAGAGCAGGCCATAAAAGTGGTCCACCAAGATGAGGACTTCGACACCAGCAGTGACAACGAGCGTCGCAAGGCCCTCCACGTCATCTTCAGAGGGTCTTGGGATCCCGCATCCCGGAACGCTGTCAAGACCCTTCATTGTGCAGTGGCTTCTATAGCCCCTATACCCACTCCGGCACTGTGCCGCTGCTGGAAGAAGACGCCAATCAGCTTTGACGCCTCTGACTGCCCCAAGAACATGGCCGGGGCAGGGGTCCTACCTCTCCTAGTCACCCCACCATAGCCAACATCAAGCTCCACTATGTCTTGATTGATGGCGGGGCTGGCCTCAACCTCCTTAACCGTGCAGCCTTTGAACAGCTACAGTGTGACACCCGGTTCGAAAAATGAACCAAGTGCAGTATATGTGTGCCTAGGACGTTCAACACACATACACGAGTGCATTCACAAAAGGATATACAGAAAATTACCACAACTCAAATTATTAAATAAGTACTCTTATTACATAATTCATTATATCCTCGAATACAAGATCTAATGGATATTAATGACAAGTTCAACTAATGCAGTGGAAATAAACTAATTAAGCAACTAAGCGTAAGGGATAGCGCAGCTCCAATAACACCACAGGCAAGTCGACGGTAACACACAGCCTAGAACTCCGCATTATCCTCAAGACATTCCCAACCATCACCTGAAACTGTTGGTGGGGGGGGGATTGTAAGAGTGAGTATATGTCGTACTCAACAAGTGTGGGAAAGTATGACATGTAGCTTAACAAATGATGACAATAATAAAGGCTAAGTGCTGAAAAGTATAGTAAAACAATTGAAAAAGCAATATATCATAATTATGTGAAGTAAAACCATCATAATCCATGTAGTTCTCATAATACCAGTCTATATATCATTACCAATAACCATATTTATCACCATGAGCCATAATACCATCCCAAAGTCAATACCGAACCATCCCAATACCAAAACCCTTCTAATCATGAAGGTCATCCAGGCGCTCTTAACCGGGAGCACGACTATCATGATAGTTTTAATACTCTGCAGAGTTTGTACCACTTTACCCACGTGTTTGTGATCTCATCACCCGTCGGCGACTAAAGAAACTCCCTTATGCCAATTACACTTCCTTTGGTGTATGGCCAAGATATCACAAAATAGCCTTTACAAAGGGATTACTAGCATGTACGGACCCACTGAGGTTTCACCGGTGGCGATGTCTCCTACAGAGGACGTCATCAACCAAGGGCCCCATATTGTGCCATTCGGATCCAGGGAGTCCCTGCCACAAATCCAAACCCAATCCGACCCCCCTTTCCCGGTGCGCCAAATGATCCGTGCCATACCAGCAATACCCTAATTAATCAGCTACGCCGCACCCATACTTGGCCTCGTGGTGGCACTGTAGTCCCGGCCTATTCTCGCATGAACCGGTCCTTAGATCTAAAGCAAGCAAACCACCAAAACATCCAACCCATCCACATACCAGGCTTGCTTAGATCACCCATTACCGTACTGTATTGACCAGTTCACATTAACCAGATTATCATTATTTCATAATTAAATGTGTAGTGTTGTTCTCCTATCCCAGTTAATTAAGCGAAGCAACAAGGTAAAAACCCTTCCCGACTCTCTACCAGGTATTCCAGGTGACAAGGATGGTTAAACAAAGCTAGTCAACTTCCTATCATAGGATTCCCATCAAATTGACACAAGCATGCAATTTTGCAAATAAAACATTTATTTTAAAACAGGATCAATATGCTTCAAGGACACTTGCCTTGCTCCGACGAATAAGGTTGCTCAAGCGCTTCGAAGTCTTGGTTCTGGAAATCCTCGTACATGACCTCTTGAGCACTTCTCTCTACCCGTGATCACACATACAAGAAAATACATAAAAATCATCATGATGCACACGTACTAATCAATATGCGATGACATGCATGCATGCAAAGTTCAATTATTAATTAACTATGGTTGTTTATTGATTAAATGCAACAAGTTCATACGTGTTTATATGAGTTTACGGGGGTTTTAGCGAGGATTAATGCTGCTGAAAATTAAAAGATGATGCAACTAAAATAAATTTACGTCTATTAGATGTAATACGTCGCTAAAATTCGCATTGGAAACACAAATCCTACTGTAGATGCAACAGTTTCAAAGATCGAGGGACGAAGATGACGCGTAGACGAAGTGGATGGCGCAACGGTCCTCCGGCGGCACGACGACACCCTCCTCTTTTTCTTCCTCTTCTTCCCCTCCTTTCTTCCCTGGCAGCACGATGACACCCTCCTCTTTTTCTTTCTCTTCTTCCCCTCCTTTTTTCCCTGGCAGTTCCTCTGTCCTTCCCTATTTTTTCTACGGCGGCGCTAGGGCTCCTGGGACTGCTGCGGTTGCCTCTGGCGTCAGGAAAACATGAGGGGCATTGGGGGGGGGGGGGGGAGGGGGGTTTATAGGCGCGCTCGACACCGAGGCCGACTTGGCCTGGGGCGCGGTTGACGCGCGGGCACGCGTTGACCGGGGGCGCGCTGGCGGCAAGAGCGAGCGGGGCTAGGCGCGGGGCGCTCGGCCAGGGCCGGCACGGGAGTGGGGTGGGGTCGCGCGGGAGCGCGTGCTGGCGGGGTGGGGCCAGGTGCGGCAACGCGCGCGCTGGGAGCGGGCCGGCTCAGGCGGCCTGGTCGACTGGGCGGCGCTGGGTTTTTTTATTCTTCTTTTTTTCACTTTCATTATTATTATTATTATTATTATTATTATTATATATATTTTATTATTTATATTTTTTACATATTATTATTATATATATTATTTACTTATATATATATTTATTTGTTTCTTTAGGTTCCATAAATATATATATATATTTTTTATTATATATTATTATTATTATATTTATTCTCTAATACATGTTTTATGCTATTATTTTCTTTCTCTCTTCTTTTGCTACACATATTTGTATATGTATGTTTTATCTTTTATTATCTTTCTGTTATTCTACTAATATTTAATGCATGATTATGTATGCAATGCATGATGCAAAAATTTAGGGTGTTACATGCACATCCCGGTCTCCAAGCTCGCCCCATCGAGCCCATTCTCGGGGGTGGGACCTGGGAGCATCATCCCGTACGGCAACATCCACCTGCGGGTGACCTTCGGGACACCTGACAACTACAGTATGGAGAGCATCCTCTTTGACATCGCCGATGTCAGCCTACCCTTCAACGCCATCATCAGCGGGCCTGATCTGTACCAGTTCATGGCTATAGCCCACTATGGCTATCTCGTCCTGAAGATGCCAACCCCCTCCGGCGTCCTCAAGATCTGCGGAGATTGCACCGCTATAGTGTTAGCCTTGGAGCAGCTCCAAGCACTCACAGCAGACCCAACACCTATCCTGGTCGGCGCTGGATCAAGTCGGCCTCCGCCAAGCTCGCGTCAGCGCAGAGCACCCACCGCACCTCAGCTGCGGTGCTCCTGCAGCATCGACACCTCCATCAATGCTGCCAAGCCCAGTCCCGGCTCTGCTCGGACCACTCGCAAGACGGGCGGTCAAGGCAGGAAATAGGGATGCTTGCTCATTGCCCCTCTAAGTAGCTGTTGACAGCAAGGTTGCCCGCCAACCATCGCAGCTACCCATGGAGCTTTGGGCACTCCTATTGTAAATACTAGGCTTAGTAGAACATTGTAAAGGATTTCGTAGGGCTTAGGAGATGCACTAAGAACAACCGAGCACTGGGAGGGTTAGGTCTAGAGTGTGTAGCCAGCTTAGCTTGGTTTCAAACCCTAAGCCTATGCACCCTGCCTCCCTCATCATCCGGAGGCAAGCTGTTGCCCTCTTTTGTAAAAGCCTGTCTCCCTGTAACACCCTCAATTTTTGCATCATGCATTGCATACATGTTCATGCATTAAACATTAGTAGAATAAAGGAAAAATAATAAATGATAAAACATATATATACAAAATATGTGTAGCAAAAAAAGAAAAAGGAAATAATAATATAAAACATGTATTAGGGAACAAATATAAAAATAAAAATAATATATATAGAAAAAATATGTGAAACCTAAAGAAAGAAAGAAAAAAAAGAAAATTTATTCCGAAAACATCCGGAAGTTTATCGGGGAAGCTTTGCTTCACCCCGGAATGTTTTGGGCAAATAGTGCCCAACCGACACCGAGCCAGGCCAGGCCGAGCAGCCTGCTCCGCTCGCGCGCCCGCCTGGGTCAACGTGCCCAGCGGTCGTGCCGCACCGCGCTGGCCCGCGCCCAGCGCCGTGGCTGATCGGGGCTCTGTCCCAGACTCGGTCGAACACGTTTTCTCGCCGCCTATATAAGGGACCATAAAGCCTCATGATTTCATTGACAGAAGCAAGCGCAGTCCCAGAAAACCCTAGCGCCATAGAAAATTAGAACAGAGCTGCTCCGCCAGGGTGAAGGAGAAGAAAGAAAAAGAGGAGGAGAAGAAGAAAAAGAGAAGGGTGCCGTTGTCCACCGGAGCATCATCCCGTACGGCAACATCCACCTGCGAGTGACCTTAGGGACACCTGACAACTACAGTACAGAGAGCATCCTCTTCGACATCGCTGATGTCAGCCTACCCTTCAATGCCATCATCGGCAGGCCTGATCTGTACCAGTTCATGGGTATAGCCCACTACAGCTATCTCGTCCTGAAGATGCCAACCCTTTCCGGCGTCCTCAAGATCCGCGGAGATTGTACTGCTACAATGTTAGCCTTGGAGCAGCTCCAAGCCCTCACAGCAGACCCAACACCTAACACGGTCGGCGCTGGATCAATTTGGCCTCCGCCAAGCTCGCGTCATCGCAAAGCACCCGCCGCGCCTCAGCTGCAGTGCTCCAACAGCATCGACACCTCCGTCAAAGCTGCCATGCCTAGTCCCGGCTCTGCTCGGACCACTTGCAAGACGGGCGGTCAAGGAAGGAAATAGGGATGCTCGCTCATCGCCCCTCTAAGTAGCTGTTGATAGCAAGGTTGCCCGCCAACCATCGCAGCTACCCATGGAGCTTTGGGCACCCCTATTGTAAATACTAGGCTTAGTTGAACACTGTAAAGGATTTCGTAGGGCTTAGGAGACACACTAAGGACAACCGAGCACTAGGAGGGTCAGGTCTAGAGTGTGTAGCTAGCTTAGCATAGTTTCGAACCCTAAGCTTATGCACCCTGCCTCCCTCATCATCCGGAGGCAAGTTGTTGCCCTCTTTTGTAAAAGCCTGTCTCCATGTAACACCCTCAATTTTTGCATCATGCATTGCATACATGTTCATGCATTAAACATTAGTAGAATAAAGGAAAAATAATAAAAGATAAAACATACATATACAAAATATGTGTAGCAAAAAAGAAAAGGAAATAATAATATAAAACATGTATTAGGGAACAAATATAAAAATAAAAATAATATATATAGAAAAAAATATGTGAAACCTGAAGAAAGAAAGAAAAAATAAAGAAAAAAAAAAGAAATTTTATTACGGAAACTTCCGGAAGTTTCCGGGGGAAGCTTTGCTTCACCCTGGAATGTTCTGGGAAAATAGTGCCCAACCGGCACCGAGCCAGGCCAGGCCGAGCAGCCTGCTCCGCTCGCACGCCTGGCTGGGTCAACCCGCCCAGCGGCCGTGCCGCACCGCGCTGGCCCGCGCCCAACGCCGAGGCCGATCGGGACTCTGTCCCAGACTCGGTCGAACGCATTTTCTCGCCGCCTATATAAGGGACCATAGAGCCTCGTGATTTCATTGACAAAAGCAAGCGCAGCCCCAAAAAACCCTAGTGCCGTAGAAAATTGGAATAGAGCTGCGCCGCCAGGGAGAAGGAGAAGAAAGAAAAAGAGGAGGGTGCCGCCGGAGGACCGTTGTGCCATCCGCTTCATCTACGCGTCGTCTTTGTCCAGTGATCTTTGAAGCCGTCGCATCTATGGTAGGAAATGTTTTCTGATGCAAATTTTAGCGAACGTATTAGATCTACTAGATGTAATTTGATCGTAGTCACACCATCTTTTTATTTTCAGCAGCATTAACTTTCTTTCCCTCTGTTTGTCCACTACCACGCTCGAACCTAATTCTCACTAAAACCCCTGTAAACTCATATAAACACATATGAAATAGTTGCATCAAATCGATAAACAACCGTAGTTAATTAATAATTGAAGTTTGCATGCATGCATGCCATCGCAAGTTGATTAATATGTGTGCATCATGTTGAATTGTATGTATTTTCTTGTATGTGTGATCACGAGTAGAGGGAAGTGCTCAAGAGGTCGTGTACGAGGATTTCCAGAACCAAGACTTCAAAGCGCTTGAGCAACCCTATCCGTCGGAGCAAGGCAAGTGTCCTTCAGGCATATGGATCCTGTTTTAAAATAAATATTTTGTTTGCAAAATTGCATGCTTGTGTCAATTTGCTGGGAATCCTATGATAGGAAGTTGACTAGCTTTGTTTAACCACCCTTGTCACCTGGAATACCTCGTAGAGAGTCGAGAAGGGTTTTTACCTTTTACATAGCTTAATTAATTCGGATGGGAAAATACTATACTACCTAATTATGCACTAATGAGACTATGGTTCACATGAACTAGTTAATATGACATGGTAATGGGTGATCTAAGCAAGCCTGGTATGTGGACAGGTTGGATGTTATGGTGGTTGCTTGCTTTATATCTAAGGACCGATTCATGCGACAATAGGCTAGGACTACAGTGCCACCACGAGGCCAAATATGGGTGCGGCGTAGCTGATTAATTAGGGTATTGCTGGTATTGCGCCGATCATTTGGCGCACCGGGGAAGGGGAGTCGGATTGGGTTTGGATTTGTGGTAGGGACTCCCTGGGACCCGAATGTCACAATAGGGGGCCCTTGGATGAAGACGTGCTCTGTAGGAGACGTCGCCACCAGTGAAACCTCAGTGGGTCCGTACATGCTAGTAGTCCCTTTGTAAAGGCTATTTTGTGATCTCTTGGTCATACACTAAAGGAAGTGTAATTGACATAAGGGAGGTCCTTTAGTCGCCGACGGGTGATGAAATAACAAACACGTGGGTAAAGTGGTATAAACTCTGCAGAGTCTAATAAAACTATCATCATAGCCGTGCTCCCGGTTAAGAGCACCTGGATGACCTACATGATTAGAAGGGTTTTGTTTATGGGATGGTTTGGTATGGGTTATGGGATGATATTATGGTTTATGGCGATGAATATAGTTAATGGTAAGGTGAAATCTGGAATGTGTTTGATGGTAATGAACTATGGACTAGTATTATGATATCTACATGGTTTATGATGGGTTTACTTCACATTTACATATAATGTATTGCTTTTCAAATGTTTTACTATACTTTTCAGCACTTAGCCTTTATTACATTCGTCATTTGTATCAGCTACATGTCATACTTTCCCACACTTGCTGAGTACGACATGTACTCACCCTTGCAATCCCCCACCAACAGTTTCAGGTGATGGTTGGGAGTGTATTGAGGATAATGCGGAGTTCTAGGTTGTGTGATGTCGTCGACTTGCCTGTGGTGTTGCATGGAGCTGTGCTATCCCTTATGCTTAGTTTGCTTAGTTTCTTAATTAGTTTATTTCCGCTGCATTAGTTGAACTTGTCATTAATATTCACTAGAGCTTGTATTCAAGGATATTATGAATTGTGTAATAAAATTTGGTTAATTAATCTTGTTATGTGGTAATTATCTATTTACCAATTGTTAATCACTTGTGTATGTGTCTTAAACATCCTGGGCACACATACACTGCACTTGGTTCATTTTTTGGAATCGGGTGTCACACTCCCCCTATGAACTCCTATCAAAAAATCACTATTTTACTGAAAGGCTTCTTAAAAACTTTGTCCATTTACTTATGCATTAAGTTTATGAACATGCTACACTAGACTCATTTATTGTGTATTATCTTTATATGCGTGATTGTACACTCTGTAACTCACCCATGCAGGAGTCATGCAGTCCTAATAGAGGTGGGTCTCCTTGAGGTACCTGTAGTGTATAAGGGGTTGTTCTGGCCTCTCTCGTCATTAGGGCCCTGTGACGATAGAAGGTTCCCCAGGAAAGGCCTGTGCCGAGCAGGAGGGCCAGGAGGTGTAAACTGCTTAGCCTTGTCCTGTACCCTATGCGCACACACCCTGCCTCCTAGCGCTACAGCGAAGTACTGGAGCCAGAAAGCTCACACCTTGAGTACGACAGGAGCCAGTCCCTGGAGCACCAACGCACTGAATTACCCAGGCCCCGTGAGTCAGCCCAGGACAGTAATGCATGATAGAGCTAAGGGAGAGCTATAGGTAAACCAACGAGCAAACTAGTCCACCTTGCTTGTATCATATGGGCAGAACAACCCGCTACAGCAACTCCCAAGGGGTCTGCTGTCGACGTCTCTATGATGATGGTTGATGACGCCAGAGCATCCAGCTCCGGCACCTCCCAAGGGGCCTTCCGTCAACATGTCCACGACGATGGTGGACGACGGTAGAGCATCATCCTCCGGCACCTCACAAGGGACCTGCTGTCGACGTCCCAGAATGTCAAACGACAACACCAAGCGCGAATAAGTGAGTAAACTCTCCTGCCTCGCAATTGTTGCTAACCGGGTTCCCTTGCGATAGCCTGTATACCAGGGGCCTGCCATCGACTACTTTGCAACGACGGTGGGCGATGCCGGAGCGGCCAACTCCAGCACCTCCCAAGGGGCCTACCGTCGACGACTCTACAACGATGGTGGACGACGGTGGAGCATCCAGCTCCGGCACCACCCAAGAGGCCTGCCGTCGACGACTCTATGATGATGGTGGACGACGCTGGAGCATCCAGCTCTGGCACCACTCAAGGGGCCTACCGTAAATGACTCCATGACGATGGTGGACGCCGCCGGAGCATCCAGCTCTAGCACCACCAAAGGGGCCTGCCGTCGACGACTCTACGACGATGGTGGACGACGCGAGAGCATCCAGCTCCGGCATCCCCAAGGGGCCTGCTGTCGATGTCTCCACGACGATGGTGGACGACGCCGGAACATCCAGCTCCGGCACCCCCCAATGGGCCTGCTGTCGACGTCTCCATGACGATGGTGGATGATGCTGGAGCATCCAACTCCGGCAGCTCCCAAGGGGCCTACCGTCGACGTCCCAAAATGTCAAACGACAACACCAAGCACGAATAAGTGAGTAAACTCTCCTCCCTCACACTTGTTGCTAACAAGGTTCCCTTCTGATAGCCGGTATACCAGGGGCCTGCCATCGACGTATCAACAAAGATGGTGGGCGACGCTGGAGCACCTAGCTCTGGCACATCCCAAGGGGCCTCCGTCGACGTCGTAACGCTGATGGTGGATGATGCTAGAGTGCCCAACTCCAGCACCTCCCAAGGGTCCTGCCCTCGACAACTCTGCGACGATGGTGGATGATGCCGGAGCATCCATCTCTTGCACCCCCCAAGGAGCCTGCCGTCAATGTCTCCACGACGATGGTGGACGACGCCAGAGCATCCAGCTCCGGCACTCCCCAAGGGGCCTGTCGTCAATGTCTCCACGACGATGGTGGATGAGGTTGGAGCATCCAGCTCCAGCACCTCCCAAGGGGCCTGCCGTCGACGTCCCAGAATGTCAAACGATAGCACCAAGCACAGATAAGTGTGTAAACTCTCCTACCTCACACTTGTTGCTAACAAGGTTCCCTTGCGACAGCCTGTATACTAGGGGCCTGTCGTCGACATCTCAACGACGACAGTGGGCGATGCCGGAGCGCCCAGCTCCATGACCTCCCAAGCGGCCTGCTGTCGACGACTCTACGACGATGGTGGGCGATGACGGAGCGCCCAGCTCCAGCACCTCCCAAGGGGCTTGCCATCGACGGCTCTACGACGATGGTGGACGACGCCGGAGCATCTAGCTCCGGCACCACCCAAGGGGCCTGCCGCCAACTACTCTACAACGATGGTGGACGATGCCAGAGCATCCAGCTCTAGCACCCCCAAGGATCTCGCCGTCAACGTCTCCACGATGATGGTGGACGACGTCGGAGCATCCAGCTCCGGCACCTCCCAAGGGGCCCGACGTTGACGTCCCAGCACGCTGATGATGGCAACAAGTGTGGATAAGTGAGTAAACTCTCCTTCCTCACTCTTGATGCTAATAGGGTTCCCTTGTGATAGCCTGTATACCAAGGGCCTGTCGTCGACTACTTTGCGACGACGGTGGACGATGCCAGAGATCCCAGCTCCAGCACCTCCCAAGGGGCCTTCCATCGACGACTCTACGATGATGGTGGACGACGCCGGAGCATCCAGCTCCGGCACCACACAAGAGGCCTGCCGTCGACGACTCTACGACGATGGTGGACGAGGCCAGAGTATCCAGCTCCAGCACCACCCAAGGGGCCTGCCGTTGACAACTCTATGATGACGGTGGATGACGCCGGAGCATCCAGCTCCAGCACCCTGCAATGGGCCTGCCGTCGATGTCTCCATGACGATGGTGGACGAAGCTGGAGCATCCAGCTCTGGCACCTCCCAAGGGGCCCGACGTCAACATCCCAGCATGCCGACGACGGAAACAAGCGTGGATAAGTGAGTAAACTCTCCTGCCCCGTACTTGTTGCTAACAGGGTTCTCTTGTGATAGTGATGAGTATGTTTAGGCCCGATCTTCCGAAAGGTATGTCGATTGGGGTGGAGAACTCGACGTTGATGATCCGCGGCACTCGAGCGGTTCGTGTACCCCTGCAATCACTACACCACGGCTCCGTTGGTTATCAACCGTGCTGCACACGCTTGACCTTGCCAAGAAGGCTAATCCCTGCAAGTGCAACCGAGAACACGAGCAAGAACGTAGAAGACACGATAGGAAATCGCGAAGTTGGGGTCTCACAAACCGTAGAACGGCGATTTTATTGATCTAAGCAAAACCCACCGAATATGACCGGCGGCTGCAGTATTTATAGGCTAGGGTTCGACCAAAACACGATTAGACGCGTCCCTAATGGACTCTTATGGGATACAAGGCCCAAAGGCCCGATTCGGTGGCGCAGCACCGGACAGAAATCTGGACTCGACTTGTTTCGATGATTCCGAATGACTCCGGAGGAATTTTGTGGTGGGAACAGAACCATTGGAAAGTTTATCTTCTCCTATTTCCGTGCATATGTAGAACGTCGAAAACGGAGTCCGTATGCCTCTTGGTCGTCTGTTTTAAGGTGGACTGCTCCTGGACTCCGAGTTGAACTCGAGTCCGAGTTGTAAACTGTTTCCATCTACTTGTGGACGTCCCAGGTGGTTCTCCACGCTCCCAAGGCCTCCTTCCTTCACTTTTTGATCTTCTCCATTATTCCTAATAACAATTAAATCATCACATAGCAATCTATTCTCAAACTCACATGTAAAAGAAGTTAAGAACGAATTCATCTGCTGATTTAATAACCGTGCCCGTGCTCTTGTGATTGGTCCTTGCAGTTCAATGCGTGTCTCCGCTGTTGTGATGTCCTCATCATCCTCCCCCTCTTGAATTGGAGTCGTCCTCGACTCAAGTTCATCTTCTTCTCCCAAGTATGGTCGCAAATCTGAAATGTTAAATGTAGGACTAACCCCAAAATCGGGAGGCAATTCAAGCTTATATGCATTATCATTAATCTTTTCAATGATCTTAAAAGGACCAGCAGCTCGTGGCATAAGTTTAGATTTTCTCAAGTCGGGAAATCGCTCTTTTCTCAAATGTAACCACACCAAATCGCCCGGTTCAAGTTTTACTTCTTTTCTACCTTTACTACCTGCAATCCTATACTTCTCATTCATCATTTCAATATTTTTCTTTGTAGTTTCATGCATCTTAAGAATGAATTCAGATCGTTGTATAGCATCCAAATTTATAGTTTCAGAAGGAGGCAAAGGTAGTAAATCAATAGGAGCACGGGGATTGAAACCATACACTACCTGGAATGGACTTACCTTTGTCGTGGAGTGAACGGATCTGTTGTAAGCAAATTCTATATGTGGTAAACACTCCTCCCACAACTTCAAATTTGTTTTCAAGACAACCCGCAACATAGTGGATAAAGTACGATTAACTACCTCGGTCTGTCCATCCGTTTGTGGGTGATATGTAGTGGAAACAGCAACTTGGTTCCAAATTTACACCACAAAGTTCTCCAAAAATGACTTAAAAATTTTGCATCACGATCAGAAACAATGGTATTTGGCACACCATGTAAACGAACAATTTCCGTCATAAACAAATCAGCAATGTGTGAGGCATTATCATTCTTATGACAAGGTATAAAGTGTGCCATTTTGGAAAAACGATCAACAACTACAAAAATACTATCCCTCCCCCTCTTAGTCCTAGGCAATCCCAAAACAAAGTCCATAGAAATATCCTCCCAAGGTACACTAGGAACAGGAAGAGGCATATAAAGACCATGTGGGTTAAGGCGAGACTTAGATTTGTTGCAAGTAGTGCATCGTGACACGTAGCGCTCGACATCACGCCTCATCTTTGGCCAAAAGAAGTGTGTGGACAACACGCCTTCAATTTTCTTCACTCCAAAATGTCCCATCAAACCCCCTCCATGTGCTTCCTGCAAAAGCAATAGACGAACAGAGCTAGCTGGAACGCATAGCTTGTTAGCACGATAGAGGAGACCCTCTCGCAGCACATATTTATTCCAAGTTCTTCCTTCTCTACAATTTTCAAAAGCATCTTTGAAGTCCAAATTAGTAGGATATAATTCTTTAATTGTTTCCAAACCAAAGATTTTATGATCAAGTTGGGGGACAGCATGGTATAACGCCTAGATAATGCATCGGCAATGATATTTTCCTTCCCTTTCTTATGCTTAATGATGTATGGAAACGACTCTATGAACTCAATCCATTTAGCATGTCGTTTATTCAGATTGGTTTGACACTTAAGATACTTCAATGATTCATGATCGGAATGTATGACAAACTCCTTAGACCAAAGATAATGTTGCCAAGTTTGTAATACACGTACTAAGGCATACAATTCCTTATCATAAGTGGAATAATTCAGAGAAGGACCATGAAGTTTTTCACTAAAGAAATCAACGGGTTTACCTCCTTGTATGAGAACGCCTCCAATACCAATGCCGCTTGCATCACATTCTAGCTCAAAGGTCTTGTCAAAATTAGGAAGTTGTAGTAATGGTGCTTGTGTAAGCTTCAATTTGAGAGCATCAAAAGCTTGTTACTGCTGTTCGCCCCATCGAAATGGAACTCCCTTCTTCGTTAGCTCATGTAGAGGTGCTGCAATGGTGCTGAAATCCCGCACAAAGCGCCGATAAAATCCTGCAAGACCAAGAAAACTACGAATCTGTGTGATGGTAGTTGGGGCTGGCCAGCTGGTGATTGCTTCAATTTTTGCCTCATCCATCTCAATTCCCTGCGAGGAAACAACATAGCCAAGAAACGAGACTCGATTGGTGCAAAAAACGCAGTTTTTGAGGTTACCAAACAAACGTGCATCTCTCAAAACCGTAAAAACAGCACGTAAATGATCAAGATGTTCATCATATGACTTGCTGTAAATGAGGATATCATCGAAGTAAACCACCACAAATTGTCCAATGAAAGCACGTAAAACCTCGTTCATTAATCGCATAAAGGTGTTGGGTGCATTAGTTAAACCAAAAGGCATGACTAACCACTCATAAAGTCCAAACTTGGTTTTAAATGCAGTTTTCCATTCATCTCCTAGTGCCATTCTAATTTGGTGGTAACCACTACGCAAGTCAATTTTTGTGAAGATGATAGCACCACTCAATTCATCAAGCATGTCATCTAATCGAGGAATAGGATAACAATATCGAATGGTGATGTTATTAATCGCTCGACAATCAACACACATGCGCCAACTACCATCTTTCTTAGGAACCAAAAGAACAGGAACAGAACAAGGGCTAAGGCTTTCACGAATGTACCCGCGGTCCAAAAGATCTTGGACTTGTCGCTAAATTTCCTTAGTTTCTTGTGGATTCGCCCTGTATGCTGCACGATTCGGCAAACTTGCACCTGGAATCAAATCGATCTTGTGTTCAATGCCTCTCATCGGTGGTAAACCAGGGGGTATCTCGAAGGGAAACACATCCTCAAACTCCTGCAAAAGGTTAGCAACAGCAGAGGGCAATGCAATAGACAATTCATGAAGTGAAAACATGGCTTCTTTGCAAACTAAAGCATAGCACATCCCCTTAGCATCGAATAAATCAGCAAGTTCAGATTTAGTTGCGAGCAATGATGGTGATTTTAACTTAATAACTTGCTGTTTTTCAGATTCTAATTTAGTTGCTTTGCCCTCACGAATTTTACTCTTCTCAAAATGCACAATTTCAGCAGGAGTCATGGGGAGCAAAGTGATTTTCTTTCCCTTATGCATGAGAGTATATTTATTGGTTCTACCATGATGAATAGCATCTGTATCAAATTCCCAAGGACGACCCAATAAAAGAGAACAAGCATCCATAGGAACAACATCAAAATCAGCAAAATCATGGTATGAACCAATTGAAAAATGGATTCTCGCTGTTTGTGTTATCCGAACCTTACCGCTGTTGTTGAACCATTGAATGTGGTACGGATGAGGGTGTGCTCTTGTTGTCAAACCGAGTTTCTTGACGACGTCCGTGTTTACCAAGTTATTGCAGCTACCTCCATCAATTATAGTGTGTACACGGCAGTCCTTGACGACGAGAAACATGTGGAAGAGGTTGTGTCGTTGTAGCTTGTCGTCGGTCTCCACTTTGGAGCTCAAGGCACGCTGCACAATGATGCTCCTATAGTTCTCCGTCGCCGCTGTACCAAGTACCTCTTCTTCGGTGTGTTCGTCATTTGGATATGTAAAGTCAGTAGCAAGAGAATATTCATCTTCAACATCCGAAGTACTATCATACCCGCCATCGTCGCGTGCTATGTATGCTCGTTTGCTCGGGCAATCTCTCATCATATCACCAAGTCCCTGGCAGTGGTGACACTTAATGTCGGAAGTATGACCCGTAGAAGGAGTGGACGACGAAGGCTTGAATGATGTCGCCTTGCTGCCTTCCGGCACGCGAGAAGGTGGAGCAGCAGGTATAGTTCATTGGCCGCCATTGGGTGGTGTAGTCGCTGCACGGGGGGCCGAAGATGGTGCTGTTTTGGATGGCGTAGTTGCTGCACGCAGCGTGAAGTTGCTCCCCGTGCGTTGTTGCTGTTGTTGTCGGCCCTGCAATTCTTTTTCTGCCAACATAGCAAGTTGAAACAATCTGTTAACAATATCATATTCTTTGTAATCAACAATGTTCTGAATTTCACGCCTCAACCCCCCATAAAAACGAGCTATTTTATCATCCATGTCCTCTACTACCCCACAACGCATCATACCCTTTTGTAACTCTTGATAATACTCCTCTACGGACATGTTACCTTGGTCTAAATGCTGCAATTTTTTGCGAAGGTCCCGCTGAAAAGATGGAGGAACAAATCGAACACGCATAGCTTCCTTTAATCTATCCCATGTTGGAGGGTCAGTTCTAGTTTTAACAAGTTCATTCCACCATATGATAGCAAAGTCCTTAAACTCACTAGTGGTTTGACGAACTCTATGTTGTTCAGGAACAAGATGAGAATTAAATTTTTGCTCTACTGTCATCTCCCAATCAAGATAAGCCTCAGCATCATAAGCACCAGAAAAAGAGGGTATAGTAAATTTCACTTTCGCAAAAGTATCATCAGGAGGGCGATTATAATTGTTATGATTATTACCTCCCATACCTCGACGATAAAGTGGCAGTCTTGGCTGATTATTGTGATCTTCCAGTTCATCATAAGCATTGTCTTCTTGTCTTCCAGCGAGAGGCAACCGAGCCTCAAAAGTATTCATCCGAAGAGCAAGGTCATCCAGTTGGCGAGTCAAGTTCACCAATGACTCCTCCGTTGCTGCGTTGTATTTGGCGAACATATCCGTCATGGTGTTCATCATATCACGTAACTCAGCATGTTGAACACATTCGTCATTATTTTCTTCTCCTGCCATTGTTAGTAGGAAACAAAAGACAACAAAAAAATGTTATCCCTATCAACTACAGTGACAATGTGGAAGGTGTAAGAAAACAATCTCTCTCGCTCAAGCGTCTTACCACGCTCTTACAAGTGTTCTTACCGACACAGCAGGTGGTGTGGACGGTGAGATGAACCAATGAAGCGTGGGGTGATTGCAAAGGTACCTGTTATGCTCAAGAGAAAGGTGGAGCTTGGATGGCACAATATGGTGGCTAATAAGCAGAAAACCGTTAACAGCTAAACAAAGTTGAATAAGTATTCAATGTAGGAAACTGTTGCTGGTCAACTGAGTGCCCTAGAGCCTAGCACAACACAAGGAAGTATCAAGGCAAAAGAAAGACAGAATGATATAACCAAACAAACAGCACCAAGTGGTATAGGCCAATTACATTAATATGTGTGCTCTTCACTATTTTTTTCTTTTTGTAATATTTTTTTGATATTTTTTCTTTACTCAGTAGCACAAATATAGGAAGCACAGAAATTTTCAGCTCAATTTTATGTAATATGCGGCCTATAGAAAATCAAGAAGATTCTTTAAAATTCGTGCTAAAACTTCGGAGGCCGGATAGCCTATCTTCCGAGGGTAATTTGGGCAATCTAATTTCGCCGAACGCGGCTACGCGGCGGAAATTCAGATGCGAAATTTCGCGTAGATGAATTTGAAAAAAAAATTCGCCCGATTTCGAGTTCGTATGCGAAAGTTATGGCCGTTTTAAGGTAGGCTACCCGAGTTACGATTTTTTTAGATGTTGATTCCAACTCGGTTTGAGAACAGAACTCGCAATCGGATACGAAAACGATCGGAAATTTGCACAGCAACTAATGGGGTGGTGTGTGATGATTCAAGGATGAATGGCACAAAGATTTGTCACCTAATCTAGGGCTGGCGATGCGGGAGTTCACGCAAGACGGCTAGCTAGGGCAAACCGATGAACGTGGCGGATCGGTTTGTTAATTAGGGATTGTAGAATAGGTGTCGAATAGCAAGAAAACAAGGACGAAACACGATAACTAGGACCCAAAAACACAAAGCTAAACCAGCAACAAGACTCAACCACACGAATGCAAACTCAACAATGCAAACTGAAAAACGAAACTGCAGGCACTATAGTCTGGGAAGCGGTAAAAACGATCTAATTTTTTGTGGCTTTTCTGTGGACACTAGGTACAAAAAAAAATCGATCTAATGGAAGGAAGGAAAACAAAGATACCTCACGGGCAACCTGGAAATCTGATACCAATTGATGAGTATGTTTAGGCCCGATCTTCCGAAAGGTATGTCGATTGGGGTGGACAACTCAACATTGATGATCCGCGGCACTCGAGCGGTTCGAGTACCCCTGCAATCACTACACCATGGCTCCGTTGGTTATCAACCGTGCTGCACACGCTTGACCTCGCCAAGAAGGCTAATCCCTGCAAGTGCAACCGAGAAGACGAGCAAGAACGTAGAAGACACGATCGGAAATCGCGAAGTTGGGGTCTCACAAACCGTAGAACGGTGATTTTATTGATCTAAGAAAAACCCATCGAATATGACTGGTGGCTGCAGTATTTATAGGCTAGGGTTCGACCAAAACACGATTAGACGCGTCTCTAATGGACTCTTACGAGATACAAGGCCCAAAGGCCCGATTCGGTGCCGCAGCACCAGACAGAAATCTGGACTCGACTTGTTTCGACGATTCCCAATGACTCCGGAGGAATTTTGTGGTGGGACCAGAACCATTGGAAATTTTATCTTCTCCTCTTACCGTGCATATGTAGAATGTCGAAAACGGAGTCCGTATGCCTCCTGGTCGTCTGTTTTAAGGTGGACTGCTCCTGGACTCCGAGTTGAACTCGAGTCCGAGTTGTAAACTGTTTCCATCTACTTGTGGACGTCCCAGGTGGTTCTCCACGCTCCCAAGGCCTCCTTCCTTCACTTGTTGATCTTCTCCATTATTCCTAATAACGACTAAATCATCACATAGCAATCTATTCTCAAACTCACATGCAAAAGAAGTTAAGAACGAATTCACCTGCTGATTTAATAACCATGCCCGTGCTCTTGTGATTGGTCCTTGCAGTTCAATGCGCGTCTCCGCTGTTGTGATGTCCTCATCAGATAGCCTGTAAACCAGGGACCTACCATCGATGTCCCCACGACGATGGTGAGCGATGCCGGAGCATCTAGCTATGGCACCCCCCAAGGGGCCTGCCGTCGACGTCTACACGAAGATGGTGGACGACGCCAGAGCATCCAGCTCTGGCACCTCCCAAGGGGCCTGCTGTCGATGGCAACAGATGTGAATAAGGGCTTGCCATCAATGTCCCCACGACAATGGTAGGCGATGCCGGAGCATCAAGCTCTGGCACCTCCCAAGGGGCCTACCGACGACGACGACCTTGTGAGGACAACAGGTAATGCTGAAGCGACCCACTCCAACTCCCCACTCCACTAGGGTCTAGTTCAGGACATTCTGCGATCAAATGGTAGATGTGCTTAGCCAACTAACTACATCTACCAAGGGGCCTCTAAGGGGTTCCACATGTTGAAAATCAACGAACGACACTTCAACCATATCAATTATGCAAATCGTTGGTCCTAAGAAGCCAACAAGCTCCACAAAGGTTCTGCAAACCCTTATGCAGCTAAGGACTCAAAGCCAAAGTTGAAAAGCACAGAGACAATGCAAAAAGCCAAACACAAATTCGAATTAATTAAGGAATTCTTTACAAGGGGGGTGAACCGCGGATACAAAAACAAGCTACCAACCTCAGCCCAGACTGAACTACGCTACAACATGTTTGGCATCTTCCTTAACCTCCAACACTGCTATTGCCTCGCGTTCCTCAATAGGGCCTTCAAAAACTGGTTCTATTGGTAGATCAAGGTATCAGCTCCGGTAGCACACCAAGACATGGGGTGCCACTGTCTCTGCCATCGCCCTACCCTCAGCTTCAAGATGCTGAGCCAGCTAACGCTCCCGTAGATCGAGCTCCCGGACACGGTGCTCTACTGTGTGCTCCCGGGCTTGGACGTCAAGATCGTGCAGGAGGAGTTCCTGATGCAGCTAGGTGCTGCGCCCGATCCCGCGCCAGATTGCTCTCCCGGAGCTCAAGGTCTTGGAGGCGGGACTTCAGCCTGTCCCGACCGGCCTCAGCCCGGACCATCATTGCCTGCACCGCCACCTCTTGATTGGCGACAGCAGCCCCCCTCTTGGCAACGGCGACTTCTTGGCGACTTAGTGCCTCTCGACCGGTAGCAAGAGTGCACAGGTGGGCGTTAGTAGCGTCGTTGGTTGCCTTTGTGTCGGCCAGAATATTCTGGGTCAAGGCGTCTGGGGCCCTCACCAAGCATTGCCTCACCTCCAGTTCCTTGCTCTCCTACTGGTACTTCGCCTTTGCCTCATCGAACTGGAGCTCAAGAGATCCTCCCAGCCTCGGAGGCGCTCGCCCTTGGCATGCAACTTCTCCCACTCCGCGGAAAGAGCCTCCTGCGCCCGACGGAGGTTGTATTGCACCTGAAGGATGCTGGATTGTGTCAAGTCCATGATGTCGGAGAGGTGCTTCGGTTGCACTGAAGTCAGGGAAGGCCGTCCGGTGATCATCTCGGGGACCTCTTCCTCTCGTAGCAGTGAAGGCGAGGCCACCAGCACTAGGGATCTTGCCCCCAAAGACAGAGCAGAAGTTGAGGTGCCACCTGAAACAGTAGGGCCACCATCTCTCAGAGAGCCGCCCATCGAATCAGTAGCGCTGGAGGTCAGACCTTCAGCCCCCGGAGTCGGCTCCGACATGGCCTTTGCCACGACGGCCGTATATGCCTCTGCCACAACGGCCGGAGGTGCCTCTGGCGCGATGGCTGGGAGTGCCTCTGGCGCGACAGCTATAGCTGCCTCTGACGCGATAGCTAGAGATGCAGCCGGAGATGCTTCACTACCCATGTCGGGCACAGACACCGGAGCAGCGCTCCCGTGAACAAGCTTGGCAGGCTGCCCCGCCAGCATAGTCGTATCATGCTCGGCCGCCTTCCAAGCGCTTTCGGGCACTACCCCCGCCGGTACATACCTCACAGCAGCTGACGTAGCCTTGCAAATCAAGATCAAGCCCTGACCAATCAACATAGGCAGGCGAGATAATAGAGCAAGCATTGGTAAGAATACCTTACAGATGTCCCTGGAAGCTTCAGTGAGCCTCCACTTTCGGTGACCCTGAAGCCGCAGGCCCTAGCGATGGCGTAACAGGTGAGGCCATCCCAGCAGGGCCTCCACCAAAACCACCAGTAGTGCTGTCGCCCTGCGCCGGTGTGCTTCCACCAACCCCGACAGAGCCACCTCCCGAGTTGCTGACGACGTCGGCTCGAGGCCTTTTTGCGTGAGGCTCCGTAGGTGTGCTGCTGCCAGAGCCCCCTGTGGCACCCTGGATCGCACAGGTGATGGGGATGCTGGATGACGTGACGATTGCCAATGTCGGTGAAGCCGCCGCTTGGTGGAACGAACCTCCCCCAAAGAACCGCCAATGCCCAGTACTGAAGAGGGGCGCGCCTATGGATGCTGAATTGGAGTGAAGGCCACCTACGGTGGAGCCCTCGGTGGAGACCGAGGGACCGAGGGCGTTTCTCCTTCACGACCTCGACCACCATGGCCTTCTCGTTGCCTACGTCGGGGACCTGTGCCTTCCCCTTACCTAGGTCACTGTTCGGAGCCTTGCCCTTCCCTCCAACAGCGGGTGCCTCCTCCGCCCAGGAGGCTTCAGAGCCTGAAGAAGGTGCGGACTCCTCCGAAGAGTCGACGGTGGCCAGGCCCTGGCTCTCATTACCAACCTTCCACGACACAAGACCAATTGCATCTAGGTTGGGCATCTCCTTTAGAACCTCCGTCCGAAAGTCCCGATCCGTGCAAAGCGGTGGCCAAGCCTGCGGAAGGTTGAAGACGTCATCCGACAGTAGGTCATCACACACCTTGGACATTGCTTCAAACACCTCCTGCCGGGTTGTCTCCGTGTCGCGACCCCTCAGCAACCTGGTACCATCTCGGAGCCCGAAGTAGAACCATGTAGGGCGGCAACGGTGCTAGACAGGGGCTAGACGACGACGAACAAAGTCGTCCATCACGGACAACTCCGACAGGTCGTGGTCCGCCAGGAATTGGGTCCTCTTCATCACCGGTGTGTACGCCGCCTCATGCTCTGGGTGTTCCTCCAGACCGCTTTCCTAATCGCCAGCCAGTCGGTGGGCAGGACGATATGATCGTGGGAGTCGGTATGCACGACCACCCATTCGCTCCTCTAGCCGGGCCACTTTGCCGAGGAGAGCGGAGTAATGTACTTGAAGGGGTTGTTGGCGTGATGCTGGAAGCAGAAGCCGTCGAAGATGTTGGCTTTGTTCTTCTTCCCGGTCCGCCTCAGCATGAAAAACTGCCGGAACACCGGCACACATGGGTACACCCCGACGAACATCCCGTCGAAATGCGAGAACACCACTGCGGCCACCAGAGAGTTCGACAACAGGTGATGAAGCTGGAGCCCAAGGACTTCCAGGAGTGTCACCAGGAAGGAGGACAAAGGAGGGACAAACCCGGAGTATGCTTACGCCTTGAAGAAGACAATCTCTTTCTCCCCCAACTACAGTTGCAAGGAGTCGGGGCGGACCAGATCCCGTCATTCCTTGTCCTCCCAGCCAAAAAGTCGCCTCACAGGTCATACATCCTCCATCCGGGAAGGAGGCAGAGCTGAGTCCTTTGGAGCAGGGGTCGAGAACCTTAAGGATGGGCAGACACTCAAGGAGGGAATCGAAGGATCGAATGCTTGGGGCGTGCAGAAGAAAGGAACCTCCATTGCCCACAAAGGTACCTTTTTAAAAGTACCTTAGTGGCGTTTGGGCGCACCGTCCAAATTTGAGCGGGCTCCAAATCAACGGCTCGTACCACGACGTCCATGATGGACGGGCCCAGGTCCCCATCAGAAAAGCCAGCCTGAGCAGTTCCCTGCCAGGGAAGGCGACCCGGTGGTTCCCATAAAGATGGAAGTGAAAGCAGCAGAAGTGCAGAAGGCGCCTTGGGAACCGTTGCGATAATGTCGCAGCAAGCAAAGATCTCGTCGCCACGACCCCTCAACCAGAGAGGGACACGTGGTCACAGCAGCAGAAGAGCGCACTGCCTCGACTTATCAAGATAAAATTAAAAGACCGCGCGGGAAAGCAGGAAAAGGCCCCACCCTCGGGCTCGTCGCCTCACCCCAAGGTGGACCCAGGGGCCACTGTCAATACCTGGCATACCGGGTACCCTCGCGCACAAGCTAGAGCCACTTAGGTACCTCGCCTCCCATCAGGGATAGGGTCTGAGGGTGCCATGTGTTCAAGAAACCCGAACCCACAAGCCTCAGATGGGAGGTCCGGGGTGCCCTCAAGACATACCGAAGGAGGAGCTCAGCTCCACCTTGATGACAAGCTCCGAGGCAGCCACGTGTCCAGCAGGATGGGACCCGACCTCCTCCACGGAGGTGAGCTGTGACCCATGAAGTCGAGACCCTATCTCCCCCGCGAAGGCGAGCACCCAATCTGCCACGTGGCCTATGGGGCGAGACCTGGCCTCCCCCATGGAGGTGAGCTCCCGAGCTGCCACGAGGCCCGCGAGACAGGCGTGGCCTCCACCATGGCAGTGAGCTCCCCTGCGGCTGCATGGTCAGTCCACTTGCCCTGAGCGGATAGTGAGGAAGTTAAAAGGGTGGTGCGTCTTGTCTCCGTCAAGCCTTGATGATACGCAACTTCCCTAGACGCATGGTGCGACGCACGCCTAATTTTAGGTACCGCTACGACTAATCGCATCACAGTGAAGACGCTGCAAGCCTATCCCACTCCGCCAAGTGGGTAGCATACGTCGCCAGAGATAGTTGGATGGGACATTCCTTGCCAATGTCGGCAACAGCGCATGGGCTACTAACAACATGGGCGGCAAGATGGTGAGTCATCAAGTCCGCAGTCAGAGCAAGCTTAGAGAAGAAGCATTAGATCTTTAGGATAAGATCGCCACAGGACCACATGTCGGGCCCATGGACGCCACTTGTAAGGTGTCCGACCTTGACTATAAAATGCTTGGACCCGCCATCGCTACAAGGACTAGACTCAGAATCCCCGATACACACACACATGCATACACACTCACCAAGCAATACAATCCACCATGGAGCAGGGTGTTATGCTCCTTGCGGCTCGAACCACGTAAAATCCACTGTCTCATACTCTTCTGCTAGAACACTAGTTTGAGGCCTAAGCCCCGCCGAACAAGAACCTCCGAGGGCTGCTCCTTAGCAAATCCGGGGGAAGTGTCGCATTAACACTTCGACTGTACTGTTGTGCTTGTGTTTGAAATGTTTGAAAACTTGTGTACATTGCTGTGTTTGAACTGTTTGTCAATGTATTGTGGTTGTATAATGGAGGCTCCCCAGCCGGGGAGGGAGAGGAAATAGGCTATTTAAAAAAAAAACATTTGTTATGTGCGTTGGTTTTGGCTAAAGTGACGCCCATAATCGTCCTCTGTATGTTGCCGACGTGGCGGTCTAAATGCGTCGGTCTGCAGCAACCGACACACATAAGTGGAGTAAGAGCGTCGGTTTCGGAGGTACTGACGTTTAAAGTGGCATTCGTCAAGCTTGCCACATGTCGCTCTATGTGCGTCGGTGTGCCCATACCGACGCTCTTAAGGGCATTAAGTGTGTCGGTTACCTCGGCCGACACATTTAATGCTAAGGCTGTCGGCTCCTGGGAACCGATGCACATATACTCTAAATGTGTCGGCCCCGACACACTTAAAAGGTTAAAGGCGTCCATACTTTTTCATCAGCTAAGTGCATCGGTTGACCGACACTTTTAGCTTAAAGGTGTTAGTTTTTATAAGCAACCGACGCACATATGGCCGACGTCCTATTGACGAATTCCTATAGTGATGGTATGATAGGTTAAAAACATTTTTACTTGAAAAGGGGTTTACCATTGGCAAGGTTGAGAAAACTCTTTTTCTACTTAAGCATGACAATGACTCATTATTTGTTCAAGTGTATGTGGATGATATTATCTTTGGTTGTGCTTCTGATGATCTTGTGTCCAAGTTTTCAGCTATGATGAGTTTAGAATTTGATATGAGTATGATGGGAGAACTGACGTACTTTTTGGGGCTACAAATCAAGCAAGCCAAGAAGGGTACTTTTGTGCATCTAACGAAGTATACAAGAAACCTTCTTAAGCGCTTCAACATAGACAAAAGCAAGCCTCTTTGGACACCAATCGGTACAGCAACGCCACTTGAACTTGATGAAGATGGTGAACCCGTGGATCTAAAAGAATATAGAAGCATAATCAGGACATCAAGACCGGACATACAATTCAGCGTATGTCTTTGTGCACGGTTTCAATATTCTCCATGTGCTTCACATCATCAAGCTATCAAAAGAATGCTCAAGTAGTTACATGGAACTCAAGAATTTGACATTTTTCTTCCTTCATCCTCAACCGTTACTTTGAAAGCTTTTTCAGATAATGATTTTGTGGGTTGTAGAATTGATAGGAGAAGTACTTCGGGTGCTTGTCATTTTCTTGGTAATTCACTTGTTACTTGGTCCTCTAAAAAACAAAATTCAGTTGCACAATCCACGGCCGAATCTGAATATGTAGCTGCTGCTAGCTCATGTTTACGAATTCTTTGGATTGTTCAAAGGCTTAAGGACTATGGGGTTTATCTAGATAATGTTCCAATGTTTTGTGATAACACTAGTTCTATTTGCATTGCTAAAAATCTCATGCAACATTCGAGAACAAAGCACATTGACCTTAGGTATCACTTTCTCCGTGATATTGTTGAAAAAGTAAACGTTGTGCTTCAACGTGTAGATACCGAGCAAAAATTGGCTGATATTTTTACAAAACTTTTGATTTCACTCATTTTTGTTTCATTCGTAGTGAAATAGGAGTTATGCATCCTCATGGCTTAAATTGAGGGGGAGTTTTTTTTTAACTCAGAAAGTCTATGTGTGAATCTGAATTTAAAATAATATGAGGATAAGTATTTCATACATATATGACTTTGTGATTCCTTTATCATGCTGAAAGTTCTTACAACATTACTCGTGTTATACATTTTGTAGTTTTTTCCATGACTTGTAATTGGAATAATTACTTACACTAAATCTGATCATGATCGACCTTTCTTGCTGTTTTGAACTTATTGCATGCTCACAAGTGCTTTTAATAATGAATAATTAATCAAGTAATCAACTCACATGTTCAATTTTAATATTCAAATGAGAAATTGAGAAAAGATCAAGAGAATATGCATGCATCACACTTCTTCAGTTGAAATTGCTTATCATTGCACTTAGATATGATCTTGGAAGAAGTTGTGTATGACTAAAACCATGTCCTTAAGCTTCTGATTGTCAAATGACAAAGGCTTGGCTTGGTTGTTTAGAATAAGGTTGATGCGGTATATAATCTCTTGCAAATGTCATAAGATCAATCTTGTTCTTTAAAAGAAAATCAAAATGCAGCAACAAGTGTCTTGCTTTCAGGTCTTAAAATAGTTAAGTTTGTGAGATCATGACTTTCTTAAATTGAAAATTACACTTGCTCTCTAACATGGCTTACACTACTTTATGTATCTCATTGATGTGATAGTATAAGTAACTTGATAGTATGACTAGGATGACCTTTATTTTATATGTATATGTTGTACTATGCTCATAACTATTGAAATTTCTCTTTTAAACCTTGTTGAATACATTGTCAAAGGTTGAGAAATATGTATAGGGGAGAAATATTTGCTTTTGAAATTTTTTCTCATTTGATTTTCAAAGGCGGAGAAAATTGTTTTCAAAACATTTCATGTGAATAAGCCAATGTACGGATTTTAAGTGGTGTACGGATTCAAAACTCGGAAGAATTCGTTGTTTGTTCATGTGTAGGTATTTCTTTAGGTCAAGACATGGCTGGTGACGGGATCCATTGAACTAGTCTTAGGGAGAAGATGAGTTTCAACAACCAAGTTTGGGAGGAATTGTGGTTAAGTTGATCGGGAGGTCACACAACATGTTTGGGTCAAGAACAATGCATATAAACGTATTGTGGACGTTGTTGGAAGGTGTTTGCACATGTGAAAGGAGTGCATGGATGTGGAAACATAGTTCCAAGGATTTATGAAGCAAAGTAGATGTAAAGAATTGGTCTGAAAGGTCCAACCGGCTAGATTATGCCTCATGCTGCGGCTGAGGTGATCATGGTTTGTTTATGGAATGTTTCGAGCTTGTTTTGGTTAGATTTCATGTGGGTCACAAAGTTGAGTTGTTTTTGGACGTTCCTAAGGTGTTTTTAAGTCTTAATATTGCGTCTATCTGCGTATGGAAGAGTCCTAGGTAGTTATGAAAAATTCCGATTGAAATTGAGTAGGATTAGACTCCTAGTTTGGATTGGGTTGGCCTTAGGGCTGGTTATAAAAGCAAGAGAGACCAGAGCTCATGGAGAGACGACTTTGGGCTGTTCCTCATATGTTTTGCTCAATAAAATTCGTAGTTTAAAGGATCTTTTGTGCCTTGTTCATCTGACTTACTTCAGACAAGTTTTTCTCGTTGAGTTCCTGCACAACACTACATTGCTTTAGTGTTTTTATCATTACTCGAGTTTTACATATCCAATTGATGTTATTCTTTTTGGGTTGTCTTCACAACTTGATTATCTATCATCTGTGAAAATTGCATGATCATTGGATTTATGGTTTCTGATCTACATGAGTTTCTTTGCAGTGTTGTTGATCTGGTTTTTACTCGAGTAGAATAGGTTGACCTTTGTTTGATCTTTCGATCATAATTTGAGTTTTTCTTGACGGTTTTTCGTGATTATTGTTGTTGTCTCATTGTTAATTGATTATATATAATATCTACTACTTTTGTAATGGTTGAACACGTTTAGATCAGTTGCACACACAATTTCTTAAGAGATTGATTTTCTGCAAAGGGTTTTTTGTTGCTTCTGCTGAAAAAGTTTTAATCTACCATTCATCCCCCTATGGTAGCTTTTCATGTGCTCTTAAATCCTACACTATTTACTATTGTGACGTGGTTATTTTCAACATATCGTTTTTGATGCACTAGTGTATGTGTGATGAACATCCTGGACACACATATGCGTCACACTTGGTTAATTTTTAAAACCGGGTGTCACATAACAACAACAATGCCAATGGAAATCAACCCAACTTGAAGGAACTTGCCATCAGCCAACTCAATATAAATGATGCTCTATCCAAACAGTTGTCAACTAATAACAAGACACTAGAGAATATCGATGCCAAGATTGAAGGGTTAGCTTCTGCCTTCAAGAACCAGTTGAGCTGCATCAAAATGTTGGAGACTCAATTAGCTCAACTAATGGTTGTTGGCCGTCCACTGGAGAATGGAAAGATGCCAGGGCAACCCAAACCTCACATTGAAAAAGTCAACATGATCTCCATAAGGTGGGGCAACTGGTTACAAACCCAGGATGCCCCACTATATCTTGTTTAATTGGGACACAATCTTGGACAAGGCACTTTGTGACCTTGGTGCAAGTGCTAGTGTCATGTCCAAGGTGGTCTTTGATAAGCTTGACTTCACTACATTGTCTCCAACACCAATGCAACTCCAGCTGGCTGATTCATCGGTCTGCTACCCCACGGGTATTACTGAAGATGTTTCACTCAGAACCCAAAACTGCTTCATACTCATAGACTTCATGGTGCTCGACATGTTGGTCGAAATGGAAACTCCACTCATTATTTAGCGACCATTCCTTAGCTCTTCGGATAGCTCGCATTGACGTGGGAGCTGGAGAAATCCACTTCCACATCAATGGTAAGAAGTAGAAGTTTGACGTTCGGCCAAGGAAGGAGCAATGCTACAAGATACAAATAAAATATGGACCGACTGTCAAACACATCAAGGAGTCGAATGGGATAATTTTTCTCAAATAGATGAGTAAAGTTCACGCCTCCTCACTATTCGATCCCTATGCACCCTCAAAGTGGGATTTGATGGTATTACTTTTTTGTTTTATTTTGAAAAGAATGCTCTATCCTATGGAAAGAACTAAGTGAAATCCAAGGTTTCCATAGGTTTAATAGAGTTAGCATGTAGGTGTCATAGTTTCCATTGGTTTAATACTCTACCCTCAACACTTTTCCTAAATTTAATAAACAAGGTTTTTGGCAAGAATTGACTTGTGAGGTAGCATGTAGGTGTCATTGGAATAGCCACTTGAAAAATTCCACTTTACGCTTCATGCATTGATGTGTGGCTATGTCTATGTTCTTTAGAGAAGATGTTAGAATAATGCACGAAGATGAACTTAGGATCCTTTTGCCATGATTAAAAATGATTAAAATTGCTCCTATCAAGGCTATGATGTCTCAATGGTTATAAAACACTATAATAAAAGGCCCAATACAATGTACTTAATTAATTACCCGCATTGCATCAAAAGTAGATGATTTAGAAAATGCTTCCATTGCATATATTTAAATAAGCCGCTACTTGGTAGATGAGGATTATCTAGTGCAAGGTCATACTCTTAACATGATCTAGAAGGATCATTGGTGTTTTTCTATCATGACTAGGTAAATGAAATTCGGTTACCTAATCAGGATTTTCATTTATACAAATGTTGGCAACTAACCATTGCGCTTTAACCTATCGAAGAGGCTTGTAGGAGTAGTGTTACTGGCAGGGCCACAAGCAACTGCTCAAGGAGAGCTGCCATGAAGATGCCTCCACGATCTACTCTAGACTAAGAGTACCAAGAGGAAGTGGATCTAGCAAGTGATGCACCCGGTTGGACCCAACCTCAAACGTATGAGGCTAGAGGATTGTCATGGCATGGGTTGGCTAACAAAGGAGGGAGATAGGACCCATGCAGTTTGAACTCAAGCTCTAGTAGCTTGCCACCTCCACCGCCGGGTACACGTCATTCCTTCTCGGCCAGAGGTTCTCGTGACCTTGACCAAGGAATGGCAGAACTCACTCAATGGATGGAAGACCTTGAAGTGAGGATAGACGACATCCTCAACTACCTTCGAGATCACATCCGAGATACCCACGGCTGGCAGCAACAATTTGATGCATTGTTCAACAACATCAACGCCACGCTGCAACAAAAAAACCGACCTCATGGCCTAGTTTCATCATCAAGGGTTTAACCTTTATCACAAAGATTGATGAAGGACAAGCTTGGAGGAAGACCCCCAATCGAGGTAACTTGTATCACACCCTATTTGCATTTCATTATTTCATTTCTTTCTTTCCACAACATTTGCATATAATAATAATAATAATAATAATAATAATAATAATAATAATAATAATAATAATAATAATGTAGGATAGGATACACTAAATAAAATAAAAGATGTGCGGTAAGATTATTTTTACTTTGCATAAGTTGAAATGATGGATAGTTGCTCTGTTTTATTTTTCCTTAGTCCCTTGTATAAAACAAAGTATTCTCCAAGTATTGCGTTTATTGGTTTAGAATACTCTTGACTTAAACTTGGAATTGGTGGGTAGCATAAACTTATTCTAATCTTAGATTGTTGTGAGATATGTTATAGTGATAAGAGCTACTAAAATCCTAGTTAAAAGTGAAACTTGATTTTTTGAAGTAATTCAAAAATGGAAGTTTCTCATTCCTACCAAAGCCACATGATGTTCAAATTTAATAAATCACATGCATATTCTATTTTCTTTCACATTGAGCCAAGACAAACTAGCATAGCCCTATGTGAGAATCATTTCATACTTTTAAGATCAAGATTTCACAGGCATGTGCTAAATTTCTACATTAGAAGTTAGCAAAATTTCATCATACCAATCACCACGTCATCTGCTTGTTGGGCCTCCTTCGTAGAGATGTGGTTCACCTTGTCACAAACAAAATTCTGCAGTCCACGATTGCCTTTTGGCGCTCCTCCATTTGGTCTTGGGTTCTGCCTTGGAGCACTGTTCACTTGAGCGAAGCCTGACTTAGGACATTGAGATGCAAAGTGTCCGACCTCTCCACAAGTATAGAACATCCTTGCTGCACCAGAATTGTTAGGGCAAGCTTGGTTTGAGCATTAGAAAAGAAGTTGGCGTGGGGCGCATGTGGCATTGGAGGGCGAGGTGCTTGCATAGTGGGGCTTTGCTGCACGGGCTGAGCTGGGAGCAGTGGAATAGCAGCGCAATATGCAGGAGTAGAGGGATTGTAGTATGGTGCATTTAGTGGTGCAAAGCGGGGGCGAACATTGCTTCCTTGTGGGTGTCCTTGATATGGCATCTTCCTCTTATTTTCTTGCTCCATCTCACAAACCTTATTATCAACCACAATAGACTTGTCCACAAGCTTTTGGAATTCGGCATAGTCACAATTGAGCAACTGGACTTAAATATCATTATTTAGGCCTCTCATGAACAAATATTGCTTGTGTCTGTCCCAGTAAACATCCTGTAGAGCATACCTTGGGAGTTGAGTGAATTTACTGAGATACTCACTCACACTTGACTTACCTTGCCTTAGGTTCTCAAATTCCTGCCTCTTTAGGATCATAACACCTTCAAGAAAAAAGTGAGAACGAAAACTCTGCTCGAATTCAGCCCAAGTGATCCTCTCTTGATTAGCATGGGCGTTGCAAAGAGATTCCCACCAACCCGCAGCTGCTCTAACTAGTTGATGGGAGGCAAAAAGAACAATTTCTCGGTCATTGCATTAGACAATGGCAAGCTTCTTCTCCATAAGTTTCAACCAATCATAAGCTTCCATAGGATGATTGGCTTGAGAAAAAGTAGGTGGCCTAGTCCTCATAAACTCTTCCAACCTGTTATGAGGTGGTGGGGGTGGCGGTTGAGGCATATGGAGCTGATTCTCGTTATTGGCTTGCAGTTATCCCAAAGTTTTCATCATAGTCTGCATAAGCTGATTTTGCATAGCCATCAACCGCTCAAGGTTGCTAGCCTCAGGTCCAAGTCCATTGTTGTTGTTCTCAGGTGCCACATTGTTTTCCTCCTCCTCACTGGCATTCATATGGTTCGACTCCTCTGCATCTGAAAAAGGAGCAAGAGATAGAAGAATTTAGAAAACGTCCCCAACTATATGATCAATGAATATGAAACTAAGCAACTACCTATATAAGCCTATATGGATATGGCAAATGTCGAAGCATCCCACGATACTCTATTAAGCACAAAAGCAAACATTACATAGCAATCAGCACACCAAACAAACCACAACTATTTCTAAGTGCTCCTATGTGCTCTAAAGTTTTCATTCTATCTAGGCTGTGTCCTATGGTCAAACTGTGGCTTTGATACCAATTTGTGACATCCGGTTCCGAAAATGAACCTAGTCCAATGCATATTTGTGCCTAGGATGTTTAACACACATATACGAGAAAACCACAAACGATATACAGAAAATTACGATGATACAAACTAATAAATAAGTACTTTTATTACAATATTTAAATAGTTCTCGAATTACAACTCTAATGATCATTCATACTAATATTGAAACAAAAGCATCAGAAATAATCTAAACTAAGAAAACTAAGCAAATGGGATAGCGCGGCTCCAAACACATCCATAGGCAGTCGCCGGCAGCACACAACCTAGAACTCAGCATTATCCTTGTGGTACTCTGAAACATCGTCTGAAACTGTTGGTAGGGGAATTGCAAGGGTGAGCACATGTCGTACTTAGCAAGCGTGGGAAAATAATGACATATAGCTTAAACAAGGAATGATAATAAATAATGGCTATTTGCTGAAAAGTACATTCAAAACATATAAAAAGCATCCTACAATGTCTATGTGAAATAATCACACCATATCCCAAATAATTACCAATTATGAGTCTAACACCATCTTATCACATCCACCCATATACCAGATTCTTACCATCATTGTCAACCATGTCCATTACCATAACCCAAACCATAAACATAAACAAACCATCCCAAATCACAAATTCTCCCTAATCATAGAAGTTGTCCAGGTGCTCATAACTGGGAGCACAGTTATCATGATAGGTTTTAACACTCTACCGAGGTTATACTACTTTACCCACAAGTTTGTGATTTCATCACCTTTTGATGACTAAGAAACCTTCATCATGCCTGTGACCAGTCAGTCATATTACACACTTCCAACAGTGTGTGGCCAAAAGATCACAAAATAGCCTTTACAAAGGGACTACCAGCATATTCAGACCCGCTAAGGTTTCACCAGTGGTGATGCCTCCAACTGAGCACATCCAACCAAGGGCCCCCTCTTGTGCCATTCTAATCCCAAGGAGTCCATCCACTATTGCAACCCAGCTAACTCCTATTCCCACTCCTACCAATGATCCAAATAATGCTAGCAATACACCTAATTAATCATCTAAGCCGCACCCGTACTTGGCCCTATGTTGGCACTATAGTCCTGGCTTATTCTTGCATACACCGGTCCTTAGATCCAAGGCAAGCAAAACCACCATATCTTCCAACCCAATCCACAAACCATGCTTGCTTAGATATCCTAAGTCCCATGTTACCAATTAACCATATTCATAGATTCTCATCATCCATAAGTTCATTAATTCATAATTAAGCTATTTGGTTGTTTTCCCATCCCAATTAATTAGAGCAAAGAAAAAGGTAAAAATACCCTTCCCGACTCTCTATAATGTTTTCCCATTCTGAGTGACACGGATTGTCAAACAATACTAGTAAACACCTATCATGGGTTTCCCATCAATTTGACACAAGCATGCAGTTTCACAAACAAGACATTTAAAAACAGGATCAAATTGATCAAGGGCACTTGCCTTGCTCTAGTGACTGGTTAGGATCAAAAGCTTCAAAGTTCTGGTGCTGAAGGCCCTCAAAAGCACCTTCTAGATTGTTACCTTCTATTCCGTGCGACAAACATACAAAACAAAACATTGCGATCAATAAATGCTCATATATTACTCAATATGCCATGTCATGCATGAAAGATGCAATTTTGTGGTGATGCATGTTATTAGGTTGACATTATTGCTTATAATCTAGTTACAGTTAAGTCTTATATGTTAGAATTTTAAGTCACTTTGGAGAATATTAAAGAAGTTTTAGCAATTGGCCAGACATGTCTGCTCTGGACCAGAAAGTTGAATGGACTAGTCCGCAGCTGACCGGACAAGTCCTCTACGACTAGGGTTTTGGCGAATTTCCAACTAGAGCATAATTTTAGTTGAATATGGGACCAAGATTGACGTAGGAAAGGTGGACCTAAGGTATTTACCTTAAATTCAAGGGTTCAAAGGTTGAAGACTCGAGAACTTGACGTCTAGATCAATGAAGATAAAGGATTGGCGAAGAAGAGAGTTGACGTTGAAGAATTGTCAAAGAAGATCGCAACAGCGATGATGATATCGCTTGATTCCTTCCTCTCCTTCTTCTTCCTACCCTTTCCTTCCTTATTCTCCCTTCAAGAGCAACGGCTAAGAATAGAGCAGGCACTGGGATTCATCTAATGTGGCAAAGGGGTAAAGGGTGGGTGGTGGGGTGTTTATGTAGGAGGAGGGGTGGTAGGGTTTGGTGGAATTCAAGTATAATGCCGTGAAAATAAGTAGAGGTCGTGGTAGAGTCCCTCTTGGGATGCCAAGGGCGGGGCACGACGTTCTTGGGCCCAATTAAGGCAATTACCCAAAAACTTGTCGTGGAGGAAAAATAGAATCCGAGTCGAAACCCTACACACTGGACTAGTCCGTAGAGGCGCTGGACAAGTTCGTTCGGGTATAGAGAGTTCAACGGAGAAGTCCGGTGCAATACCAAAACAATCTGTTCAAGGTCAGAGATTCAAACAAACAAGTCCAGAATTGGTCCAGTTTCAAATTCGGACCAAGTGTTTGTGAGTTTTCAACGGAGATCATCGGACTAGTCCATACAACCAAAGGACAAGTCTGGATGGATACTGAAACGAAATCGTATTAGTTCGCATATTCAACGGACAAGTTCGGTGAACATCAGAGACGAATTCCCGACTAATCTGTAGCAGTTAGCGAAAGAGTCCGGGGGACAACAGAGAGTAAGTCGGACTAGTCTGGGGTCCAATCCGTACAAGTCCGCACTAAATTAGGTTTTTAATTGTGGTTTTGGCTCTAATTAAGTTTAATATTGTTCCTCTTTATGTTGTATCATGTTAGACATGTATAAGAATGAATGTAATGCACGATGGATGAAAATGAGGGTGTTACAAACCTACTCCCCTTAAAATGAATCTCGCCCTTGTGATTCTACGCAGAAGGAAAAAGATAGGGAAATTCTCTCTTGATGACTTCTTCCAGCTCCCATGTTGCTTCTGACTCTGTAAGATTCTTCCATTGTACTTTGCACCATCGAATCACCTGTTTCCTAATGACTCTCCATGGTTTTCCAAATTGTTACAAGTTGCTCAGCATAGGTCAATCTGCTTCTAATTCCAGTTCTTCCATTGGCACATGTTCCTCTGGTACTCTCAAGCACTTCTTGAGCTGAGAAACGTGAAACACATCATGAACATCAGAAAGATGTGCTGGCATATCCAACTTATATGCCACTTCTGTACGTTTGTCCAAAATCTTGAATGGTGCAATATAGGCAGCATAGGTGACCTCGCATAGGTGAAACTTTGAGATACATGAAGTCTCCAACTTCAAAAGCTAGATTTCTTCGCCTATAATCCGCATAGCCCTTTTGTCTTGACTGAGCAGCCCTTAGGTTATTGCAGATTAATTGAACTTGCTTTTCAGCTTCTTGTAACACATCAAGCCCAAATACTTGATTCTCTCCAGTCTTATTCCAAAACAAGGGTGTCCTACACTTTCTCCCATACAATGCATCATATGGTGACATCTTCAAACTTGCTTGGTAGCTATTGTTATATGAGAATTCAGCATACGTCAAGCTCTTGTCGCAATTGCGTCCATGGTTCAAAGCACAAGCTCTCAACATATCTTCTAATATCTGATTTGTCCTCTCAGTTTGTCCATCGGTTTGTGGATGATATGCGGAGATGAAATTTAACCTTGTACCCATAGCTTCATGCAAGTTCTCCCAGAACCTAGAGGTGAATTGTGAACCTCAGTCAGACACTATTTTCTTTGGAACTCCATGTCAGCATACAATATTCTCCATGTACAACTCAGCTAACTGCGCAGCGGTGTACTTGGTCTCGAAAGGAATAAAATTTGCAGATTTTGTCAACTGATCCACAATAACCCTTATTGAGTCATAGTCGGACTAGGTACGCCGTAATCCAACTATGAAGTCCATGCCAGTTTCTTACCACGTCCATTTCAGAATCTTCAATGGTTGCAATAATCCAGTTGGCCTTTGATGCTCGACCTTCACTCGTTGGCATGTGTCACATAAGGCAACATATTCAACTATATCATTTTTCATTCCATCCCACCAATAGCAAGTTTTCAAATCCTTGTACATCTTCGTACAACTAGGATGGATGGAGTAAAGCGAGTCATGTGCCTCCTTTAATATCGTCTCGCGAATTTGCTTTACATTAGGCACAACAATTCTTTTCCCGAGCCTTAGAGTGACATGTTCATCATCATCAAATCTGAATTCTCTCTCATCTTGGATATTTTCCTTGATTTATTGGATTTTCATCCTTTGTTTGACCTTCTCGAATTTCAAGTTCTAAGGTTGGATTTAACTCCATGACTCCCATCTTGTTTATAAATCCAAGATGCAACCGTTCAAACTCCTTACATAGCTCGGATGGCAACTCCCTAATCGTGAGTTGGTGTCTTGCTCCTTTTCTACTCATGGCATCAGCCACTATATTAACATTTCCTAGATGATAGTTTATTGCCACGTTGTTGACGGTCCTTAAGTGACATATTTAGACCGTCAATTCACCTCATAATGTTCACAAAAGGGAAACACAACATAGTGGTAGTGTTAAAAACTAACCAATTCCACAAATATTTGTGTTTATTTGTATGCAGGTAAATTTAGACCCAAAATACCGAGACATACAGGGAGTAATTTATAAAATTGGATTTCGACGAATCAGGCGACACCACATGTCATCACATGGATCAAATGGCCCACAAACAGAAGTATCAGAGTCCATCCGATGGTGTAGCATCCATATAAAGGGATAGGACCCACTTGGTAGAGACTTGGAGGTAGGACAACCCCTACGCGGCTGGGATCAGGTCGACCGATCTCCCTAGTCGGCCGACTAGGGAGTGGCGACAAACTCGGTCAAATGTCACGTGTTGGCTCCTCCCAGCTTGAAGAAGTCATGGGTGACTGATTCACGTGCAATTGGTGGCTCTAGTTGTAGCTTTGTGTTCGCAATAACTAGAGTTGTGATTTAGAACGTCAGCGTGGTTCTTAGGTTAGAAATAACCAGTGAATATCTCGTAGACCCACAGATTGAAGAGGTAGGCAGTAAGTGGTGACATCCCTATTTGTCCTTTGTAATCCTCCATGTTCGGCTATGTCATAGGCTCCTGGCGGGAGTCGTCCTAGTATTGCTAGGGGTAAACCCGTGCCTGAAGCAAGAAGCTACTACACATTCTTTTGAATTAGAATGAATACTTTGAATTCCTCTCTCTTCCTTATCTAAAAAACAACATTGTGTCCTTGGTTGAATTAGTTTGTAAGATTACACACACGTTCCTGGGATTCTATACCCTTGGGAATACTCTCTTAAGGGGAAGTGTTACACGACAGATTTCATGCGCTTGCGGATTTTTATTTGTGACGTAAGAAACGTCAACAAGCATTTCAGGTGCCGTTGCTAGGGAACGGTTGTTGTTAATCTTTGAACCTTGTTCACCCTCGTATCTATTTTCGTATCTTATCTTTCCTTTTCTTACCACCACCGCATACATGGAGTATCCCACCATTCTTTCATATTTTGCACCAAAGGGCAAGTTCTGTGATCCATCGCCTTCAGCGTAACCCATTTGTTCTACCAGCTATGAACTTCGCCTTGACTTTATAGCGATGGTTCGGGAGTAATATTTCTTAGGAACAGATTGTGAAAACCCTTATCACCATCTAAGAGAGTTCGAACAATTGTGTTCATGCCTTCTAATCAACGGTATGACACAAGAAACTCTCAAATGGAAGTTGTTTCCTTTTTCCCTCAAGGAAGAAGCCAAACAATGGTACGACCACAACGTTGGGAAGACAAATATAAATTGAAATGAATTACGAGACTAATTTTTTCCTGCTTTCTTTCCAATTGTATGAATTATTTCCTTGTGGAAGGAAGTACTATGCTTCAAGCAGACGGAGAGGGAATCCTTAGGTGTAGCTTGGGATAGATTTTCTCTTTTGAGAAATTCTGTCCCAGATTTGTCTATCCCTAATCCGTTTCTATTGCAACACTTCCATATGGGATTGAACAAAGAGTCTGCCCTATATCTTGACATAAAGGCTGAAGGATCTTTCCTCCATAAGACGGCGGAAGAAGGCAAGGATCTTCTAGAACAAACTCTTGAAAATTCCTCCTTCATTATGGGTCTTAATGAGCCCCCTCAAAAGAAAGTAGTGTCAAGATCTGAGGATAAATCCATGGACAAGGAAGAACCTATCTCTTGCTTATCTCAAACCATGTCGGGGGAATCCTCTCCCAAACCCGAACTATGAAGGAAGAAGAAATTCAACCTTTAATGTTTTCCTTCTACTTCGAGGAGGAGATATTTGAAGATTATGGAAGTACATTGAAGTACTATTGCCATAGGAAACCATCATTGCCATTAACTCAACCTGACCCACCTGATGGAGTGTTCGTCCAATAGATGGTCAAGGAGTTAACCTCTATTCTAAGTAGGGAATGGACTGCGGAAGTTGAGCAGTGACTCGAAATTCTTTGGATGACCTAACCTTTGGCAACTATTCTATGCTTTATTAGAGGGACACCAATAATGGTCTTATACAACCCCACTATTGGAGCAAATATCATTTCCGATTCTTGTGCTCTCGCCATTTTGGGCGATGTGTCATTAGCACCAACATGTAAATCCTTCCGAGATTCATTTGGAAACATCCTTGAAGGATGCGGGGTTTTGCAACTGGTGTCCGTAAGACACAAAGATATTGAGGAAATCCTACATTTCCATGTGTTCCAAGTCCAAGATTTCAACATTATGATTGGGATTCCCATTGAGAAATTTCTCATGGAAATTCCGTTGGAAGGAAACCTTAATGTCAAACTTGGAGGGAGAATTTTCTCTATTCCAATCCTGCGTTCCAAGAACACATCCGTAGAATCTCGCATCCAAGATGAGCCTTTAGAGGAGGTTAGAACTCTTCAATTCTTAGCATCCCCTGAAATTGAAGGAGAAGAAGATTTCATCCAAGAGGAGGATGAATTTCAGGAAGCAATTGAATTACCAAAAGAAGAGTTCTTCCCAGAACCTCCTGTTGAGTTCAAAATTCTAGCTCCGGGCCTACGTTATGCCTTTCTAAATGGTGTTTTGGAAGCTCGTGTCATTATAAGTGACAAGCTTTCAGATGACGAGACACTCAAACTCATTTCCATGTTAGAAAAGCCTAGAGCTATTTTTGGCTATTCACTGGAGGATCTCAAGGGGATTCATCCAGCATTATGCACCCATCACATTCCTATTGACCCTGAGAGTGTCCCCTCAAGGTTACCTCAAAGGCGATTGAGTAATGCGATACGAGAAGTTGTCAAGAATGAAGTCTTAAAACTTCTCCATGCCAGGATTATATACCCTATCCCTCATAATGAATGGGTCAGCCCAGTTCAAGTAGTGCCTAAGAAGGGAGATATGATGTTTGTTCGAAATGAGAAGAATGAATTAATTCCTCAACAAACTGTCACGGGTTGGAGGATGTGTATAGATTACCGAAAACTTAACAAGACAACAAGGAAGGATCATTTTCCACTGCCCTTCATTGATGAGATGTTAGATCGGTTAGCAAAACACTCCTACTTTTGTTGCCTTGATGGGTATTCGGGTTACCATCAAATCCCAATCCATCCCGACGATCAATGTAAGACCACATTCACATGTCCCCATGGAACTTATGCCTACCAGCGTATGTCCCTTGGATTGTGTAATGCTCCTCCTCTTTTAGAAGATGCATGATGTCTATCTTTTCCGACATGATTGAGGATATCATGGAAGTTTTCTTGGACGATTTCTCCATCTATGGGAAAAATTTTGATCATTGTCTGGAAAATTTAGACATGGTCTTACAAAGATGTCAAGAGAAGGACCTTGTACTTAATTGGGAAAAGTGCCATTTCATGGTTCGTGAAGGCATCGTTCTTGGGCACTTAGCGTCTGAGAGAGGGATATAGGTGGACAAAGCAAAAATCAAGGTCATTGGATAACTTCCACCTCCTATCAATGTTAAGGGAATTTGCAGCTTTCTAGGTCATACGGGGTTCTATCGACGATTCATCAAAGACATCTCAAAAGTCACTAGACCCCTCACTAACCTATTAGCTAAGGAAGCTCCCTTTGATTTCGATGATGAATTCCTTAAATCATTTGATACACTCAAAAAGGCACTCATCTCAGCTCCAATAATTCAACGTCCCGATTTGACGTTGCCATTCGAAATCATGTGTGATGCTAGTGATTTTGCTGCTGATGCGGTGCTAGGCTGAACTAATGATAAAAAACATCATGCAATAGACTACACTAGCAAAACTCTAATAGGAGCTCAACTCACTACTACAAAAAACATTTTTACAGGCGCTTCTATATTTTTTTACAGACGGTCCATTAAAAGTGCCGCCTGTGATGTCCAATGAGTTAATAACAGTCTGTGATATTAGATTTTCACAGGCGGTTTGTAACAAACAACCGCCTGTAAAAATATAATAATTTTCACAGGAGGTCCATAGCAAAATCCGCCTGTGATAATAGTCATTATCACAGGCGGTCCGTAACAAACAACCGCCTGTGAAAATATAATGATTTTCACAGGCGTTCTGTAACATAAAAACCGCCTGTGATAATGATGGCTCCTCATTGGTAAGCTGCTTCATCCCACAGATCACTCTTGGACTTCGTATCTCTGCAGTCCGCTGCTTATCGATCCAGCAACTCAGTTTAGAAGCATCACGATAGATGTGTCTCTAACAGCAGCAGCCACGGTTCAGTCAGTGATCCTCCGTCAGCCTCCCAAGGTACGGCTTCCGGCGGCATCTCCCAAGGTGTGGCTGCCGGCAGCCTCTCTCAAGGGGCGACTAAGGCGCGACTTCGGTTGCTCTTGACCTCGGTGGCTCCGGCGCGGCCTCCCGACGAGTGCAAGCCCTGCCGACGCGAGCACGGGCGCGGATCTGGCACAGTCTACCTCGGGCTCCCGGCGGCGCGGCTGTCGGCGGCCTCTCCCAAGGCACGACTAAGGCGCGACTTCGGTTGCTCCGGACCTCGGCGGCTCCGGCGCGGCCTCCCGACGAGCGCGATCCCTGCCGACGCAAGCACGGACGCGGATCTGGCACGGTCTACCTCGGGCTCCCGGCGGCGCGGCTCCGACGCGCCTCCCGGCGAGCGCGCGCCCTGCCAGCGTGAGCGCGGGCACATATCCGGCGCGGTCTACCTCGAGCACCCGGTGACGCGGTCTGCCTCGGGCTCTCGACGGCGCAGCTCCTCCGGCTCCAAGCGGCACGGCCTCGTCGGGCTTTAGGCGGCACGGCTCCTCCGGCTCTCGGCGCTGCGACCTCTTTCGACACTTGGCGGCGCTCTTCCGGCTCCCGGCAACGCGGCGGCCTCCAAGCGGTGTGGCCTCTTCTGACTCCCGGCGGTGCATGTGAATTTTTTTTGGTTTCAGTAGCCATTTTCACAGGCTGTTTTTAATTAAAAACCGCCTATAAAAATGTATTGTCACAGGCGGTTTTTAATTAAAAACCGCCTGTGAAAATGTAGTTTCACAGGCGGATTATGCCACCGCCTGTGTTAATCGATCATTTTTACAGGCTCTTCGTTACAGGCGGTTTTTAAAACCGTATGCGATAATATGTTTAGAACCGCCTGCGATGAAGCATTTTGTAGTAGTGACTCAATTATGCCACAACTGAAAAGAGCTCTTGGTTGTAGTTTCTGCTATCAATAAGTTTAGGTCCTATTTTGTTGGGGCCAAGGTCATAGTCATTACGAAACATGCTGCCTTGAAGTATCTGCTCACCAAAAAGCATGCTAAACCAAGGCTAATCTGTTGGATTCTTCTACTCTAAGAGTTTGATTTAGAAAGGAGTAGAGAATTCCATCAGATCATCTCTCATGTATGGAAGTCACCAAAACCATTGACATTCCTATCAATGACTTCCTACGAGATGATATGCTTCTCAAGGTAACTGACTCTCACTCTTGGTATGCAGATATCGTGAACTTCATGGTCATGGGGTACATACCACCAGGGGAAAACAAAAAGAAACTCATCTATGAGAGTCGTAGACACCTTTGGGATGATCTATACCTCTATCGAGTCTATGCCGATGGCCTTCTTAGAAGGTGCGTCACATCAACCGAAGGCACCAAGATTATTGAGAATTGCCATGCTAGCCCCTATGGTGGCCATTATGGTGTTTACCAAACCCAGGCAAAGATCTGGAAAAGTGAAATCTATTTGCCTTGTATGTATGAAGATACAAAATAATTCATTCACAGATGTTGGAAATACCAAAAGCATGGAGGAATCTCAGCTCGCAATGCGATGCCCCTAACTTATAATCTCTAGGTGAAATTATTTGATATGTGGGGTATTGATTTCATGGGATCTTTCCATAGGTCCTATGATTGCGAGTATATCCTGGTGGCTGTAGATTATGTGTCAAAATGGGTAGAAGCTTTGCCATGCAAAATGCTGATTTCATGCAAGCTAGGAAAATGTTCCATGAGATCATTTTCCCACGCTTTGGCACTCCCCGTATGATCATAAGTGATGGAGGGTCTCATTTCATAGATAAGACCTTTCGAAACTTTTTGAGGCAGCTTGGTGTCCAGCATAACATTGCTACTCCATACCACCCATAAACAAGTGGTCAAATGGAAACATCTAATAAGCAAATTAACAATATTCTGTAAAAGACCGTCTTGGAAATGGGAACAGGATGGAAGCATAAGCTACCCGACACATTGTGGGCATACCATACTGCCTACAAAATTCCCATCGGCTTGTCTCCTTTCCAACTTGTCTATGGGAAGACTTGTCATCTTCCTGTAGAGTTGGAACATAGAGCCTATTGGGCCATCAAGCGGTGGAACATGGACCTTAACAAAGAAGGAAAACACCGATTGAAGCAACTTTACGATTTGGAAGATTGGAGCGATAAGGTGTACCATAGTGCCCAAATCTACAAGGAAAGAACCAAAAGACGACACGATAAAAGGATTACGCCTAAAGAGTTCAAACCTGGAGATAAAGTTCTACTTTTCAACTATAGGGTTAAACTCTTTGGACATGAGAATCTTAGAAGTAAATGGGAAGGACCCTTCACTGTAGTAGAAACCTCATCCCATGGATAAATCACACTCCAAGGTGATGATGATCAGCTATTTAAGGTGAATGGGCACCAACTCAAATTATCTCTTGAATCTCAGGAGGAGGAGGCAGAAAAAGGAATTGACGTGATGAATCTTATTGGTTTTCACGTCGTTTCTTTAAATTCTGTCTAAATTCTCCGCGTATAATTAATGGGCCCATCCAATGCTCATCCATGGGGCCCATTTAGCCAAACCATTAAAACTTAGCCCAAAAAGAGCTAGGAAAGGTTCGGTCGAACCCTAGGGTCGGCCGACCTCCCCCTTGCATCGTCGGCTTTCCGTTTTTTTGTGCAGACTCTGCCAACTCACAACAAGACTCCCAGTGCTATCGTACTTTCCCCGCTTATATATTGATGGGCACAAAGAGGAGAAACTTGCACCATCCAGAAAAACTCATGTTCCTCCCATCCAAGTCATGGCCGACATGAAAATTGTGCCTCATGCCTCCTCTAGCTCAACCTTCAACCTGTGCGTAGACATTGGGCCGGCCAATGACAAGTCCACCCTTGCTTTGGAGTCTGTCATGGCATTGGATGTCGTACCTCTCGCCATGATCCCGCCACCAACGATGACTCCGCGTGGGCATAGCACCATGTCTCGTGGTGCTGCACGGTCGCTCTCCCCTCGGAGGATGCCCATGAAGTCGATGACACCTGCACGTCGTCTGTCTACGGCTGGCCTTAAGTCAGTCAAGACCCGTATTTTTCCTGAAAAAGATGAGTCTCTCCCAAAGCTGCAGCCTGGCAAGGAGTTCATGTAAACTCTGAAGACCAAGGACGATGACGTAGTGAGCCATTACTACAAGTAACCTATGCGTACCTCGCCTGAGCGTGTGGGAGACTGCCTCATTATTCATGAGGTGCACAAGCCTGAAGGAGGCTATGCAAAAGTTTTTTTAATCCAATGGATAATGTGGCGATAGAGGAATCGACGTGCTCGTCACCCTCCATGATTGGGCATCACCTATCGCCACCTGCCATCGGAGGGCCACATGGCCAATTTGAGGATATCAACGGGGAAATCTCCTCGTGCCCCTAAAGTGGCACAACTTTCTAAAGAGTTATCTTCTCTCCGTTTGGGGAACAAGAAGCTATCAGACTTAGCGGTTTAAGGGCGCATTGAGAGGGCAAAACTGAATGATGAACTCATATCCCTCAAGGAGGAGACTGATGGTGTTCGCCGTGGCATGGGCGCCAAGCTGCGGTGCGTATGCAATGCCGGCGGGAAGCCCGACATCTACAACGCTCTATAGTTTAGATGTCCCGACCGCATAGGATGCTTACTAGCTAAGTTCAGTTTTATTCCATATTTTTATTTCATTAAATTTAGATTGAATAATGTAAGCATCCCTATATTGTGAGTTCAATAAAGTGAACTTACCAGTTCATCTAACCTGGTAAAGTTCTCTCTTTAGTTTATTTGTGTTGAATAAAGAATTCAGGGAACAAGTGTGTGGGAGGCACCCCAAATTCACGAAATCCCGACGTGCAAAAATAGTGTTGCATCTCGAAACACGTCGCAACCGAACATACGACTCGACAGGTCGAAACAGAGCAATACAAAAGCCAGAAGGGGGTCAGCCAAACCTCCTCGTCAGCTTACTTGTCGTGGGTCCCACACGACTTAATTTCACTCCACAAATTTGGTTTGGATCTTCTACCCCTGAATATGCATTCTACATTACTGTTTGAGTTAATTTAATATTTAATACTGAATATTTGAAAGCAATTCAACTCGACAAATTAGAATGTAAAACTTGGTATTCAAAATTTGCATGAGCTAAAAATTTGAATACTTTATATTTCTATTTATTGCCTTGTTTATGGTTCCCACAACCAAAGTAGGAAAAACACATCATCTAAGTATTTGACTAGTGTGATATGGTAAATGAGTTATTCGAGGAGATATCTCTTTGCTTGAAATTGATTTTGATGTTTGCACAATTTGGAATCTTGAAGTTCGCCTGATTCTCTCATTGGAAATTTAAATGCCCACCAGGGATATATGATACAAATTCTTGAACAACAACATGCATATGCCACTTTGCTTTTCATTGAACTTTGTCAAACTTGTGACCCAGATGAGTGACATGCATGAACTTTTTGACTTATAAATTTTTGTGCACTTTATTTATGCAAAATATCTCACATTGAGAATTTGCATCCACCATTCATCCATCCAATAAAGAACCTCCATACATTTTAGTCATCGATATCTCTTTAGAAAAATTAAAACGAGTAGAAGACATGGCTACGAAAAAAAAGCATCTACTCTTCATAAAAGGAAGTATGCCAAAAAAAGAGTGAAAGAAAGTAGCCATGTTTCATTCTTAAAGAGAGAAAACCATGGAGTCCACAAAGATACATTCCATTCATGTGCACAAGAATTTTCTTTGTCAATTTGTTTGTTGCATAAGTCTCTCATAGGATCATGTTTTTGACTTAGTAATATATGAATTGCAATGTGTGCCACAATTATCCCTACCAAGATCCAGATATAGCCATATTTAGTATGGAGACAAAATTGGCACAACATGCCAAGGTGAGGATGAAAACACTTTGAGAGACTTGAGAGATTCCAATTGAGAGATAAGGGCAATTGTTTCTTTGAACTTCCGAATATAGCAAATCGTCAGATCATTTCGGCAAGAGAAGATCCAAGATAACTACATTCCAACCAGTCCACTCTTCAAACACCCAAGATCGATGTGGTAGCTACATTCCACAAAGGGAATTCATGAATAGAGGTATGAGTTTTAATATCTAGTATTCTCTTTTTCTAAATTTATAGAAATTTATGAAATCACCTTAGTTCTTTTTCTTGTCTTCACTCGAGGACGAGCAAAGGACTAAGCGTGGGGGAGTTTGTTGACGGTCCTTAAGTGCCAAATTGAGACCGTCAATGCACCTCATCATGTGCACAAAAGAGAAACATAACGTAGTGGTAGGGTTAAAAACTAACCAATTCCACAAGTGTTGGTGCTTATTTGTATGTAGGTGACTTTAAAACCAAAATACCAACACATGCAGGGAGTAATCTGTAAAATTGGATTTTGATGAATCATTCGATGCCACTTGTCATCACATGGATCAAATGGCCCACAAACAGAAGTATCCGAGGCCATGTAATAGTGTAGCACCCATATAAGGGGATATGACCCACTTGGCAGAGACCTGGAGGAAGCACAACCCCAACGGGGCTAAGACCTGGTCGGCTGACATCCCTAGTCGCCCGACTAGGGAGTGGCTCCAAACCCTGGTTAAATGTCACGTGTTGGCTCCTCCCGGCTTCAATAAGTCATGGGTGACTGATTCGCGCGCAATTGGTGGCAAGAACCGACCCTTATCTCCCTATAAATAGAACCCCACACTTCACTTCACACACACACCAAAAATTGACAATATAATACCATTCCTAAGATTTAGAGTAGTGCTAGAGGCTGTAAAGTAGAAGGAGAGTGTGGCGAGAGTTTAGGAGAAGGAGGCTTGGGCTTGTCAAGTCCCTCTTCTACACTTGTATCCCTACAAAGGTGTACTCAAATCAAGTAATCCTTTTGTGAATTCAATTCAAGTTTGATTCTCAATTCATAGTAGTTTGAACAAGTAGTTACTTGTGGGTTCATTGCTTTAATTTATTAGAGGCTCTAGTTGTAGCTTTGTGTTCGAAACAACTAGAGTTGTGATTTAGAACGTACGCATGGTGATTAGGTTAGAAATCACCAGTGAATATCTTGTAGACCTATAGATTGAAGAGGTAGGCAGTAGGTGGTGACAGCCCTATCTGTCCTTTGTAATCCTCCACGTTTGGTTAGGCCATAGGCTCTTGACGGGAGTCGTCCTAGTATTGCTAGGGTAAATCCGTGCCCAAAGCAAGCAGCTACTATAAATTCTTTTGAATTAGAATCAATACTTTGAATTCCTCTCTCTTCCTTGCCTACAACACAACTTTGTGTCCTTGAGTGAATTAGTTTGTAAGATTACACACACGTTCCTTGGATTCAATACCCTTGGGACTACTCTCTTATGGGGAAGTGTTACACGACAATTTCCGACCGCTTGAAGATTTTTATCTATGACATAAGAAACATCAACACACGTCATAATCCTTAATGAGTTCCAACAATCTTCGTTGCCTCAAATTCAGATCCGTTTGTGTGCAAATGTATTTGAGGCTCTTCTGATCTTTGTAAATCTCACATCTATGACCAAGGGTGTAATGTCTCCATATCTTTTAGGCATTCACTACGGCTGCAAGTTCAAGATCATGCGTAGAATAATTCTGCTGATGTTTCATCAACTGCCTCGATGCATATGCTACTATTTGACCTCCTTGCATGAGCACACATCCAGCCCTTGTCTTGATGCGTTGCAATAAATATCAAAACTTTGGCTCACATTTGGCATACCAACACAAGTCCTACTGTTAACCTTTTCTTTAGCTCCTCAAAACTGTCTTGACAAGATTGAGTCCATTGGAAAGCTTTTCTCTTCATTAACAATTCAGTCATGGGCTATTTTGTAGAAATCCTTGATAAATCGATGGTAATATCCAGGCATTCCAAGAAAACTCCTAATTTTCTTTACATTTTACGACGGCTCCCATTTTAGCACATCTCTCACTTTTCCTGGGTCAACCGATACTCCTCCTTCGGAGATGATATGTCCCAAAAATGATACTTCCCTTAACAAAATTTGGCACTGTAACACCCTCATTTTCATCCATCATGCATTGCATACATTTTTTTACATGTTTAACTTTAAGCAACACAAAAGGGAAAAAGTTAAAATGAATTAGAACCAGAACAGCGTTTAACCTGTACAGTTGCAGACTTGTTCGGCTTGGACCCCGGACTAGTCCGATTTTGCTCTCTGTTGACTCTCTGGACTTATCCGCTCTTGCTGCGGATTAGCCCGATCGAGTTTCTGTTGTTGCCCGGACTTGTACATTGTTGAGTACGGACTACTCCGCTCCTAGCTACTGGAACTTTTCAGAGTTGTCCGATAGATCCCTCTTTTGATTCGGTTTTTGGAGAATTTGTCAAGCCTCCGTACTTGTCCGGTTTAGCACTGGACTTGTCCGTTCAACTCTCTGGAACTTCATTTTGCCTACGAGCGGACTTGTCCGGCTTGATACCGGACTTACCCGTTACAACTTTCTGACTTCCAACGGACTAGTTTGGCCCCTAGTAGACTTGTCCAGTATGCCCGACTCAGATTCAATCTTTTCCTACATGACATGTTATTAGTTATTTGCCTTAATTGGGCCCAATAACATCGTGCCCAACCCATGTGGAGCCCATGTGGGACCCCTACACGGCCTCCACCACCTTGAACTCGAAATCCATCAAACCCTACCACCTCCACCTCTATATAAACACCCCAATACCCATCCTCTCACCCCTTTGTCACAATTGAAGAAACCCCAAACCCTAGTTCATGGGACCGCCATCAAGAGAAGATCACCGCAGCCAGGAGAAAAGGAGAAAGGTGAAGGATCAAGTTTGTTCGATCTTTGTCAACTCATTGACATCATCGTCAATTCTCCACCAAATTTTCCATCTTCTTTGGATCTAGAAGTCAATTCTCGAAGCCAATGTTTGGACCCTTGGATTCATGGTAAATGTCTTAGATGCACCTTTTATATGTAAAATATGATCCTATATTAACTATGCTCTAGTTGGAAATTCGCCAAAAAACCCTAGGCGAGCGGTCTTGTCCGGTCCAGTGTGGACTAGTCCGGTCGACTTTCTGGTCCAAAGCGGACTAGTCCGCTCTCCAGTACGAACTTATCGAGCCACCTGAATATAAAGTTGCTGAATTAATCCTAATTTTATTCAAATCAATTTGAAACCTATTCAAACTTGTTGAAAACTAGTGTAACTAGTGAGTAAACGTTAATAGCAACTCATTAACAACTTTTACCACATAACTGCATCAACCATGCATGTCATGGCATATTGAGTAATATATGATCATTTATTGATTGTAATGTCTGTTTTGTATGTCTATTGCGCGGAATAAAAGGTGTTGCTCTAGAGGGTGCCGTCAAGGACCTCCAGCACCAGAACTTCAAAGCTTTTGACCCTAGCCAGCCTCAAGAGCGAGGCAAGTGTCCTTGAACAATTTGATCCTGTTTTTAAATGTTTTGTTTGAAAAACTGCATGCTTGTGTCAAATAGATGGGAAACCCATGATAGGAGTTTACTAGTCTTGTTTGACCATCCTTGACACTTGGAATGAAGTATAGAGAGTCAGGAAAGGCTTTTACCTTCTTGCTTCGCTCTAATTAATTTGGATGGGAAAAGAACCAAATGGCTTAACTATGAATTAATATTCATGTACATGATGGGAATTCAAGGATATGGTTAATTGGTAATATGGGATTGGGAGATCTAAGCAAGCATGGTTTGTTGATTGGGTCGAATGTTATGGTGGTTTGCTTGCCTTAGATCTAAGGTCCGGTTCATGCGAGAATAACCCAGGACAACAGAGCCACCACAAGGCGAAGTATGGGTGTGGTGTAGCTGAATAATCAGATGTGCTGCTGGTATTGTATGGACCATTGGATGGTGTGGGGAATGGGAGTTGAGGAGGGCTACCCTGGGAACTGCATGTCACATGAGGGAGGCCGTGGGTGGGAGAATGGAGATTCAAGTCTGCTGGTAAAACCTTAGTAGGTCCGTACGTACTAGTAGTACCTTTGTAAAAGCTATTTTATGATCCCTTGTCGCCACACCAACGGAAGTGTGACAAGACATGATAGAGGTTCTTAGTCACCGAAAGTTGATGAAATCACAAACATGTGGTTAAAGTGGTACAACCTCTGCAGAGTGTTAAAATCTATCATGATAGCCGTGCTCCCGGTTATGAGCACCTGGATAACTTCCATGATTAGAGTGGAACTTGGGATTTGGAATGGTTATGGTTTGGTTTTGGTTATGGCTATGGATTAAATTGTAATTAATGGTCTTTGTTAATGATTATGTAAGAATATGGTCTATGGATGGATAATGAATAATGAATATGAAATACTATGTTTATTTGGGATATGATGGGATAAGTTTCACATAGACATTGTAAGATGCTTTTCTCATGTTTTAAATGTACTTTTCAGCAATTAGCTATTTTTTATTATCAATTTCTTGTTTAAGCTACATGTCATTATTTTCCCACACTTGCAGTACGACATGAGCTCAACCTTGTAATTCTCCCACCAGCAGTTTTAGGTGATAGATGGGAGTATCCTGAGGATAATGCGAAGTACTAGGTCGTGTGCTGCCATCAACTTGCCTATGGTGTTGATTGGAGCCGCGCTATCCTATGCTTAGTTTGCTTAGTTGCTTAATTAGATTATTTCTGTTGCATTAGTTTCAAAACTTTTAATAATGATCATTAGAGTTTGTAATTAAGGATTATTTGAATATTGTAATAAAGGTACTTAATTAACTTATGCAATAGTAATATTCTGTATAACATTTGTGATGCACTCGTATATGTGTGATCAATGTCCTAGGCACACATATGCGTCGCACTTGGTTCTTTTTCGGAATCCGGTGTCACAAATTGGTATCAGAGCCATAGGTTGACCGTAGGATGCAGTCTAGATAGAATGGACACATTAGAGCACATGGGAACACTCAGAAAGCATTGTGGTTTGTTTGGTGTGCTGATTGCTATATAATGTTTGCTGGTGTGCTTAGTAGAGGATTGTGGGATGCTTTAGCGCTTCCCACGTCCATATAGGCTAGTATAGGTAGTTGCATAATTTCATATCCCTTGCTGCTTATAGTTGGGGATTCCTCCTATGTCTCTTTTCTATCTCGCTCAACCTCTACTTCAATGGAATATGAACACAACTAGAAGATTCACTGTCTCGGCGGAGTTGTATGGAAGATGAGGACAAATATAGTGTGTCTGAGAGTAAGTATCAAAATAAGGGGGTATACTTTCTTGAAAATCTCATTGTCCTGGATTTCCAAGGGATAGACATAATACTTGGTATGAATTGGTTGAGCAAATATAATGGAGTGATTCAGTGCGCTGAGAGGATTGTGCAACTGACAAGTGAGTTTGGCACCCGTATTGAAGTTGAGACAGCCCAACCCACAACGGATAAAGCGACGTTGAGTCATGTGGAAGGTGTGACATTGGAGAATATTCCAATTGTTTGTGAGTACCCAGATGTGTTTCCGGATAAGTTGCTAGGCATGCCCCCTCATCGTGATATTGAGATCGTTATTGATTCGATACCTGAAACTGCACCTATAGCTAAGAGGCCATATAGGATGCCTCCTATGGAGTTAGCAGAGCTTAAGAAGCAAATTCGAGAGTAGCTAGAGAAGGGTTTCATTCGCCCAAGCTCTTCACCTTGGAGAGCTCTAGTGCTTCTTATGGACAAGAAGGATGGATCCCAAAGGATGTGCATGGATTACCGAGCTCTTAATGAGGTGACAATCAAGAATAAGTATACATTGCCATGTATCGAGGATTTGTTTGAACAAACAAAGGGTGCTCGTGTTTTTTCCAAGGATGACTTGAGGTCAGGTTACTTCCAAATGAAGATTTGACCATCGGACATACCCAAAACAGCGTTCCGAACACAGTATGGGTCTTATGAGTACACTGTTATGTCCTTTGTATTGACAAATGCACCTGCATTCTTCATGTACCTCATGAATAAGGTCTTCATGGAGTACTTGGATAAATTTGTTGTGGTGTTCATTGACGACATTATGATCTACTCGAGAAGTGAGGAGAAGCATTTAAGGCTCACATCGCAGAAATTGAGGGAACACCAATTATATGCCAAATTCAGCAAGTGCCAGTTTTGGTTAAGGGAGGTGTCACTTTTGGGCCATATCATCTCAGGAGGAGTATCGGTTGACTCAGAGAAGGTGAGGGATGTGCTAAAATGGGAACTGCCAAAGAACGTGAAGGAAATTAGGAGCTTTCTTCGAATGGCTGGATACTACCGTCGATTTATCAAGGATTTCTCCAAAATAGCCAGGCCCATGACAGAGTTATTAATGAAGGGAAAAACATTCAAATGGACCCAAGATTGCCAAAATAGCTTTGAGGAGCTAAAGAGAGGTTAACCACCACACCGTGTTGGTTTTGCTGGATGTATGCAAAATTTTTGATATTTATTGTGATGCATCAAGACAAGGGCTTTGATATGTGCTCATGCAAGAAGGTCAAGTCGTAGCTGTGACACCCGATTCCAAAAATGAACCAAGTGTAATGCATATGTATGCCGAGGATGTTTAACACACGTACACAAGTGATTCACAAACGATAAACAGATTATAACCATGTCTCGATATATAATACTAATATTAGTACCTTATTACAAACCAAATAGTCTCGAATACAAACTCTAAACAACTGCAGCGAAAACAAGTCGATGGTTTGCTATTAATGTTTACTAACTATTTACAAAAGTTTGTAACAAGTTTTGACATGTTTGGAATCAATTTAGATCAAATTGGGTTCAATTCAGGAATTTACAGATTAAGACATCGGACAAGTCCGATATAGGGCCGGACTAGTCCGCCCTAAACAGAACTGCAAATTATGGTTTTTCTGATCAGCAAGGTTTTAGGGTTAAATTCTTGTGGAAACATGAATGTAGAGGGTGTACCACATGTCTAGAGATCCAAGGGTCAAAGATTGGATGCAACACTTGAATCTTGATGTCTAGGGCTTGATGAAGACGAGTTGATGAAGGTTTGATCATGAAGAATGTCAATTATCGAAAAGTTGACAAAGATCAATCTTGATTGAGCCTTCCCCTTCTTCTCCTCCTTCTCCTTGCTCCTCGGCTCCTTCTTGATGTCGGCACAAGGCAAGGGTGGCAGCGAGTGTTTTTCTCAAAGGTTGGAGAGGTGAGGGTATTTGGTTGTTTATATAGGGGTGAGGAGGTAGGGTTTGGGGTGAATTTTCAGTGGATTTTGGTGGGGGACGTGTAGGGGCCCATGTGGGGTCCACTTGGGCTCCTCTGAGGTTGGGCGCAAAGTTCTTGGGCCTAATTAAGGCAATTATCCAATAACGAATCATGGAGAAATAACAGAATCCGAGTTGGTTTCTGTAGGCCGGACTAGCTCGCAATAGGGACCGGACAAGTCCGTTTTGGAACAGAGGCTACATCGGACTAGTCCGGTGTATAAGGCCGGACAAGTTCGGCGTTGCAGAATAAAACGCTTCCGGACTAAAATTCAACAAGGAACGGACTAGTCCGCTTGGACCACGGATAAGTCCAGACAATATCAAAGTCCAAACAGGACTAGTCCGTGCATTGTGTCGAACAAGTCTGAGCTCTGAAGGAAACTGAATTTTCTGAATGAAAATTGGGTCAGCGGACTAGTCAGGGGTTATGGCCGGACAAGTCCACACACCGATAGAAATAATTTGCTGATTTGGCATAAATTCATTTTAATCTTGTTTCTTTTTCGGTTGCTCTATATTAAACATGTATGAGGATGTATGTAGTGCATTATGCATGAAAAGGAGGGTGTTACAAACTTACCCTCGTTAAAATGAATCTCGCCCTCGAGATTCGGCGTGTAAGGAAAGAGATAGGGAAATTGGTTCTTGAGATCATCTTCTCGCTCCCAAGTTGCTTCTGACTTTGTATGTTGCTTCCATTAAACTTTCCACCATATGATCACCTTGTTCCTTGTAACCCTTTACTTGATGTCCAAAATTTTGACAGGTTGCTCGACATAGGTCAAATCTTCCTCAAGCTCCAATTCTTCCATTGGTACTAGCTCTTCCAGAACCCTGAAGCACTTTTTGAGTTGAGACACATGAAACATATCATGGACATCAAAAACATGCGCAGGCATCTCCGACCTATATGCTACTTCTCCCCATTTGTCCAAAATCTTGAATGGGCTAATATAGTGAGGTGCCAACTTGCCCTTGACATTAAACCGCTTATGAGCTCACATAGGAGACACTTTGAGGTACACGAAGTCTCCCACCTCAAAAGACAGGCTTCTTCGTCTATTATCCGCATAACCTTTTTGTCTAGCCTGAGTGTCCCACAAATTTTTGTGTATTGTTTGAACTTTCTTTTCGGCATCCCGGATCATGTCAGGTCCAAACACTTGAGTCTCCTTGTTTCATTCCAAAACAAGTTGTCTTACACCTTCTCCCATACAATGCTTCATATGGTGACATCTTCAAACTTGCTTGACAGTTGTTGTTGTAGGAAAATTCAGCATATGGCAGACTCTTGTCCCAACTTTCTCCATACTTTAGCGCACAAGCTCTTAGCATATCCTCCAAAATCTGATTTGTTCTCTCGGTTTGTCCATCTGTTTGTGGGTGATATGCAAAACTGAAATTCAATTGAGTTCCCATTGATTCGTGCAACTTCTGCCAGAACCTGAAGGTAAATTGAGAACCTCTATCAGACACTATCTTCTTTGGCACTCCGTGTAATCACACTATCCTTCCCATGTACAATTCCGCCAACTTCGCTCCACTATAGGTAGCTTGACAAGAATGAAATGAGTTGATTTCATCAATCGATCCACAATAACCCATATTGAATCATAACATGCCAAAGTGCGAGGTAATCCAACTATGAAATCCATTCCAACTTCTTCCCACTTCCATTCTGGAATCTTAAACGGCTGCAATCGTCCAGCTGGCCTTTGATGTCGAGCTTTGACTCGTTGGCACACATCACATAATGCGACATATTCAACTATGTACCTTTTCATACCATCCCACCAATAGCGTGTTTTCAGGTCCCTATACATTTTTGTACAGCCGGGATGGAGGGAGTAAAACGATTCATGTGCCTCTTTTAATATCAAATGTCGGAGATTCTTATCATTGGGCACAACAATCTGCTTTCCAAGCCATAGAGTACCATGGTCATCCTCATCAAATCCGAATTCTCTCCCTTATTGGGTCCTTTCTTTGATTTCCTGGATCTCTTTATCCTTCATATGGCCTTCTCTTATTTCTTGCTCCATGGTTGGATTCACTTCCATCGCTCCCATCTCATTTACAAACCCAAGATTCAACCACTCAAACTCCTTGCATAGCTCGGGTAGCAATTCCCTAACTGTGAGCTAGTGGCTTGCTCCCTTTCGGCTCAAAGCATCAGCCACTATGTTGGCTTTTCCTGGATTGTAATTGATTCCCACATCATAATCCTTAATGAGTTCCAGCCATCGTCATTGTCTTAAATTCAGATCCGTTTGCGTGAATACATACTTGAGACTATTATGGTCCGTATAAATCTCACATCTATGGACAAGAACATAATGTCTCGAAATCTTCAACGCATGCACTACGGCTGCAAGTCCAATATCATACCTCGGGTAATTCTGCTCATGTTTTTTCAATTGCCTAGATGCATAAGCTACTACTCCACCTTCTTCCATCAACACACAATCAAGCCCTGTTCTTGACGCATCGCAATAGATATCGAAGCTCTTGCTCACATCTGGCAATACCAACACAGGTGTTGTTGTTAACATCTTCTTTAGCTCCTGAAAACTGTCCTGACAAGCTTGAGTTGACTTGAAACGCTTCTTCTTCATTAACAGTTCAGTCATGGGCTTTGCTATCTTGGAAAAGTCCTTGATGAACCAACGTTAATATCCAGCCATTCCAAGAAAACTCCTTATTTCCCTCACATCATGCGGTGGTTCCCACTATAGCACATCTCTAACCTTCCCTGGGTCAACTGACAATCGTCCTCCAAATATGACATGACCTAGGAATGATATATTTCTCAACCAGAATTGGCACTTGTTAAACTCGGCATACAACTGATGCTCTCTCAATTTCTGCAAAGTCAATCTTAGATGCTCTTCGTGCTCCTCTTCGCTCTTCGAGTAGATCATGATGTCGTCAATGAACACTATCATGAACTTATTCAAATACTCCATGAAAACCTTGTTCACAAGATATATGAAGTACGCGTGTGCATTAGTCAACCCTAACGACATGACCGTATACTCATAGGACCCATACCGTGTCCTAAAAGCCGTTTTGGGTATGTCTGACGGTCTAATAAATATGGAAACATCCCTACCGAAGATCAATCTTAGAGAATATTCTGGCTCCCTTCATGTGGTCGAACAAATCTTCAATACGAGGCAGCGTGTACTTATTCTTAATTTTCACCTCATTGAGAAACTGGTAATCCACACACATTCTTTGGGATCCATCCTTCTTATCTACAAAAAGCACTGGGGCTCCCCATGGCGACGATCTTGGGCATATGAAACCCTTTTCTAATTGCTCTTGAATCTGCTTCATGAGCTCTACTAATTCCTTAGGAGGCATCCTATATGGCCTCTTTGCTATAGGTGCAGTTCCAGGTATTAAATCAATGACGAACTCGATGTCACGATCAGGTGGCATACTAGGCACTTTCTCAGAAAACGCATCTGGGTACTTAGAAACAATTGAAATTTCCTCCAACGTTACTCCTTCTGTGTGATTTACCATTGCCTTCTCGGTTGTCTATTGAACTGCCTTGAATTCTACAGTGACTCCTTCTTTGTTTGTCAATTGCACTGCGTGAGTGGCACACTGAATTACTCCATTATGCTTCCTTAGCCAATCCATTCCAACTATGATGTCCAAGCCTTCCGAATTCAGGACTATAAGGTTGGCAATAAAATCTACCCCCTTATGGAAATACTTACTTTTGGACATACTATATTTATCCTCATCTCTCCGCAAGGAAATTTAAGCAACAAAGTATAATTCAGGTATGATATAGGCACGCTATGCTTTTCAACATACTTTGATGAGATGAGTGAATGAATGAGATGTTCTAGAATCAAATAATATAGTCACGGGGTTGGAGTTTGCGAGAAACATATCAATCACAAGATCTTCAGCTTGCTGAGCCTCTTCTGCAGATACATGGTTCCCTTTGCCACGAGCGAAATTGTAACACCCTCATTTCATGCATCATGCCCTAAATACATTCATATACATGATTAACATTAATCCACATAAAGAGGAATGAGTTTAAAATAGATTTGGAACAAAACCGCACTTAAAATTCTAGAAAGTGCGGACTAGTCTGATTTTGGTGCGGACTAGTCCGATTTCTCTCTGACGTTGATCAAACTTGTCCGCTTTTGCTGCGGACTAGTCCGCTTTTGCCTCTGGACACTTTCGGACTTGTTCGGTCCTATGCAGACTAGTTCGGTATTCCAAGAATCCTTGAAAATTTGCTAAGTCCCTGGACTTGTCCGGACTAGTCCGGTGTTCCAGCGGACTTGCCCGTTTTCCTCTCTGACTGAAGTCGAACTTGTCTGATTTTTGGCCAGAGTTGTCCGATTTCTCTCTGGACAACTTCGGACTAGTCTGGTCCTTTTTGGACTTGTCCGATATTTCACGACTCCGAGTTGATCTTTTGTTTTACAACTTGTTTGTTGGGTTTCACGTTAAGTGCGCCTAGGGACGTCATGTCTAACTCTTTTAGAGCCCATGTGGGACTCTGAACCGGCCTCTACTCCTCTAAAACTCGAAATCCATCTAACCCTAGCCTCCACCTCTATATAAACAACCCCACCCCTTGACTTGACATCTATTTGTCACTTTTCCACCCCACTCAAACCCTAATTCGTGGACAGCCATCAAGTAGGGAGGAGGAGATCCCAAGCAAGAAGAAGAAAAGGAGGAAATGAAAGAGGATGAAGATCTCCATCAAGCTTCGTTCGTCATCACCAATTCATCTCCAAGTTCATCATCAACCCTAGATCATCAAGATCCAAGTGTTGTCTCCAAGTTTTTTGATTCATTGGAGTCCTAAACACTTGGTATACCTTCTATTCTCTTTTTCTTACGTGAATCCAACCCCGTTTTTCCAAATTTATGTCGATCTAGAAAACCCTAGTTCGTCAGTTCTGCGAAGTGCAAACTTGTCCGGTCCCTAGTGGACTAGTCCGATTTTTTGACTAAATTGTGTTGAATTAATTCTAAAAGTAGATCTAATCAAATCCAAACCTGTATAAACTTGTTAAAATTTATTAGAACTAGTTAGTGATCATTAAAAACAATCTGTTAACAAGTTCCACCTTGCATTTGCATTAATCATGCATGTCATGCCATATTGAGTAATATTTGTGCACTCTTTGATTGTTTTTCTTGTCCTGTATGTTTATTGTGCGGATTAGACGGATTTGCACCAGAGAGTGTCGTAGAGGATCTATAGCACCAAGTGTTTGAAGTCTTTGATCCTAACCAATCCCGCGAGCAAGGCAAGTGTCCTTGAAGCATATTGATCCTGTTTCTAAAATAAAAGTTTTGTTTGCAAACTGCATGCTTGTGTCAATTTGATGGGAATCCTATGATAGGAAGTTTACTAGCATTGTTTAACCATCCTTGTCACCTTGAATTTATGGTAGAGAGTCGGGATGGGCTTTTTACCTTTTTGCTTTGCTTAATCAGCTGGGATGGAAAAAAAACTATACCACTCAATTTAATTATGCATGTATGAGATTAAGGTTAACATGAACTGGTTAATATGAAATGGTAATGGGTGATCTAAGAAAGCCTAGTATGTGGATGGGTTGGATGTTATGGTGGTTGTTTGCTTTAGATCTTAGGACCAGTTCACGCGAGAATAAGCCAGGACTACAGTGCCACCACGAGGCCAAGTATGTGTGCGGCGTAGATGATTAATTAGGGCTTCGCTATTGCTATTTGTACCATTAAGGATGCTCAGGGAAGGGGTAGTCGGATTGGGTTTGTTGATGATTGGTTGGACTACCCTGGGATCCGAATGGCTCAAAAGGGGGCCCTTGGTTGAAGATGTGATCAGTAGGAGACATCGCCACCGGTGAAACCTCAGTGGGGTCTAAATATGCTAGTAATCCCTTTGTAAAGGCTATTTTGTGATCTCTTGGCCATACACCAAAGGAAGTGTAATTGGCATAAGGGAGGTTCTCTAGTCATCAACGGGTGATGAAATCACAAACAGGTGGGTAAAGCGGTACAACCTCTGCAGAGTGTCAAATAAAACTATCATGATAGCCATGCTCCCGGTTATGAGCACCTGGACAACTTCCATGATTAGAGGAAACTTGGTATTTGGATGGTTATGGTTGGTATCATGGTTATGGATGGTTATGAATTAAATTCTGGTATTGAATATGGATATTGGTACATGATGATGGATATGGAATATGGACTGGTATTATGATAACTACATGGCTTATGATGGGTTTATGAAATATTTCATATACATATAATATATTGCTTTTCAAATATTTTAATGTACTTTTTAGCATTTAGCCATTATTATTGTCGTCATTTGAATCAGCTACATGTCATACTTTCCACACTTGCTGAGTACGACATGTACTCACTCTTGCAATCCCCCCCAACAGTTGCAGGTCAGGATTGGGAGTATAACGATGATAATGCGGAGTTCTAGGCCGTGTCTACCGTCAGCTTGCCTGTGGTGTTGATTGGAGCTGCGCTACCCTATTGCTCATGCTGCTGAGTTGTTTAGTTTGCTTAGTTGCCTAATTAGTTTATTTCTGCTGCATTAGTTGAACTTGTCATTAATATTCATTAGAACTTTTATTCGAGTATAATATGGTTTTGTAATAAAATTTGATAATTAATCTTTTTTGGGTAATTTTCTGTATACTCTTTTGTGAATGCACCCGTGTATGTGTGTTGAACATCCTGGGCACACATATGCGTTCACTTGTTTTTTTTGGGACCGAGTGTCATAGATTGGTATCAGAGCCACAGGTTGAATGTAGGACGCATCCAAGATAGAAGGACACTTTAGAGCACATAGAAACGGTCAGGAATCAATGTGTTCTTGCTTGGTGTGCTGCTTGCTATATATATTGTGTGCTTGTGTGCTTAATAGAGGATTTTGGGATGCTTTAGCATTGCCATGTCCATGTAGGCTACTTAGTTGTTTAGTTTCATATCCCTTGATGCATATAGTTGGGGACGGTTTTCTAATTCTTACCTATTGCTTTTCTCCAGATGGTGAGGACTCACAACTAGAGGGATGCTAATGATGAGGAGGAGAACCATGGAGCACCTCAGAACAACAATTGACAAGGACCTGATCATAGAGCTATCAACATTGAGCATCTTTTGGCTATGCAAAACCAGCTCATGCAGACCATGATACAAACTATGGGACAGTTGCAGGGTGTCAATAACAACAATCAGCCCCATATGCCTCCACCGCCACCCCCACCTCCTCATAACCGGTTGGGCGAGTTTATGAGGACTAGGCCGCCAACATTTGCTCAAGCTGCTGACCCTATGGATGCGGATGATTGGCTCAAGTCCGTGGAGAAGAAGCTAGCTATTGTCCAATGTAGCGACAGGGAGAAAGTTCTTTTTGATTCTCATCAACTAGTTCGAACAGTTGCCGATTTGTGGTATTCTATATGCAATACTCATGAGAACTAGGAGAGGATTACTTGGGTTGAGTTCAAGGAGAGTTTCCGATCTCATTATGTGTCGGAAGGTGTCTTGATCTTGAAGAGGCAAGAATTTGAGAACTTGTGGCAAGGAAGATCGAGTGTGGGTGAATATCTCAATAAATTCACTCAACTCTCAAGGTATGCGCCTGAGGATGTGAGCCAGGACAGCCGGAAACAATACTTGTTCATGAGGGGCTTGAACAATGAGATCCAAATGCAGTTGCTCAACTGTGATTATGCCAATTTTTAGAAGCTTGTGGAAAAAGCAATTGTGGTTTAGAACAAGATTCGTGAGATGGAGCAAGACAACAAGAGGAAGGCACCATATCAAGGACAACAACAAGGAAGTGATGTGCGCCCTCACTTTGCGCCTCCTAATGCGCGATATTACAGCTCCTCTACTCCTATACAGCGCCCTGGTTATGCACCGCGCCCAACTCAGTTCGTGCAGCAGCGCCCTGTTTTGCAAGCACCTAGGCCTCCAATGTCTTATGCACCTCGTGCCAACTATCCTGGTGCCAATGCTCAGAACTAGGCTCGTCCCAATAATTCTGGTGGAGTTAAAAAGTGTTATACATGTGCAGAAGTTGGACACTTTGCGCATCAATGTCCTAAGTAAGGCCTTAGTCAAGGAAGCAATGCGTCGAGGCAAAACCCAAGACCCAATGGAGGACAGCCGCAAGGAAGCCGTGGATAGCAGAATTTTGCTCATGGCAACGTTAACCATGTCTCTATGGAGGATACTCAATAAGCGGATGATGTGGTCATTGGTATGTTTCTCGCAAACTCCAACCCGACGACTATGTTATTTGATTCTGGAGCATCGCATTCATTGATTGCATCAAAATATGTTGCGAAGTATAGTTTTCTTATCTCTCATATGAAGTTTACTCTATTGGTTAACTCTCCTGGAGGAGAGATGAGGACAAATATAGTATGTCCAAAAGTAAGCCTTAGAATAAGGCGGGGTAAACTTCTCCGCCAACCTCATTGTTTTGGATTCTCAAGGATTGAAGATTATACTTGGTATGGACTGGTTGAGAAAGCACAATGGAGCTATTGAGTGTGCCACGAAAACGGTAAAGTTGACCAATAAGGAAGGGATCACCGTAGAATTTGAAGCATCTCAAACTGCACCGAAGCAATTGGAGCTGAATCATATGGACGGTGCCGCAATTGAAGAGATTCTGGTGGTGTGTGAATTTTTGGATGTTTTTCCGGATGAGTTGCCAGGTATGCCACCTTATCGAGACATTGAGTTTTTTATTGATTTAATACCTATAACTGCACCTATATCTAAGAGGCCTTATAGGATGCCTCCTATGGAATTAGCAGAGCTCAAGAAGCAAATTCAAGAGAAACAAGATAAGGGTTTTATTCGGCCCAGCTCTTCACCTTGGGGAGCGCCGGTTCTATTTGTGGACAAGAAGGATGGATCCCAAAGGATGTGCGTAGATTACCGGGCTCTCAACGAGGTAACAATCAAGAACAAGTACACCTTGCCATGCATAGAAGACTTGTTTGATCAGATGAAGGGTTCTTGTGTCTTCTCTAAGATTTATTTGAGGTCGGGATACTTTCAAATGAAGATTAGACCATCGGACATACCCAAGACAGCTTTTAGGACATGGTATGGATCTTATGAGTACACCGTGATGTCTTTTGGATTGACAAATGCACCTGCCTACTTTATGTACCTAATGAATAAGGTATTCATGGAGTACCTGGATAGGTTTATAGTGGTGTTCATAGACGACATTATGATCTACTCGAAGGATGAGAAGGAACATGAGAAACACTTGAGGCTTACGCTGCAGAAATTAAGGGAGCATCAATTGTATGCCAAGTTCAACAAGTGTCAGTTTTGGATCAAGGAGGTGTCGTTTTTGGGTCATATAATCTCAGGAGGAGGAGTATCGGTTGACCCAGGAAAGGTGATGGACGTTTTGATATGGGAACCCCCGCAAAACGTAAAGGAAATAAGGAGTTTTCTTGGAATGGCTGGATATTACCGTAGATTCATCAAGGACTTTTCCAAGATAGCCAAGCCAATGACGGAATTGCTAATGAAGGTAAAGGCTTTCCAATAGACCCAAGCTTGTCAAGAGAGTTTTGAGGAGTTAAAGAAGAGGTTAACGACAGCCCCAGGTTTTGTATTGCCGGATGTGAGCAAAAGTTTCGACATATATTGTGATGCATCGAGACAAGGACCTGGATGCGTGCTCATGCAAGAAGGCCAATGTAACACCCTAATTTTCATGCATCATGCCCAACACACACTCCTATACATGTTTAGCATTAACCCACAACAAGAGGAACGAGTTTAAAATTGATTTGGAGCATTTAAAATTGATTTGGAACAAAACCGCACTTAAAACGCAGGAAAGTGCGGACTAGTCCGATTTTACTGAGGACTAATCCGATTTCTCTCTGGATAAAAACGGACTTGACCGTTTTTGGTGCGGACTAGTCCGATTTTGGCTCTGGAAACTTTCTTACTTGTCCGATTTTGTCGGACTAGTCCAATATTCCAAGAATCCGTGAAAATTTGCTAAGTCATTGGACTTTTCTGGACTAGTCCGGTGTTCCAGCGGACTTGTCCGATTTCCTCTCTGTTAAAAGTCGGACTTGTTTGATTTTTGGACAGACTTGTGCGATTTTATCTTTGGACGACTTCGGACTAGTTCGGTCCTTTCTGGACTTGTCCGATATTTCGTGACTCCGAGTTGATCTTTTGTTTTACGACTTGTTTCTTGGGTTCCATGCTAAGTGGGCCTAGGGACGTCGTGCCTAACTCTTTTAGAGCCCATGTGGGACTCTAAATCGGCCTCTACTCCTCTCAAACTTGAAATCCATCTAACCCTAGCCTCCACCTCTATATAAACAACCCCACCCCTTGGGCTGACATCTCTTTGCCACTTTTCCACCAACCCAAACCCTAGTTTGTGGGGAGCCACCATCAAGGAGGGAGGAGAAGATCTCAAGCAAGAATAAGAGGAGGAAACGAAGGAGGATCAAGATCTCCACCAAGCTTTCGTTCTTCATCACCAATTCACCTCAAAGTTCATCACCAACCCTAGATCACCAAGATCCAAGTGCTACCTCCAAGTTTCTTGATTCAATGGAGTCCTAAACACCTAGTATACCTTCTATTCTCTTTTTCTTACGAGAATTCAACCCCTAATCTCCAAATTTACGTTGATCTAGAAAACCCTAATCTGTTGATCTTGCAGAGTGCGAACTTGTCCGGTTCCTAGCGAACTAGTCCGATCTTTCTGGTTAAATTGTGTTGAATGAATTCTAAAATTTGATCTAATCAACTCCAAACCTGTATAAACTTGTTAAAATCTATTAGAACTAGTTAGTGATCATTAAAAGCAATCTAGTACCAAGTTCCACCTTGCATTTGCATTAATCATGCATGTCATGTCATCTTGAGTAATATTTGTGCACTCTTGATTGTGTTTCTTGTCTTGTATGTTTATTGTGTGGATTAGACGGAGTTGCGCTAGAGAGTGCCGCGGAGGATCTACAGCACCAAGAGTTTGAAGGCTTTAACCCTAATCAACCGCAAGAGCAAGGCAAGTGTCCTTGAAGCATATTGATCCTGTTTTAAAATAAATGTTTGTTTGCAAAACTGCATGCTGTGTCAATTTGATGGGAATCCTATGATAGGAAGTTTACTAGATTTGCTAAACCACCCTTGTCATCTGGAATTTATGGTAGAGAGTCGGGAAGGGCTTTTACCTTTTTGCTTCGCTTAATCAACTGGGATGGGAAACAACTATACCACTCAATTTAATTATGCAAGGATGAGATTATGGTTGACATGAACTGGTTAAATATGATATGGTAATGGGTAATATAAGCAAGCCGGGTATGTGGATGGGTTGGACGTATGGTGGTTTGCTTGCTTTAGGTCTAAGGACTGGTTCATGTGAGAATAAGCCAGGACTACAGTGCCACCAAGAGGCCAAGTATGGGTGCGGCGTAGCTGATTAATTAGGGCTTTGCCAGTGCTATTTGGACTATTATGGATGCTCGGGGAAGGGATAGTCGGATTGGGTTTGTTGAGGATTGGTGGGACTACCCTGGGATCCGAATGGCTCAAGAGGGGGCCCTTGGTTGAAGATGTGCTCAGTTGGAGGCATCGCCACCGATGAAACCTCAGTGGGGTCTAAATAGGTTAGTAATCCCTTTGTAAAGGCTATTTTGTGATCTCTTGGCCATACACCAAAGGAAGTGTAATTGGCGAAAGGGATGTACTTTAGTCGCCGAAGGGTGATGAAATCACAAACACGTGGGTAAAGAGGTACAAACTCTGCCGAGTTAAATAAAACTATCATGATAGCCGTGCTCCCTGTTATGAGCACCTGGACAACTTCCATGATTAGAGGGAACTCGGTATTGGGATGGTATTTGGGATGGTTATGGTTTGGTAATGGTTATGGTTGGTTATGGATTTATTTCTGGTATTGAATATGTTTATTGGCAATGGCGAAATCTGGAATTATTGATGATGGTAGCGAATTCAGACTGGTATTATGATATTACTTATAATTATGATGGGTTTACTTCACGTACATATAATATATTGCTTTTCAAATGTTTTAATGTACTTTTCAGCACTTAGCCATTATTATTGTTGTCATTTGGATCAGCCACATGTCATACTTTCCACACTTGTTGAGTACAACATGTACTCACTCTTGCAATTCCCCCGCCCCCCCCCCCCCCCAAACAGTTGCAGGTCAGCATTGGGAGTCTAATGGTTATAATGCGGAGTTCTAGGCCGTGTCTACCGTCAGCTTGCCTGTGGTGTTGATTGGAGCTGCGCTATACCCTATTGCTTATGCTGCCTAGCTGTTTAGTTTGCTTAGTTGCTTAATTAGTTCATTTCCGCTGCATTAGTTGAACTTGTCATTAATATTCGTTAGAGGTTGTATTCAAGGATAATATGGTTTGTTTAATAATATTTGGTTAATTAATCTTGTTCTGTGGTAATTATCTGTATATCATTTGTGATTGCACTCGTGTATGTGTGATGAACATCCTTGGCACACATATGCGTTAGCTTGGTTTTTTTTTCGGAACCGGGCATCACAGATTGGTATCAGAGCATCAGGTTGACCGTAGGATGCAACCTAGATAGAATGGTCACTTTAGAGCACATAGGGGTACTTAGGAATCGATATGATTTTGTTGGCTTGCTGTTTGCTATATATATATATATATATATTGTTCGCTTGTGTGCTTAATAGAGGATTTTGGGATGCCTTAGCATTGCCATGTCCACCTAGGCTAGTGTAGCTAGTTGTTTAGTTTCATATCCCTTGATGCATATAGTTGGGGATGTTTTCTAATTCTTACCTATTGCTTTTCTTCAGATGGTGAGGACTCGCAACCAGAGGGATGGCAATGATGAGGAGGAGAACAATGGAGTACCTCAGAACAACAATGGGCAAGGACCTGCTCATGGAGCTATCAACATTGAGCAGCTTTTGGCCATGCAAAACCAGCTCATGCAGACCATGATACAAACTATGGCACAGCTGCAGGCTGGCAATATCAACAATCAGCCCCACATGCCTCCACCGCCACCCCTGACACCTCATAACCGATTGGGAGAATTTATGAGGACTAGGCCGTGTCTACCGTCAGCTTGCCTGTGGTGTTGATTGGAGCTGCGCTATACCCTATTGCTTATGCTGCCTAGCTGTTTAGTTTGCTTAGTTGCTTAATTAGTTTATTTCCGCTGCATTAGTTGAACTTGTCATTAATATTCATTAGAGTTTGTATTCAAGGATAATATGTTTTGTGTAATAAAATTTGGTTAATTAATCTTGTCTTGTGGTAATTTTCTGTATAATCTTTTGTGAATGCACTCGTGTATGTGTTTTGAACATCCTGGGCACACATATGCGTTAGCTTGGTTCTCTTTCTCGGAACCGGGCGTCACAGCCAAGTAGTTGCATACGCGTCGAGGCAATTGAAGAAACATGAGGAGAATTATCCAACACATGATTTGGAACTTGCAGCCGTGGTACATACATTGAAGATTTGGAGGCAAAATATTCTTGGACATAGGTGTGAAATTTACACGGATCACAAGAGTCTTAAGTATATTTTCACAAAAACGGACCTGAATTTGAGGCAACAAAGATGGTTGGAGCTCACAAAAGATTATGATTCGAGAATCAACTATCACCCAGGGAAGGCTAATGTAGTGGCCGATGCCTTGAGTAGAAAAGCAGTAAGTCATCAACTCGCCGTTCGAGAGCTGCCATCTGAGTTATGTAAGGAGTCTGAATGGTTGAATCTCAGATTCGTACATGAGATGGAGATGATGGAGTTAAACCCAACATTGGAGCAAGAAATTCGGGATGGTCAAACTAAGGATGAGGAAATTCAAGAAATCAAGGAAAGGACCCAAGAGAGGTTAGGCTGTAGAGAGGAGCTTCTAGTCCCTATTCCAAATTGGGAAAGGTATGGCTCATGTATCTTCTCTTGTATTTGTGACTTTGTGCTTTATAATAATATCATTATTAGTCTGTATTTACTTATATACTTGGGCAAAGTGTTCCTTGTTTGGTTGTGGAGTCCATGTATGTGCTAGGTATAGATGTTGTTATGATCTATACATAATTCCATTGTCATGTTATAATAAACATCATAAACCACCACTATAGTATAATTATGTAATAATATGATAATGTTAATATGAATATGTTAGTGCTTGGTCCCAACATTGGTTCAACGATGATTTAGTTCATTTCCTTAGGATGGCTTGTGTCGCGGCTCTTAAGGTATTTACTTATGATAGAATGGCGCTAGGAGAGTTAATTAGCATTGGATGTCTCGTAGACCCACAGGTTGAAGAGGTAGGCAGTAAGTGGTGACAGACCTATCTGTCCATTGTAATCCTCCATGTTCGACTATGCCACAGGCTCTTAGCGAGAGTCGCCTAGTATTGCTAGGGGTAAACCCGTGCCCGATATGTTAGACCACTAAGCCCTAGTATTCACCATTAGCATATTCATGTGTACTTTATTAGGCTATGTAGATGAGTAATTAGAGCATAGTAGGAGTATCTTCGTCTCATAGTCTAACCCTCGCTAGGACAACCTTACCCTTAAAGTAGATTGCTTAGCTGTGTGCCACACTACCCATATTATCAACTTACCCCTGTCTTGATAATTCATTAGTATCCCATGGCTTGATCATAAGAGTAGTGTTTACTTTACTCCATTGCCTTCCTTTGGGATAAATATGATACCCTTGGGAATACTCTTGGGTGAAATGCTACGGGATAGTTTCCGTGCACTTGCGGACCTCATCTCTCACTAGAGATGATCTATGACGTAAGAAATGTCAGCATAGGACACACTTGTTTTGAAATGAGATAGGAGAGAACCAAGTGTTTGGACAAGATGTGTTGCAAGAGGGTCAAAAGCAAGTTCAGATAATCCGCGAGAATTTGAGGGCCGCTCAAACAAGACAAAAGGGCTATGCGGATAACAGGCGGAGAAACTTAGCGTTTGAAGTGGGAGACTTCGTATACCTCAAAGGGTCACCTATGCAAGGTCATAAGCGGTTTAATGTCAGAGGCATATTGGCACCTCGCTATATTGGAACATTCAAGATTTTGGACAAACATGGAGAAGTGGCATATAAGTTGGAGATGCCAACACATCTTTCCGATGTTTATGATGTGTTTCATGTTTCTCAGCTCAAAAAGTGCTTAAGGGTACTGGAAGAATAGGTGCCAATGGAATAATTGGAATTAGAGGAAGATTTGACTCATGCTGAGCAATCGGTCAGAATTTTGGAAACCAAGGAGACAGTCACAAGGAACAAGGTAATTCGATGGTGCGAAGTACAATGGAAGCATCATACAGAATCGGAAGCAACTTGGGAGCTAGAAGATGACCTTAAGAGAGAATTTCCCTATCTCTTCTCCTCTATGTTGAATCTCGAGGGCAAGATTCATTTTAGGGGGGGGGTAGGTTTGTAACACCCTCATTTTCATCCATTGTGCATTGCATACATTCTTATACATGTTTAACATTAATCAGTACAAAAAGGAACAAGTTAAAATTATTTAGAACCAAAACAGCATTTAAAACTTGTATAGTTCCGGACTTGTCTGGTTTGGACCCCAGACTAGTCCAGTTTTGCTCTCTGACGACTCTCTAAACTTCTACGCTCTTGTCGAGGATTAGCCCGATCTAGTTTCTGTTGTTGCTCGGACATGTCCGTTGTTGAGTACGGACTAGTATGCTCCTAGCTACTGGAACGTTTCGGAGTTTTCCGGTAGATCCTCTTTTGATCTGGTTTTTGGAGAAATTTTTAAGCCTCCGTACTTGACCGATTTAGCACCAGACTTGTCCTTTTAACTCTTTGGAACTTCGTTTTTCCTGTGAACGGACTTGTTCGGCTTGATATCGGACTTATCCGTTCAACTTTCTCACTTCCAACGGACGAGTCCAGCCCCTAGCGAACTTGTCCGGTGTGCCCCACTAGGATTCAATCTTTTCCTCCATGACATGTTATTTGAATTTGCCTTAATTGGGCCCAAGAATGTCCTGCCCAACCCCTTTGGAGCCCATGTGGGACCCCTACACGGCCTCCACCACCTTGAACTCAAAATCCACCAAACCCTACCACCTCCACCTTCATATAAACACCACAATACCCATCCTCTGACTCCATTGTCACAATTGAAGAAACCCCAAACCCTAGTTTGTGGGAGCCGCCATCAAGAGAAGATCACCGCAGCGAGGAGAAAAGGAGGAAGGAGAAGAATCAAGTAAGTTGGATCTTCGTCAACTCATCGACATCATTATCAATTCTCCACAAAGTTCTCCATCTTCTTTGGATCTAGAAGTCAATTCTCGAAGCTGACCTTTGGACCCTTGGATTCATGATAAATGTCTTAGATGCACCTTTTCTACGTAAATATGATCCTATATTAGCTTTAAATATGCTCTAGTCGGAAATTTGCCAAAAAACCCTAGGCGGGCGGACCTGTCTGGTCCAGTGCGAACCAGTTCGGTTGACTTTCTGGTCCAGGGCAGACTAGTCCGGTCCCCAGTACGGACTTGTCTGGCCACCTAAATTCGAAGTTGCTAAATTAATCCTAATTTGATTCAAATCAATTCGAAACCTATTCAATCTTGTTGAAAACCATTGTAACTAGTGAGTAAACATTAATAGCAACTCATTAAAATGTTTTACCACATAATTGCATTAATCTTGCATGTCATGGCATATTGAATAATATATGAGCATTTATTGATTGTAATGTTTGTTTTTTATGTCTATTGCGCGGAATAGAAGGTGTTGCTCTGGAGGGTGTTGTCGAGGACCTCCAACACTAGAACTTGGAAGCTTTTGACCTAGCCAATCTCAAGAGCAAGGCAAGTGTCCTTGAACATTTTGATCCTATTTTTAAATGTTTTGTTTGAAAAACTGCATGTTTGTGTCAAATTGATGGGAAACCCATGATAGGAGTTTACTAGTCTTGTTTGACCATCATTGACACTTGAAATGTAGTCTAGATAGTCGGGAAGGGCTTTTACCTTTTTGCTTTGCTCTAATTAATTGGGATCGAAATGGCTTAACTATGAATTAATGAGCATGTACATGATGAGAATTGAAGGATATGGTTAATTGATAATATGGGATTCGAAGATCTAAGCAAGCAAGGTTTGTGGATGGGGTCAGATGTTATGGTGGTTTGCTTGCCTTAGATCTAAGGACCGGTTCATGCGAGAATAAGCCAGGACAACAGTGCCACCACAAGGCCAAGTATGGGTGCGGCATAGCTGAATAATTAGGTGTGTTGCTGGTAGTGTATGGACCATTAGATGGTGCGGGGAATTAAAGTCGAGGAGGGCTACCCTGGGAACCGTATGGCACATGAGGGGGCCCGTGGGTGGGAGAATGGAGATTCAAGCCTGCTGGTAAAACCTTAGTGGGTCCGTACATACTAGTAGTCCCTTTGTAAAAGCTATTTTGTGATCTCTTGGCCAAACACCAACAGAAGTGTGATAAGGCATGATAGAGGTTCTTAGTCACCGAAAGGTGATGAAATCACGAACATGTGGGTAAAGTGGTACAACTTCTGCAGAGTGTTAAAAACTATCATGATTGTCATGCTCACGGTTATGAGCACCTGTACAGCTTCCATGATTAGAGTGGAACATGGGATTTGGAATGGTTATGGTTGTATTTTGGTTATGGCTATGGATTGGATGTTTATTGATGTTCATGGTTAATAATGACGGTAAGAATATGGTATATGGATGGATAATGAATGATGGATGTGAAATACTATGTTTATTTACGATATGATGGGATAAGTTTCACATAGACATGGTAAGATGCTTTTCTCATGTTTTAAATGTACTTTTCAGAAATTAGCCATTATTTATTATCAATTCCTTGCTTAAGCAACATACCATTATTTTCACACGATTGTTCAGTACGACATGTGCTCACACTTGCAATTCCCCCACCACCTTATTCGGGTGATGTTTGGGAGTATCCTGAGGATAATGCAGAGTACTAGGCTATGTGCTGCCGTCAACTTGCCTTTGGTGTTGCTTGGAGCCGCGCTACCCTATGCTTAGTTTGCTCAGTTGCTTAATTAGATTATTTCCACTGCATTAGTTTCAATACTATTAATAATAATCATTAGAGTTTGTAATTGGGGATTATTTGAATAATGCGACTGTCGAAGTGTTAATGCGACACTTTCCCCGGATCTACTAAGGAGCAGCCTGAGGAGGTTCATGCTCAGCGGGGATTAGGTCTCAATCAAGTGTACGCGTGTATGAGAGTATATAAGACGGTGGTTTTTACATTGTTCGGGCCGCAAGGAGCGTAAAACGCTACTCTACAGTGGATTGTATTGCTAGTTTGTGAATTTGTGTGTGTGTATTGCGGGTTTCGATGTTGGGTCCTTTGTAACAGTGGTGGTCCGATCCTTTTATAGACAAGGTCGGACGCCTTACAAGTTGGGTCCAGGGCCCGACAGTTGGTCCCGGGGTGATCTTGTCCTAAAGATCTAAGGCTTATCGCATAATCCTTCTCTAACCGTGGCCTTGAAGACTCGTCGTCTTGCCTCTTGAGTCATCAATATCCCATGCACCGTTGCTAACAATGGCAGGGGATGTCCCGTCCAATTGTCTCTGTCGCTGTAAGCTGCACACTTGGTGGAGTGGGATAGGCCTGCGACGTCTTCACTGCAATGCGATTGATCATTGCGGTACCTGAAATTAGGCGTGCGCCACGCCATGCGTCTGGGTAAGTCGCATATCTTCAACCCTTGACAGGGACAAGGCGCACCGCCCTCTTAACTCCTGCAACCCCCCGTCCACGGCAAGTGGCTGGACTACGTGAAAGCTCAAGAGCTCATCTCTACAGAGGAGGTCAGGTCCCGTCTTACGGACCACGTGGCATCTCGGGAGCTCAACTCCGCGGAGGAGGTCGGGTCTTGTCTTGCGGACCACGTGGTAGCTCGGGAGATCACCTCCGCGGAGGAGGTCGGGTCCCGTCTTGTGGGACACGTGGCAGCGCCTGAGCCTGCCTATACAGGAGGTGGCCCGTCTGATGTCTCGGACCACGTGGCAAATCTGGAGCCCTGTCTCACAGGGGAGAGGGATCCTTTTCAGCTAGACACGTGGCTGCTTGGGAGCTCTTCTCTGAGGGGGAGCTGAACTCTTCTTCGGGGTCTATTGCTGGTACCCCGAACCTCGTATCTGAGGTTGATGGGTCCGGGTCTTCTGAACACGTGGTGCCCTCGAATCCTGCCTCTGCGGAAGGCGGGGTACCAAGGTGGATCTAGCTTGTGCGCGAGGGTACCCAGTATGCCGAGTACCAATAGTGGCCCCTGGGTCCACCTTGGGGGGAGGCGATGAGCCTGAGGGTGGAGCCCTATCTTGCTTTCCCGCATGGCCTTTTAGTTTTGTCTTGATCATCCGAAGTGGTGCGCGCCTCTGCTGTTGTGGCCACGCGTCCCTCAATGGTTGAGGGCTCATGGTGACGGGATCTTTGCTTGATGCAGTTTCTTTAATGCGACAGTTCCCAATGTAGCTGTTGCACTTCTGCTCCTTCTACTCCCGCCTTTATGGGAACCGTCGGGTTACCTCTCGGGTTGATGCCCCTTTAGGCCAATCTCTCAGACAGGGGGTCTGGGCCCTGTTGTTAGGGATGCAATGGGTTGAGCCGTGGGTTTCAACCCCAAGCAATCTGCACGGTGCGCTCGAATGCCTAACGAGAAGTTAAAAGGAAACCTTTAGGAGCAAAGGTGGTTCTTTATTACGCACTCCCCAACGTTCAAGCCTTTGTCTTCCTCCTTGTGCACCCACTCTCTTCCCACCTTCGTGATTATCGACTCTTGACCCAATAAACTCTGCCTTGCCTCCTTTTTGCATAGTTGACGTTGCACCCATGAAGCGCTTGTTCGGCTGGGAGGATGAGGAGCAGCGGGATCTGATCTGCCCGGGGACCCTGCCTCTAAAGTTGGGGGAGAAGGAGATTGTCTTCTTCCAGGCGTATGCGTACTCCTGATTTGTTCCTTCTGTTTCCTGCATCCTAGTGACACTCCTGGAGGTCCTCAAGCTCCAACTTCACCACTTGTCGCCAAACTCTCTGGTGGCAGCGACGGTGTTCTTGCACTTCTGCGAGATGTTCGTCAGAGTGTTCCTGTCCGTGCCAGTGTTTCGGAAGTTCTTCAAGTTTAGGAGGACCGGGAAGAATAACAAAGCCAACTTCCTCAGCAGCTACTGCTTCCAGCATTGGGCCAACAACACCTTCAAGTACATCACCCCGCTCTCCTCAGCAAAGTGGGTCGATTGGAGGAGGGACTGGGTGATCATACAGGACGACACCAATGATCGTATGGTCATGCCCACCGGATGGGAAATACTCAGGAAGGAGAACTAGGAGGAGCGACCGGAGTTGGAGCAGGCCTACACCTCGGTGATGGAGAGGATCCAATTCTTGGCGGATCATGGCCTGCAGAGCTGACGTTGATGGTGAACTTCATTTGTTGATGCCTGGCTCACCTCCAGCATTTTTGTCATCCTGCATGGCTTTACTTCGGTCCAGAGGATGACACCCGGCTGGTGCGTGGTTGTGACACAAAGATGACCCCGCAAGAGGTGCTCGACGCAATGTCCAAGGCGTGCGACGACCTTCTACCATATGATGTTTTCGTCTTCTTGCGGTCTTGCCCACCGCTTTGCACGGATCGAGACCTTCAGATGAAGATTCTGAAGGAGATGCCAAACCTGAACGTGCTCGGTCTTGCGCCACGGCAGGTAGGTGACAATAGCCGTGGGCTATCCATCGTCGACCCTCCACAGGAGTCTGCACCTACTCCAGGCTCCAAAGCTTCAAGGGCCAAGGACGCACCCTTTGTCGGAGAGAAGGGCGAGGCGCCAGTCCCCAATGCAGCCAAGTGAAAGGCTCCGATCCCTGACACGGGGAAGTGGAAGTCACCGGTGGTTGAGGTCATGAAGAAGAAACACCCTCGATCGCCACCGAAGGCGCCACCAGAGGTGGGCTTCGCTCCAAGTCAACATATTCTGACACGCCCCTCCACAGCATTGGGTGTCGGCGTCTCTTCGAGGGGAGGCTCAGTCCGTCAAGCGGTGGCTCCGCCGACGTCCGCGGTCGGCACATTGTTCAGCATCCTCGCTGCTGGCGGAGTCCAAGGTGTCTTAGGGGGCTTTGGGAGCGTTATGCCTACATAGCCTCAGGCCAAGAGGCCTCGGGTCAATGTCAGCAGGAGCTTGGGAGGAGGCTCTGGGAGTGGCTCCATTGGGTCTGGTGGAGGTATCGCTGGTGGATTCAGTGGAGGCCCGGCTAGGGCGACCTTGCTTGCACGCCGTCGTCAGGGCATGTAGCTTCAGGGCCACCGAAGGTGGACGCTCGCTGGAGCTTACGGGAACACCGACGCTTGATTAGTTATCTCGCCTGCTTTTGTTGATTGTCCAGGCCTTGGTTTCGATTTGCAGGGCCATGTCGGTTGTTGTGACACCCTTACCGCCTGAGGTAGTGCCCTAGAGTTCTTCTAAGTTAGCCCAGGAGGCTACGACTCTACCGATGGAGCAGACAGCCAAGCCTACTTAGGAGGGCGCTACTCTGATGCCCGTACCCAACGCGGGAATTAAAGCTTCCGGCTGCGTCTCCGACTGTCGTGCCGGAGGCACCTTCGGCCGTTGCGCTAGAAGAAATGTCGAAGCTGGCTCAGGGAGCTGAGGGCTTGTCCCACGCTGCTGATCCGGTGGGCGGTCCTTGGGCGATGATGATGCTGCTGCTTCGGGCTGCATCACCACTCCTGCTCAACCTCCAGGGACAAGATCTCCAGTACTGGTGTCCTCGCCTTCACTGCTTCGGGAGGAGGAGGTCCCAAGATGATCGCCGGGCGGCTTCAATAACTTTGGTGCAGCAAGCGCGCCTCTCCGACATCATGGACTCAACACGGTCCAGCATCCTCCTGGTGCAATCCAACCTCCACCGGGCGCAGGGGGCCCTCGGCGCGGATTAGGAGAAGATGCGCGCTGAGGGCGAGTGCCTACAAGGTAGGGATGAACTTCTGAGGTCCAGGATCGCTGAGGCGAAGGCAAAGTACCCGAAGGAGAGCAAGGAGCTGGAGCTGAGGCACTGCTTGGTGAAAGCCCTGGACGCAATATCCAAGAAGATCCTAGCCGATGCCAAGGTGAAAAATAACATGGCCCACGCGCGCCCTTGAGGAGGGTCGAGAGGCCCTGGATCACCGCGAAGCTACTGTTGCTAAGCGGGAGGCTACTGTGGTGAAGCAAGAGGTGGCGGCCCAGGCGATGATGGCTCAGGTTGAGGAAGATCGGGACAGGCTGCGGTCCCGCCTTTAAGATCTTGAACTCTGGGAGAGGGACTTGGCGCGGGGTCAAAAGCAGCACTCAGTGGCGTCAGGAACTTCTCCTGTTCGATCTCGACATCCAAGCCCTGGAGTGCACGATGGAGCGTCGCGCCAGGGAGCTCAATCTGCAGGAGCGTTAGTTAGCTCAGCGTCTGGAAGACAAGGGTAGGTCGGTGGCAGAGACGGTGGCATCCCATGTCCTGGTGTGCTACCAGAGCCGGTACTGTGTCTGCTACTGGAGCAAGTTTTTGAAGGTCCTGTTGAAGAGCGCAAGGAGACGACAGCGACAGAGGTCAAGAATGCTGCCAAACATGTCATAGCGCAATTCGCTAGGGACTGAGGTTGGCAGCCTATCTTTGTATCTGGGGTTCGCCCCTTTGAAAATATTCCTTAATGATTTTGAATTTATGTTTGACTTCTTGACTTGTCTTTGCGCTTCTCAACTGTTGTTCTGAGTCCTTAGCTGCGTAAGGGTTTCAGAACCTTTGTCGAGCTTGTTAGTTTTTGAAGACCAATGATTGCATAATTGATATGGCCGAAGTGTTGTCCGTTGACTTCCTGCCTATGGAACCCCCTTAGAGGCCCCTTGGTAGATGTGGTGAGTTTGCTAGGAAAATCTAGCACTTGATCGTAGGATGTCTTCAACGGGCCCCCAGCAGAGTAGGGGAGTTGTAGTGGATTGCTTCAGTGTTGCCCACCATCATTGACGGCAGGCCCCTTGGGAGGTGCCAGAGTTGGCATCTCCAGCATCGCCCACAATCGTCGTAGAGACCTCAACAGCAGGCCCCTTGGAGGGTGCCAGAGCTGGATGCTCTAGCGTCGTCCACCATCTTTGTGGGTATGTTGACAGCAGGCTCCTTGGGAGGTGCTGGAGCTGGCTGCTCCGGCATCACCCACTGTGACACCCGGTTCCGAAAATGAACCAAGTGCAGTATATGTGTGACCACGATGTTTAACACACATACACAAGTGATTCACAAATGATAAACAGATAATTACCATTGCTAAAATTATTAAATAAGTACTTTTATTACAATATTAAAGTAATCCTCATATTACAATTCTAATTATCATTACGGAACTATAACTGTAGCAGAAATAACCTAATTAAGCAAACTAAGCATATAGGGTAGCGCAGCTCCAAGCAACACCACAGGCAAAGCAAACGGTAGCACACGACCTATAACTCCTCATTAACGTCATGATACTCTCAATCCTGACCTGCAACTATTGGTGGGGGAATTGCAAGGGTGTGTACATGTGTACTCAGCATGTATGCAAAAGTATGACATGTAGCTTAATCAAGGCATGATAATAACAATGGCTAATTGCTAAAAAGTACATTTAAAACATGTAAAAATCATTATACTATGTATATTTTATGTAATCCCATTATATACCACAATGATTATCATAGTACAAGTCCATATTCCATATCCATCGCCTTTATACGAGATTTCACCATCACCATTAACCATATCTAATACCATAATTCAATCCATAACCAGCCATAACCATATTATCAACCATAACCAGTAACAAACCATCCCAATACCAAAACATAACCAAACCATCCCAAATCCCAAGTTTCCCTCTAATCATGTGAGGGTCCAGGTTGCTCATGACCGGGAGCACGGCTATCATGAGGTTTTTAACACTCTGGAGAGGTTGTACCACTTTACCCACGTGTTTGTTATTTCATAACCTTTCGATAACTAAGCAATCTCAATTATGTCATCTCACACTTCCTTAGGTGTGTGGCCAAGAGATCACAAGATAGCCTTTACAAAGGGATTACTGGTATGTACAGACCCATTGAGGTTTCACTAGTGGCGATGCCTCCAACTGAGCACATCTTCAACCAAGGGCCGCCTCTTGTGCCATTCGGATCCCAGGGAGTCCCGATACAAATCCAAACCCAATCCGACTCCCCTTCCCCGGTGCACCAAATGATTCGCGCAATACTAGCAATACCCTAATTAATCACCTATGTCACACCCATACTTGGCCTCATGGTGGCACTGTAAATCCTGGATAGTCGCTCCAGGAACCGGTCCTTAGATCTAAAGCAAGCGAAACCACAATAACATCCATCCCATCCACATACCATGCTTACTTAGATCACCCATTGCCATGTTCCCATTAGCCATGTTGATCAATGTACTTATCCATCATCTCAATAATTTATAGTTAAGTACATTGGTTGTTTTGCCATCCCAATTAATTTGAGCAAAGCCAAAAGGTAAAAGCCCTTCCCGACTCTCTACAATGTATCCCAAGCGACAAGGTGGTTAAACAAGACTAGTAAATTCCTATCTTGCATTTCCAATCAATTTGACACAAGCAATGCAGTTTTGCAAACAAAACATTTAAAAACGGGATCAATATGTTCAAGGACACTTGTCTTTCTCTTGGGCTTGATCAATATGCTTGCTTGATTGGGCTTGAATGGGCTCTTGTGCTGGAGGTCTTCTGCAGCACCCTCTGGTGCAAATCCGTCTAATCCGCGCACCGAACATACAAGACAAGAATCACAATCAATAGATCCTTATATGTTACTCAATATGACATGGCATGCATGATTAATGCAAATGCGAAGTGAAACAAGTTAATGAGTTACTATTAATGTTTATTAGTCGTTTACAATGTTTATTAACAAGTTTTAACAGGTTCAAGTTGATTCAATTGAATTCAGAATCAACTTAATAGTAGTTAGATCTACAGGCCGGTCAAGTCCATCGTAGGGCCGGACTAGTCTGCCTTCGCAGAACCAGTGTGCTAGGGTTTTCTAGATCGACGTGAATTTGGAGAAATGGGGTTGAACTCACATGAGAAAGAGAAAGTAGGAGGTATACCAGGTGTCTAGAACTCCAAAGAATCAAGGGTTTTGGAGGCAACACTTGGATCTTGACAATCTTTGGTTGAACAAGAAACATGAAAATGACTTGTTTATGAAGAATGAAATCTTGATGGAGATCTTGATCACTTGATCCTCTTTCGTTTCCTCCTCTTCTTCTTCATGCTCTGGATCTCCTTCTCCTCATTGGTGGCAGCTCCCATGAACTAGGTTTTGGGTGCGTTTCAATAGTCGCAAGGAGATGTAAAGTTGAGGTGTGGGGTTGCTTATATAGGGGTGGAGGATTAGGGTTTGATGGAGGTCGGTTTTAGAGAGGGTGGAGGCCAGTGTGGGGTCCCACATGGGCTCCAAAATTGTTAGACATGATGTCCTTAGGCCCACTTAAGGTAAATCCAAAAACAAGTCGTGGAAAAAAAAGATCAAGTCGGAATCACGATCACCGGACAAGTTCGCGCCAGGCCGGACTAGTCTGATCGCTAGTCAGAGAGAAATCGGAAAAGTCCGGACTATATCGGACAAGTCCGAACTTAGTCAGAGGAAAAACGGATGAGTCTGGCCAACATCGGACAAGTCTGATTTTAGTCAGAGAGGAACACGGAAAAGTCCGCTACATATCGGACAAGTCCAGACAAGTCTAGGGACTTGGCAAAATTTCATGAAATCAGAATACAGGACTATTCCGCAATGGATTGGACAAGTCCAAAAATTGTACAGAGACGAAACCGGACTAGTCCACACAAAACGGACACGTCCGAAGCAAGCTCAGAGAGAATTCGGACTGATCCGCACCAAAAACGGACAAGTCCGCACTTCTCAGAACTTCTAAGTGCGGTTTTGCTTCTGATTCATTTTTAACTTATTTCTCTTTATGTGGATTTATATTAAACATGTATATGAACTTATGCAATGCATGATGCATGAAAATGAGGGTGTTACGAACCTACCCTCGTTAAAATGAATCTCGCCCTCGAGATTCCAAGTGGAAGAAAAGAGATAGGGAAAATCCTTCCTGAGATCATCTTCCGGCTCCCAAGTTGCCCCTGATTCTGTGTGATGCTTCCATTGAACTTTACACCATCTAATAATCTTATTTCGACCATCTCCTTGGTTTCCAAGATTTTGACCAGTTGCTCAGCATAAGTCAAATCTGCCTCTAGTTCCAACTCTTCCATTGGCACTCGTTCTTTCGGTACCCTTAAACTCTTCTTGAGGTGGGAAACATGAAACACATCATGTACATTTGAAAGATGAGCTAGCGTCTCCATCTTATATGCTACTTCTTCTCATTTGTCCAAAATATTGAATGGTCCAATATATTGAGGTGCTAGCTTGCCTCTGATATTAAACCTCTTATGACCTCGCATGGGTGACACTTTAAGGTAGACGAAGTCTCCCGCTTCAAACGCTAGTTTTCTTCATCTATTGTCCGAATATCCTTTTTGCCTTGATTGAGCAGCTCTCAAATTTTCATGAATAATCTGAAGTTGTTTCTCAACTTTTTGCAGCACGTCAGGTCCAAACACTTGATTTCCTCCTGTCTCATTCCAGAACAAAGATGTCCTACACTTTCTCCCATATAGTGCTTAATAGGGTGACATCTTCAAGCTTGCTAGGTAATTATTGTTATATGAAAATTCTGCATATGGCAAGCTTTTGTACCAACTTATTCCATGCTTCAAAGCACAAGCTCTTAACATATCCTCTAAAATCTGATTGGTCCTCTCAGTTTGTCCATCCGTTTGAGGGTGATATGCTGAGATAAATTTCAACCTTGTTCTTCATGCAATTTCTGCCAATACATGGAGGTAAATTGAGAACCTCTATCCAACACTATCTTCTTTGGAACTCCATACAAACATACTATTCTTCCTATATAGAGTTCAGCCAACTTCTCCCCATTAAAGGTGGTCTTGATGGGAATAAAGTGAGTTGACTTAGTTAACCGATCCACGATTACCCATATGAAATCATAACTGGACTGGGTACACGGTAAACAAGCTATAAAGTCCATTCCAATCTCTTCCCACTTCCACTCCGGAACCTTTAGGGCTACAATAATCTAGCTGGCCTTTGATGTTCAGCTTTGACTCGATGGCACACATCACACAAAGCTACATATTCAGCTATGTCCTTTTTCATGCTAGCCCACCAATAACATGTCTCCAAGTCCTTGTATATCTTTGTACATCCGGGATGAATTGAGTATGGTGAGTCATGTGCCTCCTTTAATATTGTCTCCCTAATATGCTTCACATTAGGCACGATAGTTCTTTTTCTGAACCATAAGGTACCATGGTCATCCTTATCAAACATGAATTCTCTTCCCTCTTGGGTTCTTTTCCTTGATTTCCTGAATTTCCCCATCTTTTGTTTGACCTTCTCGAATTCCTCGCTCCATGGTCAGATTTAAATCCATTATCCCCATCTCATTTACAAATCCAAGGTCCAACCGTTCAAACTCCGTGCATAGCTCGGATGGCAATTCTCGTATCGTGAGCTGGTGACTTACTCCTTTTCTACTCAATGCATTGGCCACGACATTAGCCTTCCCGGGTGATAATTGATTCCCACATCATAATCCTTGATGAGCTCCAACCATCTTCGTTGCCTCAAATTCAGGTCCGATTGCGTGAATATGTACATGAGACTCTCGTGGTCCGTATAAATCTCACACCCGTGACCAAGAATGTAATGTCTCCAAATCTTCAAGGCATGCACTATGACTGCAAGTTCGAGGTTATGCGTTGGATAATTCTTCTCATGTTTCTTCAATTGCCTCGATGCATAGGCTGCCACTTGACTTTCTTGCATGAGCACACATCCAAGTCCTTGTCTTGAGGCGTCACATAAATCCAAGCTTCTTGCTCACGTCTAGTAATACCATCACCATTGCAGTTATAAATATCTTCTTCACTTTCTCAACGCCGTTCTGACAAGACAGAATCCATTTTAGAAGCTTTCCCCTTGTTAGCATCTCAGTCATGCACTTCACAACGTTGGAGTAGTCCTTGATAATTGGTTAGCTTTGACATCTGTTGTGACGCATCAACTCCAATGCTAACTCCCTTATCACCTGTCGATTGCACTGTCCTTGTGGCATACTAGAACACTCCATTATGCTTCCGTAGCCAATCCATTCCAAGTGTTATGTCTGATCCTTGTGAATCCAAAACAATAATGTTGGCGAAGGATTCTACCCCCCTTATTTTAAAACTTACTCTTGAACATAATATAGTTTTCCTCATCTTCACTGTAGCTTCATCCAAAATAGTAAACCTTCTAGGTGTGTCCATCTTCCACTGATGTAGAGGTTGAGCGAGACAAGAAAGAGAGATAAAACGAATCCCCAACTATATGCGTCAATGGATATGAAACTAAGCAACTACCTATACTAGCTTATGTCAATATGGCAACGCTAAATCATCCCAAAATCCTCTACTAAGCAAACAAGCAACATATATAGCTATCAGCACACCAAACAAATCACCACGCTTCCTGAGTGCACCTATGTGCTCTACAGTGTCCATTGTATCTAGGTTGCATCCAACGGTCAACCTGTGGCTCTGATACCAATTTGTGACACCCGGTTCTAAAAATAAACCAAGTGCAGTATATGTTTGCCCATGATGTTTAACACACATACACAAGTGATTCACAAATGATAAATAGATAATTACCACAGCTCAAACTATTAAATAAGTACTTTATTACAATATTAAAGTGATCCTAATATTACAATTGTAACTATCATTATTGAATTATAACTGCAGCGGAAATAATCTAATTAGGCAAACTAAGCATATAGGATAGTGCGGCTCCAAGCGGCACAAAGGCAAAGCTCACGGCAGCACACGACCTAGAACTCCACATTAACGTCGTGATACTCCCAATCCTGACCTGCTACTGTTGGTGGGAGAATTGCAAGGGTGAGTACATGTCGTACTCAGCAAGTGTGGGAAAGTATGACATGTATCTTAACCAAGGTATGATAATAACAATGGCTAATTACTGAAAAGTGTATTTAAAACATGTAAAAATCATTATACTATGTCTATTTTAAGTAATCCATCATATACCACACTGATTATCATAGTATAAGTCCATATTCCATATCCATCACCACTATACCAGATTTCACCATTACCATTAACCATATCCAATACAATAATTCAATCCATTACCAGCCATAACCATATTATTAACCATTACCAGTACCAAACAATCCCAATACCAAAACATAACCAAACCATCCCAAATCCCAAGTTTCCCTCTAATCATGTGAGGGTCCAGGTTGCTAATGACCGGGAACACGGCTATCATGATAGTTTTTAACACTCTTCATAGGTTGTACCACTTTACCCACGTGTTCGTGATTTCATCACCTTTCGATGACTAAGGAATCTCAATTATGCCCTCTCACAATTCCTTAGGTGCGTGGCCAAGAGATCACAAAATAGTCTCTACAAAGGGATTACAGGTATGTATGGACCCACTGAGGTTTCACCGGTGGCAATGCCTCCAACTGAACACATCTTCAACAAAGGACCCCCTCCTGTGCCATTCGGAACCCAGGGTGTCCCGCCACAAATCCAAACCCAATCTGACTCCCCTTCCTCGGTGCGCCAAATGATCCTCGCAATACTAGCAATACCCTAATTAATCAGCTATGCTGCACCCATACTTGGCCTCGTGGTGGCACCGTAAATCCTGGATGGTCGCTCCACGAACCAGTCCTTAGATCTAAAGCAAGCGAAACCACCATAACATCCAACCAATCCACATACAATGCTTGCTTAGATCACCCATTAACATGTTACAATTAACCATGTTCATCAGTGTACTTATCCATCATCTCAATAATCTTTATTTAAGTAACTTGGCTGTTTTCCCATCCTAATTAATTTGAGCGAAGCCAAAAGGTAAAAGCCCTTCCTGACTCTCTACAATGTATCCCAAGCGACAAGGGTGGTCAAACAAGACTAGTGAACTCCTATCTTGGGTTTCCCATCAATTTGACACAAGCAATGTAGTTCTGCAAACAAAACATTTAAAAACAGGATGAATATGTTCAAGGACACTTGCTTTGCTCTTGAGCTTGATCGGGATCAAAGACATCAAAATGTTGGTGCTGGAGGTCTTATACAGCACCCTCTAGTGCAAATCCATCTAATCGATGTAAGGAACATACAAGACAAGAATCACAATCAATAGATGTTGATATGTGACTCAATATGACATGGCATGCATGATTAACGGAAATGCGAAGTGGAACTAGTTAATGAGTTACTATTAATGTTTATTAATCCTTTACAACGGTTATTAACAAGTTTTAATAGGTTCAAGTTGATTGAATTAAATTCAGAATTTAGATCTAGAGGTCGGACAAGTCTGCTGTAGGGTCGGACTAGTCTACCCTACGCAGAACCAGCGAGCTAGGGTTTTCTAGATCGACGTGAGTTTGGAGAAACGGGGTTGAATTAACGTGAGAAAGAGAAAGTAGAAGGTATACATGCTGTTTAGATCTCCAAAGAATGAATGGTTATGGAGGCAACACTTGGATCTTGACGATCTATGGTTGAACAAGAAACTTGAAGGTGACTTGTTGATGAAAAACGCGATCTTGATGGATATCTTGATCACTTGATCCTCTTTCATTTCCTCCTCTTCTTCTTGCTCTGAATCTCCTTCTCCCCCTTGGTGGTGCCTCCCAAGAACTAGGGTTTGTGTGTGTTTCGAAAGTGGCAATGAGATGTAAAGTTGAGGTGTGGGGTTGCTTATATAGAGGAGGATTAGGGTTTGATGGAGGTCGGTATTAGAGAGGGTGGAGGCCAGTGTGGGGTCGCACATGGGCTCCAAAAGTGTTAGACATGGCGTCCTTAGGCCCACTTAAGGTAAAACTCAGAAACACGTTATGGAACAAAAGATCAACTTGGAATCGCGATCACCGAACAAGTTCGCGCAAGGCCGGACTAGTCCGATCGCAAGTCAGAGAGAAATCGGACAAGTTCGGACAATAACGGACAAGTCCAAACTTAGTCAAAGGAAAAACGGATGAGTCTGGTCAAAATCGGACAACTTTGATTTTAGTCAAAGAGAAACACGAACAAGTATGCTAGGTATCAAACAAGTCTGGACAAGTCTAGGGACTTGGCAAAATTTCAAGGAACCGGAATACCGGACTAGTCCGCAATGGACCGTACAAGTCCGAAAATTGTACAGAGATGAAACCGGACTGGTCCACACAAAAACGAACATGTCCGAAGCAAGCTCAGAGAGAAATTGGACTAGCCCGCACAAAAAACGGACAAGTCCGCACTTCTCAAAACTTCTATGTGCGGTTTTGCTTCTAATTCATTTTAAACTTATTTCTCATTATGTGGATTGATATTAAACATGTATATGAACTTACGCAATGCATGATGCATGAAAAAAAGGGTGTTACACCCACCACCGTTGTAGAGACGTCGACGGCACGCCCCTTGGGAGATGCTGGAGCTGGATACTCCGGCGTCGTCCACCATCTTCGCAGGAGCGTCAACGGCGGGCCCCTGGTTTACAGTATATCACACGATAACCCTGTTAGCAACAAGAGCGATGCAGGAGAGTTTACTCACTTATCCGTGCTTGTTTCTGTCATCGTCCTGCTGGGATGTCGACAGCAGGCCCCTTGGGAAGTACCGGAGTTGGCTGTTTTGGCGTCGTCCACCATCGTCGTAGAGACATCGACGGCATTCCCCTTGGGAGGTGCCAGAGCTGGCTGCTCCAGCATCGCCCACCATCTTCGTTGAGACATCGACGGTAGGCCTCTTGAGAGGTGCCGTGGTTGGATACTCCGACGTCGTCCACCATTGTCGTAGAGTCGTCGAGGCCGGCCTATGGTGTACAGGCTATCACAAGAGAACACTGTTAGCAACAAGATTGAGGCAATAGAGTTTACTCACTTATCCGCACTTGTCGCTGTCGTTAACATGTTGAGACATCAATGGCAGGCCCCTTGCCAGGTGCCAGAGCTGGATGCTCCGGCGTCGTCCACCATCTTCATAGGAGTATCGACGGCTGGCCCCTTGGGAGGTGTCGAAGCTGGCTGCTCCGACGTCACCCACCATCATCGTAGAGATGTCTACGACAGGCCCCTTGGGAGGTTCTGGAGTTGGATGCTCCGGCGTTGCCCACCATTGTCGTAGAGACGTCGACGGCAGGCACCTTGGGAGGTGTCAGAGCTGGATGTCCTGCACATATGATAGAAAGAGGAGGGACTAGTCTGCTCGTCGGTTTACCTATGCCCCTTTCTTAGCTTTGTCATGTATTACTATCCTGGACTGACGCACGGGGGTAATTCGATGTGTTGGTGTTCTGGGGTCTGGCTCCCGCCGTCTTCAGGGTGTGAGCTTTCGGGACCTAGTACTCGACCGTAGCGCTGAGAGGCAGGTTGTGTGTACTTAGTGTACAGGACCAGGCTAAGCAATTTACACCCCCTGGACCTCGTGCTCAGCACAAGCCTTTATTGGGAAGCCTTCTGGCGCCACAAGACCCTAATGACGGGAGCAGCCCGAAGAACTTCTCACACAATGCAGGTACCTCAAGTGAACCCACCTGCATTAGGTCTGCATGACTCCTGCATGGGTGAGTTACAAAGCATAAAACCGTGTATATAAAGGTAATATACAATAAACGAGTCTAGTATGGTATGATCATAAAATTAATGTGTGATTAAATTAATAATGTTTTTGAGAAAACATTAAGTAAAATTGTGATTTTTTTATTAATGTTCATAGGGGGAGATAGGCTTTTTACAATATAGAGCAACGGCTTGCTTCCAGATGATGAGGGAGGCAGGGTATATAGGCTTAGGGCTCGGGACCAAGCCAAGCTGACTGCACACTCTAGACCTGACCCTCCCGGAGCTCAGTTGTCCTTAATGTTGCTCCTAGGTCCTATGAAAACCTTTACAATGTCCTATTAAGATTAATATTTACAATAGGTGTGCCCAAAGCTCCAAGTGTAGTTGTGATGGTTGCGGGACAACCTTGCTGTCAACAGCTACCAGAAGGGCGATGAGCGAGCGTCCCTACTTCCTGCCTTTACCGCCCGCCTTGTGAGTGGTCTGAGCAGAGCCAGGACTAAGCTTGGAATCTTTGACGGGGGTGTCGGTGCTGCCGGAGGGCTGCAGTCGGAGCACAGCGGGTGCTCTGCACTGACGTGAGCTCGGCGGAGGCTGACTTGATCCAGCGCCACCAGGGATAGCTGTCGGGTCTGCTGTGAGGGATTGGAGTTGCTCCAAGGCTAACACGCTGTAGTACGGTCTTCGCAGATCCTGGGGACGCCAGAGGGGGTTGTCATATTCAGGACAAGGTAGCCGTAGTGGGCAATAGACATGAATCGGTATAGGGCGGGCCTGCCGATGATGGCGTTTAAGGGGAGGCTGACATCCGCAACATCAAAGAGGATGCTCTCTGTCTTGTAGTTGTCGGGTGTCCGGAAGGTCACCCGGAGATGGATGTTGCCGTATGGGATGATGCTCCCTGGTCCTACCCCCAAGAATGGGCTCGAGGGGGTGAGCTTGGACATAGATTTCTGTAGCTGCTCGAAGGCTACGCGGCTGAGGAGGTTGAGTCCGGCCCCGCCATCTATCAAGACGTAGTGGATCTTGACGTTGGCAATGGTGGGGCAACCAAAAGAGGTAGAATACCTGCCCCAGCCATGTTCTTTGGACAGTCGGAGGCGTCGAAGATGATCAGCGTCTCCTTCCACAGGTGGTGTAGCGCCGGAGTAGGGGCAGGGGCTATCGAAGCCACTGCACGACGAAGGGTCTTGACCGTGTTCTGGGACGCTGGATCCCAAGACCCTCCGAAGATGACGTGGACTGCCTTGCAATGCTCGTGGTCGCTGCTGGCATCGGAGTCCTCAACTTGGTGGACCACTTTGACGACTTGCTTTTTCTTCTGGTACTCCATCTCCTTGTCATTATCGACCTTGGGGTCGACATTCTGCTTGCCCTCCCACTGGCGGAAGGGGGCATCGTCCGGGCTCTGTTGCACCCGCTCTTAGTAGCATTCGGCGCATCTCTTGATCTCTCGGCACTCACTCGCGGTGTGGTCGCGAGTCTTGTGCATCAGGCAGGGCTTGACGCCGTCGTCAGTAGCAGGTGGCTAACGTGGACGATTGTCAGAGCGTGGGGGTCTCTCCCCTCCGATCGCTGCTACTGCAACGACGAGAGACCCATGTAGTGGCTTGTTCTGGCCACCGCCTTGGTTCTTTTTTTTTCCGCTACCCGGGGTAACGGCACTATCACCAGTCTGGCCAACTTCGCCCACTCTGGGGGCGGCCTGGGTGTGCCAGTCACGGCCCTCGGCCGCGCGGGCACACCGGTCGGCGATGGAGAAGAGCTCAGAGACATCTTGCACATTGTGCATGGCTAGCTTCTTGAGCATCTTCCGGTCAAGGACTCCCTGCCAGAAAGCTACTATGACAGAAGCATTTGGGATGTTGGGGATGGAGTTGCGTACCTTTGAGACATGCTGGATTAATGATCTGAGCGTCTCCATGGGTTGTTGGTGCACATTGTGGAGGTCAAGCTTGGTGTCGATACGTGTGTAGGAGCTACCAAAGTTTGGCGTGAACTTACGGCAGAGCTCATCCCAAGAGGTTATGGACCCCTCGGGCGGGTTCATCAGCTGTGACTGGGCTGAGCTGATCTGGGCGACAGGGAAGTAGTTTGTCTGGACGGGCTCATCCGCCCCTGCAGCAAGAAGCGTCATGGTGTAGATCTGCAGGAACTCTGTTAGGTTGACGCTCCCATCAATCCTTTCCGGTAGGTGTCGACGGAACTTGCGTGGCCACGTACCCAGTCGGAGGTATGGCGCCAAGGCCTTGCACCCGCCTACAGTATTCACCGGAGAGGCGTACAAGACAACATATGCCAGGGGGGGTTGTTGCGCAATGTGTGGCTGTTGTGGGACCTGCTGTTGTGGCAAGTACTGTTGTGGTACCTAGTGTACAGGGCAGTGCAGGGGTGCAGTCGACCCAACGTAGTCCTGGTTTGATGGCGGCAGTGGAGGGTTTACCTGATGTGCTCCTCGGATAGAGGACACGTCCTGCTCAGGCCCTCGAGGCTCATACTCGGCGTCAAGGTTGTGCCGTCTCTCTTGCTGCCGCTCGATGATGACGCGGGCATCTAAGTCAGCTTGACGTCGGTCAAGCTCAGCCCTCAGGTCCTCCGTGGCGATCTTGCCAGCGCTGGTAGGCCTGGTAGATCAGGAGTCAGTGGTGCGACAGTCGATGGACAGTGTGCGCGATAGCGATACGTGACGTATCCCTCTGTTGGGAGAGTTGATGGCCGCGACAACAAAGTGGTCGATGTCTTGGACCCACTGCTGAGCCGCCCCCTGGGAAGCATTTAGCGATGGTGGGTGGTGGAGAAGAGCCCTGGCCGCAATGAGAGCGCTCTTCGGGCTTGCTGTCGGCAGCACCGACGGAGCCGACTGGGCTGGGATGTGTCCCGACGCAACGTCTTGGTCAGTCGTACCTGCACGGGGGCGTGATGGACCACAAATCACCACTCAAGCAACGGATCTGGTAACCGAACGACGGCTGTGGAAACCGCCTTCCGCGGACCTGATAAACACCATGGTGGTGAAAGCGCTACCACATTTTTGAGGGAAAAAGCCCCTACCTGGCGCGCCAAATGTCAAAGTGTTAATGCGACACTTCCTTGGATCTGCTAAGGAGCAGCCTGTGGAGGTTCTTGTTCAGTGGGGCTTAGGCCTCAATCAAGTGTACGCGCGTATGAGAGTATATGATACGGGTGTTTTTACGTGGTTCGGGCCGCAAGGAGCATAACACCCTACTCCATGGTGGATTGTATTGCTAGTGTTTGAATGCTTGTGTGTGTATCGAGGATTCGATGTTGGGTCCTTTGTAACGGTGGCGGTCCGGTCCTTTTATAGACAAGGTCGGATGCCTTACAAGTGGGGTATGGGGCCCAACAGGTGGTGTCGGGGCGATCTTATCCTAAAGATCTAAGACTTTTCGCATAAGCTTGCTGTGATTGTGGCCTTGAAGACTCGCTTTCTTGCTGCCTGAGTCGTCAATAGCCCATGCGCCGTTTCTAACAATGGCAATGGATGTCCCGTCCAACTGTCTCTGCCGCTGTAAGCTACCCACTTGGCCGAGTGTGATAGGCCTACGGCATCTTCACTGCAATGCGATTGGTCGTAGCAGTACCTGACGTTAGGCGTGCACCGCACCATGCATTTGGGGAAGCCACGTATCTTCAATCATTGACAGGGACAAGGCGCACCGCCATATTAACTACCGCAACCCTCCATCCAGGGCAAGTAGCTGGACTACAGGACAGCTCCAGAGCTCATCTCTACGAAGGAGGTCCGGTCCCGTCTTACAAACCATGTGGCAGCTCGAGAGCTCACCTCCACGAAGGAGGTTGGGTCCCGTCTTGCAGACCAAGTGGCAGCTCAGGAGCTCACCTCCGCGGAGGACGTTGGGTCCCGTCTTGCGGGACACGTGGCAGCACTGGAGCCCGCCTATACAGAAGGTGGTCCGTCTGATGTCTCGCACCACGTGGCAGCTCCAAAGCCCTGTTTCACAGGGGAGAGGGATCCTTTCTGGCTGGACACGTGGCTTCTTGGGAGCTCGTCTCTGAGGGGGAGTTGAACTCTTCTTTGTGGTCTCTTGCTTGTACCACAGACCTCGTATCTAAGGATGATGGGTCCAGGTCTTCTGAACACATGGCACCCTCGAACCCTGGCTCTGCGGAAGGCGAAGTACCTAGGCATCTCTAGATTGTGCACAAGGGTACCCGATATGCTGGGTACCAATAGCAACACTTCCCCCGGATCTTTTAAGGAGCAACCCATGGAGGTTCTTTGATCAGCAGTGCTTAGTTATCAATCTTGTGATCGCCCGTATGAGAGTATGAGACGGTGGTTTTTACATGGTTCGGTGTAACACCCTCATTTTCATGCATCATGCATTGCATAAGTTCATATAAATGTTTAACATTAATCCACATAAAAAGGAACAAGTTTAAAATGAATTAGAAGCAAAATGACACTTAGAAGCCTGTAGGGGTAAGGACTTGTCCGGTTTGCACCCCAGACTAGTCTTGTTTCCCTCTCTGTTGCCCTCTGGACTTGTCCATTTTTGCTACGGACTAGTCCGATTAAGTCTCTGTTCCATTCAGGACTTGTCCATGATGGAGTGCGGACTAGTCCGATCTTTGGTCTGATTTTCAAATAAGTTGTCAAATCTCTAGACTTGTCCAATCGATGTCGGACTTGTCCGTTTTTCTCTCTAGACAAGACCGGATTTGTCTGGTCCTCCTACTGAACATGTCCATTTTCGCCTCTGTCAAACATCGGACTAGTCCGGTCCCTTCAGCGGACTTTTCCGATATGACCGACTCGGATTCAACCTTTTCCTCCATGATTTATTATTGGGTATTTACCTTAATTGGGCCCAAGAACGTCGTGCCTAACTCTTGTGGAGCCCATGTGGGACCCCTACACGGCCTCCAACCACCTTAGACTCGAATTCCATCAAACCCTAGCCTCCACCTTTATATAAACAACCCCACCTCTTGACTTTACATCCTTTTGCCTCAATTGAAAGACCACAAAACCTAGTTCGTTGAGAGCCGCCATAAAGGAGGGAGGAAGAGATCCCGAGCAAGAAGAAGAGGATGAAACGAAAGAGGATCAAGTAATAAAGATCTTCATTGACTTTGCGTTCTTCGTCGCGAATTCACCTTCAACATTTCATCACCAACCATAGATCATCAAGATCCAAGTTCCATCTTCAATTCTTGATCTTTGGAGTTCTAAACACGTGGTATACCTTCTACTTTCTCGTTTCCACGTCAATTAAACCCCATTTGTCATTAATATTCATTAGAGCTTTTATTCAAGGATATTATGAATTTCGTAATAAAAGTGCTTAATTATTCTTATTATGTGGTAATTTTCTGTACATCCTTTTGTGAATGCACTCGTGTATGTGTGTTGAACGTCCTGGGCGCACATATGCGTTCACTTGGTTAATTTTTTTTGGAACCGGGTGTCACATTCAGGCTGCAAGAGCGTAACACCCTACTCCACGGTTAGGTTGTATTGTTGGTGTGTGTGTGTGTTGTATTGATTGGCCGCTGGTTGTAACGGTGGTGGTCTGGTCATTTTATAAACAAGGCCTGACACCTTACAAGTGGGATACGGAGCCCGATAGGTGGCCCCATGTAACACTCTCATATTCATCCATCATGCATTGCATAAGTTCATATACAAGTCTAACATTAATCCACATAAAAAGCAATAAGTATAGAATGAATTAGAAACAAAACCGCACTTAAGAATTCTGGGAAGTGCGGACTAGTTCGATTTTGGTGCGGACTAGTCCGATTTATCTCCGATATCAATTGGACTTGTCCGTTTTGCTGCGGACTAGTCTGTTTTTCTCTGGACCTTTTCGGACTTGTCTGTCCCACTGTAGACTAGTCCGATATCCCAAATTGTTTGAAATTTTGCTAAGTCCCTTGACTTCTCCGGACTAGTCCAGTATTCAAGCGAACTTGTCTATTTTTTCTCTGACTAAAATTGGACTTGTCCGGTTTTGGCCAGACTTGTCTAATTTCTCTCTGACCAAGTTCGGACTTGTCCAATATAGTCCGGACTTGTCCGTTTTCCCTCTCTCTAACTTCGTACTAGTCCAGCCTTTTGCGGACTTGTTCGATAAATCGCGACTCCGAGGTGATCTTTTGTTTCACAACTTGTTTTTGGGTTTTACCTTAAGTGGGCCTAGGGACGTCGTGCCTAACTCTTTTATAGCCCATGTGGGACCCTAAAACCGACCTCTACTCTTCTCAAACTCAAAATCCATCTAACCCTAGCCCCCACCTCTATAAAAAACAATCCCACCCCTTGGTTTGACATCTATTTGCCACTTTTTCATCTCACCCAAAGCCTAGCTCGTGGATAGCCGCCACCAAGGAGGGAGAAGGAGATCTAGAGCAAGAAGGAGAATAGGAGGAAATGAAAGAGGGTCAAGATCTCCATCAAGTTTCGTTCTCCATCGCCAATTTGCCATCAAGTTCTTCATCAACCCTAGATCTTCAAGATCCAAGTGTTGTCTCCAAAACTCTTGACTCTTTGGAGTCATAGACACCTGGTATACCTTCTACTTCCTTTTCCTTACGTGAATTCAACCCCATTTCTCCAAATTCACGTCGATGTAGAAAACCCTAGTTTGCCAGTTCTGCAAAGTGCGGACTTGTCCGATCCCTACCGGACTAGTCCGATTTTTCCTGGTTAAATTGTGTTGAATTAATTCCAAGACTAGATCGAATCGACTCCAAACCTGTATAAACCTGTTAATAACCATTGTAATTGATTAATAAACATCATTAACAACTCATTAACTAGTTTTGCTTTGCAATTGCGTTAATTATGCATGTCATGACATATTGAGTAATATATGTGCACTTTTTAATTGTAATTCTTATCTTGTATGTTTGTTGTGCAAATTAGACGGATTTGCACTAGAGAGTGCTGCAGAGGATCTCCAGCACAAAGAGTTTGAAGTCTTTGATCCCAATCAATCCCAAGAGCAAGGCAATTGTCCTTGAAGCATATTGATCCTGTTTTTAAAATAAATGTTTTGTTTGCAAACTGCATGCTTTTGTCAATTTGATGAGAATCCTATGGTGGGAAGTTTACTAGCTTTGTGTAACCACCCTTGTCACCAGGAATCCATGGTAGAGAGTCGGGATGGGCTTTTTACCCTTTTTGCTTCGCTTAATTAATTGGGATGTGAAGACAACTATACCACTTAACTTAATTATGCATTTACGAGATTATGATTAACATGAACTGGTTAATATAATGTGGTAATGGGTGATCTAAGCAAGCATGGTATTTGGATTGGGTTGGATGTTTTGGTGGTTTCGCTTGCTTTAGATCTAAGGACCTGTTTGTGCAGCGGCCATCGAGGATTTACAGTGCCACCATGAGGCCAAGTATGGGTGCGGTATAGCTGATTAATTAGGGCTTTGCCAGTGCTATTGGGACCATTAAGGATGCTCGGGGAAGGGGTAGTCGGATTGGGTTTGTTGATGATTGGTGGGACTACCCTAGGATCCGAATGGCTCAAGAGGGGGCCCTTCGTTGAAGATGTGCTCAATTGGAGGCATCGCCACCGATGAAACCTCAGTGGGGTCTAAATAGGCTAGTAATCCCTTTGCAAAGGCTATTTTGTGATCTCTTGGACACACACCTAAGGAAGTGTGAGATGACATAATTGAGATTCTATAATCATCGGATGGTGATGAAATCACAAACACGTGGGTAAAGTGCTACAACCTCTGCAGAGTGTGTCTTAAAACTATCATGATAGTCATGCTCCCGGTCATGAGCAGTCTGGACCCTCACATGATTAGGGGAAAACTTGGTATTGGGATGGCTTGGTAATGGTTATGGTTGATAATATGGTTATGGCTGGTTATGGATTAAATTCTGGTATTGGATTTGATTAATGGTAATGGTGTTATCTGGTATGTGGATGATGGATATTGAAATATGGATTGGTATTATGATATCTACATGGTTTATGGTGGGTTTACTTCACATATCGATACTATTTTGCTTTTCAAATGTTTTAATGTACTTTTCAACACTTAGCCTTTATTATATTCATCTTTTGTATCAGCTACATGTCATACTTTCCACACTTGTTGAGTATGACATGTACTCACCCTTGCAATTCCCCCACCAACAGTTGCAGGTCAGGACCGGGAGTATAACAATGATAAGCGGGGTTCTAGGCCGTGTCTGCCATCATCTTGCCCGTAATAGTGTTGATTGGAGCTGTGCTATACCCTATTTACTTATGCTGCTTAGTTTGCTTATTTAGTTTATTTCCAGTGCATTAGTTGAAACTTGTCATTAATATTCATTAGTGCTTGTATTCGAGGATAATATGGTTTGTGTAATAAAAGTACTTAATTAATCTTGTTCTATGGTAATTTTCTGTATATCCTTTTGTGATTGCACTTGTGTATGTGTGTTGAATGTCCTGGGCACACATATGTGTTCACTTGCTTCATTTTCGGAACTGGGTGTTACGAATTGGTATCAGAGCCACAGGTTGACCGTAGGATGCAGCCTAGATAGAATGGACACTTTAGAGCACATATGAGCACTTAGGAATCGATGTGTTTTTGTTTGGTGTGTTGTTTGCTATATATTGTTTGCTTGTGTGCTTAATAAAGGATTTTTGGATGCTCTAGCATTGCCATATCCACGTAGGCTAGTGTAGGTAGTTGCTTACTTTCATATCCCTTGATGCATATAGTTGGGGACATTTTCTAAATTATTATCTCTTGCTTTTCTTCAGATGGTGAGGACTCGCAACCAGAGGGATGCTAGCGATGAGGAAGAGAACAATAAGGCACCTCAGAACAACAATGGACAAGGACCGAATCAGGGAGCTATCAATATTGAGCAGCTTTTGGCTATGCAAAACTAGCTCATGCAGACCATGATACAAACTATGGGACAGCTGCAGGCTGGCAACAACAACAATCAGCCCCACAGGCCTCCACTGCCACCCCCACCTCCTCAAAAAAAATTGGCAGAGTTCATGAGGACTAGGCCGCCAACCTTTGATCAAGCCGCTGACCCTATGGATGCTGATGATTGGCTCAAGTCTGTGGAAAAGAAGCTAGCCATTGTCCAATGCAGTGACCGGGAGAACGTGCTATTTGCATATCATCAACTAGTTGGAGAACCTGCCGATTCGTGGGATGTTTATTGCAATGCTCATGAGAATCAGGAGAGGATCACTTGGGCATAATTCAAGGAGAGCTTCCATCATCATTATGTACCAGAAGGAGTTATGATTTCGAAGAGGCAATAATTTGAGAACTTAAGGCCCGGAAGATCTAGTGTGGGTGAATATCTCAAAACATTCACTGAACTCTCAAGGTATGTGCCTGAGGATGTGAGCCGGGATAGCCAGAAACAATACTTGTTCATGGCAGGCTTGAACAATGAAATCCAAGTACAATTGCTCAACTGTGGTTATGCCAACTTCCAGAAGCTCGTGGACAATGTAATTGTTGTGGAGAACAAGGTCCGTGAGATGGAGCAAGACAATAAGAGGAAGGCATCATATCAAGGACCTCAACAAGGAAGTAATGTGTGCCCTCGCTTTGCACCACCTAATGCGCCATATTTCAGCTCCTCTACTCCTGTACAGCGCCCTCATTATGCACCGCGCCCAACTAAGTTTGTGCAGCAACACCCTATCATGCAAGCACCTAGGACTCCAATGCCTTTTGCACCTCGTGCTAATTTTTCTGGTGCAAGTGTTCAGAACCAAGCTCGTCCCAGTAATTCTGGTGCAACAAAGAAGTGTTATACATGTGGAGAAGCTGGACACTTTGCACATCAATGTCCTAAGTCAGGCCTTAGTCAAGGAAGCAATGCGCCGAGGCAAAATCCAAGACCCAATGGAGGACAGCCGCAAGGAAACTGTGACGCCTGGTTCTGAAAAATGAACCAAGCTAACGCATATGTGTGCCCAGGATGTTCATCAGACATACACAAGTGCAATCACAAACGATATACAGAAAATTACCATAGAACAAGATTAATTAACCAAAATTTTATTACACAAACCAGATTATACTCGAATACAAGCTCTAATGAATATTAATGACCAGTTTAACTAATGCAGCGGAAATAAACTAATTAAGCAACTAAGCAAACTAAACAACATAAGCAATAGGGTATAGCGCAGCTCTAGTAACACCACAGGCAAAGCTGACGGTAGACACGGCCTAGAACTCCGCATTATCGCCATTAAACTCCCAATACTGACCTGTAACTGTCGGGGGGGATTGCAAGCGTGAGTACATGTCGTACTTAGCAAGTGTGGAAAGTATGACATGTGGCTGATTCAAATGTCGACAATAATAATGGAAAAGTGCTGAAAAGTACATTAAAAACATTTGAAAAGCAATATATTACATGTATGTGAAGTAAACCCATCATAATCATAAGTAATACCATAATACCAGTCTGAATTCACTACCATCATCAATAATTCCAGATTTCACCATTGCCAAAAACCATATTCAATACCAGAAATTAATCCATAACCATAATACCAACCATAACCATCCCAAATACCATCCCAATACCGAGTTCCCTCTAATCATGGAAGTTGTCCAGGTGCTCATTACCGGGAGCACGGCTATCATGATAGTTTTAGACACACTCTGCAGAGTTTGTACCTCTTTACCCACGTGTTTGTGATTTCATCACCTTTCGATGACTAGAACCTCTATTATGCCGTCTTACACTTCCATCTGTGTGTGGCCAAGAGATCACAAAATAGCCTTTACAAAGGGATTACTAGCCTATTTATACCCCACTAAGGTTTCACCGGTGGCGATGTCTCCAACTGAGCACATCTTCAACCAAGGGCCCCCTCTTGAGCCATTCTGATCCCAGAGGTAGTCCCACCAATCATCAACAAACCCAATCCGACTACCCCTTCCCCGAGCATCCACAATTGTCCAAACAGCACTAGTAAAGCCCTAATTAATCAGCTACGCCACACCCATACATGGCCTCGTGGTGGCACTGTAGTCCTGGCTTATTCTCGCATGAACCGGTCCTTAGATCTAAAGCAAGCAAAACCACCATGACATCCAACCCATCCACATACCAGGCTTGCTTAGATCACCCATTACCATATCATATTTAACCAGTTCATGTTTACCATAATCTCATCCATGCATAATTAAATTGAGTGGTATAGTTGTTTCCCATCCCAGTTGATTAAGCGAAGCAAAAGGTAAAAAGCCCTTTCTGATTATCTACCATAAATTCCAGGTGACAAGGGTGGTTTAGCAAATCTACTAAACTTCCTACCATAGGATTTCCCATCAAATTGACACAAGCATGCAATTTACAAACAAAACATTTAATTTAAAAACAGGATCAATATGCTTCAAGGACACTTGCCTTGCTCTTGCGGTTGATTAGGGTCAAAGCCTTCAAACTCTTGGTGCTGGAGGTCCTCCGCGGCACTCTCTAGTGCAAATCCGTCTAATCCACACAATAAACATACAAGACAAGAAACACAATCAAAGAGTGCACAAATATTACTCAATATGACATGACAAGCATGATTAATGCAAATGCAAGGTAGAACTTGTTACTAGATTGCTTTTAATGATCACTAACTAGTTCTATTAGCTTTTAACAAGTTTATACAGGTCTGGATTCGATTAGATCAAATTTTAGAATTAATTCAACCCAATTTAACCAAAAAGATCGGACTAGTCCGCTAGGGACCGGACAAGTCCGCCCTCTGCGATATCAGCAGATTAGGGTTTTCTAGATCGACATGAATTTGGAGATTAGGGGTCGAATTCACGTAAGGAAAAGAGAATAGAAGGTATACCGGGTGTTGAGAACTCCAATGAATCAAGAAACTTGGAGGTAACACTTGGATCTTGATGATCTAGGGTTGGTGATGAACTTGGGGATGAATTGGTGGTGAAGAACGAAAACTTGGTGGAGATCTTGATCCTCTTTCGTTTCCTCCTCTTCTTCTTCTTGCTTGGGATCTTCTCCTCCCTCCTTGATGGTGGCCCCCCACGAACTAGGGTTTGGGTGGGTGGAAAAGTGGCAAATCGATGTCAATCCAAGCGGTGGGGCTGTTTATATAGAGGTGGAGGCTAGGGTTAGATGGATTTCGAGTTTTGGGATGAGTAGAGGCCGGTTTAGAGTCCCACATGGGCTCTAAAAGAGTTAGGCACGACGTTCCTAGGCCCACTTAACGTGAAACCCAAGAAAGAAGTTGTAAAACAAAAGATCAACTCGGAGTCGCGACATATCGGATAATTCTGGAAAGGACTGGACTAGTCCGAAGTCGTCCAGAGAGAAAATGAGACAAGTCTGGCCAAACATCGAACAAGTCTGACTTTGAACAGAGAGGAAAACGGACAAGTCCGCTGGAACACCGGACTAGTCCGGAAAAGTCCAAGGACTTAGCAAATTTTCAAGGATTCATGGAATACCGGACTAGTCCGCACAAAATCGGACAAGTCCGAAAGTTTCCAGTGCCAAAAATCAGATTAGTCCGCAGCAAAAACGGACAAGTCTGTTTTTAGTCAGAGAGAAATCGGACTAGTCCTCAGCAAAATCGGACTAGTCCGCACTTTCCTGCGTTTTAAGTGCGGTTTTGCTCCAAATCAATTTTAAACTCGTTCCTCTTGTTGTGGGTTAATCTTAAACATGTATATGAGTGTATGTGGGGCATGATGCATGAAAATGCGGGTGTTACAGAAACTGTGGACAACAGAATTTCACTCGTGGCAACGTAAACCATGTCTCTACGGAGGATGCTCAACAAGCAGATGACGTGGTGATTGGTATGTTTCTCGCAAACTCCAACCCGGCGACTATATTATTTGATTCTGGAGCATCGCATTCATTTATTGCATCGAAATATGTTGCCAAGTATAGTTTGCCTATCTCTCATATGAAGTTTACTCTATTGGTTAAGTCTTTGGGAGGAGAGATGAGGACATATATAGTATGTCCAAAAGTAAGCCTTAGAATAAGGGAGGTAGACATCTTTGCCAACCAAATTGTCTTGGATTCTCAAGTATTGGACAATATACTTGGTATGGACTGGTTGAGGAAGCACAGTGGAGTTATTGAGTGTGCCACAAAGATGGTGAAGTTGACTAATGACAAAGGGATCACCGTAGAATTTGAAGCATCACAACACGCATCAAAGCAATTGGAGATGAACCACATGTACGGTGCCGCAATTGAGGAGATTCTGGTGGTGTGTGAATTTTTGGATGTGTTCCCAGATGAGTTGCCAGGTATGCCACCTGATCGAGGCATTGAATTTGTTATTGATTTAATACCTGGAACTGCACCTATAGCTAAGAGGCCATATAGGATGCCTCCTAAGGAATTAGCGGAGCTCAAGAAGCAGATTCAAGAGCAACTAGAGAAGGGTTTTATTCGCCCCAGTTCTTCACCTTGGGGAGTGCCCATTCTATTTGTGTATAATAAGGATGGATCACAAAGGATGTATGTGGGTTACCGAGCCCTTAACGAGGTGACAATTAAGAACAAGTACACCTTGCCCCGCATAGAAGACTTGTTTGATCAGATGAAGGGTGCTTGTGTTTTCTCCAAGATTGATTTGAGGTCGGGATACTTTCAAATGAAGATTAGACCATCAGACATACCCAAGACAGCTTTCAGGACACGGTACGGATCTTATGAGTACACCGTGATGTCCTCTGGATTGAAAAATGCGCCTTCCTACTTTATGTACCTCATGAATAAGGTCTTCATGGAGTACTTGGATAAGTTTGTTGTGGCGTTTATTGATGACATCATGATCTACTCGAAGGATGATAAGGAACATGAGGAACATCTGAGGCTTACGTTGCAAAAATTGAGGGAGCATCAACTGTATGCCAAGTTCAGCATATCACCCTCAAACGGATGAATAAACTGAGAGGACCAATCAGATTCTGGAGGACATGTTAAGAGCTTGTGCTTTAAAGCATGGAAAAAGTTAGGAAAAGAGCTTGCCATATGCGGATTTCTCCTACAACAATAGTTACCAAGCAAGCTTGAAAATGTCACCTTATGAAGCACTATATGGAAGGAAGTGTTGGACACCTTTATTATAGAATAAGACTAGAGAAACTCAAGTATTTGGCTGGATGTGTTGCTAGAAGCTGGAAAGCAAGTTCAGATTATTCGCGAGAACTTGAGGGCTGCTCAATCAAAAAAAAAGGCTATGCGGACAATAGGAGAAGGAAACTAGCCTTTGATGTGGGATATTTTGTATATCTCAAGGTGTCACCAATGAGAGGTCATAAGAGGTTTAACATAAGAGGCAAGCTAGCACCTCACTATATTGGACCATTCAAAATTTTGGACAAAAGAGGAGAAGTAGCCTATAAGTTTGAGATGCGAAATCACCTTTTAGATGATCATGATGCGTTTCATGTTCCCCAGCTCAAGAAGTGCTTGAGAGTAACGGAAGAACAAGTTCCAATGGAAGAATCGGAACTAGAGAAAGATTTGACTTATGCCGAACAACCGGTCAAAATCTTGGAAACCAAGGAGAGGGTCACAGGGAACAAGGGTATTAGATGGTGTAAAGTTCAATTGATGCAGCACACAGATTTGGAAGCAACATGGGAGCTAGAGGAGGATCTCAAGAAGGAATTTCCTTATCTCTTCTCTTTCGCATCGAATCTCGAGGGCGAGATTCATTTTAAGGTTGGTAGGTTTCTAACGCCCTCATTTTCATCCATCATGCATTGCATAAGTTCATATACATGTCTAACATTAATCCACATAAAAAGGAATAAGTTTAAAATGAATTAGAAACAAAATCGCACTTAAGAATTATGGGAAGTGCGGACTATTCCGATTTTTGTGCGGACTAGTCCAATTTATCTCCGATTTCAATCGGGCATGTCCGTTTTGCTGCGGACTAGTCTGTTTTTCCTCTGGACCCTTATGGACTTGTCCGGCCCAGAGCAGACTAGTCCAGTATTCCAAATTGTTTGAAATTTAGCTAAGTCCCTGGACTTGTCTGGACTAGTCCGATATTCCAGCAGACTTGTTTGTTTTTCCTCTAACTAAAATCAGACTTCTCCGTTTTTGGCTAGACTTTTCTGATTTCTCTCTGACCAAGTTCGGACTCGTTCGATATAGTCCAGACTTGTCTGTTTTCCCTCTGGCTAGCTTCAGACTTGTCCGATAAATCGTGACTCCGAGTTGATCTTTTGTTTAACGACTTGTTTTCGGGTTTTACCTTAAGTTGTCCTAGGGACGTCGTGACTAACTCCTTTAGTGCCCATGTGGGACCCTAAAATTGACCCCTACTCATCTCAAACTCGAAATCCATCGAACCCAAGCCCCCACCTCTATGTAAAAAACCCTACCCCTTAGTTTGACGTCTATTTGCCACTTTTTCATCTCACTCAAACCCTAGCTCGTGGATAGCCACCACCAAGGAGGGAGAAGGAAATCTAGAGCAAGAAGAAGAAAAGGAGGAAACGAAAGAGGGTCAAGATATCCATCAAGTATTATTCTCTATCGCCAATTCGCCATCAAGTACTTCATCAACCCTAGCTCTTCAAGATCCAAGTGTTGTCTCCAAAACTCTTGATTATTTCGAGTCTTATACACCTGTTATACCTTCTACTTCCTTTTCCTTACGTAAATTCAACCCCGTTTCTACAAATTCATGTCGATCAAGAAAACCCTCGTTGGCCAATTTTGCGAAGTGCAGACATGTCTGGTCCCTAGCGGACTAGTCCGATTTTCCTAGTTAAATTGTGTTGAATTAATTCCAAGATTAGATCGAATCGACTTCAAACCTATACAAACCTTTTAATAACCATTGTAATTGATTAATAAACATCATTAAAAAACTGATTAACTAGTTTTGTTCTGCAGTTGCATTAATCATGCATGTCATGACATATTGAGTAATATATGTGCACTTTTTTATGGTAATTCTTGTCTTGTATGTTTGTCGTGCGGATTAGACGAATTTGCGCTAGAGAGTGCTACGGAGGATCTCCAGCACGAAGAGTTTGAAGTCTTTGATCCCAATCAAGCCCAAGAGCAAGGCAAGTGTCCTTGAAGCATATTGATCCCATTTTTAAAATAAATGTTTTGTTAGCAAACTGCATGCTTGTGTCAATTTGATGGGAATCCCATGGTAGGGAGTTTACTAGCTTTGTTTAACCACCCTTGTCACCTAGAATTCATGGTAGAGAGTCGGGATGAGCTTTTTACCCTTTTTGCTTCGCTTAATTAATTGGGATGGGAAGACAACTATACCACTTAACTTAATTATACATTTATGAGATTATGATTAAAATGAACTGGTTAATATGATATGGTAATGGGTGATCTAAGCAAGCATGGTATGTGGATAGGTTGGATGTTATGGTGGTTTCCATTGCTTTATATCTAAGGACCGATTCGTGGAGCGACCATCCAGGATTTACAGTGCCACCCCTAGGCCAAGTATGGGTGTGGTGTAGCTAATTAATTAGGGCTTAGCCAGTACTATTTGGACCATTAAGGATGCTCATGGAAGGGGTAGTCGGATTGGGTTTGTTGATGATTGGTTGGACTACCCTGGGATACGAATGGCTCAAGAGGGGGCCCTTGATTGAATATGTGCTCAGTTGGAGGCATCGCCACCGGTGAAACCTCGGTGGGGTCTAAATAGGCTAGTGATCCCTTTGTAAAGGCTATTTTATGATCTCTTGACCACACACCTATGGAAGTCTGAGACAGCATAATTGAGATTCTATAGTCATCGAAAGGTGATGAAATCACAAACACGTGGGTAAAATGGTACAATCTCTAAAGAGTGTGTATTAAAACTATCATGATAGCCATGCTCCCAGTCATGAGCAACCTGGACCCTCACATTATTAGGGGAAAACTTGGTATTGGGATGGTTTGGTAATGGTTATGGTTGATAATATGGTTATGGCTGGTTATGGATTAAATTCTGGTATTGGATATGATTAATGGTAATGGTGAAATCTGGTATATGGATGATGGATATTGAAATATGGACTGGTATTATGATAACTACATGGTTCATGATTGGTTTACTTCACATATCGATAATATATTTCTTTTCAAATGTTTTAATGTACTTTTCAGCACATAGCCTTTATTATATTCGTCATTTGTATCAGCTACATGTCATACTTTCAACACTTGCTGAGTACGACATGTACTCACCCTTGCAATTCCCCCACCAATAGTGGTAGGTCAGGATTGGGAGTATAACGATGATAATGCGGAGTTCTAGGTCGTGTATGCCGTCAGCTTGCCTGTGGTGTTGATTGGAGTTGCGCTCTACCCTATTTGCTTATGCTGCTTAGTTTGCTTATTTAGTTTATTTCCACTGTATTAGTTGAAACTTGTCATTAATATTCATTAGTGCTTGGATTCGAGGATAATATGGTTTGTGTTATAAAAGTACTTAATTAATCTCATTCTGTGGTAATTTTCTATACATCCTTTTGTGATTACACTCGTGTATGTGTGTTGAACGTCCTGGGCAACATATGCGTTCACTTGGTTCACTTTCGGAACCGGGTGTCACAGCCCGGGGCGATCTTATCCTAAAGATCTAAGGTTTCCTGCATAAGCTTCCTCTGATCGCGGCTTCAATCACTAGTGGCCCATGCGTAGTCGATAATGATGGCAGGGAATGTCCAATCCATCTATCCCTGGTGCCGTAAGCTACCCACTTAGCAGAGTGGGGTAGGCCTGTTGTGCCTTCACTGCGATGCGATTGGCGTAGCAGTACCTGACAGCAAGAATGCACTGCGTCACGCACTTGGGGAAGACGTGAGTCTTCAATGCCTGATCTAGACAAGGCGCACCACCCTCTTAACTCCTGCAACCCACCATACAGGGCAAGTTGCAGGGTACGTGGTAGCTCGTGAGCTAGCCTCTTCTGGGGTTGCCGGGTCCCGACCCGCTAACCACGTGGCAGCCCCAGAGCCTGGTCCTGAGAGAGCAAAGGTTGTAGGGCCGCAAGAAACATGGAAGAGCCGGAGCCTGCGTCTTCGGAGAGGTGGCCTGTCTATTGTTTCGAACCACGTGGCAGCTCCAGAGCCCACTCCCATGGGGAGCGTGATCCCGTCTTGCTGGACACGTGGCCGCTTGGGACCTTGTCCTAGAGGGGGAGCTGGACTCCTCCTTGATTTTCATGTGGGTACTTCATACCCTGTATTTGAGGTAAAGGGGTCCGGGCCTTCTGGATACATGGCGCCCTTGGACCCCGCCTTGGCTAGGGCCAGGGTACCTAGGCGAATTTAGCTTGTGCCCGAGGGTACCAGGTATGCTGGGTATGGATAGTGGCCCCTGGGTCTACCCTGGGGGAAGGCGATGAGTGTGGAGCCCTATACCTACTTTCCCACGCTACCTTTTGATTTACTCTTGATTAGTCAAAATGGTGCGCGCCTCTGCCATCGTGGCCACGTGTCCCTCTCTGGTTGAGGGCACATGACGATGGGATCTTTGCTTTCTGCAGCTTTTTTACGCTGACGGTTCCCAATGCGGCTGCTACGCTTCTGTTGCTTCCACTCCCTCCTTTATCGGAACCGCTGGGTTGCCTTATCAAATTGAAGCCCCCTCAGGAGAATCTCTCTGACAGGGGACCTGGGCTCCTTTGTCAGGGACGCTATGGGTTGAGCAGCGGGTTTCGTCCCCAAGCGATTTGCTCAGTGTGCTCGAACGCCTAACAGGGTGTTAAACGGAAACCATTATGGGCAAAGGTGGTTCCTTCTTACGCACACCCCAACGTTCGAGCCTTCATATTCCTCCTTGAGCATCCACTCTCTCCCCACCTTCGAGGTTCTCGACTTCTGCTCCAATGGAATCAGCTTTGCCTCCTTCTCGCATAGAGGACGTAGCGTTGAGGTGGCTATTCGGCTAGGAGGACGAGGAGCGGCAGGATCTGATCCATCCCAGTACCCTACCTCTAGAGTTGGGGAAGCGGGAAATCGTCTTCTTCATGGTGTATGTGTACTTCGGGTTTGTTCCTCCCGTTTCCACCTTCTTGGTGACGCTCCTGGAGGTCGTCGGGCTATAGCTTCACCACTTTTCACCGAACACTTTGGTTGTGGCAGCTGTGTTCTCGCAGTTCTGCGAGATGTTTATCGGGGTGTATTAATCCGTGCCGGTGTTACGGTAGTTCTTCGTGCTGAGGTGGACCAGGAAGAAGAACAAGACAAGCTTCCTTCGTGGCTACTACTTCCAGCATTAGGCCAACAACGCCTTCAAGTACATCACCACGCTCTCCACAGTGAAGTAGGCTGATTGGAGGAGTGACTGGGTGATCGTACAGGTCAATGCCAATGATTGCATGGTCCTACCCACCGATTGGTTGGTACTCAAGAAGAAGATATGGGCAGAGTGCCCAGAGTTGGAGCAGGCGTACACCCTGGTGATGGAGAGGATTCGATTCTTTGTGGATCATGGTATGACAAAGATGATGGTGATGGCGGACTTTGTGCATCGACGCCTGGCCCCCCTCTAGCATCGTAGCCGCCCTGCAGGTCTTTACTTGGGGCCATAGGACGACACCCAGCTGGTGTGGTGTCGTGACACAGAGACGACTGTGACATCCTAGCTCAAGGCTTAATAGGATTGATAGAATACTCATACCACCAAGGTATACTTTTTTTTCAGAACCCCACCTGCAAAGAACACCGAGGTTAAGCGTGCTTGACCTGGAGTAATTTACGGATGGGTGACCAACCAGGAAGTCTTCCCGGGTGCACACGAGAGAGGACAAAATGTGTAGAAAAGACTAGTGTTGGTCTGTGGTGCTAGTCTGTGATCCTAGGGAGCTGCCAGAAGTAACGACTGCCAGGCCCGTAGTGGCTTGGATGTTACAGAATGGTATCAAAGCCGACCCTTGCGGTTTCACGAGTGCGTACGGGTCAGGGACGTGGGTACGTACACATGACGCGTGAGTCCTCTAGGAGGGACACGATATGGTATGTATGCCAGTACTAAACGTATGGACGTGGCCAAGAGGGGACGTTCCTAGCTTGGGAGTTGACCGACGAGGACGTCGGTCTTCTAAGGGGGGTGGATTGTGACATCCTGGCTCAAGGCTTAATAGGATTGATAGAATACTCATACCATCAAGGTATACCTTCTTTTCCAGAAGCCCACCTGCAATGAACTTCGAGGTTAAGCGTGCTTGAAATGGAGATATTTACGGATGGGTGACCAACCGGGAAGTCTTCCCAGGTGCGCCCGAGTGAGGAAAAAATGCGCTGAAAAGAATTGTGTTGGTCTGTGGTGCTAGTCTGTGATCCTAGAGAGCTGCCTGAAGTAACCACCGCAAGGCCCGTAGTGGCTGGGTTGTTACGGAATGGTATCAGAGCCGACCCTTGCGGTTTCACGAGTCAGGTACGTGGGTACGTACACATGACGCGTGAGTCTTCTAGGAGGGACACGGTATGGTATATATGCCAGTACTGAACATATGGATGTGTCCAAGAGGGGATGTTCTTGGCCTGGGAGTTGACCAACGAGGACGTCGATCTTCTAAGGGGGGTGGATTGTGACATCCAGGCTCAAGGCTTAATAGGCTTGATAGAATAATCATACCATCAAGGTATACCTTCTTTTTTGGAAGCCCACCTGCAAAGAACTCCGATGTTAAGCGTGCTTGACCCGGAGAAATTTACGGATAGGTGACCAACCGGGAAGTCTACCCGGGTGCGCCCGAATGAGGTCAAAATGCGCAGAAAAGACTAGTGTTGGTCTGTGGTGCTAGTCTGTGATCCTAGAGAGCTGCCAGAAGAAACGACCGCCAGGCCCGTAGTGGTTGGGGTGTTACTATAACACCCTCATTTTCATGCATCATGCCCTACATACATTCATATACATGTTTAACATTAATCCACATAAAGAGGAATGAGTTTAAAATTGTTTTGGAAGAAAACCGCACTTAAAATTCTGGAAAGTGCGGACTAGACTAGTCCGATTTCTCTCTGACCTCGATCAGACTTGTCCGTTTTTGCTAAGGACTAGTCCGTTTTTGCTTCTGGACACTTTCCGGCTTGTCCGGTCCTATGCAGACTAGTCCGGTCTTCCAAGAATCCTTGAAAATTTGCTAAGTACCTTGACTTGTCCGGACTAGTCCGGTGTTCTAGCGGACTTGTCCGTTTTCCTCTCTGACTAAAGTCGGACTTGTCCGATTTTTGGCCAGAGTTGTCCGATTTCTCTCTGGACAACTTCGGACTAGTCCGGCCGTTTTAGAACTTGTCCGATATTTCGGGACTCCGAGTTGATCTTTTGTTTCACAACTTGTTCTTGGGTTTCACGTTAAGTGGGCCTAGGGACGTCGTGCCTAACTCTTTTAGAGCCCATGTGGGACTCTAAACTGGCCTCTACTCATCCCAAACTCAAAATCTATCTAACTCTAGCCTCCACCTTTATATAAACAACCCCACCCCTTGGCTTGACATCTATTTGCCACTTTTCCACCGCACCCAAACCCTAGTTCTGTGACACCCGGTTCTTAAAAAAAAACCAAGTGCAGTGTATGTGTGCCCAGGATGTTCATCACACATACACAAATGCATCACAAACGGAAATCAAAATTTAACCATGTCACGAATAATAAATATACCTTGATTCTATTGCAGCAGAAATAAACTAGCGTAGGCGACTCCAACTCCACAGGCTATCGATAGCGGTACGCAACCTAGTACTCCATGTTGACCTCCAAAATATCTCTAGCAGCTATTGAGGGGATTGCAAGGGTGAGTACATGTCGTACTCAGCAAGTGTGGAAAGTATGACATGTGGCTGATTCAGATGACGAATGTAATAAAGGCTAAGTGCTGAAAAGTACATTAAAACATTTGAAAAGCATTATACTATGTCTATGTGAAACAATCCCATTATAACCATCATATTAATATAATATAAACCATATCCATTTATTGCCAACATCATCATTATCCATGTCCATTTACCATAACTCAAATTCATATCCATAACCATAAGCCATAAACCATACTTAACCATTACCAACCCATAACCATAATCCAACCATCCCAATACCAAAATCCTCTAATCATGGAAGATGTCCAGGTGCTCTTAACCGAGAGCACGGCTATCATGATAGTTTTTAACACTCTACAGAGGTTGGACCACTTTACCCACATGTTTGTGATTTCATCACCTTTCGGTGACTAAGAACCTCTATTATGCCGTCTCACACTTCCGTAGGTGTGTGGCCAAGAGATCACAAAATAGCCTTTCAAAAGGGACTACTAGTTTGCACGAGCCCACTAAGGTTTCACCGGCAGGCTTGAATCTCCATTCTCCCACCCACAGGCCCCCTCGTGTGCCATGCGGATCCCAGGGTAGCCCTCCTCAACTCCCATTCCCCGCGCCATCCAATGGTCCATACAATACTAGCAGTGCTACTAATTATTCAGCTACGCCGCACCCATACTTGGCCTTGTGGTGGCACTGTAGTCCTGGCTTATTCTCGCATGAACAGGTCCTTAGATCTAAAGCAAGAAAACCACCAGAACATCCAACCCATCCACATACCATGCTTTCTTGGATCACCCACTATCATATCATTTTAACCAGTTCATATTAGCCATAGTCTCATCAATGCATAATTAATTGTGTAGTTGTCTCCCATCCCATATAATTAAGCGAAGCAAAAAGGTAAAACCATTCCCGACTCACTACCATGTATTCCAGGTGACAAGGGGGGTTTAACAAAGCTAGTAAACTTCCTATCATAGGACTTCCCATCAAATTGACACAAGCATGCAGTTTGCAAACAAAACATTTATTTTAAAAATAGGATCAATGTGGTCAAGGACACTTTCCTTTATATCCTGCAATTCCGATGGTCAAGCAAGTCAACGTCTTGCACACGAAGATCCACGCATACTCGCTTCTCGATCGTAACCACTTGAGCAAATCGTCTACTCGCAAACAACCACATACACAAGCAAACATACATAATAAATGCATTGCAACCACTAATCAATATGCAAAATATGGATACATGAAGAAAATATGCTTGTATTAATGTTATATAAATTTCTATGGCTTTTAAAAAAATTCTATAATGATTTACTATTTATTTGAGCAAGTTTGGAATTAATTAGAATTTATTCAGAGGTAAAATATTTATTACAGAACTTCAAATATGCTGAAAATAATATTAGTAAATTACTAAAATTTATTCTAAATTTTTAGGAATTTTTCTGTGTTCATTTTGCTACATTATGAAAAACAGATTAAATAATACTGAAAATATAAATTTTGTCAAATGTAGAATAACATATTGATCTTGTATGATTTAATCTAACTTGTGTTTTCCAAGTGATTTTTAAGATAATCAGACGATGATTAATGATCGCTCAAATAAAACACGTTCTACACGGGATTTAATTCATATACTAGAACCAAAATAATTGTTTAGATCTAGACCGTAATACCTACTGTGTGCGCATCAAGTTTGGACGGTCGTGGAACGGCAGCGACATGGTGTAGACAAAGGAGACGGTGACGCAGTCCTCCGGCGGCACGACGACTGCGACGATCTTGGGCGGATGGCGGCTCCCTCCTCTTCTTCTCTCTTTTTTTTTTCTCTCTTCTTCCCTGGCGGCACAGCTTCTGGTGCTTCTCCTTTTTTTCTCTACCGCTAGGGTTCCTTTTTTTCTGGTGGTGGCATTTTTCTGGTGCCGAGAAAACTACGATGCACCCGGTTCTTATAGGCGCGGTAGGGATATTCCAAGAGTGTTTTACATTGGTGGCAGAATACGGGAGAGCATGGTGCTTTTATAGGGTGCGGCTAGGGCTTCTCGGAAGGAGTCCCGATGGTTACAGGACTTGAGTCCCAGTAGGACTGGGTGGCCTGGCCTATACGGCCATACTGGGTTGCCTATTTTTGTTTCTTTATTAGTATTGTGTTGGTTTGTTCTTTTTTTTCTTCTTCCGTTTTTTTTCTACTTGTATGGTCAGGTCTCTTTGTGAGGGTTGACTTACCTTTTTTTTCCTTTTTGATTTCATTTTGTTTTCTCTTCACATTATTTGTTTATTATTTATTTATTCTTCTTAATTAATTATTATTATTAATTATTTCTTTCTTCTTGGTTATTTATTATATATTTTGTTTGTTTAATTTTCTTTCGCGTGCGGCGAGGCTCTTTGTGCGGTTCGTGATCAGACTAGTGGTTGATTTATTTTTATTATTTATACATCTAGTTTGTAAAGTGTTAAAATACACCAAACTGTAGAGTATCGGACTAGTCCGTTTAATACTGGACAAGTCCGTTCCGGTATAGAGAGGTATATCGGACAAGTCCGGTGTAGTGCCAGACAAGTCCGAGGTTGTACAGTAAGGAACTTCAGACTAGTCCGCTATTTTTAGGACTATTTTAGTGTCCGACTATATTTTTGTTGGCTTCTTTATTTCTAGTTCTTTTAGGATTGTTCCTTTTCATTGTCCTTGATGGTTTTGCATGAATTCATCATATAATTAAACTATTATATATATATATATTCATTTAGTTTTGTTTACTTCTTTTATCTCATATTTATTATGGAAAATAGATTACTTTTGGCATTTATTTTGGTAACAATTTTTCAATGCTTGAGGATGAATAACTCTAAATTCCCATTTAAGTTTATAGTTTGTCAAAACTCGAAAATCAAGGTGTTACAATTCTACCCCCCTTAAAATGAATCTCGCCCTCGAGATTCGGATGGGCTGAAGAAGAGATTTGGAAATAAAAATTCTAAATTCCATTTTTCATTTGAATTAGCCAAATTTTGAAATTTTGGGATGTTACAAGTTCATGAGGAGCCGCCATCAAGAAGGGAGGAGGAGATTCCAAACAAGCAGATGAAGAGGAAGAAACGAAAGAGGATCAAGATCTCCATCAAGTTTCGTTCTTCATCACCAATTCATCTCCAAGTTCTTCATCAATCCTAGATCATCGAGATCCAAGTGTTGCATCCAAGTTCTTGATTCATTGGAGTCCTAAACACCTAGTATACCTTCTATTCTCTTTTTCTTACGTGAATTCGACCCCTAATCTCCAAATTCACGTCGATCTAGAAAACCCTAATCTGTTGATCTCGTGCAGTGCGGACTTGTCTGGTCCCTAGCAGACTAGTCCGATTTTTCTGACTAAATTGTGTTGAATTAATTATAAAAGTAGATCTAATCAAATCCAAACCTGTATAAACTTGTTAAAATCTATTAGAACTAGTTAGTAATCATTGAAAGCAATCTATTAACAAGTTCTACATTACATTTGCATTAATCATGCATGTCATGTCATATTGAGTAATATATGTGCACTCTTTGATTGTGTCTCTTGTCTTGTATGTTAATGTGTGTATTAGACGGATTTGCGCTAGAGAGTGTCGCAAAGGATCTTCAGCACCAAGAGTTTGAAGAAGTTGACCCGAACCAACCGCAAGAGCAAGGCAAGTGTCCTTGAAGCATATTGTTCCTGTTTTGAAATAAATGTTTTGTTTGCAAAATTGCATGCTTGTGTCAATTTGATGGGAAATCCTACGGTAGGAAGTTTACTAGTTTTGTTGACCACCCTTGTCACCTGGAATATATGGTAGAGAGTCGGGAAGGGATCTTTACCTTTTGCTTCGCTTAATCAACTGGGATTGGAAAACAACTATACCACTCAATTTAACTATGCATGGATGAGATTATGGTTAACATGAACTGTTTAATATAATATTTTAATGTGTGATCTAAGCAGGCCTGGTATGTGGATGGGTTGGATGTTACGGTGGTTTTGCTTGCTTTAGATCTAAGGACCGGTTCGTGGAGCGACCATCCAGGATTTACAATGCCACCACGAGGCCAAGTATGAGTGTGGCGTAGCTGATTAATTAGGGCTTTGCCAGTGCTATTTGGACCATTAAGGATGCTCGATGAAGGGGTAGTCGGATTGGGTTTGTTGATGATTGGTGGGACTACCCTGGGATCCGAATGGCTCAAGAGGGGGCCCTTGGTTGAAGATGTGCTCCGTTGGAGACATCGCCACTGGTGAAACCTCAGTGGTGTCTAAATAGGCTAGTAATCCCTTTGTAAAGGCTATTTTGTGATCTGTTGGCCACACACCTAAGGAAGTCTAAGACGGCATAACTGAGATTTTCTAGTCATCAAAAGGTTATGAAATCACAAACACATGGGTAAAGTGGTACAACATCTGCAAAGTGTGTTTAAAACTATCATAATAGCCGTGCTCCCGGTTATGAGCAACCTGGACGCTCAAATGATTAGAGGAAACTTGGTTATGGTTTGGTAATGGTTATGGTTGGTTATGAATTGGTTTCTGGTATTGAATATGGATATTGGCAATGGGGAAATCTATTATATGGATGATGGAAATGAATTATGGACTGGTATTATGATGACTATATGGTTTATGATAAGTTTACTTCACATACATATAATATATTGTTTTTCAAATGTTTTTATGTACTTTTCAGCACTTAGCCATTATTATATTCGTCATTTGTATCAGCTACATGTCATTCTTTCCACACTTGCTGAGTACGACAACTACTCACTCTTGCAATCCCCCCCCCCCCCAACAGTTGCAGGTCAGGATTGGGAGTATAACAATGATAATGTGGAGTTCTAGGCCGTGTCTACTGTCAGCTTTCCTGTGGTGTTGCATGGAGCTGCGCTATACGCTATTTGCTTAGTTGGTTAGTTCCTCAGTTTAGTTATTTCTGCTGCAGTAGTTGAACTTGCCATTAATATTAATTAGAGCTTATATTCGAGGATATCATGAATTGTGTAATAAAAGTTATTACCTAACCTTGTCTTGTGGTAATTTTTTGTATACTCTTTTGTGAATGCACTCTTGCATGTGTGTTGAACATCTTGGGCAGACATATGCGTTCACTTGATTCATTTTCGGAACCGGGTGTCACAGATTGGTATCAGAGCCACAGGTTGACCGTAGGATGCAGCCTAGATAGAATGGACACTTTAGAGCACATAGAAACACTCCGGAATCGATGTGTTCTTGCTTGGTGTGCTGCTTGCTATATATATTGTTTGCTTGTGTGCTTAATGGAGCATTTTGCAATGCTTTAGCATTGCCATGTCTACTTAGGCTAGTTAGATTTTTAGTTTCATATCCCTTGATGCATATAGTTGGGGACAGTTTTCTAATTCTTTCCTATTGCTTTTCTCCAGATGGTGAGGACTCGCAACCAGAGGGATGCTAATGATGAGGAGGAGAACCATGGAGCACCTCATAACAACAATGGACAAGGACCTGCTCAGGGAGCTTTCAACATTGAGCAGCTTTTGGAAATGCACAACCAGCTCATGCAGACCATGATACAAACTATGTGATAGCTGCAGGATGGCAATAACAACAATCAGCCCCACATGCCTCCACCGCCACCCCCACCTCCTCATAACCGGTTGGGAGAGTTTATGAGGACTAGGCCGCCAACCTTTGTTCAAGATGCTGACCCTATGGATGCGGATGATTGGCTCAAGTCTGTGGAGAAGAAACTTGCTATTGTCCAATGCAGTGACTGAGAAAAAGTGCTTTTTGCTTCTCATCAACTAGTTGGAGCAGCTGCAGATTGGTGGGATTCTTATTGCAATGCTCATGAGAATCAGGAGAGGATCACCTAGGTGGAATTTAAGGAGAGTTTCCATTCTCATTATGTGCCGAAAGGTGTTATGATCCTTAAGAGGCACGAATTTGAGAACTTGAGGCAAGGAAGATCGAGCATGGGTGAATACCTCAATAAATTCACTCAACTTTCAAGGTATGCGCCTGAGGATGTGAGTCGGGACAGTTGGAAACAATACTTGTTCATGAGAGGCCTGAACAATGAGATCCAAGTGCAATTGCTCAACTGTGATTATGCTAAATTTTAGAAGCTTGTGGACAAAGCAATTGTGGTTGAGAACAAGATTCGTGAGATGGAACACGATAACAAGAGGAAGGCACCATATCAAGGACAGTCGCGAGGAAGTAATGTGCGCCCTCGCTTTGCACCTCCTAATGCGCCATATTACAGCTCCTCTACTCGTATACAGCGCCCTGGTTATGCACCAAGCCCAACTCAGTCCTGCAGCAGTGCCTTATTATGCAAGCACCTAGCCCTCTGATGCCATATGCACCTCATGCTAATTTTCCTGGTGCAAATGTTCAGAACCAAGCTTGCCCTAATAATCCCGGTGGAGTACAGAAATGTTATACTTGTGGAGAAGCTGGACACTTTGCACATCAATGTCCTAAGTTAGGCCTTGCTCAAGGAAGCAATGCATCGAGGCAAAACCCAAGACCTAATGGAGGAGCGCCACAAGGGAACTGTGGACAGCAGAACTTTGCTCGTGGCAACATGAACCATATCTCTACGGAGGATGCTCAACAAGCAGATGACGTGGCCATTGGTATGTTTCTTGCGAACTCGAACCTCGCAACTATGTTATTTGATTCTGGAGCATCACATTCATTCATTGCATCGAAGTATGTTGCCAAGTATGGTTTGCGTATCTCTCATATGATTTTTACTTTATTGGTTAAGTCTCCTGGAGGAGAGATGAGGACAAATATAGTATGTCCAAAAGTAAGCCATAGAATAAGGGGGGAGACTTCTCCGCCAACCTCATTGTTTTGGACTCTCAAGGATTGGACATTATACTTGGTATGGACTGGTTGAGGAAGCACAATGGAGTTATTGAGTGTGCCACGAAGACGGTGAAATTGACCAATGAGGAAGGGGTCACCGTAGAATTTGAAGCACCTCAAAATGCACCGAAACAAGTGGAGCTGAATCATATGGATGGTGCCGCAATTTAGGAGGTTTCGGTGGTGTGTGAATTTTTTGATGTTTTTCCGGACGAGTTGCCAGGTATGCCACCTGATCGAGATATTGATTTTGTTATTGAATTAATACCTGGAACTGCACCTATAGCTAAGAGGCTCTATAGGATGCCTCCTAAGGAATTAGCGGAGCTCAAGAAGCAAATTCAAGAGCAACTAGATAAAGGTTTCATTCGGCCCAGCTCTTCACCTTGGGGAGCGCCCGTTCTATTTGTGGACAAGAAGGATGGGTCGCAAGGGATGTCTGTGGATTATCGAGCTCTCAACAAGGTGACCATCAAGAACAAGTACACCTACCCACACATAGAGGACTTGTTTGATCAGAAGAAGGGTGCTTGTGTCTTTTGTAAGATTGATTTGAGTTCGGGATATTTTCAAATGAAGATTAGATCGTCAGACATACCTAAGACAGCTTTTATGACACGGTACGAATCATATGAGTATACCATTATGTCCATTGGGTTGACAAATGCACCTGCCTATTTTATATACCTCATGAATAAGGTTTTTATGGAGTACATGGATAAGTTCGTCGTGGTGTTTATTGATGATATTGTGATCTACTCGAAGGATGAGAAGGAGCATGAGGAACACTTGAGACCCACGCTGCAGAAATTAAGGGAGCATCAATTGTATGCCAAGTTCAACAAGTGTCAGTTTTGGTTAAGGGAAGTATCGTTTTTGGGTCATATGATCTCAGGAGGAGGAGTATCGGTTGACCCATGAAAGGTGAGAGATGTGTTGAAATGGGAACCACCACAAAATGTCAAAGAAATAAGGAATTTTGTTGGGATGGCTGGGTATTACTGCCGATTCATCAAGGACTTTTCCAAGATAGCCAATCCAATGAGGAGTTGCTAATGAAGGGGAATGTTTTCCAATGGACTTAAGCCTGTCAAGAAAGTTTCGAGGAGTGAAAGAAGAGGTTAACTACAGCTCCAGTTTTAGTTTTGCCGGATGTGAACAAGAGTTTCGATATTTATTGTGACGCATCAAGACAAGGACTTGGATGTGTGCTCATGCAAGAAGGTCAAGTGGTCGCTTATGCATCAAGACAATTGAAGAAACATGAGCAGAAATACCCAACGCACGATTTGGAACTTGCAGCCGTGGTACATGCGTTGAAGATTTGGAGACACTATATCCTTGGACATAGGTGTGAAATTTACACGGATCACAAGAGTCTTAAGTATATTTTCACACAAACGGACCTGAATTTGAGGCAATGAAGATGGTTGGAGCTCATCAAAGATTATGATTTGGGAATCAACTATCACCTAGGGAAGGCCAATGTAGTGGCCAATGCCTTGAGTAGAAAAGGAGTAAGTCATCAACTCGCGGTTCGAGAGCTGCCATCCAAGTTATGTAAGGAGTTTGAACGATTGAACCTCGGATTTGTACATGAGATAGGGACAATGGAGTTAAATCTGACATTGGAGCAAGAAATTCAGGAAGCTCAAACAAAGGATGAGGAGATTCAGGAAATCAAGGAAAGGACCCAAGAGGGAAGAGAATTCAGATTTGATGAGGATGAACATGGTACCCTATGGCTTGGTAAGAGGATTGTTGTGCCTAATGTGAAGCATATTCGGTAGACAATATAAAAAAATCACATGACTCACCATACTCAATTCATCCCGGTTGTACCAAGATGTACAAAGACTTGAAGACTTGCTATTGGTGGGCTAGCATGAAAAAGGACATAGCTGAATATGTAGCGTTGTGCGATGTGTGCTAACGAGTCAAGGCGGAACATCAAAGGCCAGTTGGATTATTGCAACCATTGAAGATTCCAGAATGGAAGTGGGAAGAGATCGGTATGTACTTCATAGTTGGTTTACCGCATACTCAGAACGGTTATGACTCAATTTGGGTGATTATCGATTGGTTAACTAAGTCAGCCCACTTTATTCCCGTCAAGACCACCTATAATGGAGAGAAATTGGTGGAACTGTATATGGGAAGAATAGTATATTTGCATAGAGTCCCGAAGAAGATAATCTCGGATAGAGTTTCTCAATTTACTTCCAGGTTTTGGCAAAAGTTGCATGAAGCTTTGGGAACAAAGTTGAATTTTAGTTCAGCGTATCACCCTCAAACGGATGGACAAACCGAGAGGACCAATCAAATTTTGGAGGACATGTTAAGAGCTCGTGCTTCAAAGCATGGGAAAAGTTGGGACAAGAGCTTGCCATATGCAGAATTTTCATACAACGATAGCTACCAAGCAAGTTTGAACATGTCACCTTATGAAGCGCTTTATGGAAGGAACTGTACGACAGCTTTATTCTGGAATGAGACAGGAGAAACTCAAGTATTTGGTCCAGATGTGTTGCAAGAAGCTGAAAAGCAAGTCCAAATAATTCGTGAAAACTTGTGGGCCTCTCAATCAAGGCAAAAGGGCTATGCAGACAATAGGAGAAGGAAACTAACATTTGAAGAGGGAGACTTCATTTACCTCAAAGTGTCACCAATGAGAGGTCATAAGAGTTTTAACATAAGAGGCAAGCTAGCACCTCGATACATTGGGACATTCATGATTTTGGACAATAGAGGGGAGGTGGCATATATGTTGGAGATGCCAACTCATCTTTCAGATGTTCATGATGTCTTTCATGTTTCCCATCTCAAGAAATGATTGAGAGTACCGGAAGAACAAGTGCCCATGGAAGGATTGGAACTAGAGGAAGATTTGACTTATGCCGAACAACCGATCAAAATCTTGGAAACCAAGGAGAGAGTCACAAGGAACAAGGTGATTCGATGGTGTAAAGTTCAATGGAGGCATCACACAGAAAAAGAAGCAACTTGGGAGCTAGAAGATAATATCAAGAAGGAATTTCCCTATCTCTTCCCTTCCGCGTCGAATCTCGAGGGCGAGATTCATATTAAGTGGGGTAGGTTTGTAACACCCCCGTTGTCATGCATCATGCCCTACATACATTCATATACATGTTTGACTTTAATCCACGTAAAGAGGAATGAGTCTAAAATTGATTTGGAATAAAACCGCACTTAAAATTTTGGAATGCGCAGACTAGTCCGATTTTGGTGCGGACTAGTCCGATTTCTCTCTCACCTCGATTAGACATGTCCGTTTTTTCTGCGGACTAGTATGTTTTTGCCTCTGGACACTTTCGGACTTGTCCTGTCCTATGCGGACTAGTCCGGTGTTCCAATAATCCTTGAAAATTTGCTATGTCCCTGGACTTGTCCGGACTTGTCCGGTGTTCCAGCGAACTTGTCCGTTTTTGTCTCTAACTAAAGTCGGACTTGTCCGATTTTTGGCCGGAGTTGTCCGATCTGGACAACTTCGGACTAGTCTGGCCCTTTCCGGACTTGTCCAATATTTCACGACTCCGAGTTTATCTTTTATTTCACAACTTGTTTCTTGGGTTTCACGTTAAGTGGACCTAGGGACGTCGTGCCTAACTCTTTTAGAGCCCATGTGGGACTCTAAACTGGCCTCTACTCATCCCAAACTCGAAATATATCTAACCCTAGCCTCCACCTCTATATAAACAACCCCACCTCTTGGCTTGACATCTATTTGCCACTTTTCCACCCCACCCAAACCATAGTTCATGAGGAGCCACCATCAACGAGGGAGGAGGAGATCCCAAACAAGAAGAAGAAGAGGAGGAAATGAAAGAGGATCAAGATCACCATCAGGTTTTGTTCTTCATCACCAATTCATCTCCAAGTTCTTCATCAACCCTAGATCATCAAGATCCAAGTGTTGCCTCCAAGTTCTTGATTGATTGGAGTCCGAAGCACCTGGTATACCTTCTATTCTCCTTTTCTTACGTGAATTCGACACCTAATCTCCAAATTCACGTCGATCTAGAAAACCCTAATCTGCTGATCTCGCCCAGTGCAGACTTGTCCGGTCCCTAGCGGACTAGTCCGATTTTTCAGGCTAAATTGTGTTGAATTAATTCTTAAAGTAGATCTAATCAAATCCAAACCTGTATAAACTTATCAAAATCTATTAGAACTTGTTAGTGATCATTGAAAGCCATCTATTAACATGTTCTACCTTACATTTGCATTAATCATGCATGTCATGTCATAATGAGTAATATATGTGCACTCTTTGATTGTGTCTCTTGTCTTGTATGTTTATTGTGTGGATTAGACGGATTTGCGCTAGAGAGTGTCTCGGAGGATCTTTAGAACCAAGAGTTTGAAGAAGTTGACCCGAACCAACCTCAAGAGCAAGGCAAGTGTCCCTGAAACATATTGATCGTGTTTTGAAATAAATGTTTTGTTTGCAAAACTGCATGCTTGTGTCAATTCGATGGGAAATCCTGTGGTAGGAAGTTTACTAGTTTTGTTGACCACCCTTGTCACTTGGAATATATGGTAGAGAGTCGGGAAGGCTTTTTACCTTTTGCTTTGCTTAATCAACTGGGATGGGAAAACAACTATACTACTCAATTTAATTATGCATGGATGAGATTATGGTTAACACGAACTGGTTAATATGATATGTTAATGGGTGATCTAAGCAAGCCTGGTATGTGGATGGGTTGGATGTTATGGTGGTTTTGCTTGCTTTAGATCTAAGGACTGGTTCGTGGAGCAACCATCCAGGATTTACAGTGCCATCACGAGGCAAAGTATGAGTGTGGCGTAGCTGATTAATTAGGGCTTTGCCAGTGCTATTTGGACCATTAAGGATGCTCGGGGAAGGGGTAGTCGGATTGGGTTTGTTGATGATTGGTGGGACTACCTTGGGATCCGAATGGCTCAAGAGGGGGCCCTTGGTTAAAGATGTGCTCAGTTGGAGACATCGCCACCGGTGAAACCTCAGTGGGGTCTAAATAGGCTAGTAATCCCTATGTAAAGGCTATTTTGTGTTCTCTTGGCCACACACCTAAGGAAGTGTGAGACGACATAACTGAGATTTTCTAGTCATCGAAAGGTGATGAAATCACAAATACGTGGGTAAAGTGGTACCATCTCTACAGAGTGTGTTTAAAACTATCATGATAGCCGTGCTCCCGGTTATGAGAAACCTGGACCCTCACATGATTAGAGGAAACCTGGTTATGGTTTGGTGATGGTTATGGTTGGTTATGAATTGGTTTCTGGTATTGAATATGGATATTGGCAATGGGGAAATCTATTATATGGATGATGGAAATGAATTATGGACTGGTATTATGATGACTATATGGTTTATGATGGGTTTACATCACATACATATAATGTATTGTTTTTCAGATGTTTTTATGTACTTTTTAGCACTTAGCCATTATTATATTCGTCATTTGTATCAGCTACATGTCGTACTTTCCACACTTGCTGAGTACGACATGTACTCACCCTTGCAACCCCCCCCCCCCCCCAACAGTTGCAGGTCAGGAGTGGGAGTATAATGATGATAATACGGAGTTCTAGGTCGTGCCTACCGTCAGCTTGCCTATGGTGTTGCATGGAGCTGCGCTATACCCTATTTGCTTAGTTGCTTAGATGCTCAATTTAGTTTATTTCCGCTGCAATAGTTGAACTTGTCATTAATATTCATTAGAGCTTGTATTCGAGGATATCATGAATTGTGTAATAAAAGTGATTACCTAACCTTGTCTTGTGGTAATTTTCTGTATACTCTTTTTTAAATGCACTCGTGTATCTGTGTTGAACATCTTGGGCACACATATGCGTTCACTTGGTTCATTTTCGGAATCGGGTGTCACAACGACCCCGCATGAGGTGCTCGACGTAATGGCCAAGGCATGTGATGGTCCACTGACCTCCGATGTCTTCAAAGTTTTTAGGCCTTGTCCGCCGCTTTGCTCGGATCGGAACCTTCGGATAAAGATACTGAGGGAGATTCTAGACCTAGACGCGCTCGGTCTTGCACCGTGGCAGGTCAGTGATGTGGACCGTGGATGTACCATTGTCGACTCGCAATAGGAGACTACTCTTGCACCTGGCTCTTTGGCGTCAAGGGTGGATGCGCCCTCTGACATAGGGAAGGGCAAGGTTTCGGTCCCCGACACAAGGAAGGGGAAAGTGCCAGTCCCCGACATAGGGAAGGGGAAGTCGTTAGTGATCGAGGTTGTGAAGGAGAAGTGCCCTCCTTCGCCGCCGAAGGCACCGCCGCAGGCGGTCCTTGCTCCAAGTCAATGTCCATCGGCGCGCCCCTCCCCAGCATCAGGTGTCGGCAGTTATTCGGGGAGAGGCCAAGTCCATCAAGCGGTGGCTCCGCCATCGTCTGAGGCCGACACGCCATCTAGCATCCCAGTTATGAGTGCAGCCGTGGCGCCACAGAGAGCTTTGGGAGTGTTGCTCCTACGAAGCCTCAGGCCAAGAGGCCTCAGGCCGACGTCAGCGGCAGCTCGGGAGGAGGCTCCGGGAGTGACACCATTGGAGTCGGTGGAGATATGCCGATGCAGGGTGGCAGCATCGCTGGCGGTTTCAGTGGAGGCCCAGCCGAGACGACCTCACCTGCCACACCGTCGATAGGGCCTGCAGCTTAAGGGCCACTGAAGGTCGAGGCCCGCTAGAGCTTTCAGGGACATCGGTAAGGCATTATTACCAATGCTTGCTTCATTATCTCGCCCGTTCTTCTCGCTTGGGTAGATTCTGATTTTGACCTGCAGGTCTACGTTAGCTGTCGTGACGCCTCTACAACCGGGAGTAGTTTGCCAGAGCGCTGCGAAGTCAGCCCAGGAGGTTGCGACTGTACCGGTGGAGCAGACCGCCAAGCCTATATAGGAGAGCACTACTCTAGCGTTCATACCCCGCGTCGGTAGTGAAGCATCTCCGGCTGCCGTGCTGGAGGTACCTCCGGCCATCGTGCCAGAGGCAATGTCGGGGTCATCTGAGCGGGCCGAGGGCCAAGCCTCTGTAGCTGCTGATCTAGCAGTTGGCTCCTTGGGTGACGGTTGCGCTACCACCACGGGTAGCGTCACAACTCATGCTCTGTCCCCGGGGCGAGGTCCCCGGTACTAGTGGTCTCGCCTTCGCTGCCACGGTAGGAAGAGGTCCCCGAGAGGATCACCGGGCAGCCTTCCATAACTTCGGCGCAGCCAAAGTGGCTCTTCGACATCATGGACTCGATGCAGTCCAGCATCAACTTGGTGCAATCCAACCTCCGCCGGGCGCAAGGGGCTCTTGCCGCAGAGTGGGAGAAGCTGCGTGCCGAGTGTGACACCCGGTTTCGAAAAAGAACCAAGTCAACACATATGTGTGCCCAAGACGTTCATCACACATACACGAGTGCATTCACAAAAGGATATACAAAAAATTACCACAGAACAAGATTAATTAAGAACTTTTATTACAGAATTCAGAATATCCTCGAGTACAAGCTCTAGTGAATATTAATGACAAGTTTGAACTAATGCAGTAGAATTAAACTAAATAAAACAAACTAAGCAGCTAAGCAAATAGGGTAGCAAGGCTCCAAGCAATCCACTAGCAAGATGATGGAAGACACGGCCTAGACCGCCGCATTATCATCGTTATACTCCCAAATCTAACCTGCAACTATTGGTGGGGGAATTGCAAGGGTGAGTACATGTCGTCCTTAGCAAGTGTGGAAAGTATGAAATGTAGCCGACACAAATGACGACAATAATAAGGGCTAAGTGCTGAAAAGCACATTAAAACATTTGAAAAGCATTATATTATATATATAAGAAGTAAACCATCGTAAACTATGTGGTTATCATAATACCAGTCCATATTTTATTACCATCATCCATATTCCAGATTTCACCATTACCATTTAACAAAATCCATTGCCATAAACAACAATACCATCCCATACCCAATACACAAACGTAACCAAACCATCCAAAATCCCATGTTCTCTCTAATCATGGAAGTTGTCCAGGTGCTCATAATCGGAAGCACGGCTATCATGATAGTTTTTAAGACACTCTGCAGAGTTTATACCACTTTACCCACATGTTTGTGATTTCATCACCTTTCGATGACTGAACCTCTATTACGCCGTCTCACACTTCCATCGTGTGTGGCCAAGAAATCACAAAATAGCCTTTACAAAGGGGCTACTAGCATGTACGGACACACTGAGGTTTCACCAGTGGCGATGTCTCCAACTGAGCACATCTTCAACCAAGGGCCCCCACTTGTGCCATTTGGATCCCAGGGAGTCCCGCCTCAAATCTAAAACCCAATCCGACTCCCCTTCCCCAGTGCGCCAAATGATCCATGCAATACTAGCAATACCTTAATTAATTAGCTACGCTGCACCCATACTGTGCGTCGTGGTAGCACTGTTGTCCTGGCTTATTCTCACTTGAACCGGTCCTTAGATCTAAAGCAAACAAACCACCGTATCTTTTAGCCCATCCACATACCAGGCTTACTTAGATCATACATTACCATATCATATTAACCAGTTTATATTAACCATAATCTCGTTAATGCATAACTAAAATAATATAGTTGTTTTCCCATCCCAATTAATTAAGCAAAGCAAAGGTAAAAGCCTTTCCCGACTCCCTACCATATATTTCAGGTGACAAGGGTGGTTAAACAAAGCTAGTGAACTTCTTATCATAGGAATTCCCATCAAATTGACACAAGCATGCAGTTTTGCAAACAAAACATTTATTGTGAAAACAGGATCAATATGTTCAAGGACACTTGCCTTGCTCTTGGGCTTGATTAGGATCAAAGACTTCAAATTCCTAGTGCTGGAGGTCCTCTGTAGCACTCTCTAGCGCAAATCTGTCTAAACCACGCAATGAACATACAAGACAAGAATTACAATCAATTAGTGCACATATATTACTCAATATGACATGACATGCATGATTATGCAAATGCAAAGCCAAACCAATTAATGAGTTTTTAATGATGTTTACTAACTAGTTCTTATAGTTTTTAACAAGTTTTAACAGGTTTGGAATTGATTCGAATCAATTTAGAATTAATTCAGCAGAAAACATACAACAAAATCGGACTAGTTCGCTGTAGGGTCGGTCTGGTCTGCCCTTCGCAGAAATAGCGAACTAGGGTTTTTCTAGATCGATGTGAATTTGGAGAAACGGGGTTGAATTCACATGAGAAAGAGGAAGTAGAAGGTATACCAGGTGTTTAGGACTCCAAAGAATCATGGGTTTTGGAGGCAACACTTGGATCTTGACTATCTAGGGTTGATGAAGAACTTGAAGGTGAATTGTTGATGAAGAATGAAAACTTGATGGAGATCTTGATCCTCTTTCGTTTCCTCCTCTTCTTCTTCCTGCTCGGGATCTCCTTCTCCCTCCTTGATGGTGTCTTTCCACAAACTAGGGTTTCTGGTATTTCAATTGAGGCAAAAGGATGTAAAGTCAAGGGGTGGGGTTGTTTATATAAGGGTGGAGGGCTAGGGTTTGATGGATTTTGAGTTCGGGGTGGGTGGAGGCCAGTGTGGGGTCCCACATGGGCTCCAAAAAGAGTTATACATGACGTCCTTAGGGCCTCCTATGGTAGATCCCAAAAACGCGTCATGGAACAAAAGATCAACTCGGAATCGCGATCACCAGACAAGTCCGCAAGAGGCCAGACTAGTCTGAAGTTAGTCAGGGAGATATTGGACAAGTCTCGACAAGACATCGGACAAGTCCAAACTTGATCAGAGGAGAAACAGATAAGTCTGACCAAAACCGGACAAGTCCAATATTATTCAGAGGGAAGATAGGACAAGTCCGCTAGATGCCAGACAAGTCTAGGGACTCGGCAAAATTTTCAAGGTTGGGATGACCGGACTAGTGCGCTATGGGTCGGACAAGAACAAAAATTGTACAGTGATGAAACCGGACTAGTCCACAGCAAGAAAGGAAAAGTCCGAAGAAGTTCATAGAGAAATCGGACTAGTCCGCACTAAAAATAGACTAGTCCGCACTCCTAAGATCTTTTGAGTGCGGTTTTGCATTAAATTCATTTTAAACTCATTCCTTTTTATGTGGATTGATGTTAAACTTGTATATGAACTTATGAAATGCATGATGCATGAAAAATGAGGGTGTCACACAGAGAGAGAGCGCCCCCAAGCCTGGGAGGACCATCTGAGGTCCAGGATCACCGAGGCGAACGCGAAGTACTAGAAGGAGAGTGAGGAGCTGGGGCTGAGGCACCGCTTGGCGAATTCCATGGATGCAGTGTCCTAGTAGATTCTGTCCTATGCTAAGGTAGACAATGACACAGCTGACTCTCGCTTGCGTGCCCTTGAAGAGGGTCGACAGGCCCTGGGTCGCCATGAAGCCTTTGTTGGTGAGTGGGAGGCTGCTGTCGCCGAGCAAGAGGTGGCGGCCCAGGAGATGATGGCTCAGGCTAAGGTAGTCCGGGACAGGTTGCAGTCCCACCATGAAGATCTTGAGCTTCAGGAGAGTGACTTGGTGCGGGATCGGGCTCAACACTTAGCTGAGCGTTAGGAACTCCTCCTACGTGATCTCGACGTCCATGCCCGAGAGCACACGACGGAGCGTCGCACCCTGGAGCTCGATCTGCAGGAGCATCAGCTTGCTAAGCGTCTAGAAGCCAAGAGTAGAGCGGTGGTAGAGACAGTCGCATCCCATGTCTTGGTGTACTACCGAAGTCGGTACCCTAAGCTGTTACTGGAGCGCAAGGAAATGGTAGCAGCGGAGGTCAAGGATGCCTCCCAACATGTCATCGCGCAATTTTCTAGGGATTGAGGCTGGCGGCCCGTCTTTGTATCCGGGGTTGGCCCCTTTTAAAATATGCTTCAATGAATCTGACATTGTGTTTGTTTTATTGGCTTGTCTTGTGCTTCTCAAATTGTTGCCCCAAGTCCTTAGATGCGTAAGGTCTTGAAGAACTTCTGCCGAGTTTGCTAGCTTTTGAGGTACCAACACTTGGACATTTGACATGGCCGATTTGTCGTCAGTTGATGTCCTGCAGAGGACCCCTGGTAGGTGTAGCCAGGTGGCTGGGCACGCCTACCACTTGATAGCAAGATGTCTTTAACGGGCCAACAGCGGAGCGGGGGGAGTATGAGTGGTTGACCTCGGTGTGGCCCTTCCAGGGGCGCTGAGTTTTGTCTGAGTGGAGACGTTGATGGCAGGTCCCCTTGGGAGGTGTCGAAGTTGGATGCTCTGGCGTTGCACACCATCATTGTAGAAACATCGACGGCAGGTCCCCTAGGTGGTGTCAGAGCTGGCTGCTCCAGCGTCGCCCACCATCACTGCTAGGATGTAGACGGTAGGACAACTGGGAGGTGCCGGAGCTGGATGCTCCTACGTCGGCCACCATTGTTGTTGAGTTGTCGATAGCAGGACCCTTGGGAGGTGCTGGAGCTGGATGCTCTGGCGTCAGCAACCATCATTGTTGACTTGTTGACAACATGCCCCATGGGAGGTGCCAGAGCTGGCTGCTCTGGCATCGGCCACCATGATTGTTGATTTGTCAACGGATGGCCCCTGGGAGGTGCCAGAGCTGGCTTCTCCAGCTTCGTCCACCACCGATGTGTAGCACTTCGATGGCAGGCCCTTATCAACGCTTATTGTTGTCGTCAACATGTTGGGATGTCAACAGCAGGCCCCTTGGGAGGTGCTGGAGCTGGATGCTCTAACGTCCGCCACCATCATCATAGAGATATCGATGGCAGGCCCCTAGGAGGTGGCGGAGCTGGCTGCTCCGTCTTCGTCCACCACCGATGTGTAGCACTTCAACGGGAAGCCCCTGGTGTATAGGCTATCACATGAGAACACTGTTAGCAACAAGAGTAGGACAGGAGAGTGTACACACTTATCAGCGCTTGTTGCTCTCGTCAACATGCTGGGACGTCGACGGTAGGCCCATTGAGAGATGCCAGAGCTGGATGCTCTGACTCCGCCCACCATCATCACATAGACGTCGACGGCAGGCCCCCTGGGAGGTGCTGGAGCTGGGTGCTCTGATGTCGGCCACCATCATAATAGAGACGACGACGGCAGGCCCCTTGGGAGGTGCTGGAGATGGCTGCTCTGATGTCATCCACCACTGATGTGTAGCATTTCGACGGCAAGCCCCTGGTGTACAGGCTATAGTAAGAGAACCCTGTTAGCAACAAGCGCAGGGCAGGGTAGTATACTCGCTTATCAGCACTTGTTGTTGTTGTCAACATGCTGGGACTTTGACAGCAGGCCCCTTGGGAGGTGCCAGAGCTGGATGCTCCGACATCACAGACCATCGTAGCAGAGACGATGACGACAGGCCCTCTAGGAGGTGCTAGAGTTGGGTGCTCCGGCATCAACCACCATCGTCGTAGAGACGTCGACGGCAAGCCTCCAGGGAGGTGCCTGAGCTGTCTGCTCTGGCGTCATCCACCGTCGATGTGTACCACTTCGATGGCAGGCCCCTGGTGTACAGGCTATCACAAGAAAATCCTGTTAGCAACAAGAGCAGGGCAGGAGAGTGTACTCACTTATCAGCGCTTGTTGTTGTCTTCAACATGTTGGGACGTCGACAGCTGGCCCCTTGGGAGGTGCCAGGGCTGGATGCTCCGGTGTTGCCCACCATCATCGCAGAGACGTCGACAGTAGGCTCGCCAGGGAGGTGCCGGAGCTCGCTTCTAAGGCATCGTCCACCTTCAATGTGTAGGACTTCAACTGCAGACCCCTGGTGTACAGGCTATCACAAGAGAACCCTATTAGCAACTAGAGCAGGGCATGAGAGTGTACTTACTTATCAACACTTGTTGTTGTGGTCAACATGTTAGGACCTCGACGTTAGGCCCCTTTGGTGGTGTCGGAGTTGGCTGTCCTTTACACGTTAAAGGAGGGACTAGTTTGCTCGCCGATTTTACCTGTCCCTCATCCTTAGCTTTGTCATGTCTTATTATCCTGAGTCGACACACGGGACTTGGGTAATTCAATGCATTAGTGCTTCGGGTCTCGGCTCCTGCCGTCCTTAGGGTGCGATCCTTCCGGCCCCGAGAACTTAGCCTCTATGCTGAGACATAGGGTGTGCGTGCTTAGGGTACAGTATCAGGCTAAGCAGTTCACACGCCCTGGATCTCTAGCTTCACCGAGGCCTTTCCTGGGAGGCCATCCGGCTTCACAGTACTCCAAGGATGAAGGCAGCCGTGAGAACCCTTCACATAACGCAGGTACCTCAAGCTAGCCCACCTGTAGTAGGATTGCAAAACTCTAGCAAGGGTGAGAGATACAGGGTGTACAATCGTGTATATGAAGGAAATATACAGTAAATGAGTCTAGCATGGTTGCTCATAAGATTAGCGCATAATTTAAATGAACATTGTTTAGGGAAACATGAAGTAAGACGGTGATTCTTTTATAACAGTATTCATAGGAGGAGACAAACTATTGCAAAAGAGGACAGCTGTCTGCTTTTGAATGTCGAGGGAGGCAGGGTGCACAGGCTTAAAGTTCGGGACCAATCTAAGCTGACTGTGCACTCTAGACCTAACCCTCCTGGAGCTTGGTTGTCCTAAATGCTTCTCCTATACGCTATGAACACCTTCACACTATCGTACTAAGCTTTATATATATAGGGTGCCCAAAGCTCCGAGGGTAGCGACGGTTGCCAGGTGACTTGTCGTCGATGGATACCGATGGGGCGTTGAGCAGGCGTTCCTACTTTGGGCACTCCCCCCCCCCCCCCCCCCCCCCCCGCGGCCTTGCGAGGGGTTAGAGCAGAGCCGAAATTGATCTTGACAACTTTGACGGCAGTGTCGGTGCTGTCGGAAGGCTGCAGACGGGGTGTAGTGGGTGATACACGTTGGCGCGAGCTTGGCGGAGGCTGATTCGGCCTAGCTTTGCCTTGGGCTGGTGCTGGGTCTGGTGTGAGGGCTTGGAGCTTCTCCAAGGCTAAGACTGCAGCAGTGGCATCCTTAGGACGCTGCAGGGGGTTGGCATCTTCATGAAAAAGGTAGCCGTAGTGGGCTACGACCATAATTGGTATAGGGTTGGCCTGTCGATGATGGCGTTGAAGGGGAGGCTGACGTCTGCAACGTCGAACAGGATGCTCTCAAGCCTGTAGTTTTCGAGTGTCCCAATGTTCACCTGGAGGTTGATGTTGCCGTATGGGATGATGTTCTCTAGCCCCACCCTTGATAATGGGCTCGAGGGGGTGAGCTTCGACATCGGGATCTGCAGCAGGTTGAAGGCCACACAGTGAATGACGTACTGGACCTTGACGTTGGCAATGGTGGGGGCGACCAGGATAGGCATGATCTTGTCTCCCGCCATGTTCTTGGGGAAGTCGGAGGCCCTGAAACTTATTGGCGTCTCCTTCCACTTGTGGTGCAGCGCTGGAGCAGGAGCAGGGGCTATCGAAGCCACTGCTCGGCGCAGGGTCTTGATCGCATTTCGAGACACAGAATCCCAAGAGCCACCAAGATGGCGTGGAGAGTCTTGCGATGCTCGTGGTCGCTGCTGGTGTCAGAGTCCTTGTCTTCGTGGACCACCTTGATATCCTGTTCTTGCTTCTGGTACTCCATCTCCTCATCGTCGTCATCGACCTTGGGGTCGACCTTCTTCTTGCCCTTGTGCTGGCGGAAGGGGGAACCTTCAGGACGCTGCTGCTGCTGCTGCGCCATCTCTTGGTGTCGCTCGATGCATCTCTTAATCTCTCGGCACTCGCTCGTGGTGTGGTCATGACTCTTGTGTACCAGGTAGGGCTTGACATCGTCGTCAGCTGTAGGTGGCTGATGTGGGTGCTTCTCGTAGCATGGTGGTCTTCCCTCTCCGGTCGCCAATACTACGGCGATGGGTGACCCATGCAGTGGCTTGTTCTGGCTGCCGCCCCAGTTCTTGTTCTGCTTTTTGCTGCTACTCGGGGTAGCAGCACCTTCACCGATCTGGCCGACTTTGCCCTCTCCGAGGGCAGGTTGGTTTTGCCAGTCTCAGTGTTCCGCCGCTCGGGCACACCAGTCGGTGATGAAGAAGAGCTCGAAGACATCTTGCACATTGTGCATGGCTAGCGTGTCGAGCATCTTCCGGTTGCGCACTCCCTGCCAGAATGCTACTATGACAGAAGCATTCGGGATGTTGGGGATGGAGTTGCGTACTTGGGAGAAGCATTGGATGAATGATCGCAGCGTCAACTTGGGTTGCTGGCGCATGGTGCGGAGGTCAAGCTTGGTGCCGCAGCGCGTGTTGGAACTACCCAATTTTGCCGTGAACTGCCGGCAGAGCTCATCCCAATAGGTTATGGACCCCTCGGGCAGGTTCATCAACCATGATCGGGTAGAGCCAGGACGGACTCATCCGCTCCTGCAGCAAGGAGCGATGTGGTGTAAACCTGCAGGAACTTGGCTATGTTGACGCTCCCGTTGAACTTCTCTGGTAGGTTTGGACAGAACATGCACGGCCACGTCGTCAGGCAGAGGTATGGTGCCAAGGCCATGCACCCTCTGATGGGCTTCGTTGGAGAGGCATACGGGACAGCATACCCTAGGGGGGTTTGCTGCACCACGTGCGGCTATTGTGGAGCCTGCTGTTGTGGCAAGTACTACTGTTGCGGCACCTGCTGTACAGAGGAGTTGTGACACCTGATTCGAAAATTAACCAAGTGAATGCAATATGTGTGCCCAGGACGTTCAACACACATACACGAGTGCATTCACAAAAGGATGTACAGAAAATTACGACAAAAAAGATTAATTAAGCACTTTTATTACAGAATTCAGAATATCCTCGAATACAAGCTCTAATGATTATTAATGACAAGTTTGAACTAATGCAGTGGAAATAAACTAAATAAGCAAACTAAGCAAATAAGGGATATCACATCTCCAATGAACACCACAGGCAAAGCTGACGGCAGACACGACCTAGAACTCCACATTATCATCGTTATACTCCCAATCCTAACCTCCAACTGATGGTGGGGGAACTGCAAGAGTGAGTACATGTCATACTCAGCAAGTGTAGAAAGTATGACATGTAGCTGATTCAAATGACAAATATAATAAAGTCTAAGTGATGAAAAGCACATTAAAACATTTGAAAAGAAATATATTGTATATATGTGATGTAAGCCCATCATAAACCATGTAGTTATGATAATAACAATCCATATTCTATATCCATGACCTTTATACAGATTTCACAATTACCATTCATCATATCCATTACCATAATTCAATTCATAACTAGCCATAACCATATTACCAACCAAAACCATAACCATCCCGATACCAAAACATCCCAATACCATAATCCTTCTAATCATGTAGGTCATCCAGGTGCTCTTAACCGGGAGCACGTATATCATAATAGTTTTAATACTGTGTAGAGGTTGTACAACTTTACCCACGGGTTTGTGATTTCATCACCTATCGGCGACTAAAGAAAACCTCCATTATGCGAAAACACTGCCATAGGTGTATGGCCAAGAGATTAGAAAATAGCCTTTACAAAGGGACTACTAGCATGTACGGACCCATTGAGGTTTCACCGGTGTTGATTGGAGTTGTGCTATACCCTTATGCTTATATTGCTTAGCTGCTTAGTTTGCTATTTTTAGTTTATTTTCACTGCATTAGTTCAACTTGTCATCATTATTCATTAGAGCTTGTATTCGAGGATATTCTGAATTATGTAATAAAAGTACTTAATTAATCTTGTTATGTGGTAATTTTCTGTATATCCTTTTGTGAATGCACTCGTGTATGTGTGTTGAACGTCATGGGCACACATATGCGTTCACTTGGTTCATTTTTGGAATCGGTTGTCAAAGGAGGGTATGTTCCTGGCCTGGGAGTTGACCGATGAGGACGTCGGTGTTCTAAGGGGGGAGGATTGTGACATCCTACTTGGAATGGATTGGCTACAGAAGCACGATGGAGCAATTCAGTGTGTCACCAAGACCATGAAACTGACAATGATGAGGGAGTCAATCTTGAAATTAATGCGTCACAGTAAAACATCGAAGGACATAACGCTACATATTCAGCTATATGTTCAACAACCTAGCGTTGTGTGATGTGTGCCAATGAGTGAAAGCTAGACATCAAAGGTCAGCTGGATTATCGCAGCGATTGAAGATTCCGGAATGGAAGTGGGAAGACATCAGTATGGACATTATAGTTGGATTACCGCGAACCTAGTCTGGTTATTACTCCATATGGGTGATTGTGGATCGTTTGACCAAATAATCTCACTTTATTCCCATCAAGATGACCTTTAATGGAGAGAAATTGATGGAACTATATATGGAAAGAATTGTATGTTTGCATGGAGTTCCAAAGAGAATAGTGTCGGATAGATGTTCTCAATTTACCTCCAGGTTCTGACAAAAGTTGCATGAAGCATTGGGAACAAGATTGAATTTCAGCTCAACATGTCACCCTCAAACGGATGGACAAACTGAGAGAACCGATCAGATTTTGGAGGACATGTTAAGAGTTTGTGCTTTTTAAAGCACGGGAAAAGTTGGGACAAGAGCTTGCCATACGCAGAATTTTCATATAACAATAGTTACCAAGCAAGTTTGAAGATGTCACCATATGAAGCACTATATGGAAGGAAGTGTAGGACGCCTTTGTTCTGGAATGAGACAGGAGAAAATCAAGTATTTGGATCGGATATGTTGCAAGAAGGTGAGAAACAAGTTCAGATTATTTGTGAAAACTTGAGGGCTGCTCAATCAAGGCAAAAAGGCTATGTGAACAATAGGAGAAAGAAACTAGCCTTTGAAATAGGAGATTTTGTTTACCTCAAGGTGTCATTAATGAGGGGTCATATGAGGTTTAATAAAAGAGGCAAGCTAGCACCTCGTTACATTGGACCGTTCAAGATTGTACACAAAAGAGAAGATGTGGAGTATAAGCTGGAGATGCCTGCACATCTTTTCGATGTTGATGATGTGTTTCATGTTTCCCAGCTCAAGAAGTGTTTAAGGGTACCGTAAGAACAAGTGCCAATGGATGATTGGAATTAGAGGCAGATTTGACTTACGCCGAGCAACCGGTCAAAATCTTGGAAACCAAGGAGAGGGTCACGAGAAACAAGGTTATTCGATGGTGCAAAGTTCAATGAAAGCATCACACAGAATCGGAAGCAACATGGGAGTTGGAGGATGATCTCAAGAAGGAATTTCCCTCTCTTTTCTCTTTCGCGTCGAATCTCGAGGGCGAGATTCATTTTAAGGGGGGTAGGTTTGTAACACCCTCATTTTCATCCATCATGCATTGCCTACTTTAATATACATGTTTAATGTTAAGAAACATAAAAATAAATAAGTTTAAAATGACTTTAGAGTAAAACCACACTTAAGAATTCTGGGATGTGCAGACTAGTCTAATTTTGCTGCCGATTAGTCTGATTTCTATCTGAACTTGCTCGGACATGTCTGTTTTAGTGCGGAGTATTCCGGTTTTTGCCTCTGAACATTTCCGGACTTGTCTGGTCCTATGCGGACTAGTCCGGTATTCCAATTTATTGGAGATTTTGTGAAGTCCCTAGACTTGTTCGGACTTGTTTGGTTTTGGTCAGACTTGTCCGTTTTTCTCTAACCAAGTTCAAACTTGTCGAATATAGTCTGGACTTGTCCGTTTTCGCCTCTGCCAAACTTTGGACCAGTCCGGCTTTTGCAAACTTGTCCAGTAAGTCGCGATTCTGAGTAGATCTTTTTTCTTTTTTACGACTTGTTTTTGGGTTTTACCTTAAGTGGGCCTAAGGACGTCGTGTCTAACTCTTTTTGGAGCCCATGTGGGACCCCAAACCGGCCTCAACCCTTCCCAAAGTCAAAATCTATCAAACCCTAGCCTCCACCTCTATATAAACAACACCACCCCTTGAGTTAACATCCTTTTGCCTCAATTGAATTCCACAAAATCCTAGTTCATGGAGAGCCACCATCAAGGAGGGAGAAGGAGATCCTGAGCAAGAAGAAGAAGAAGAGGAGAAAACGAAAGAGGATCAAGATCTCCACCAAGTTTTCGTTGTTCATCAACAATCCTCCATCAAGATCTCATCAAACCTAGATCTTCAAGATCCAAGTGTTGCCTCCAAAACTCTTGATTTTTTGGAGTCCTAAACATCTGATATACCTTATCTTTCCTATTTCTCACATGAATTCAATCAAAATTCTCTAAACTCACGTCGATCTAGAAAACCCTAAACCGCTGTTCCTGCGAAGGGCAGACTAGTTCGGTCCTACTGCAAACTTGTCCGATTTTGCAATCTATTTCCTACTAAATTAAATCTAAATTGGTTCGAATCAATTTCAAACCTGTATAAACTTGTTAAAAGCTATTAGAACTAATTAGTAAATAATATTCAAAACAACTCATTAACTAGTTTTGCTTCGCATTTGCATTAATCATGCATGTCATGTCATATTGAGTAATATACGGGCACTTATTTATTGTGATTCTTGTCTTGTATGTTTGCTGTGCGGTTTAGACGGATTTGCACTAGAGATTGCCGCGGAGGATCTCCAACACCAAGAGTTTGATGTCTTTGATCCTAATCAAGCCCAAGATCAAGGCAAGTGTCTTTGAACATATTGATCCTATTCTGACAATAAATGTTTTGTTTGCAAACTGCATGCTTGTGTCAATTTGATGGGAATCCTATGATAGGAAGTTTACTAGCTTTGTTTGACCACCCCTGTCACCTGGAGTCGTGGTAGAGTCGGGAAGGGTTTTTTACCTGTGCTTCGCTTAATTAATTGGGATGGGAAAATAACTATACTACTTAATTATGCATTAATAAGATTATTGTTAACACGAACTGGTTAACATGATGTGGTAATGGGCGATCTAAGCAAGCGTGGTATGTGGATGGATTGGATGCTATGGTGGTTTTGCTTGCTTTAGATCTAAGGATCAGTTCGTGGAGCTATCATCCAGGATTTACAGTGCCACCACGAGGCCAGGTATGGGTGCGGCGTAGCTGATTAATTAGGGTATTACTAGTATTGCATGGATCATTTGGCGCACCGAGGAAGGGGAGACGTATTGGGTTTGGATATGGTTGGCGGGACTCCCTGGAATCTGAATGGCACAAGAGGGGGCCCTTGGTTGGAGATGTGCTCAGTTGGAGACATCGCCACCGGTGAAACCTCAGTGGGTCCGTACATGGTAGTAGTCCCTTTGTAAAAACTATTTTGTGATCTCTTGGCCGCACACCTAAGGAAGTGTGAGATGGCATAGTTGAGATTCTATAGTCATTGAAAGGATATGAAATTACAAACACGTGGGTAAAGTGGTACAACTCTTACAGAGTGTGTCTAAAACTATCATGATAGTCGTGCTCCCGGTTATGAGCAACCTGGACCCTCACATGATTAGGGGGAACTTGGGATTTGGGATGTTTTGGTACTGGTTACGGTTGGTAATATGCTTATGGCTGGTGTTATGGTTTATGTCAATGGATATGGTTATTGGTAATGGTGAAATCTGGTATATGAATGATGGTAATGAAATACGGCCTGGTATTATGATATGTACATGGTTTATGATGGGTTTACTTCACATACATATAATATATTGCTATTCAAATGTTTTGATGTACTTTTCAGCACTTAGCCATTATTAAATTCGTCATTTGAATAAGCTACATGTCACAATTTCCACACTTGCTGAGTATGACATATACTCACCCTTGCAATTCCCCCGCAAACAGTTGCAGGTCAGGATTGGGAGTATAATGATGATAATGCGGAGTTCTAGGTTGTGTCTGCCTTTAGTTATGCATGTGGTGTTGATTGGAGTTGCGCTATACCTTTATGCTTATGTTGCTTAGCTGCTTAGTTTGCTATATTTAGTTTATTTCCGCTGCATTAGATCAACTTGTCATCATTATTCATTATGTTAATTAATCTTGTTATGTGGTAATTTTCTGTATATCCTTTTGTGAATGCACTCATGTATGTGTGTTAAACGTCTTGAGCACACGTATGCGTTCACTTGGTTCATTTTTGGGACCGGGTGTCACACTGGAGGCTAGGGTTTGATGGAATTCGAGTTTGGGAGTGTAGAGGCCGGTGTGGGGTCCCACATGGGCTCCAAAAAGACAAGACATACTTAGGCCCACTTAAGGTAAAAACCAAAAACACATCGTGAAACAAAAGATCAACTCTGAATCGTGATTTATCGGACAAGTTCGAAAAGGGTCGGACTAGTCTGAAGATTGACAAAGGCAAAAACGGACAAGTCCGAACTTGGTCAGAGGGGAATCAGACAAGTCTGGCCAAAACCAGACAAGTCCGATTTTAGTCAAGGGAAAACGGACAAGTCCGCTGGAATACCAGACAAGTCCGAACAAGTCCAGGGACTTAGCAAAATTTAAAGGATTCCTAGAATACCAAACTAGTCCGCAATGGACCGGACAAGTCCGAAACTGTACAGAGAGAAAAACAGACTAGTCCATTGCAAAAGCGGACTAGTCCGACGGAGGTCAGAGAGAAATCGGACTAGTCCGCACCAAAAATGACTAGTTTGCACTTTCTAGAATTCTTAAGTGCGGTTTTGCTTTAAATTCATTTTAAACTTGTTCTTTTTACGTGGATTAATGTTAGACATGTATTATAATGTATGCAATGCATGATGGATGAAAATGATGATGTTACAAACCTACCCCCCTTAAAATGAATCTCGCCCTCGAGATTCGACATGAAAGAGAAAAGATAGGGAAATTCCTTATTGAGATCATCCTACAGCTCTCATGTTGCTTCCGATTCTTTAAGATGCTTCCATTAAACTTTACACCATCTAATAATCTTGTTCTTGGTGACTCTCTCCTTGGTTTCCAAGATTTTGACCAGTTGTTCGGCATAAGTCAAATATGCCTCTAGTTCCAATTCTTTCACTAGCACTTCTTCTTCCAGCACTCTCAAACACTTCTTGAGCTGGGAAACATGAAACACATCATGTACATCTGACAATTGAGATGGCATCTCCAACTTATATGCCACTTCTCCTCTTTTGTCAAAAATCTTGAATGGCCCAATGTATCGAGGTGCTAGCTTGCCCCTGATATTAAACCTCTTATGACCTCTCATTGGTGACATCTTGAGGTAGACAAAATCTCCTACTTAAAATGCTAGTTTCCTTCTTCTATTGTCCGCGTAGACTATTTCCCATGATTGAGCAGCCCTCAACTTTTCACGAGTAATTTGGACATGCTTCTCAGCTTCTTGCAACATATCAGGTCCAAATACTTGGTTCTCCCGTGTCTCATTCCAGAACAATGGTGTCCTACACTTCCTCTCGTACAATGCTTCAAAATGTGACATCTTCAAGCTTGCTTGATAACTATTGTTATATGAAAATTCTGCATGTGGCAAGCTCTTGTCCCAACTTCATCCATTCTTCAAGGCACAAGCTCATAACATATCTTATAAAATCTGATTGGTCCTCTCAGTTTGTCCATCCGTTTGAGGGTGATATGCTGAGCTGAAATTCATCTTTGTTCCCAATGCTTCATGTAGTTTCTCCCAGAACCTAGAGGTAAATTGAGAACCTCTATCTGATACTATCTTCTTTGGTACTCCATGTAAACACACAATGTGCTCCATATATAGCTCTGCCAGCTTCGCGGTGGTATAGGTGGTCTTGACAGGAATGAAATGAGCTGACTTAGTCAAACGATCCACAATAACTCAAATTGAGGCATAACCGGACCGAGTACGCGGTAAACCAACTATAATGTCCATCCTGATTTCTTCCCACTTCCATTCTGGAGCCTTTAATGGCTGCAATAATTTAGCTTGCCTTTGATGTTCTGCCTTGACTCGTTGGCACACATCACACAAAGCTACATATTCGGCTATGTCCTTTTTCATGCTAGCCCACCAATAATATGTCTTCAAGTCCTTGTACATCTTTGTACAACCGAGGTGAGTTGAGTACGGCAAGTCATGTGCTTCCTTTAATATTCTCTCCCGAATATGCTTCACATTAGGCACGACAATCCTTTTTCCAAGCCATAGAGTACCATGATCATCCTCATCAAACCTGAATTCTCTTCCCTCTTGGGTCCTTTCCTTGATTTCTTGGATTTCCTCATCCTTCATTTGAACCTCTCAAATTTCTTGCTCCAAGGTCGGATGTAACTCCATTATTCCCATCTCATTCACAAATCCAAGATTCAACCGTTCAAACTCCTTACACAACTCGCATAGCAATTCTCGAACCGTGAGTTGGTGACTTACTCATTTTCTACTCAAAGCATCGGCCACTACATTGGCTTTTCCCGGATGATAAATGATTCCAAAATCATAATCCTTGATGAGCTCCAACCTGTAGGATCGAAGAGCATGTGAAAAGCTACCATAGGGGGGGTGAATGGTAGATTTAAAAATCTCACGCAGCGAAAGCACTTAAATCCCAACCCCTTCAGTAGAAAAATGATCTGTTAAAGAAATCATGTGTGAGACTAATCTAAACGTTTTTCACCAAGACAAAAGTGATATATATCAGAGAGAATCAAGTCACGAAGAAAAAACAAGAATAATCACTCAAATCCATCAAGAGAAACTCAAGTTATGATCGAAAGATCGAACAAAGGTCAATCTGTCCTACCCGAGAAAAACAGTTCTGGAACGCTGCAAAGAAACTCGTGTAGATCAGAAACCAGAAATCCAATGACCGTGAAATTTTGACATATAATAGATAATCAAGTTTTGAAGACAACCCAAAAAGAATCACGTCAATTGGATCTGTAAACTTGAGTTATGATAAAACCACCAACGAAAGATAGTGCTGTCCAGAAACTTGACGAGTAAAACTTATCTAGAACAAATCGGACGAACAAGACACAAAAGTTCCTTCAAACTACAAATTTTATTCAATAGAACACAAGAGGAACAGCCCCAAAGTCATGCACCACGAGCTCTGGCCTCCCTTGCTTATATAGCCAGCTCGAAAGGCAACTCAACTCAAATCAGAACCCTAATCCTACTCCGTTCACGAATCGAAACTTTCCATAACTGCTTAGAACTCTTCTATACGCAGATAGAAGCAATCTTAAGACTTCCAAACACCTTAGGAACATATCCCACATTTATAAAACAACTCAAATTCGTGACCCACACGATATCCTATCATAACCAACTCAAATCTTTCCATATTTGAGTCAAACCCAACTCAGCCGCAGCCTGAGTCCATAACCTAGTCGGTTGGACCTTTTCAACCAATTATTTATGTCCACATCTCTTCATCACACCTCGGAACCATGTAGCCACGTCCATGCACTCCTTGCACACGTGCAAACATCTTCCAACGACATCCATGATACATTCATATGCATTGTTCTTGATTCAAACACGCGGCTCAACATCCTGATGAACTCAACCACAATTCCTCCTGAACTTGGATGTTGAATCTCATCTTCTCCCTAAGAATAGTTCAATGGATCCCATCACAAACCATGTCTTGAACTCAAGAAACACCTGTACATGAATAAACAACCAATCCGTACGAGCCCAAGTCCGCGACTTGACTCAAGTTAGTTCCGAACACAACACCTTACGTGAGCAACTCACATAAGCATGTCGCAAAGCATATCAAAACGATATCAGCCATTTCAACCAAAACGCACCAAAAACATAGTAAATGAATACTAATCAAAGTTTTCGTAGATGTATAGCAAGTTCGAAACATTTCACATGAAAATTTGGAACATTACGATCAAGCTCCGAACCTTGACAAAGCTAACCGGAGCTTGAGCTGGAGCTTACCAAAGCTAGTACAACCTAGCGCCGGAGCTTACTAAAGCTAGTACATCCTAGCACCAGAGCTTACCAAAGCTAGTCGGACCTAGCGCTGGAGCTAACCAAAACTAGTCGGAACTAGTCATCCCAAAATCGGAGCTAACCAACAAAAGTCGGACCTATCAAAACATACCATAGCTTATCAAAGACATGCCGGAGCTAAAGACAAAACTCACCGGAACTACTCAAAAACATGTCGGACCTAGACAAAGAAAGTCGGACCCTTTGTCGGGCCTTGCAGAAGCTCGGAGCTAGAGTCGGACCTTGCTAAAAAGATTTTATTGCAGCATTCAAAACTTTTATTGTCAAAGCCAATATATTCAGCACACATTGGTCTCACAATCTCCCCCTTGATGAATGCATTGGCAACACCATTTAAATCCGAACATTGTCATGAAAAGTTTTGAGAACAATTTTCCCCCTTTTTGAAAATCAAATGAGATAGAAATAAATTTACCCCCCTATACATATTTCTCCCCCTTGTATAATTCACCATATTATCTCTTCCCCTTTGACAATGTATTCAGCAAGGTTCAAAAGAGAAATTTTAATTTTTATGAGCATATTATAACATATACATATAAAACAAAGCTCATCCAAGTCATACTATCAAGTAACTTACACTATCACAACAATGAGATACATAAAGTAGTGTAAGGCATGCTAGAGATCAAATGTAATTTTCAATTTAAGCAAGTCATGATCTAACAAACTTAACTCCTTCAATACTTGAAAGCATGACACTTGTTGCTGCATTTTATTATTTTTCAAGGCACAAATTTTGATCATATGATATTTGCAAGAGATTATATGCGCATCTGCCTTATTCTAACCAACCAAGCCAAGCCTATGTCATTTGACAATCAGAAGCTTAAGGACATGGTTTTAGTCATACACAACTTATTCCAAGTTCATATCTATGTGCAACGATAAGCCATCTCAAAAGAAGTACGATGCATGCATATTCTCTTGATCTTTTCTCATTTTTATTTGATCATAAAAGCTCAACATGTGAGTTGATTACTTGATTAATTCTTTATGATTAAAAACAATCATGAGCATGCAACAAGTTCAAAATAGCAAGAAAGTTCAACCATGACCAGATTTAGTGTAATTAATTATTCCAATTACTAGACATGGCAAAAACTACAAAATGTATAACACGAGTAATGTAGTAAGAACTTTCAGCATGTAAAAGGAATCACAAAGTCATATATGTATGAAATACTATGCTCATATTATTTTACATTCAGATTCACACATAGACTTCTCAAGTTTCAAAAACTCCCTCTCAATTTAAGCCATGAGGATGCATAACCCCTATTTCACTACGAATGTAACAAAAACGAGTGAAATCCAAAGGTTTTGTAAAAATGTCAGCCAATTGTTGTTCGGTATCTACATGGTGAAGCACAATGTTTCCTTTTTCAACATTATTACAGAGAAATTGATACCTAATATCAATGTGCTTAGTTCTGGAATGTTGCACGGGGTTTTTAGCAATGCAAATGGCACTAGTGTTATCACAGAACAGTGGAACAATATCTAGATCAACCACATAGTCCTTAAGTGTTTGAGCAATCCAAATAATTTGTGAGCAAGCACTAGCAGCAGCTACATATTCAGATTTGGCTGTGGATTGTGCAACTGAATTTTGTTTTCTAGAGGAACAAGCAACAAGTGAATTACCAAGAAAATGACAAGCACCGGAAGTACCTTTCCTATCAATCCTACAACCTCCAAAATCAGCTTCGGAAAAAGCTTTCAAAGTAACGGTTGAGGAAGAAGGAAGAAAAATGCCAAATTCTTGAGTTCTATGTAAGTCCCTAAGAATCCTTTTGACGACTTGACGATGTGAAGCACGCGGGGAGGCTTGAAACCGTGCACAAAGACATACGATGAATTGTATGTCTAGTCTTGATGCCGTGAGATACAAAAGTGATCCGATCATGCTTCTATATTCTTTTTGATCCACGGGTTCACCATCTTCATCGAGTTCAAGTGTTGTTGCTGTTCCCATTGGTGTCCGTGTTGAAGTGCCTTAGGAGGTCTTTTGTATACTTCGTTTGATGCACAAAGGTACCCTCCTTGGTTTGCTTGATTTTCAGCCCCCAAAAGTACGTGAGTTCTCTCATCATACTCATCTCAAATTCTGAACTCATCATAGTTGGATCGTGTGACTCGTTCGTGCAAGCTTCCAATTATCTATTGCGGGGGATGATCTTTGTAAAACCGTAGGGGAATAGATGTCTCACAAGCTTCTTCTTCTTTATGTTCATCACAAATCAATGAGCTCGTGACTTGAGGATGATTTGAATCAGCATTGATGGTTGTCGGTGCTGGTTGAGAATTAACATCCGGAGCTGAACCAAAGTCTTTAGCTGCTGAATTTTCGGGCAGCAGCTCCAATTCTTCCTCATCTTCAACGAAAATGCTCTCTCCCTGCGGATATGGATCTCGGCCTGCAATGTTTGAGCTAGTACCTGGGCTAGCTTCATCAAAAGACACTTCACAAGTCTTCACAATTTTGTTAGTGTCAAGTAAAAGCACACGGTAGCCTCTAGTATGAGATTGATAACCAAGAAACATGCCATCAATGGATCTAGGTTCAAATTTATCAAGATTACCATGTTTCTTAACAGAGCATGTGCAACCAAAGACCCGAAAGTACTTAACACTAGGCCTATGTCCAAACTGGAGCTCATATGGTGTTTTACCTAGCTTAGCGCGCAAGAAAACACGATTTGAGACATAACAAGCGGTTGCAATCGCATCAGCCCAAAATTTCCTAGGAGTTTGATATTCATCAAGCATAGTCCTAGCCATCGCAACTAAGGTTCTGTTCTTTCTTTCTACAACACCGTTTTGTTGAGGTACATATGGTGAAGAAAATTGATGATCTATTCCATTTTCAGCACAAAAGTGATCAAAAGATTGATTTTTAAATTCAGTTCCGTTATCACTTCTAATTGCTTTTAAAGATCTTGGGTGATCAATTGATAATCTAAGAATAAAGTTCTAATGTGATTAAAAGCTTCACTATTAGATGCCATAAATTAAACCCAAGAGTATCTAGAATAATCATCAACAATAACAAGAACATACCATTTACCTTCGAAGGATTGAACACATGAAGGTCCTACGGTTTCAAGGTGCAAAAGTTGACCCGGTTCAGTTGTCATGATCATTGTGAGAGGAGTATATGAACCTGCAACCATTTTAGCATGTATACAAGAAGAGCACACAATTTCTTTGTCCCCTTTAAGCTTAGGCAGCCCACGTATGCGATCCAGAGCACTAACACGCGTTAGGTGATCAAAGCCTACGTGACCAAGACTACGATGCCAAATATATAAGTCCTTTGAATCATTAGCAACTAGACACCTATGATTAGAGGAAGACATATCAAAATCAGCTTTAAAAACTCTTCCAAACCGAGACACATTAAAAATAAACTCACTATTTGAACCTACAACTTTGCAGCAATTTTTATTAAAAATAATTTGCAAATTTTCTTCTAGCAATTGTGAAACAGAAAGCAAGTTGTATTTCAAATTTTTGACAAGTGCCACATCCTACAAAGTGTAGTGATCATTTACTCTAACCGAACCCTTAGCAATTATAGGAGTTGAAGAATTATCAACAAAAGTAACATTCTCTACATGTGACACAAAAGAGAGGGAGGAGAACTATTCTTTGTTACCGGTCATGTGGCGTGAGCAACCTGAATCCACAATCCAAATATTCTCCTTCCTCAAGCATGTAACCTACATAGAAGCACAATACGTCAATGACTCAATATTGAGGTTAGTCAAAAAGCATTTAGGAATCTAGTACTGAGTCACACAACGTGCAGCAGGAAAAACACGCGAAAGCTGATCAAGATCAAGTCTGGAGGATGCAGAACACAACAGTGACAACGATGAGGTATGTTCTACCTGTAATGAAATGTGTGATGCAATTTCTTGTGCAACTATTATTGTTAATAAAAAGGACAAAAAGCTTAGGGATAATGCTGCTAAAATTGAATCACTAGAATCTGAAATCAACCATTTGAAAACCTTGATTCCTAGTGATGATTCTTGTCCCTCATGTGATTTAATCTATGAACAATTGTCCACATTAAGAACTGCACATTCCTCTACTCTAGATAGACTCGAAATTGAAATTGAAAAGAAAAAAAAAGCTTACTGCACTTGACATTGGAAAACTTAAAAGATGCTTCTTGTTCTACAATTGATTTGCATTGTTCTAGTTGTGATGATCTTGAAAAGAAACTAAAAGACGCTATGAATGAAATTTCAATATTGAATAATGGTTTACGTTCTCATGAAGTTAAATATTGTTCCAAATGCAAATTAAAAGGAAAAACTTCATGTGAAAATTGCCTTGATCTGTCCAATAAACTTAATAACATCCATAGGACATTAGATCGGTTTTGTAATGGAATAAGAACCTAAACTTGCTGCTGAAGTCTTCCAAATCTTGCAATGATAAAACTAGTTTAGGTTTCGATTCTCATGCTCATGCTAAGGCACATCCACCTAAAATTGTAAAGTCATTAGGAAGTGGTTTGATTCATACAGTTCCTAAACAAAAAGAAGTGGTTTTCAAATCTGCTGGAGTGTTGTCTCATTCGGTAGACATGAACACAAAGTTAAATTTCATTGTACCTACTGTGGTAGAGATGGTCATGTCATAGATTTTTGTTATAGAATAGCTAAACAACAGAAAAGGGAAAGAATGATTGCTATATCTTATAACTTCATGCAAAATTTGCTGCACATATTAAACCGAATGCCAGGAATATGCAACCTGCTGTTATGAGTCAAAAACATTCAATGTTTACCTCCGGACCTTCTGTTTTTGACTCCGGAGCTACTGATTTTTGTGTTATACAAGTAACACCTTATAGGTCAGTAGTTAAGAATAAAAAACCTCAGACTTTGACTCATAAACCTGCTATTTTATTGATCTTGTTTTGCCCGCCATGAAGCATAAGTTGGCCAAATCATCTTCATCTTTGTCACTTCCAATGTCCACGTCGCTTGAGCCAAGTTCCTGGAGTGCGGAGATAAAACCGTTCACTAGTTGGCGACCTGTAAAGCCCTTCTTCTTCTTCTTCTTATCATTTGTTGAGGAGTGCTTCGTCCTTGATTATTTTTTCTTTTTGGGAAGTAGAACCTGAAAGGTTAGGGCATTTTGTACGAAAGTGTCCTATCTTACCACATTCGAAGCATAGTTGAGGTCTGGAGCTTCCTCTCCTTCAAGTTCTCACATTTTACAATGCTTTTGAGAACCTAGTAGAGAGAAGTGCTAGCTCCTCCTTTGGAAATTCCTCAATCTGCTCCAGGGTTAGTGAGGACAACAAAGCAAGAGTATTGCAATATGATGATTGGCCGGAGCTAGGCATATCATGTTGTGAGACAAATTCAATAGACATAATTGGGTTCTTACGTGATAAGATGTCAATTTCATGAGTTTTGAGTTTAGAGTAAAGCACATCTAAAGTAAGTGTACTCACGATAGTAGATTCACGAATAGATGTAACTTTCATCTCCCAGATTGACATGTCTAATGCACTAAGAAGTTGCCTAGCATTTTCAGCATCAGAAAAATTAATGTTGACACTACGCAAATTACTGAGAATTTTTTTAAAGCGAGCAAAGAGATCATCGATGGACTCACCGGGTTGCATCTCGAAGCGCATATATTCTTTCTTGAACATGTTTCCTTAGCTCCTTAATCGTGTTAGATCCTTCGTGATAGTCACAAGTGATCTCCATACATCGTATGCCGATCGGAGATGTGCAACGCGGGCGAAGTCGCTCTGAGTGAGTCCTTGGATGATCAAGTTTCGGGCTTTCTTGTTGTTGTCTACGTCCCGTAGGTTTGTATTCATAACTTGATCATTAGGTGGCACTTCGTAAGGCTTCTACACCTTCTCCCATATTGCGAATTCTTGCGCCTGGATGAAAGACTCCATGCGTGCCTTCCAAACTTGAAAATCAATACCAGCAAACACACAAGGTTTGTTGGAGTATTTCTCCATGATGATTAGTCAAAAACACATGCAAATCACAATGATTGGAGCACCGTTGCTCTGATACCAATCGTAGGATCGAAGAGAACTTGAAAAGCTACCATAGGGCGGTGAATGGTAGATTTAAAAATCTTACGCAGCGGAAACAATTAAATCCCAACCCCTTCGGCCGAAAAACGATCTGTTAAAGAAATCGTGTGTGAGACTAATCTAAATGTGTTTCACTGGGAAAAAAGTGATATATACCAGAGAGAATCAAGTCACGAAGAAAACACAAGAAGAATCACTCAAATCCGTCGAGGGAAACTCAAATTATGATTGAAAGATCGAACAAAGGTCAATCTGTCCTACCCGAGAAAAACAGTTCTAGAACGCTGCAAAGAAACTCGTGTAGATCAGAAACCACAAATCCAATGACCGTAAAATTTTGACAGATTATATATAACAAAGTTATAAAGACAACCCAAAAAGAACCACGTCAATTGGATCTGTAAAACTTGAGTTATGATAAAACCACCAACGAAAGGTAGTGCTGTCCAGAAACTCGACGAGTAAAACTTGTCTGGAACAAGTCGGACGAACAAGGCACAAAAGTTCCTTCAAACTACAAATTTTATTCAAAATAACACAAGAGGAACAGCGCCAAAGTCGTGCACCACGAGCTCTGGCCTCCCTTGCTTATATAACCAGCTCGAAAGCCAACTCAACTCAAATCAGGACCCTAATCCTACTGCGTTCATGAATCGAAACTTTCCATAACTGCTTAGGACTCTTCTATACACAGATAGAAGCAATCTTAATACTTCCAAGCACCTTAGGAACGTATCCCACATTCCTAAAAAACTCAAATTCGTGACCCACACGAAATCCTATCATAACCAACTCAAATCTCTCAATATTTGAGTCAAACCCGACTCAGCCGCAGCCTGAGTCCATAACCTAGTCGATTGGACCTTTCCGACCAATTCTTTGCGTCCACATCTCTTCATCATGCCTCGGAACCATGTATACACGTCCATGCACTCCTTGCACACGTGCAAACATCTTCTAATGACGTCCACGATACCTTCATATGCATTGTTCTTGATTCAAACATGCTGCGCAACCTCCCGATCAACTCAACAACATTTCCTCCTAAACTTGGTTGTTCAACCTCATCTTCTCCCTAAGACTAGTTCAATGGATTCCATCACCAGCCATGTCTTGAACTCAAGCAACACCTGCACATGAATAAACAACCAATCCGTATGATCCCAAGTCCGCGACTTGACTCAAGTCAGTTCCGAACACAACACCTTACGTGAGCACCTCACATAAGCATGTTGCAAAGCATATCAAAATGATATCAGCCATATCAACCAAAACGCACCAAAAACTTAGTAAACGAATACTACTCAAACTTTTCATAGATGTATAGCAAGTTCAAAACATTTCACATCAAAATTTGAAACATTACGATCAAGCTCTGAACCTTGCCAAGGCTAACCGGAGCTTGAGCTGGAGCTTACCAAAGCTAGTACAACCTAGCGCCGGAGCTTACTAAAGCTAGTACATCCTAGCGCTAGAGCTTACCAAAGCTAGTTGGACCTAGCGCCGGAGCTAACCAAAACTAGTCAGAACTAGTCATCCCAAAAGTTGGAGCTAACCAACCAAAGTCGGACCTATAAAAACATACCGGAGCTTATTAAATACTTGCCGGAGCTAAAGACAAAACTCATCGGAGCTACCCAAAAGTATGTAGGACCTAGACAAAGAATGTTGGACCTTGCAGAAGCTCAGAGCTAGAGTCGAACCTTGCTAAAAAGATGTTATTGCAGCATTCAAAACTTTTATTGTCAAAGCCAATGTATTCAGCACACATAGGTCTCACACAACCATCTTCGTTGCCTCAAATTCAGGTCCGTTTGTGTGAATATGTACTTGAGACTCTTATGATCTGTATAAATTTCACACCTATGTCCAAGGATATAATGTCTCTAAATCTTCAATGCGTGTACCACGGCCGCAAGTTCCAAATCGTGCGTTGGATAATTCTTCTCATGTTTCTACAATTGCCTCGATGCATAGGCTACCACTTGACCTTATTGCATGAGCACACATCCAAGTCTTTGTCTTGATGCATCAAAATAATTATCAAAACTCTTGCTCATGTCTGGCAATATTAAAACTTGGGTTGTGGTTAACCTTTTCTTCAACTCCTCAAAACTTTCTTGACAAGCTTGAGTCCATTGGGAAGCTTTTCCCTTCATTAGAAACACTGTCATGGGCTTGGCTCTTTTGGAAAAGTCCTTGATGAATCAACGGTAATATCTAGCCATTCCAAGAAAACTCCTTATTTCCTAGACATTTTGTGGTAGTTCCCATTTCAACACGTCCCTCACCTTTTCGGGGTCAACCGATACTCCTCCTGAGATGATATGACCCAAAAATGACACCTCTTTCAAACAAAACTGACACTTACTGAACTTGGCATACAATTGATGCTCCCTCAGTTTCTACAATATAAGCCTCAAGTGTTCCTCATGTTCCTTTTAATCCTTCGAGTATATCATAATGTCATCGATGAAAACCACAACAAATTTGTCCAACTACTACATGAATACCTTATTCATGAGGTACATGAAGTAGGCAGGCACATTTGTCAATCCAAAAGACATCACGGTGTACTCATAAGATCCATACCATGTCCTGAAAGCTGTCTTTGGTATGTCCGATGGTCTAATATTTATTTAAAAGTATCTCGACCTCAAATCAATCTTGGATAAGACACATGCACCCTTCATCTGATCGAACAAATACTCTATGTGGGGCAAAGTGTACTTGTTCTTGATTGTCACCTCATTGAGAGCTCGGTAATCCACACACATCCTTTGTGATCCATCCTTCTTGTCCACAAATAGCACGGGCGCTCCCCGAGGTGAAGAGCTTGGGCGGAGAAAACCCTTCATTAGTTGCTCTCGAATCTGCTTCTTGAGCTCCACTAACTCCTTAGGAGGCATCCTATATGGACTCTTAGCTATACGTGCAGTTCCAGGTATTAATTCATTAACAAACTCAATGTCTCGATCAGGCGGCATACCTGGCAACTCGTCCAGAAACACATCCAATAATTCACACACCACCGGAATCTCCTCAATTGCGGCACCGTCCGTGTGGTTCAGCTCCAATTGCTTCGGTGTGTGTTGAGATGCTTCAAACTCTATGGTGATCCCTTCCTCACTGGTCAACATCACCTTCTTTGCGGCACATTCAATGACTCCATTGTGCTTCCTCAACTAGTTCATACCAAGTATAGTCTCCAATCTTTGAGAATCCAAAACAATGAGGTTGGCGAAGAAATCTACCCCCCTTATTCTAAGGCTTACTTTTGAACATACTATATTTGTCCTGATCTCTCCTCCAGGAGACTTAACCAATAGAGTAAACTTCATATGAGAGATAGGCAAACTATACTTGGCATCATATTTCGATCACTACAGGAAATGCGAACACTTACGTCGGCCGGCTTAACTTACGTCGGCCAGCCAACGAAAGTAGAATAACTTACGTTAGCCTAAGAAACCGACGTAAGTTAACTAACTTTCGTCGGCGGGCGACAAAAGTTAATAGACCGACAGCAATAAAATGAACTTTACATCGGCCAGAACCCCAAGCCAACATGAATAAATCGGCCGACGTAAGTTAAGCCTAACTTACGTCAGCCTCGAGGACGACCGATGTAAGTAACTCTGGCCAATGTCATTAGCTTACTTAGCCGACATAAGTTATGGATTTTAACCTACCCCGCACGCGCCTCTTCTTTTCCTTACCCGCACGCTGCTTCTTCTTTCCCCGCTGCCTCACCCGACGCCGCCGCCACCGCGCACGCCGCCGTCCGACACCATCGCCGCCATGTATGAGTCCTCCCCCACTCCTCCTCCCCCGACTCCCCCTCCCTGACCACCGCCGGCCTACCCCCCCCCCCCCCCCCCACTCGCCCCCTTCCCGAGCGCTGCTCGCCCTCCCCGAACATCGCCGGCTGTTAAAATTAGAAATTTAATTGAATTAAATTGTTTAAATTATGCTTAAATTGCTTAATTGTTTATCTGATTATGATTAATTTACTTATTGTAGATTATGTTTATTTAATTATGCTTAAGTGGTTAAGTTTCATAATTATGCTTAATTTGCTTAGTGTAGATTATGCTTAATTAGTGTAGTATAGATTATGCTTAATTGATTTCATTATGCGCCAAGCTCGACCGCCGTGGATAGGGCGAAGATGGGGGCCGCCGGCCGTCGAACCGCTGTGGTGCCGGTGGTGCGATTGGGGCACCGAGCTTGGGCGCCATGGGGAGGGCGGCGTCAGGAGCGCCTGGCTGTCAGGGCACATAGGTTCTGTCGTGGCTATAGATGGCCAATGAGTTGTGTCAGGCCGGCTAGGCCTGACCCCGGCCGGGCTCGTACCTGAAAATATTAAGCCCAGCACGGCCCGCAAATTTGTTGTGCCGGGTCGGGATGGCATGAGAGGCCGAAAGTCAAGGCCAAGCACGACGGATCCCATTTTCCCCTGTCGGGCCATGCCGGACCCGTTCGCGGGCTGAGCGTGCTGTGCCGGCCCGAAGCCTGGCCGAGCCGTGGTCACCTCCTCGCGCCTCATTTCCTCCTCCACAGCTTCTTTGCCAACAGTTTCATCGGGTCGTCGTAGACCTACCGGGGTCCTCGCCTCGCCTCCTCTGGCCGGGAGTCTAGGAGTCGTCGCTCGCCGGGCTCGCCTCGCATCCGCGTAGATTCAGGGAAGAATCGGGCTGGGTGTCGCAGAAGGCGGGCGGCGGCCGACGACTCAATACGAGGCGAGGGAGCCAAGGGCGGCCGAGCGGGGTTCGGGGGACTCGACGGTCGAGGAGGAGAGAGAAGGGCTGGGGACGGGCGGGATTCGAAATGTGGCGCTCAAAGTGTCGAACGGGGTGCTAGGTGTGGGGGCGGCGACCGAATAGGAGGAGTGGGAGGTGTTGTAGGGTTTGGAATTTCATGTTACTACTTTTATATGCTAAGTGAGCTAAATGGGTTGTGGTCGGGCCGGGCCGGGTCAGTCAGGCTCATCGGGCCACATTGACGGACCAATCAGGCCACTCTTAACCGGGTCGTGCTGGGCTAGCCCGACGGGCTTGAGGTTAAGCCCGAGCACGGTCCGTGTCGGGCTTCAGGCTGGCCCGGTCCCGATTTTTTCGTGTCAGGCCATGCTCATGTTGTGCTTTTTATCGTGCTTCGGGCCGGCCCGTTTGGCCCGGCCCATTTGGCCATCTATAGTCATGGTCCATTTAGTGTGAACTTAAAGTATGCGACTAAATCACTGCGCGTGTGTATGGCGGACCTCGACGGACCCAATTCACTGTCTCTCTCATTATTTTCTCTATCGTTTATAAATTTACGATAAACTAACAGTAATTTTGTCTGGCTTTAAATTGCGGAGTCAAACATGGGCGAAGGCCGCAATTTGATGATACTGGTTGGAAGAGCAGAAGTGGTGGTCACTCAGATGAGTGGTACACCAAGACAGAAGCTTTTTTGGAATGAGCTTTTTCGTTGTCAAATAGCGATAAGGCTCGGTGCCCATGTACAGAATGCGGAAACAGAACATTTTTGGACAAAGTGGATCTTACGATGCACTTGTGTTGAAACAGTTACATGTCACATTATGAGTTGTGGAACTTCCACAGCGAGATAGATTCTCTAGCTGTACAAGAAGTGCAAGCGGACGATGATGATGCCACGAAGGTTGATATGATGGATGAGATGCTGGAAGCTATACGACCAGAGCTTATAGAGGATCCTCAAACAGCAAAGGTTAAAGAGTTCTTCAAACTTCTCAAATATTTAGAAGAGCTGTTGCATGGAAACACTAAAATGACAATCCTCAATTTTGTGACTAGACTTATGGCAATTAAGTCTAAGTTCTTCTTTTCTAATAACTATTACAATGAGCTCATCAATTTGTTCAACGATGCCCTTCCACATCCCAACAATGTCCTAAAGTTATGTATAAGTCGAAGACAATTCTTTTCGGTCTCGGTATGAAGTACGAGAAGATTGATGTGTGTCCAGACAACTGCATGCTTTTCTGGAGGGAGCATGCCAATGAGAACAAATGTTTGAAATGTGGTCAATCAAGGTTTGTCGAAGTTGTTCGTAACGATGGTGATACTATGACGACAGAAGTCGCGCGTTAGCAGCTTGGTTACTTACCCGTGACATCAAGGTTGAAGCGGCTGTTCCTTAAAAAAAACGGCCAGACACATGAGATGACACAAAAAAGTGAGCATCAGAACAATGGAGTCATGACACACCCGTCCGATCGTGAGGCATGGAAGGCGCTGGACCGGTTTGACCCAGAATTCGGTCGTGAAGTGAGAAATGTTCGCATCGGGTTGGCGACAGATGGGTTCACACCATTCAGCACAAACGCTGCACCATACTCCTGTTGGCCCGTCTTTGTCATTCCGTACAATCTTCCACCGGATTTTCGCATGAAGAATGAGTTCATGTTTCTTAGCATCATCGTACCTGGGCTGGATCATCCTGGGTCACGTCTCAACGTGATTTTGAAACCATTGATCGAAGAGTTGAATATGTTGTGGACAGGAGTCAAAGCGTACGATTGCTACAGGAAGCAGAAATTCAACCTCCGAGCTGCTTATTTGTGGTCTGTCCCTGATTTTCCGACATATGGCATGCTTTCTAGTTGGAGCACTCATGGTCGGTTGACTTGTCCGATATGTGCCTCGGATACAGATTGCTTTCGCCTTACCCATGGAGGCAAGATATCTTACATCGATTGTCATAGACGTTGGCTGCCTCCGAATCACTTGTTTAGACAACAGAGGAATGTCTTCAGAAAGAACACCGTTGTCACTAAAAGACCACCAAAATGTCTTAACGGGTCAGAATATTCTGATATGTTGGACAAATTGGTGCCAGATGAAGGTCTTCCTGGATATTTGGAAGGTTACGGAGACAAACACAATTGGACTAACATATGTGGACTTTGGGAGCTACTGTATGTGAAGTCGTTGATTCTAAGGCGCAACATTGATGTCATGCATCAAGAGCGTAACATGGTCGAATGTATGATAAGCACATGCATGGACATGACATGCAAAACAAAAGACAATTTAAAGGCTCAAAAGGATCTCGTCGAGCTTTGTAACCGTCAAACTCTTGAGCTCTCCGAAAATTGTGGTAAACCACGCGCTTCTTTCTATCTTCGACCTAAAGAAAAGAAAGATGTTCTCGAATGGTTGCAAAGGTTGAAATTCTCAAATGGTTATGCAGCTAGTCTGAGACGAGCTGTGAATGTGAAAACGAGAAAGCTCATTAGGTTGAAGAGTCATGATTATCACATAATCATGGAAAGACTTCTGCCTGTTATGTTTCGAGGCTACTTTGACGATGCAGTGTGGAAAGTGTTAGCCGAGCTTAGCCACTTCTATAGGCAACTCTGTGCTAAAGAAATCACGCTAGAAATGATGACTAAGTTGGAGAAGGAGATTTTGGTACTTTTGTGTAAGATGGAAAAAAAATTCCCTTCAGGATTTTTCAATCCAATGCAACATCTCTTCATTCATCTTACGTTTGAAGCGAAAGTGGGCGGTCACGTGCAATATAGGTGTATGTATCATATTGAAAGATCACTCAAATATCTGAAACCAATGGTTGGTAATAGGGCAAGGGTTGAGGGTTGCATCGCCGAAGCTTTTACTCTTAACGAAGTAGGATACTTCTCAAGTGTTTGCTTTGCAGAGGAACACAATGTTAATACTTCGGTAATGCGGTACAATATGGATGAGCAACCTCCTTTTAGAGATCTCTCCAATTTTGCGACAAGAGGCACTACTGTTTATAGTTACACTTCCTACGACGTTAGCGAAAAAGAAAGGCGTGTTGCTTTCTTGTACATGAATATGGAAGAAATGGATGAATATTTCAAGTAAGTGTTTCTCCTACACTTATGCTTTTCACCATCTTTTCCAACACATGTATTCTAAAAGGTTCTCTTTTCATGTAGTATGTTCGACAAGCAAAATTGGAGACATAGACATCAACCCACGAGCAAGCAAATAGAACAGATTCGACGGGAAGGAATAAACAGGGTATCTAATTTTCTTTCCTGGTTTCGAGATCATGTAACGTTTTCTTGTTAACTTATCAATGTTAACAACGTTTTCTTATAACATAAGAATGCTTACGTTTTCTAATAACTTCATACCTTGGATAGTGTAAAAAAGATGCCAACGTCGATGAAGATTTGCAACAACTATCCTGTGGAGTAGTTAATGTTAGAAGCTATGATCGATATGACATCAACGGCTTTCGATTCCGTACAACCCAATCTGAATCTCTTCGTCCTCTCGCGGCAACATGTAATACCGGAGTTATGATGAGGGCAATAGATTTGCAAGAAAATGAAACTCAGTACTACAAAATTATTTAAAAAAAATCCTTGAATTCACTTTTGTCAGAAACAAGACAATTCGAGCAGTATTCTTTGACTGCAAATGGTTTGACTCCATTCGTGGAATTCAAGTAAACGAATTTGGCATGGTCGAAGTAAAACACATGGAACGGTTGAAAGGATTCAATTCATTAGTTCTTGCACACCAAGTAGAGGAAGTGTACTATCTACCTTATCCATGCAATAAATTAAAAGCTTGGTGGGTGGTACATAGGATGAATCCACGTGAGCGGTTATACGCTCCAGGAGATGATGATTACTATGAGGAAGTTGAGGCTGATGTGGTCTACCAAGAGGAAGAGTTGCCAGACTCCTTCTCAGCCGAGCCCGGTATAAGACTCGATGACTTAGTTAGAGACGCTCAAGATATCAATACTAGCACGAAAGCAGAAACAGAATCAGAATCGGAAATTGAAGATATCATTGACTTAGTTGAACCAGCTGATTTGCGCAAATGAAAACGATATTCGGAAGAAGAAGATCAATGTGCTCGTTTAAGGAGTAGGGTGCATGACAGTGATGTTGATGAATTTTGAAGTAACGTTTTATTCACTAACTTAACTTTAATTTTGTATATTATCTTTGCATATTAATCATTTATTCCTGGCAACAGGATGTCGTCAAAGGGGAAGGGGAAGCCAGTGAGAGGGTTTGAGACGCCATGAGACCCTTGCTCAGGGACCTCGTTACCTTCGAGCCGACATTCCCTCTTTCTGGGGCACGCTCCACCCTCAGTTCACGTGTGCATTCAGTGGACGTAGGTAAAATTTAGTTTACAATAAAGTTATTTTATAAATTGCAGTTGTTGATAATTATTTATTTTCAATCGTTTTATTTTGTGCAGTCTGACTCAAAGTCTTCTAAGTCCAAGTTAGAGGCTAGGGGGCCGCTGCAGGAGCCCGAGTCAGAGGTGGGGCCACTACAGGAGCCCTCTAGCGCTTGCCTACCTTCGGAGCCGGCTAGCGCTAGCCTTCCTCTGCTGCCGGCTACTGCTAGCCTTCCATTGGACTGAGGTGGTTTTGCAGAGCCTTCAGGGTCACAGGGCGCGGCATTGTCACAACAGAGGCGGCAGACGAGGAGGACCTACTATGCGGCTCCTTCTCCGGTTACTTCTCAGCGGACCACGATCTGTCCTGTCGAGGACAGGTAAAAATTGTATATAGTATATTAAATATTATATGTTGTTTTCCTTTACTTAATGATTTAATATATTTCGCAGATGTTGGTACGACTTTTCGTTCATGGGGGTCGAGAAACACCACAGGCAGGTTAACGATGTCTTGGGTGCTATCGTGAAGTTGCACTACCCCGGTGTCATTGATGGTTTCCCTGCCATGTCGTGGGATGACTACGCTCGTGTCTCTCACCCGGTCCACAGCACGGCTCAGGGAGCCGTGTGGCACGATTTTATGGTAAGTTTAACTATTTCATTTTCAACCCGTTTGAATTGTTAAGGCATATCACTTAAATGTTTGTTTCATAAAGTTGAGGTACCATGTAGAGGAACCGGGCATGGATGACCACGCAAGACGCGTGTTCCATTACAATGCTCGGAAGCTCACGACGGTGGCGTTGTCGAACGCCCGAATTCAGGCTGTCAACGCGTACTACAAGCAGCACCCCCGGGAGCAATTGCAGGAGCAACAAATGGGTCCATTTAGGAAAGTCTCCGACGTGTACATGGTAGATGAGCAGTACGCGGAGGTAATTTTTTAATATTGTTAAATATTTACAATATCTATGTATGTTAACTGCATCGATGAAAAATGAAATATGTGCAGGTTACAATTTCCTGGTTACAGGGTAACACCGAGGCGTACTTAGCTCTCTGTCGGTACTGGGCTAGCGACGCATTCATCAATAAGTCCACAAAGGCTAGACAATGCCGCATGGGGTCCGATAGCAAGCACAACTATGGCGGCGACGGCTACTTGCTTTTGGCTAAATGCATGGTAAGTAATTTTTCAATTTATTTATGTGTTCCTAATATATTTATCTCACTAACACGGCTATACAGGAACGAGAGATGGGTCATGAGCTGACCCCGACCCAGGTTTGGAAGAGAGGTCACAAGGGAAGTTATCCTTCTCAGTCAGGGAAGTGTAGTCAGGTCGCAGCCGACCGACTGGTAAGTTTTCAAAATTTATCAATTTCATTATAACTAATAGTATTATTGACATGCTTACAAGATTTCTTTGTTTTGTAGGCAAAGTACACGTAGGAGGTCGCAAAGATACACGGTGCGGATTACGATTGGGAAAGCGCGCCGATCAACCCCCAAGCTGTGTACGCGAGCGGAGGTGGGAAGCCCCATGGACGGTGAGTTCTTCATGTGTTTCATTTCTTTTTCAATTTATCTTCTTCTACTTAGTGTTTTCATTCTTTTGCAGGTTTACCATTTTTGATGGAGTTGTCGACTCGAGGTCGACGCGACCTTTGAGAGGCGCTTCATCGTTGCAGGCCTCGTCCGTTGGGAACACCAATGGTCGTCTCTCGCAGACTCAACTGGAGCTCCTCACCTTCAAGGAGACGCTGATGCAGACCGAGACAGAGCTGCAGAGGTCGAGAGTGGAGGCAAGGGAGGAGCAGCGGAGGACGGCCTTAATGGTGGCCCAGATGCAAGCAGCAGTGGCGGTAAGTAATTTAAAGTACCATAGTTAAATTTCATAGCATTTCAATAACATATATCTTCTAATATTTTGCAATGGCAGGCTCTTGCTCGACACAGCGGTCAAAATATCGAGATTCCTACGCTTCCACCACATCAGACACCGGAGCAGGTAATATATGTCTATCCCTCTTTCTGTTTTCTGTACACCATATTATTGTGAGTTTTAGCCTTAGTGTAGAATAGAATCTTGTTAGATGACTCTTAAGCTTTATAGACATGTATATATATTCCTATGTTGCTTTTCAAATTTAGGAATTAAGTCTGTTCAAAGTTCACAATTTTTTGTCTGGTTCAGGTAGCACATTACTCTTGTTCCAGTTTTGAACTCAAGTTTATAAATACCTCTGATCTAAATTTGGGGCAACAATGAATTACAAATTTGTAGAATAGATCCTTATCTTTTCGAAAATGCACAACAATGGCCTACAAGAGTTTTCTATGAAGAGATATGGCAAAAATACAGCTGCTGGTTCACAAAGTTTCAGAACAGCAGCATTAGTGATTATGGTGCATTTCACCATCTTGCATCATGAAAACTCTTTTGGCTTGGAGGTTCATATAAAGCTTATAGAAGACTTTCCAAGCTTTCCAAAAATTATTTATTTACCCTCATAGCATCTCTGGTGCAGGTGATATGGAGTTTTAAAGTTCGACTATGATTCCCATTTAATCCACCACCCACATTTAATCCAGTTTTACTAACTGTTTTGCAATATTGACTATGCTTCTTCTGCAGGGCTCGGGAACGTGCCGAGAAGATCCCGGAGGCAGTGGAGGGTATAGCGTGTAGCCCGGTGGAATTTAATTTGCATATTATGTTGTTGTCGATTTTTGGATAATGTTTTATAACTGTTTTGTTGTGTATCTGTTCTAGAACTTAATATGTATCTGTTCTGTGTTCTCGCCGTCGTGCGAGGTAGCCTGTTTCTGTTTTTTATTAAATTTGAAAACTTAACTTACGTCGGAAATGGTCACACCCACGTAAGTTAGCCCAGTTTAACTTACGTCGGTGTGTCCTGACATACGTAAGTTAAACCACTTAACTTACATCGGTTTAGTGCAACCGACATAAGTTATACTACTTCACTTATGCTGGCCGGCACTGGCCGACGTAAGTACTCGGGCCCAGCCAGCAGCCCATCCCGGTAAATAACTTACGTCGGTTGCCAGAAACTGACGTAATTAAATAACTTACATCGGCAGCCGTTGTAAGTTACCTTAATTACATCCAAACTGCTTCGTCGACCGGCAACTGACGTAATTAAGGTAAAACCAATGTAATTAAGTAACTTACGTTGGTTTAAGCCTTAATTAGGCTGATGTAATTGATCGGGATTCCTATAGTGGATGCAATGAATGAATGCGATGCTCCATAATCAAATAACATAGTCGTCGGGTTGGAGTTTGTAAGAAACATACCAATGACCACATCATCCGCTTGTTGAGCATTCTCCGTAGAGACATGGTTCACGTTGCCACGGGCAAAATTCTGCTGTCCACGATTCCCTTGCAGCTGTCCTCCATTGGATCTTTGGTTCTGTCTTTGAGCATTGCTTCCTTGACCAAGGCCTTACTTAGGACATTGACGTGCAAAATGTCCTACTCCTCCACGTGTATAGCACTTCCTAGCCGCACCAGAATTTGGATGGACTTGATTCTGTGCATTGGCACCAGGAAAGTTGGCACAATGTGCAAAAGGCATTGGAGTCCTAGGTGCTTGCATGACAGGGTGTCGTAGCACAAACTGAGCTGGGCACGGTGCATATCCAGAGCGCTGTACAGAAGTGGAAGAGCTGTAATAAGGCCCATTGGGTGGCGCAAAGCGAGGGCGCACATTACTTCCTTGTTGTTGTCCTTGATATGGTGCATTCCTCTTGTTATCTAGCTCCATCTCACGGGTCTTGTTCTCCACGACAATTGCTTTGTCCACTAGCTTCTAGAAGTTGGCATAATCACAATTGAGCAATTTGCACCTGGATCTCATTGTTCAAGCCCCTCATAAACATGTATTGCTTCCGGCTGTCCCGACTCACATCCTCAAGCGCGTACCTTGATAGTTGAGTGAATTTGTTGAGATATTCACCCACACTCGATCTTCCTTGCCTCAGGTTCTCCAATTCTTGCCTCTTCAAGATCATAACACCTTCTGGCACATAATGAGAACGGAAGCTCTTCTTGAATTCAGCCCATGTAATCCTCTCTTAGTTCTCATGAGCATTGCGTAATGAATCCCACTGATCGGCAACTGCTCCAACCAGTTGATGAGATGCGAATAGCACCTTCTACCGGTCACTGCATTGGACAATGGCTAGCTTCTTCGCCATAGACTTGAGCCAATCATCAGCATCCATAGGGTCGACAGCTTGGGCAAAGGTTGGTTGTCTAGTCCTCATAAACTCTCCCAACTGGTTATGAGGAGGCGGGGGTGGCGGTGGAGGCATGTGGGGCTGATTGTTGATGTTGCCAGCCTACAGCTATCCTGTAGTCTGTATCGTGGTCTGTATGAGCTGGTTTTGCATAGCCAATAGCTGTTCAATATTGATAGCTCCCTAGGCAGGTCCTTGTCCATTGTTGTTCTGAGGTGCTCCATTGTTCTCCTCCTCGTCATTGTCATCCCTCTGGTTGCGAGTCCTCACCATCTGAAGAAAAGCATAAGATAAGAATTTAGAAAACATCCCCAACTATATGCATTAAGGGATATGAAACTAAGCAACTACCTATACTAGCCTATGTGGACATGGCAATGCTAAAGCATCCCAAAATCCTCTACTAAACACACAAACAACAATACAAAGCAAACAACACACCAGGGAAAAACACACTGCTTCTTGAGTGTTCCTATGTGCTCTAAAGTGTCCATTCTATCTAGGTTGCGTCCTACGATCAACCTGTGGCTCTGATACCAATTTGTGACACCCAGTTCCGAAAATGAACCAAGTGAATGCATATGTGTGCCCAGGACGTTCAACACACATATACGAGTGCATTCACAAAAGTATATACAAAAAATTACGACAGAACAAGATTAATTAAGCACTTTTATTACAGAATTCAGAATATCCTCGAATAGAAGCTCTAATGATTATTAATGACAAGGTAGAATACCGGTTTCAAGCTTTGGTATTCTGTCTCGACTGGGAATAGGAATGGCGTAGGCATCCTAATAGATAAGAGCTTCAAGGATGGAGTAGTGGATGTCCATAGACGAGGGGATAGGATCATCCTAGTCACGTTAGTTGTGGGGGACCTTATCTTGAATATTATGCCCCACAAGTTGGGATCTACATGAGCACTAAGAGATATTTTTGGGAGGACTTGGAGGATATGGTTAGTACTGTATCGATAGCTGAGAAGCTCTTCATAGGAAGAGATCTCTATGGCCATGTAGGTACAACTGTCGTAGGTTTTGATGGGGTACACAAAGGTTTTGGGTGTGGTGATAGAAACCAGGAGGGTAAGGATATCCTAGACTTTGCCGTAGCCTATGACCTATTGGTAGCTAACACACTCTTTAAGAAGAGGCTATCTCACTTAATGACCTTTACTAGTGCCCAACACTCTAGTCAAATTGACTATATCCTCACCAGAAGAAGGGAGAGGGGGGCATGTTTAGATTGTAAGGTGATTTCTAGGGAATGTGTTGTTCCACAACATAAACTTGTGGTAGCCAACTTCCGTTTCCACGTGCGGGTGTCATGAGAGAAAGGTGTTAAAACCACAAGAACAAAGTGGTGGAAGTTGAAGGATGAAGCGCAACAATCATTCAAAAGGAGGATGATCACGGAAGGACCTTGGAGCGAAGAGGAAGATGCGGATAGTATGTGGGTGAATATGGAGACTTACATTAGGAAGGCAGCAAGGGAGGTACTTGGATGGACAAAAGGTAAGAATCTTGTAGATAAAGACACTTAGTGGTGGAAGGAAGATGTACAAAAAGCTATTAAGGAGAAGAAGGAGTCGTATAAGAGCTGACACCATGAGAGAAGCGCAAGTAAGATGGCAAAGTATAAAGAGGCTAAGAAAAATGCAAGCCGTGTTGTGAGTAGAGAAAGGAGGCAGGCCTATGATGCGTTATATGAGAGGCTATGGACAAAAGAAGGCGAAAAGGATATATACAAGATGGCAAAACTTCACGAGAGGAAGGTGAGGGATCTCAACCAAGTCAAATGCATTAAGGATGAGGCAGATCAAATTCTGTAGAAGGATGAAGAGATTAGGAATAGATGGCGGGACTACTTCAATGGACTATTCAATGACGGGAATGAGAGTGTTAGGTTCAAGTTGGATGACTCATTTGATGACACCAACAGACAATTCGTGCGGAGGATACAAGAGTCTGAGGTTAGAGTGACCTTAAAAATGATGAAAGGAGGAAAGGCCCTCGACCCCGATAAAGTCCCCATTGAGGTTTGGAGATGTCTGGGGGATGTTGCAATACTATGGCTCACTAAACTATTCAACCGCATTTTTCAGTCAAATAAAATGACTGAAGAGTGACGGAAAAGTATTTTAGTACCCATATTTAGAAATAAAGGATATGTTCAAAGATGTACTAATTACAGTGGAATTAAGCTTATGAGCCATACTATGAAGCTCTGGGAGAGAGTGATTGAACACTTCTTGAGGAAAGTGATCAATGTCACTAAAAACCAGTTTGGTTTTATGCTTGGGAGGTCCTCTATGGGGGCAATTTTCTTACTCCATCAGCTTATGGAGAGGTATAGGGAGCAAAAAAAGTATCTACATATGGTGTTCATTGTCTTGGAGAAGGCATACGATAAGGTACCAAGGCCGGTCATGTGGTGGGCGCTAGAGAAACACAAAGTCCCAACAAAGTACATTATCTTATCATTGATATGTACGATAATGTGGTGACAAGTGTGCGCGTAAGAGATAGTGAGACCGATACTTTTCCTATGACAATAGGACTACACCAAGGATCAGCCTTAAGTCCATACATCTTTTTCTTAGTGATGTATGAGGTGTCGAAGGATATACAAGGGGATATCCCTTGGTGTATGCTCTTTGCTGATGATGTAGTGTTGGTAGATGAAACTAGGGATGGTGTTGATAGAAAATTGGAGCTATGGAGGCAGACCTTAGAGTCTAAGGGGTTTAGACTTAGTAGAACCATGACCGAGTATATGAGATGCAACTTTAGTGATGTCGGGTGCGAGGATGGAAATGTTAGTTTACTAGGACAAGTAGTACCTAGGAGGGACACATTTTGATATTTTGGATCAATGTTACAAAGCAATGGTGATATTGACGAAAATTTTTGCCACAGGATCATGATCTGGTGGACGAAGTGGCGACAAGCATATGGAATCTTATGTGATTAGAAAGTTCCACAAAAATTGAAAGGAAAATTCTATAGGACGATGATGAGACCTGCGATGCTATATGGAGCAGAATGTTGGCCAACTAAAAGGCAACATGTACAAAAAATGAGTGATGCAGAGATGTGCATGCTATAGTAGATGTGCGGTCACACAAGAAGAGACAAAATTCGGAATGAGGTGATACGTGATAGGGTAGGGGTGGCACCAGTTGAGGAGAAGCTAGTCCAACATCGCATACGGTGGTTTGGGCATATTTAGCGGAGACCTCAAGAAGCACTGGTTAACAGTGGGATTATAAAGAGTAGAGAAAATTTTAGGAGTGGTAGAGGTTGACCAGGGTTGACATGGCAGGAGGCGGTGAAATGAGACTTAAAGGAGTGGGACATATCTAGAGATTTGGCTCATGATAGGACTACATGGAAATTAGTAATTCATGTGCCAGAATCATAGTTTATTCGAATTTTGTTACTCTTATTGTAGGATCAAAGAGCACGTGAAAAGCTACCAGAGGGGGGGTGGGGGGGTGAATGGTAGATTTAAAAATCTTACGCAGCGGAAACAATTAAACCCCAAACCCTTTCGGTAGAAAAACGATCTGTTAAAGAAATCGTGTGTGAGACTAATCTAAACGTGTTTCACCTTGACAAAAATGATAGATATCAGATAGAATCAAGTCACGAAGACAACACAAAAAGAATCACTCAAATCCTCGATAAAAACTCAAGTTATGATCGAAAGATCAAACAATGGTCAATCTGTCCTACCCGAGAAAAAACAGTTCTGGAATGCTGCAAAGAAACTCGTGTAGATCATAGACCACAAATCCAATGACTACAAAATTTTGACATATGATAGAAAATCAAGTTGTGAGGACAACCCAAAAAGAATCACGTCAATTGGATCTGAAAAACTCGAGTTATGATAAAACCACCGACGAAAGATAGTGTTGTCCAGAAACTCGACGAGTAAAACTTGTCTGGAACAAGTCAGACGAACAAGGCACAAAAGTTCCTTCAAACTACGAATTTTATTCAATATAACACAAGAGTAACAGCTCCAAAGTCGTGCACCACGATATCTGGGCTCCCTTGCTTATATAACCAGCCCTTAGGCCAACGCAATATCAACTAGGACTCCAATCCTACTCAGATCACGAATCGTAACTTTCCATAACTGCTCAAGATTCTTCTATACGCAGATAGAAGCAATCTTAGACTTCCAAACACCTTAGGAACGTATCCCACATTCCTAAACAACTTAAATTCGTGACCCACACGAAATCCTATCATAACCAACTCAAATCTTTCCATATTTGAGTCAAACCCGACTCAGCCGCAGCCTGAGTCCATAACCTAGTCGGTTGGACCTTTCCGACCAATTCTTTACGTCCACATCTCTTCATCACATCTCGGAACCATGTAGCCACGTCCATGCACTCCTTGCACACGTGCAAACATCTTCCAATGACATCCACGATACCTTCATATGCATTGTTCTTGATCCAAACATGCTGCGCAACCTCCTGATCAGCTCAACCACAATTCCTCCCGAACTTGGTTGTTGGAACCTCATCTCCTCCCTGAGACTAGTCCAATGGATCCCGTCACCAGCCATGTCTTGAACTCAAGCAACACCTGCACATGAATAAAGAACCAATCCATACGAGCCCAAGTCCTCGACTTGACTCACGTCAGTTCCAAACACAACACCTTACGTGAGAACCTCACATAAGCATGTTGCAAAACCACAATAACACAATATTATCCATATCAACCAAAATGCACCAAAAACTTAGCAAATGAATACTAAACAATCTTTCCAACGATGTAAAGCAAGTACGAAACATTGCAAATGAAAAGCAGAAGCACTGCAGTCAAGTTCCGGACATTGCCAGAGCAAACGGGACCTTGAGCTGGAGCTAACAAAAGCTAGTAGAACCTAGCGCCGGAGCTTACCAAAACTAGTACAATGAAGCACCTGCCGGAGCTTACCAAAACTAGTAGATCCTAGCACCGTAGCTTACCAAAAACTAGTCAAAACTAGTCAACCCAAAACCGGAGCTAGACAAAGTACATCGGAGCTTAGCAAAAGCATGCCGGAGCTATCAAATATATGCCGGAGCTATCAAAGTCATGCTGGAGCTAAAGATAAAGCTCAACGGAGCTGACCAAAGCTAGTCGGACCTAGCATCGAACATAGCCGGAGCTACCCAAAACAAGCCGGACCTACTGTCAGACCTTGTTGTAGCTCGGAGCTAGAGTCGGACCTTGATAAAAAGGTGTTTTGGTGATATTCAAAACTTTTATCGTCAAAGCCAAGTGTATTCACTACAAGCCAATGTATTCAACACACATAGGTCTTACAATCTCCCTCTTGATGAATGCATTGGCAACACCATTTAAAATCCGAACATTGGCTTATTCACATAAAAGTTTTGTAAATAATTTCTCCCCCTTTGTAAATCAAAAGTAAAATGAGAAGAAAATCCAAAAAATTATCCCATATTATTTCTCCCCATTTATTATCTCTCCTTATGCACATATTCTCTTTCTCTTCATGCTTATCTCTTCCCCTTTGACAATGTATTCAGCAAGTCATGAGCATATAAACAAATTATCTCTCCTTCTTTAGTTGTTATGAGCATATTATAACATATACATATAAAACAAAGCTCATCCAAGTCATACTATCAAGCAACTTTCACTATCACATCAATGAGATACATAAAGTAGTGTAAGCCATGCTAGAGATCATATGTAATTTTCAATTTAAGCAAGTCATGATCTCACAAACTTAACTATTTCAAAACCTGAAAGCATGACACTAGTTGCTGCATTTTATTATTTTTCAAAGCATAAATTTAGATCATATGATATTTGCAAGAGATTATATGCGCATCTGCCTTATTCTAACCAACCAAGCCAAGCCTATGTCATTTGACAATCAGAAGCTTAAGGACATGGTTTTAGTCATAAACAACTTCTTCCAAGTTCATATCTAAGTGCAATGATAAGCTATCTCAAAAGAAGAAGTGCGATGCATGCATATTCTCTTGATCTTTTCTCAATTTATATTTGTTCATAAAAACTCAACATGTGAGTTGATTACTTGATTAATTCTTTATGATTAAAAGCATTTGTGAGCATGCAACAAGTTTAAAACAGCAAGAAAGTTTGACCATGACCAGATTTAGTGTAAGTAATTATTCCAATTACTAGACATGGAAAAAACTACAAAATGTATAACACGAGTAATGTAGTAAGAACTTTCAGCATGTAAAAGGAATCACAAAGTCATATATGTATGAAATAATATGCTCATATTATTTTAATTTCAGATTCACACATAGACTTCCCAAATTTCAAAAACTCCCCCTCAATTTAAGCCATGAGGATGCATAACCCCTATTTTCTATGAATGTAACAAAAACGAGTGAAATCCAAAGGTTTTGTAAAAATGTCAGCCAATTGTTGTTCGGTATCTACATGGTGAAGCACAATGTTTCCTTTTTCAACATTATCTCGGAGAAAGTGATATCTTATGTCAATGTGCTTAGTTCTAGAATGTTGCACGGGGTTTTTAGCAATGCAAATGGCACTAATGTTATCACAGAATAGTGGAACACTATCTAGATCAACCCCATAGTCCTTAAGTGTTTGAACAATCCAAAGAATTTGTGAGCAAGCACTAGCAGCAACTACATATTCAGATTCGGCTGTGGATTGTGCAACTGAATTTTGTTTTCTAGAGGACCAAGCAATAAGAGAATTACCAAGAAAATAACAAGCACCGGAAGTACTTTTCCTATCAATCCTACAACCCCCAAAATCAGCATCCGAAAAAGCTTTCAAAGTAACAGTTGAGGAAGAAGGAAGAAAAATGCCAAATTCTTGGGTTTCATGTAAGTACCTGAGAATCCTTTTAACGGCTTGACGATGTGAAACACGTGGGGAAGCTTGAAACCATGCACAAAGACATACGCTGAATTGTATGTCCGGTCTTGATGCCGTAAGGTACAAAAGTGATCCGATCATGCTTCTATATTCTTTTTGATCCAGGAATTCACCATCTTCATCAAGTTCAAGTGTTGTTGCTGTTCCCATTGGTGTCCGAAGAGGCTTGCTTTTGTCCATGTTGAAGCTCCTTAGGAGATCTTTGGTATACTTCATTTGATGCACAAAGGTACCCTCCTTGGTTTGCTTGATTTGCATCCCCAAAAAGTAAGTGAGTTCACCCATCATACTCATTTCAAATTCAGAACTCATCATTGCTGGACCGTGTGACTCGTTCGTGCAAGCTTCCAATCATTTGTTGTGGGGGATGATCTTTGTAAAACGTAAGGGAACAGATGTCTCACAAGCTTCTTCTTCATTAGGTTCATCGTAGATTGATGAGCTTGTGACTTGTGGACAATCAGGACCAGCATAGGTGATAGCCGGAGCTTGTTCAATGTCCGGAGCTGGACACATGTCAACTTCGGAACTACCAGGCAGTATCACTGGCTCTTCTTCATCTTCGAAAATACCCTCCCCCTGAGGATACATATCTGGTCCTGCAACACCGGAGCTAGTACTTGGGCTAGCTTCATCAAAAGACACTTCACAAGTCTCCACAATTTTGTTAGTGTCAAGTAAAAGCACACGGTAGCCTCTAGTATGAGATGGATAACCAAGAAACATGCCATCAATGGATCTAGGTTCAAATTTATCAAGATTACCATGTTTCTTAACAAAGCATTTGCAACCAAAGACCCGAAAGTGTATAACACTAGGCCTATGTCCAAACCGAAGCTCATATGGTGTTTTACCTAGCTTAGCACGCAAGAAAAAACGATTTGAGACATAACAAGCGGTTGCTAATGCATCAGCCAAAAATTTCCTAGGAGTTTGATATTCATCAAGCATAGTCCTAGCCATCTCAACTAAGGTTCTGTTCTTTCTTTCTACAACACCGTTTTGTTGAGGTACATATGGTGAAGAGAATTGATGATCTATTCTATTTTCAGTACAAAAGTGATCAAAAGATTGATTTTTAAATTCAGTTCCATTATCACTTCTAATTGCTTTTAATGACCCTGGGTGATCAATTGATAATCTAAGAAATAAAGTTCTAAAGTGACTAAAAACTTCATTCTCAGACGCCATAAAGTAAACCCAAGAGTATCTAGAATAATCATAAACGATAACAAGAACATACCATTTACCTCCAAAGGATTGAACACGTGAAGGTCCTACAGTGTCAAGATGCAAAAGTTGACATGGTTCAGTTGTCATGATCATTGTGAGAGGAGTATGTGAACCTGCAACCATCTTAGCATGTCTACAAGAAGAGCACACAATTTCTTTATCCCCTTTAAGCTTAGGCAGCCCACGTATGCGATCAAGAGCACTAACACGCGTTAGGTGATCAAAGCCTACGTGACCAAGTCTACGATGCCAAAAATATAAGTCCTTTGAATCATTAGCAACTAGACACCTATGCTTAGAGGAAGACATATCAAAATCAGCTTTAAAAACTCTTCCAAACCGAGACATGTTAAAAATAAGCTCACTATTTGAACCTACATCTTTGCAGCAGTTTTTATTGAAAATAATTTCTAGAATTTCTTCTAGCAATTGTGCAACAGAAAGCAAGTTGTATTTCAAATTTTTGACAAGTGCCACATCCTTCAAAGTGTAGTGATCATTTACTCTAACCGAAACCTTAGCAATTATAGGAGTTGAAGAATTATCGGCAAAAGTAACATTCTCTACACGTGACACAAAAGAGAGGGAGGAGAACCAATCTTTGTTACCGGTCATGTGGCGTGAGCAACCTGAATCCACAATCCAAATGTTCTCCTTCCTCAACCGTGTAACCTACATAAAAGCACAATACGTCGATGACTCAATACTGGGGTTAGTCAAAAGGCATTTAGGAATCCAGTACTGAGTCACATGACGTGCAGCAGGAAAAACACGCGAAAGCTGAGACAAAACAGCAGGTTTATGAGTCAAAGTTTGAGATTTTTTATTCTTGACTACTGACCTATAAGGTGTTACTTGTGTAGCACAAAAATCAGTAGCTCCGAAGGCAAAAACAGAAGGTCCGGAGGTAAACTTTGAATGTTTTTGACTCAAAACAGCAGGTTGTACATTCGGTTCCATGTGTGCAGCAAATTTTGCATGAAAGTTATGAGATCTAGCAATCATTCTTTCCCTTTTCTATTGTTTAGCTAGTCTATAACAAAAATCTATGACATGACCATCTCTACCACAGAAGGTACAATGAAATTTAACTTTGTGTTCATGTCTAGATGAGCAAGCAATATTTTTATTCGAAACCGAATGAGGCAACACTCCTGCAGATTTGAAAACCACTCCTTTTTGTTTAGGAACAGTTTGAATCAAATCACTTCCTAATGACTTTACAATTTTAGGTGGATGTGCCTTAGCATGAGCATGAGAATCAAAACCTAAACCAGTTTGATCATTGCAAGACTTGGAAGAATTCAACAGCAAGTTTAGGTTCTTATTCCCATTACAAAACTGATCTAATGTCCTATGCATGTCATCAAGTTTATTGGATAGATCAAGGCAATTTTCACATGAAGTTTTTCCTTTTAGTTTGCAATTGGAACAAAATTTAACTTCATGAGAACGTAAAGCATTATTCAATATAGAAATTTCATTCATAGCATCCTGTAGTTTCTTATCAAGATCATCACAAATAGAACAATGCAAATCAATTGTAGAACAGCTAGCATCTTTCATGTTTTTATCATTAAGTGCAGCAAGCTCTCTGTTCTTTTCAATTTCTTCATCAAGTCTATCTAGAGTGAAGGAATGTGCACTTCTTAATGTGGACAATTGTTCATAGATTAAGTCACATGAGGGACATGCCTCATCACTAGGAATCAAAGTTTTTAAACGGTTAATTTCAGATTCTAGTGATTCAATTTTAGCAGCATAATCCCTAAGTTTTTTGTCCTTTTTCTTGACAATAATAGTTGCACGAGAAATAGCATCACACATTTCATTGCAGGTAGAACATACCTCATCGTCTTCACTGTTGTGTTCTGCATCCTCCTGACTTGATCTTGATCTTGTTTTGCCCGCCATGAAGCATAAGTTGGCCAGATCGTCATCATCTTCATCACTTTCAAAGTCTACATCACTTGAACTAAGTTCTTGAAGTGCAGTGATGAAGCTGTTAATCATCTTGCATCCTATGGTACCCTTCTTTTTCTTCGTATCTTTTGCAAAGGAGTGCTTCGTTCTTGTTTTCTTTTCATCCCGGGAAGTAGGACCTGAAAGGTTAGGGCAATCTGAACAAAAATGTCCTGTCTTACCACATTTGAAGCATCGTTGAGGTTCGGAGCTTCCTCTCCTTCTAGTTCTCACATTTTGCAATGCTTTTGAGAACCTCGTAGAGAGAAGTGCTAGCTCCTCCTCTGGAAACTCCTCAATCTGTTCAAGGGTTAGAGAGGACAACAAAGCAAGTGTACTACAAGATGAAGATTGGCCGGAGCTAGGCATATCACGTTGAGAAACAAAAGCAATAGACTTGTTGGGGTTCTTACGTGATATTATATCAATTTCATGAGTTTTTAGCTTGGAATATAGCACATCTAAAGTAAGTGTACTCATGACAGTAGATTCACGAATAGATGTAACTTTCATCTCCCAAATTGACATGTCTAATGCACTTAACAATTGCCTAGCATTTTCAGCATCTGAAAAATTAATATTGACGCTACGCAAGTTGCTGAGAATTTTATTAAAGCGAGCAAAGAGATCATCAATTGACTCACCGGGTTGCATCTCAAAGCGCATGTATTCTTTCTTGAACATGTCTTGCCTTACCTCTTTGACCGTGTTGGATCCTTCGTGGTAGTCACAAAGTGCTTTCCACACATCGTATGCAGATCGGAGGTGTGCAACACGGTCGAAGTCGCTTTGAGTTAATCCTTGTATGATCAAGTTCCGAGTCTTGTTGTTGTTGTCGACATCTCTCAGATTTGTATCTGTAACATGATCGTTTGATGGCACTTCGTAAGGCTTATATACCTTCTCCCATATTGCAAAGCCTTGTGCCTGGATGAAAGCCTCCATGCGTGCCTTCCAAACCTGAAAATCAATACCAGCAAACACACAAGGTTTGGCGGAGTACTTCTCCATGATGATTAGTCAAAAACACGTGTAAATCACAAAGATTAGAGCACCGTGGCTCTGATACCAATTGTAGGATTGAAGAGCACGTGAAAAGCTACCAGACGGGGGGGGGGGGGGGGGGGGGGTTGAATGGTAGATTTAAAAATCTTATGCAGCGGAAACAATTAAACCCCAAACCCTTTCGGCAGAAAAACGATTTGTTAAAGAAATCGTGTGTGAGACTAATCTAAACGTTTCACCGTGACAAAAATGATATATATCAGACAAAATCAAGTCACGAATACAACACAAAAAGAATCACTCAAATCCGTCGAGAAAAACTCAAGTTATGATCGAAAGATCAAACAATGGTCAATCTATCCTACCCAAGAAAAAACAGTTCTGGAACGCTGCAAAGAAACTCGTGTAGATCATAGACCACAAATCCAATGACTAAGAAATTTTGACATAAGATAGAAAATCAATTTGTGAGGACAACCCAAAAAGAATCACGTCAATTGGATCTGTAAAACTCGAGTTATTATAAAACCACAGACGAAAGGTAGTGCTGTCCAGAAACTCGACGAGTAAAACTTGTCTGGAACAAGTCGGACGAACAAGGCAAAAAAGTTCCTTCAAACTACGAATTTTATTAAATAGAACACAAGAGTAACAGCCCCAAAGTCGTGCACCACGAGCTCTGAGCTCCCTTGCTTATATAACCAGCCCTTAGGCTAACCCAATATCAACTAGGACTCCAATCCTACTCAGATCACGAATCGTAACTTTCCATAACTGCTCAAGATTTTTCTATACGCAGATAGAAGCAATCTTAGACTTCCAAACACCTTAGGAACGTATCCCACATTCCTAAACAACTTAAATTCGTGACCCACATGAAATCCTATCATAACCAACTCAAATCTTTCCATATTTGAGTCAAACCCGACTTAGCCGCAGCCTGAGTCCATAACCTAGTCGGTTGGACCTTTCCGACCAATTCTTTACGTCCACATCCCTTCATCACGTCTCGAAACCATGTAGCGACGTCCATGCACTCCTTGCACACGTGCAAACATCTTCCAATGACGTCCATGATACCTTCATATGCATTGTTCTTGATCCAAACATGTTGCACAACCTCCTGATCAGCTCAACCACAATTCCTCCCGAACTTGGTTGTTGGAACCTCATCTCCTCCCTGAGACTAGTCCAATGGATCCCGTCACCAGCCATGTCTTGAACTCAAGCAACACCTGCACATGAATAAACAACCAATCCATACGAGCCCAAGTCCTCGACTTGACTCACGTCAGTTCCGAACACAACACCTTAAGTGAAAACCTCACATAAGCATGTTGCAAAACCACAGTAACACAATATTATCCATATCAACCAAAACGCACCAAAAACTTAGCAAATGAATACTAAGCAATCTTTCCAACAATGTAAAGCAAGTGCGAAACATTGCAAATGGAAAGCAGAAGCACTGCGGTCAAGTTCCGGACATTGCCAGAGCAAACCGGACCTTGAGCCGGAGCTAACAAAAGCTAGTAGAACCTAGCGCCGGAGCTTACCAAAACTAGTACAATGAAGCACCTGCCGGAGCTTACCAAAACTAGTAGATCCTAGCACTGGAGCTTACCAAAAACTAGTCAAAACTAGTAACCCAAAACCAGAGCTAGACAAAGTACATCGGAGCTTAGCAAAAGCATGCTGGAGCTATCAAATATATGTTGGAGCTATCAAAGTCATGCCGGAGCTAAAGATAAAGCTCACCGGAGCTGACAAAAGCTAGTCGGACCTAGCATCGAACATAGCCAGAGCTACCCAAAACAAGCCGGACCTACCGTCGGACCTTGTTGTAGCTCGGAGCTAGAGTCGGACCTTGATAAAAAGGTGTTTTGGTGATATTCAAAACTTTTATCGTCAAAGCCAAGTGTATTCACTACAAGCCAATGTATTCAGCACACATAGGTCTTACACTTATCTTCTTTCTTATTAATTCATTTCTAAAATAAATAAAATGTAGAATCTTATTTCATTTGTATCTTTTTTTGTTTTTATTTTTATTTTATTTTTTACTCTCATCTTATTTTCTATTACTTTTCTTCAAAAATTCTTGGGTTTCATTTCTAGCCGACCCCAACTTGTTTGGGACAAAGGCTTGGTTGTTGGTTGTTGGAAGCAAACTATGAAAATAAGGGATATCACAGCACCAATCAACACCATAGGCAAAGCTGACGGCAGAAAACGGCCTAGTAATCCGCATTATCATTGTTATACTCCCAATCCTGACCTGCAACTATCGGTGGGGAAATTGCAAGAGTGAGTATATGACATACTGAGCAAGTGTGGAAAGTATGACATGTAGCTGATTCAAATGACGAAAATAATAAAGGCTAAGTGCTGAAAAGTACATTACAACATTCGAAAAGCAATATATTGTATGTATGTGAAGTAAACCCATCATAAACCTTGTAGTTATCATAATACCAATCCATATTCCATATCCATGACATTTATACCAGATTTCAGCATTACCATTAACCATATCCATTACCATAATTCAGTTCAAAACCATCCATAACCATATTACCAACAAAAACCATAACCATCCCAATACCAAAACATCCCAATACCATAATCCTTCTAATGATGTAGATCACCCATGTGCTCTTAACCTGGAGCATGGCTATCATGATAGTTTTAATACTCTACAAAGGTTGTACCACTTTACCCACGTGGTTGTGATTTCATCACCCGTCAGCGACTAAAGAAAACCACCATTATGCCAAAACACTACCATAGGTGTATGGCCAAGAGATCACAAAATAGCCTTTACAAAGGGACTACTAGCATGTACGGACCCACTGAGGTTTCACCGGTGGCGATGTCTCCAACCGAGCACATCTTCAACCAAGGGCCCCCTCTTGTGCTATACGGATCCCAGGGAGTCCCGCCAACCATATCCAAACCCAATGGGACTCCCCTTCCCCGGTGCACCTAATGATCCAGGCATTACTAGAAATACCCTAATTAATCAACTACGCCTCACCCATACTTGGCCTCGTGGTGGCACTGTTGTCCTGGCTTATTCTCGCATGAACGGTTCCTTAGATATAAAGCAAGCAAATCACCATAACATCCAACCCATCCACATACCAGGCTTGCTTAGATCACACTTTACCATATCATATTGAAAAGTTCATATTAACCATAATCTCATTAATGCATAATTGAATGATATAGTTGTTTCCCCTTTTGTGACACTCGGTTCCGAAAATAAACCAAGTGAACGCATATGTGTGCCCAGGACATTCAGCACACATACACGAGTGCATTCACAAAGGATATACTGAAAATTACCACGGGACAAGATTAATTACGCACTTTTATTACAGAATTCAGAATATCCTCGAATACAAGCTCTAATGATTATTAATGACAAGTTTGAACTAATGCAGCGAAAATAAACTAAATAAGCATACTAAGCAAATAAGGGATATCGCAGCTCCAATCAACACCACAGGCAAAGTTGAAGGAAAACATAGCCTAGAACTCTGCATTATCATCGTTATACCTCCAATCCTGACCTACAACTGTTGGTGGGGGGATTGTAAGAGTGAGTACATGTTGTACTAAGCAAGTGTGGAAAGTATGATATGTAGCTGATTCAAATGACGAATATAATAAATCCTAAGTGCCAAAAAGTACATTAAAACATTTGTAAAGCAATAAATTGTATGCCTATGAAGTAAACCCTCATAAACCATGTAGTTATCATAATAACAGTCCATATTCTATATCCATGACCTTTATACGAGATTTCACCATTAACATTAATCATATCTGTTACCATAATTGAATTTGTAACCAGCCATAACCATATTACCATCCAAAACCATAACCATCCCTATACCAAAACATCCAATACAATAATCCTTCTAATCATGTAGGTCATACAGGTGCTCTTAACCGGGAGCACGGCTATCATGATAGTTTTAATACTCTGCGGAGGTTGTACCACTTTACCCACGTGTTTGTGATTTCATCACCCGTCGGCGACTAAAGATAACCTCCATTATGACAAAACTCTACCATAGGTGTATGGCCAAGAGATCACAAAATAGCCTTTACAAAGGGAATACTATCATGTTCGGACCTATTGTGGTTTCACCGTGGCGATGTCTCCCATGGAGCGCATCTTCAACCAAGGAGCCCCTCTTGTGCCATTCGGATCCCAGGGAGTCCCGCCAACCATATCCAAACCCAATACGACTCCCCTTCCTTGGTGCGCCAAATGATCCATGCAATACTAGAATTACCCTAATAAATTAGCTACATCGCACCCATACTTGGCCTCGTGGTGGCACTGTTGCCCTGGCTTATTCTTGCATGAAACGATCCTTAGATCTAAAGCAAGGAAACCACCATAACATCCAACCCATCCACATACAAGGCTTGCTTAGATCACGATTTACCACATAATATTGACCAGTTCATATTAACAATAATCTCACTAATGCATAATTGAATGGTATAGTTGTTTCCCCCTTTGTGACACCCGATTCCGAAAATGAACCAAGTGAACACATATGTGTGCCCAGGACGTTGAACACACATACACGAGTGCATTCACAAAGGATATATAGAAAATTACCACATGACAAGATTAATTAAGCACTTTTATTACAAAATTCAGAATATCCTCGAATACAAGCTCTAATGATTATTAATGACAAGTTTGAACTAATGTAGTGGAAATAAACTAAATAAGCAAACTAAGCAAATAAGGGATATCGCAGCTCCAATCAACACAACATGCAAAGCTGACAGCAAACACGGCCTAGAACTCCGCATTATCATCGTTATACTCCCAATCCTGACCTACAACTGTTGGTGGGGGCATTGCAAGAGTGAGTGCATGTCTTACTCAGCAAATGTGGAAGGTATGACATGTAGCTGATTCAAATGACGAATATAATATAGGCTAGGTGCTGAAAAGTAAATTAAAACATTGGAAAAGCAATATATTGTATGTATGTGAAGTAAACCCATCATAAACCATGTAGTTATCATAATACCAGTCCATACTCCATATCCATGACCCTTACACCAGATTTCAACATTACCATTAACCATATCCATTACCATAATTCAAGTCATAACCAGCCATAACCATATTACCAACCAAAACCATAACCACCCCAATACCAAAACATCCCAATACCATAATCCTTCTAATCATGTAGGTCATCCAGGTGCTCTTATCTGGGAGTACGGCTATTGTGATAGTTTCAATACTCTGCAGAGGTTGTACCAGTTTACCCACGTGTTTGTGATTTCATCACCCGTTGGAGACTAAAGAAAACCTCCACTATGCCGAAACACTACCATAGGTGTATAGCCAAGAGATCACATAATAGCCTTTTCAAAAGGACTACTAGCATGTACCGACCCACTGAGGTTTCATCGGTGGCGATATCTCCAACGGAGCACATCTTCAACCAAGGGCCCCCTTTTGATCCATTCAGGTCCCAAGTAGTACCGCCAACCATATCCAAACCCAATTCGACTCCCCTTCCCCAGTGCGCCAAATGATCTATGCAATACTAGCAATACCCTAATTAATCAGCTATGCCACACACATACATGGCCTCGTGGTGGCACTGTTGTCCTGGCTTATTCTCGCATGAACCGGTCCTTACATTTAAAGCAAGCAAACCACCATAACATCCAACCCATCCTCATACTAGGCTTGCTTAGATCACACTTTACCATATCATATTGACCAGTTCATATTAACCAAAATCTCTTTAACGCATAATTGAATGGTATAGTTGTTTCCCCATCCCAATTAACTGAGTGAATCAGAAAGGTAAAAAGCCCTTCTCGACTCTCTACCATATATTACAGGTGACGAGGGTGGTTAAACAAAGCAAGTAAACTTCCTATCATAGGATTTCCCATCAAATTGACACGAGCATACAGTTTTGAAAACAAAACATTTATTACCAAAAGCAGGATCAATATGTTCAAGGACACTTGCCTTGCTCTTGAGTTTAGTTTGGATCAAAGTCTTCAAACTCCTGGTGTTGGAGATCCTCCGCAGCACTCTCTAGCGCAAATCCATCTAAACCGCGCAACGTACATACAAGAGAGGAATTAGAATTAATAAGTGCACATATATTACTTAATATGTCATGACATGCATGATTAATGAAAATGCAAAGCAAGACTTGATAATGAGTTGTTAATAATATTTACTAACTAGTTCTAATAGTTTTTAACAAGTTTAGACGTGTTTGGAATTGATTCAAATCAATTTAGAATTAATTCAGCAGAAAACTAATCGCAAATCAGACTAGTTCGATGTAGGGTCGGACTAGTCAACCCTCACTACAGGAATCCCGATCAATTACGTCAGCCAAGGTCATCGTAATTAAGGCCTAAACCGATGTAAGTTACTTAATTATGACGGTTTTCCCTTAATTACGTCAGTTGCTGGCTGACGAAGAAGTTAGGACGTAATTAAGATAACTTACGTCGGCTGCCGACGTAAGTTACTTAATTACGTCGGTCTCCGGCAACTGACGTAAGTTATGTACAGGGATGGGCTGCGGGCTGGGCCGGAGTACTTATGTCTGCGGCAGCTGGCCAACGTAAGTTAAGTGTTATAACATACGTCGGTTGGGGCAAACCGACGTAAGTTAAGTGGTTTAACTTACATCGGTACGGTCTGACCGACGTAAGTTAAACTGGGCTAACTTACGTCAGTATTACCATAGTCGACGTAAGTTAGGTTTTTTAATTTTTTTTTAAAACAGAAACTGGCTACCTCGCACGATGGCGAGAACACAGAACAGGCAAACATATACACAGATATGGACATATACAGCAGACAGTTTCAAAATAGTATTCAAACATCGAGAACAACACAATTCCAGTATCGGGCTACACGCTAGCCCCTCCACTACCTCCGGGTCTTCTCGGCGCGTTCCCAAACGCTGCAGAAGAAACAATACATAGAAAAGTTTAGTTTTAGAGGACTTCCATATATTTCCAACCATGTACAATACATTCGTTCACTTCTTCATCTCCCGTGCAGCCCAGCCCCATACCAGCACCCTGCTACTAACTGTCACATCATCACCGCGCCTACTACTGTTACTACCAGCTTCCTTCCCCGCTTCACCATGAAAGAATGGAGGGTATACGAATAGATAGAAAAGATTACCTCCCAATCCTAAAGCATGGAGGGTATATGAACAGATTGAGATTAGAGCAAAAAAAATACCTTTTCACCATGAAAGAATGAAAGATTCGATAGTAGAACAGTTTATGTTCTTATGTCATTTTTCATGATTTTAAAGTTGGAATCTGCCCTAGATGTGAATATGAAACTTATAGTGCGCAAATTGAACTGAACCTTAATTAGAATGCCCAAACGGAAACTGAAACAGTTAGGCAGTGCTTTGAATTGGTTAGACCTGATTGCTAATAAAGGGAGGTCGAACAGATTTCTAATAAACTAAAACTGAAACTAAAGGGAGGTCGAACTGATATTAAAGAGTTTATCACCTGCTCTGATGTCTGCTGTGACAGAAGCGTAGGAATCTCGATATCCTGACCACTGTGTCGAGCAAGAGTCTGCCATTGCCAAATATTAGAAGATATATGTTATTGAAATGCTATGAAATTTAACTACGGTACTTTAAATAACTTACCGCCACCGCTGCTTGCATCTGGGCCATCATTAAGGCCGTCCTCTTCTACTCCTCCTTTGCCTCCGTTATCGACCTCTCCAGCTCTGCCTGGGTCTGCGTCAGCGTCTCCTTCAAGGTGAGGCCTGCGATGATGAAGCGCCTCTCAAAGGCCGCGTCGACCTCGAGTCGACAACTCCATTAAAATGGCAAACCTGCAAAAGAATGAATACACTAAGTAGAAGAAGAAAAATTGAAAAAGAAATGAAACACATGAACAACTCACCGTCCATGGGCCTTCCCGCCTCCGCTTGCGTACGCGGCTTGGTGGTCGATCGGCGCGCTTTCCCAATCTTAATCCTCACCGTGTATCTTCACGACCTCCTGCTCGTACTTTGCCTACAAAACTAATAAATCTTGTAAGCATGTCAATAACAGTATTAGTTATAATGAAATTGATGAATTTAGAAAACTTACCAGTCGGTCGGCTGCGACCTGACTACACTACCCTGGCTGAGAAGGGTCACTTCCCTTGTCACCTCTCTTCCAAACCTGGGTTGGGGTTAGCTCCTGACCCATGTCTCACTCCTGAAATATATTAGGAACATATAAATAAATTGAAAAAGTACTTACCATGCGTTTAACCAAACGCAAGTAGCCGTCGCCACCATAGTTGTGCTTGCCCTCGGACCCCATGTGGCACTGGCTAGCCTTTGTGGACTTATTGATGAAAGCTTCGCTATTCCGGTACCGACAGAGAGCTAAGTACGCCTCAAAGTTACCCTGTAACTAGGAAATACTAACCTGCACATATTTCATTTTTCATCAATGTAGTTAACATACATAGATATTGTAAATATTTAACAATATTAAGAAAATACCTTCGCGTACTGCTCCTCTGTCAAGTACGCGTTGGAGTCCTTCCTAAATGGACCCCTTTCCTGCTGCTGCCCCTGCTCCTACTCCTGGTGGTGCCGCTTGTAGTACGCGTTGACGGCCTGAATCTGAGCCTTCCACAACGCCGCCGTTGTGAGCTTCCGAGCATTGTAATGGAACACGCGCCTCGCATGGTCCTCCATGCCCGGTTCCTCTACTTGGTACCTCAGCTTTAAGCAAACAAATATTTAAGTGATATGCATTAACAATTCAAACGAGATGAAAAAATGAAACATTTAAACTCACCATAAAATTGTGCCACATGGCTCCCTGAACCGTGCCATGGACCGGGTGAGAGACACCAGCGTAGTCACCCCACGACAGGGCAGGGAAACCGTCAATGACACTGGGGTAGTGCAACTTCACGATAGCACCCAGGACACTCTTAACCTGCCTGTGGTGCTTCTCGGCCCCCGTGAACGAAAAGTCATACCAACATTCGGGAAATATATTAAATCATTAAGTAAAGGAAAACAACTAATATTTAATATACTATATACAGTTTTTACCTGTCTTCGACAGGACGGATCGTGGTCCGCTGAGAAGTAACCGGAGGAGGAGCCGCAAAGTGGGACCTCCTCATCCGTCGCCTCTGCTGCGATGCTGCCGCGTCCTGTGACCCTGAAGGCTCTGCGTAACCACCGGAGTCCAAAGGAAGGCTAGTGGTAGCCGGCTGCAGAGCGAGGCTAGCGCTAGCCAGCTTCGATGGGAGGATAGCGCTAGAGGGCTCCTGTAGTGGCCCACTAGCCTCTGACTCGGGCTCATGTAGCGGCCCCCTAGCCTTTGACTTGGAATCAGAAGACTCTGAGTCAGACTGACAAAAGAAAAAGATTGACAATAAATAATTATTAACAACTGCAATTTATAAAATAACTTTATTTTAAACTAAATTTTACCTCCGTTCGCTGAAAGCACACGACAGCTGAGGGTGGAGCGTGTGCCATAAAGAGGGAACGTCGGCTCGAAGGTAACGAGGTCCCTGAGCAAGGGTCTCGTGGCGGCTCAAACCCTCTCACTGGCTTCCCCTTCCCCTTCCCCCTAACATTTGACGACATCCTTTTGCAAGGAATAAATGATTAATATGCAAAGATAATATACAAAATTAATGTTATGTTAGTGAATAAAACGTTACTTCAAAATTCATCAACATCACGGTCATGCACCCTACTCCTTAAACCAGCCCATCTATCTTCTTCTTCCGCATATCGTTTTCGTTTGCGCAAATCAGCAGGTTTGACTAAGTCATCGATATCTTCAGTTTATGATTGTGATTCTGTTTCTGCTTCCATGCCAGTCTCGATATGTTGAGCGTTTCCAACTAAGTCATCGAGTCCTACACCGGTCTCGGCTGATAAGGAGCCTGACAACTCTTCCTCTTGGTAGACCACGTCAGCCTCAGCTTCCTCATGGTAATCATCATCTCCTGGAGCGTATAATCGCTCACGATGATTGACCTTATATACCACCCACCAAGCTTTAAATTTATTGCATGAATAAGGTAGATAGTACACTTGCTCTACATGGTGTGCAAGAACTAATGAATCGAATCCTTTCAACCGTTCCTTGTGTTTTGCTTCGACCATGCCAAATTCGTTTACTCGAATTCCACGAATGGAATCCAACCATTCGCAGTCAAAGAATACTGCTCAAATTGTCTTGTTTCTGACAAAAGTGAAATCAAGGATTTTTTTTAATAATCCTGTAGTACTGACTTTCATGATCTTGCGAATCGATTGCCCTCATCATAACTTTGGTATTACATGTTGCTGCGAGAGGACGAAGAGATTCAAATTGAGTTGTACGTAATTGAAATCCATTGACATCATATCGACCATAGCTTCTAACATTAACCAGTCCACGGGATAGTTGTCACAAATCTTCATGGACATTGGCATCTTTTTTGCACTGTCCAAGATATGAAGTTATTAGAAAACGTAAGCATTCTTAAGTTATAAGGAAAAGTTGTTAACATTGATAAGTTATCGAGAAAATGTTACATGATCTCGAAACCAGGAAAGAAAATTAGATCCCCCGTTTATTCCTTCCCGTCGAACCTATTCTATTTGCTTGCTCGTGGGTTGATGTCTATGTCTCCAATTTTACTTGTCGAACATACTACACGAAAAGAGAACCTTTTAGAATACATGTGTTGGAAACGATGGTGAAAAGCATAAGTGTAGGAGAAACACTTACTTGAAATATTCATTCATTTCTTCCATATTAGCGTACATGTAGAAGAAAGCAACATGCCTTTCTTTTTCACTATTGTCATAGAAAGTGTAACTACCAACAGTAGTGCCTCTTGATGCAAAAATGGAGAGATCACTACAAGGAGGTTTCTCATCCATATCATACCGCATTACCGAAGTATTAACATTGTGTTCCTCTGCAAAGAAAACACTTGAGAAGTATCCTACTTCCTTAAGAGTAAGAGCTTCGACGATGCAACCTTCAACCTCTGCCCTGTTACCGACCATTGGTTTCAGATATCTGAGTGATCTTTCAATATGATACATATACCTATATTGCACAGGACCGCCCACTTTTGCTTCAAATGGAAGATGAATTAAGAGATGTTGCATTGGATTCAAAAATCATGGAGGAAAAAAATTGTCCGTCTTACACAAAAGTACCGGAATCTCCTTCTCCAACTTAGTCATCATCTCTTGCATGAATTCTTTAGCACAGAGTTGCCTATAGAAGTGGCTAAGCTCGGCTAACACCTTCCACACCGCATCGTCAATGTAGCCTTGAAACATAACAGGCATAAGTCATTCCATAATTATGTGATAATCATGACTCTTCAACCCAATGATCTTTCCCGTTTTCACATTCATGGCTCGTCTCAGACTAGCTGCATAACCATCTGGGAATTTCAACTTTTCAACCATTCGAGAACTTCTTTTTTCTTTAGGTCGAAGACAGAAACGAGCGCGTGGTTTACCACCATTTTCGGAGAGCTCGAGAGTTTGACGGTCACAAAGCTCGGCAAGATCCTTTGAAGCCTTTAAATTGTCTTTTTGTTTTGCACATCATGTTCATGCATGTGCTTATGATAAATTTAGCCATGTTATGCTCTTGATGCATAACATCAATGTTGTGCCTTAGAATCAACGAATTCAAATACGATAGCTCCCAAAGTCCACATATGTGAGTCCAGTTGTGTTTGTCTCTATAACCTTCGAAATATCAAGGACGACCTTCATCTGGCACCAATTTGTCCAACATATCAGATATTTCTGACCCGTTAAGACGTTTCGGTGGTCCTTTAGTGACAACGGTGTTCGTTCTGAAGACATTTCTCCGATGTCTAAACAAGTGATTCAGAGGCAGCCAACGTCTATGACAATCGAAGTAAGATATCTTGCCTCCATGGGTAAGTCAAAAGCAATCGGTATTCGAGGCACATATCGGACATGTCAACCGACCATGAGTGCTCCATCCAGAAAACATGTCCTATGACGGATAATCATGGATGGACCACAAATAAGCAGCCCGGAGGTTGAATTTTTGCTTCTTGTAACAGTCGTACGCTTCGAATTTTGTCCACAACATTTTCAACTCTTCGATCAACGGTTTCAACATCACGTTGAGATGTGACCCAGGATGATCCGACCCAGGTATAATGAGGCTAAGAAACATGAACTCATTCTTCATGCAAAAAGTCGGTGGAAGATTGTACGAAATGACAAAGACGGGCCAACAGGAGTATGGTGCGGCATTTTTGCTAAACGGCATGAACCCATCTGTCGCCAACCTGATGCGAACATTTCTCGCTTCAAGAGCGAATTCTAGGTCCAGCGCCTTCTATGCCTCACCGTCGGATAGGAACAGCCACTTCAACCTCGGTGTCACAGGTAAGTAATGAAGCTTCGTACTTGCGGCTTCCATCGTCACAGTATCACCATCGTTATTAAGAACTTTGACAAACCTTGGTTGACCACATTTCAAACATTTGTTCTCATTGGCATGCTCGCTCCAGAAAAGCATGTTGTTGTCTGGATACACATCAATCTTCTTGTGATTTATACCGAGACCGGAAAGAATTTTCTTCGACTTATACATATCTTTAGGCACTTTGTTGCGATGTGGAAGGGCATCTTTGAAGAAATTGATGAGCTCGTTGTAACAATTGTTAGAAAAGAAGAACTTAGACTTAATTTCCATAAGTCTAGTCAAAAATTGAGGATTGTCATTTTAGTGTGTCCATGCAGCGCCTCTTCTGAATCTTTGAGAAGTTTGAAGAACTCTTTAACCTCTTCTGTTTGAGGATCTTCTGTAGGCTCTGGTCGTATAGCTTCCAACATCTCATCCATCATATCAACCTCCGTGGCATCATCATTATCCGCTTCCACTTCATGTACAACTTAAGAAGGTGTCTCGCCGTGGATGTTCCACAACTCATAATGTGACACGTGACCGTTTCGACACAAGTGCATCATAAGTTCCACTTTGTCCAAAAACGTTCCGTTTCGGCATTTTGTACATGGGCACCGCGTCTTATCGCTATTTGACAACGAAAAAGTTCGTTCCACAAAAGCTTCTATCTTGGCGTACCACTCATCTGGGTGACGACCAGTTCTGCTCTTCCAACCAGTGTACATCCAACTACGATCTTCGCCAATGTTTGACTTTACAATTAATAGGCAGATAAATTATCGTTAGTTTTTCATTAATTTATGAACGATAGAGGAAATAATGAGAGAGACAGTGAATTGGGTCCGTGCCAGTTCGAAGCCTGAAACGGGCCATGCTCGGGCTTGACCTCAGACCCCGCTCGGCCGCCCTCGGCTCCCTCGCCTCGTATTGAGTCACCGGCCGCCGCCCGCCATCTGCGATGCCCAGCCCAATTCTCCCCCAAAACTATGAGGATGCGAGGCGAGCCCGATGAGCGACGAATCCTAGACTCTCGTCTAGAGGAGGCGAGGCGAGGACCCCGGTAGGTCTACGGCGAGCCGATGAAACTGTTGGCGAAGAAGTTGTGGAGGAGGCGACGACTACAATGGTCTACACGGCATGATCACACTTATTGTGTGTCGTGTCCTTCTGGGTTGGTCATTTAACCCTAACAATTCATAAAGGTTTGATTATCATCCGTCTCACAAATCATGAAATTTCGACAGCATAACGCCGCCTATTTAACACTACACCCCACTATTCGGTGCAGTTCTTAAAGTACAAAGGGGGGGAAACGGGTTAGCTCGGAAACCTGTTGCCTTACGGATGTTGTGAGTCAAGGACACATACTCGCAATATATGTTTTTAGAGTTTTTATCGTCTTATTCGTACTCACAAACACGTGCAATGTGAACGGGTCTTGCAGTGGAGAGATACCTACTTACAGACTTTTAGGTTTAGTAATGGGCCGCTCGGCCCATATACACTTAACCCTAACGATTCACCTAATGTCAGTCACGGGTCACGATCGTGACCCACCCCGCAGCAGCGTTGTTCTCTCTTTGCCCGACCTCGAATGAAGGTTAGGGTTGGGCCCGATGGGCCGTATATACGCTATATATATAATGCCTACTTTACGTACGATGGCCCTTTTGTTTAGCCGTTTCTATATATAATACATAAGCATCAAAAATATTAACGAAAACATAAGCAACTGTATTTTAAACACAAAACAATAAACGGGAGCAATAATACAAATTAAGCACAAAACTAAAATTCCCCAAACTAAAAATTAAGCATAATTAATCAACTTATCCACTTAAGCATAATTAAATAAACATAATCTACACTAAGAAAATTAAGCAAATTAACTACTTAAGCATAATTAAATAAACAAATAAGCAATTTAAGCTTAATTTAAACAATTCAATTCAAATTCAAATTTGAATAGTTCAATTCAATTCAAATTTGAACAATTCAATTCAATTGAATTTCAAATTTCAGTGGGAGGGTTAGGGTTGGGTGGGGGTGTTGGGGGGTTTTGGGGAGGGGAGGGTAGGGGGCCTCTGCATGGAGGGTGAGGGGGGTGTTGGGGGGGGGGAGGGGGGGAGGGCTCTCGAAGGAGAGGGTGAGGGTGGGGGGCCTCTCCAGGGAGTGTAAGGGGGGTGTTGGGGGGGTCCAGGGAGGGGAGGGGGGCTCGGGGTGGAGGGGGAAGGTGGGGGCCTCTGCAAAGAGGGTGAGAGGGCGGGGAGGGGAGGGGGAGGGGGGCTAGAGAGGGGGGTGGAGGGGGGGCGGGGAGGGGAGTGTGGCGCCGGGGAGGGGATGAGGGAGGGGAGGGGAGGGGGGCTGCGCTCGTGGAGGGCCGGGCCAGCGGCACTCGGGGGGGGGGGGTCCGGGCCGATGGTGGTCGCGGAGGGGAGGGGAGGGGGAGAAGCTTAGGGAGGGGAGGGGAGGGGAGGAGGGGTGGCGGTCAAGGAGGGGGGGTCGGGCCGGCGGCAGTCGGGGAGGGGGATTGGGGGGAGGAGGAGTGGGGGAGGAAGCATACCTGGCGGCGGTGTCAGATGGCGGCGGGTGCGGCGGCAGCGGCATGCGCGGCGGCGGTTGAGGCAGCGACGACGGATGAGGCGGCTAGGAAAAGAGAGAAGCAGCGCACGGGTAAGGAAAAGAGAGGCGCGCGCGGGTAGGTTAAATCATGTACCTTACGTCGGCTAAATAATCTAATTACGTCGGCCTGAGTTACTTACGTCGGCCGATATCGAGGCCGTATGCTTAACTTACGTCGGCCAGTTTATTCACGTCGACTTGTGGTCCTGATCGACGTAACTTTATGGTTTTTTTCTGTCGGTCTACTAACTTACATTGGCCGCCGACGAAAGTAAGTTAACTTACATCGGTTTCTTCTGGCCGACATAAGTTATTGTACTTTTGTTGGCTGGCCGACGTAAGTTAATATGGCCGACATAAGTCTTCGCGTTTCCTATAGTGCCTTCGCAGGAACAACGAACTAGGGTTTTCTAGATCAACGTGAATTTGGAGAAATGGGGTTGAATTCACGTTATAAAAAAGGAGTAGAAGGTATACTAGATGTTTAGGACTCCAAAGAATCAAGAGTTTTGGAGGCAACACTTGGATCTTGATGATCTAGAGTTGATGAAGATCTTGATGGTGGATTGTTGATGAAGAACGAAAACTCAAAGGAGATCTTGATCTCTTGATCCTCTTTCATTTCCTCCTCTTATTCTTCATGCTTGGGATTTCCTTCTCCCTCCTTGATGGCGGCTCTCCATGAACTAGGGTTTGTGGAGTTTCAATTGAGGCAAAAGGATGTAAAGTCAAGGGGTGGGGTTGTTTATATAAGTGTGGAGGCTAGGGTTTGATGAAATTCGAGTTTGGAGAGGGTGGAGGCCGGTGTGGGGTCCCACATGGGCTCCAAAAAGAGTTAGACACGATGTCCTTAGGCCCACTTATGGTAAAACCCAAAAACATGTCATGCAACAAAAGATCAACTCAGAATCGTGATTTACCGGACAAGTCCGAAAAGGGCCGGAGTAGTGTGAGGATTGATAGGGGAAAAAACGGAAAAGTCCAGACTATATCGGACAAGTACGAACTTGGTCAGAGGTGAATCAGACAAGTCTGGCAAAAACTGGACAAGTCCGATTTTAGTCAGAGGGAAAACAGACAAGTCTGCTGGAATACCAGACAAGTTTAGGGACTTAGCAAAATTTCAAGGATTTCTGGAATACCAGACTAGTCCGCAATGGACCGGAGAAGTCTGAAACTGTACGGAGAGAAAAACAGACTAGTCCGCGGCAAAAACGGACTAGTCCGATGGAGGTTAGAGAGAAATCGGACTAGTCCACAACAAAAATGGACTAGTCCACACTTTCCAAAACTCTTAAATGTCGTTTTGCTCTAAATTCATTTTAGACTTATTCCTTTTTACATGGATTAATGTTGGACATGTATTAGAATATATGCAATGCATTATGGATGAAAATGAGGGTGTTACAACAGTATAGGAGTGCAGTCGACCCAACGTAGTCCTGGTTTGATGGCGGCGGTGGAGGGTTTACCTGAGGTGCTCCTCGGACGGAGGACTCCTCTTGCTTAGGCCCTCGAGGGCCGTACTCGTCGTTGAGGTTACGCCATCTCACCCGCTGCCGCTCGATGATGATGCGACCATCTATCTGAGGTTGATGACAGTCAAGCTCAGCCCACAGGTCCTCCGTGGGGATCTTGCTTGTGCTAGTAATCCTGGTGGATATGGAGTCAGCAGTGTGACGGTCGATGGACGTTGTGCGTGATAGTGACATGTGACGCCTCCCTCTGTTGGGAGAGTTGAGGGCTTCCACGACTAAGTGGTCGATGTCATGGACCCACTATTGAGCTTCTCCCTGGGAAGCGTTCATCGACGATGGGTGGTGGAGCAGGGCCCTCACTGCTGCTAGTGTGCTATCCGGACTCATAGCCGGCGGCTGCGACAGCGCTGACTCGGCCGGGATGTGCCCGGAGGCGCTACCCTGGCCATTTGCATCTGCGCGGGGGCATGACAGACTAGAGTGCACCGCTCGACCGAGGTAACACCCTCATTTTCATCCATATGCATTTTGTACATTCTTAAACATGTTTAATATTAAGCAATATAAAAAGGAAGAAGTTTAAAATGAATTAGAAGCAAAACAACACTTAAAAGTCTGTAGAAGTATGGACTAGTCGGTTGGTACCCTGGATATAACACCCCAGCCACTACGGGCCTGGCGGTCGTTACTTATGTCAGCTCTCTAACATCATAGACTAGCCCTACAGACCAACACTAGTCTTTTCTACGCATTTTGCCCTCACTCTTGCGCACCCGAGAAGACTTATCGGTCCGTCACCCATTCATAAATTGCTCCAGGCCAAACATGCTTAACCTCGGAGTTCTTTGCAGGTGGGCTTCCAAAAAAGAAGGTATACCTTGGTGGTATGAGTTATTCTATCAATTCTAGTAAACCTTAAGACAGGATGTCACACAGGATTGTTCCGGTATTCTCCTCTGAAGCCCCTCCGTACTTGTCTGTTTTTGTTGCAAACTGGTCCAATTAAGTCTCTGTTCCATTCTGGACCTGTCCGTGACTAAGTGTGGACTGGTCCAATCTATGGTATAGTTTTAGAATAAGTTGTCAAATCCCCGAACTTGTCCGATATATGTCGGACTTGTCTATTTTGCTCTCTGGACAAGATCAGACTTGTACGGGCCTCCTGTCGGATTACTCCATTTTCGTCTCTGTCCAACATCGGACTAGTCCGGCCCTCTAGCGGACTTGTCTGGTGTGCTCGACTCGGATTCAATCTTTTCCTCCATGACTTGTTTTTGGGTATTTACCTTAATTGGGGCCAAGAACGTCGTCCCTAACCTCTGTGGAGCCCATGTGGGACTCCTACACGGCCTCCACCGCCTTGAACACAAAATCCATCAAACCCTATCTCTCCACCTCTATATAAACAACCTAACATCCCACCTTTTCACCTCTTTGCCACAATGGAAAGAACCCCAAACTCTAGTTCGTCGGAGCCGGCATCAAGAGAAGATCCAGCAGCAAGGAGGAGGAGGAGAACACGAAGGAGGAGTAATCAAGCAAGATCTTCATCGACTTTTCATTCTTCATCACCAATTCACCTTCTACTCATCTTTGTCAAGCCCTAATCGTCAAGATCCAAGTGTTTCACGTCCCATTCTTGATCTTTGGATCTATAAACACGTGGTACACCCTCTACTTTCAATTTCCTACATCAATTCAACTCCAATTCTCGTTGATTAGAAAACCCTAGTTCACAAGTTCTGATTAGGGTGGACTTGTCCAGCCCCTGAAACCGGACTTGTCCGGTCTCTAAATCTGTTTGGTGCTGAATTAATTCCAAATTGACTCGAATCAATTTCAAACTTGTTCAAACTTGTTAGAAACCTTTGTAGCTAGTTAGTAAACATTAATGACAACTTATTAACAAGTTTTACCACATAATTCCATTAATCATGCATGACATGGCATATTGAGTAATATATGAGCATTTATTGGTTGTATTGTCTGTTTTGTATGTTCGTTGCGCAGAATAGAAAGTTTTGCTCTAGAGGGTGCTGTTGAGGACCTCTAACACTAGAATTTTGAAGCCTTTGACACTAACCAAGCTCAAGAGCAAGGCAAGTGTCCTTGATCATATTGATCCTGTTTTAAATGTTTTGTTTGCAAAATTGCATGCTTGTGTCAATTTCATAGGAAACCCATTTATAGGTGTTTACTGGACTTGTTTGACCATCCTTGTCTCTTGGAATACATTTTAGAGGGTCGAGAAGGGTTTTTTACCTTTTTGCATCGCTCTAATTATTTGGGATGGGAAAACAACCAAAAAGCTTAATCATGATTTAATGAACATATGGATGATGTAAATTGATGGTATGGGTAAATGGGTAACATAGGACTTCGGAGATGTAAGCACACATGGTTTGTGGATTGGGTTGGTCGATATGGTAGTTTGCTTGCATTGGATCTATGGACCGGTTCATGCGAGAATAAGCCAGGAATATAGTGCCACCACAAGGCCAATATGGATGCGGCTTAGCCAATTAATTAGGTGTATTGCCAGCATTGATTCGGATCATTTGGAGGAGTGAAATGGGAGTCGGTTGGGTTTGCAATAGTTGCGGGACTGCCCTAGGATCCAAATGGCACAAGAGGGGGCCCTTGGTTGGATGTGCTCAGTTGGAGGCATCACCACCGGTGAAACCTTAGTGGGTCTGAATATGCTGGTAGTCCCTCTATAAAGGCTATTTTGTGATCTCTTGGGCATGCATCTAAGGAAGTGTAATTGGCATAAGGGAGGTTTATTTAGTCGCCGATAGGAGATGAAACCACGAACCTGTGGGTAAAGTGGTACAACCTCTGCAGAGCGACGGGTGACGAAATCACGAACTTGTGGGTAAAGTGGTACAACCTCTGCGGAGTGTTAAAAACTATCATGATAGCCGTGCTCCCAGTAAAGAGCACCTGGATGATCTACATGATTAGAGTAAAACTTGGGATTTGGGATGGTTATGGTTGCGTAATGGTTTTGGGATGGTTGGATCATGATTATGGTCTGAGTTGTGATAAATGAATATGGTTGATGATAATGGTAAGAACATAGCATTTGGATGGATAATCATTCTTGAATGTGACATAATGGTAATTGATGGTAACGGACTCGTTATTGGTAATTATTTGGATTATGTTGGGATAAATTCACATAGAAATCTTAGTATTCTTTTTACATGTTTTAAATGTACTTTTCAGCAATTAGCCATTATTTATTGTCAATGCCTTCTTTAAGAAACATGTCAAACTTTCCCACACTTGCTGAGTACGACGTGTACTCAACCTTGCAATTCCCCCACTAACGGTTTTAGGAAATGTTTGGGAGTATCCTGATGATAATGCGGAGTATTGGGTTGTGTGCTGCTGTCGACTTGCCTGTGGTGTTGCTTGGAGTTGCGCTACCTTTTATGCTCATTTTGCTTGGTTTCATATTTAGATTGTTTCCGTTGTAGTATTAGTAGTTTTATCAATAATGATCATTAGAGATCGTAACTTGAGGATTATATAAAAATTGTAATAAAAGTACTTAATCAATTCGTGTTGTGGTAATTTTTTTGTATATCGTTTGTGATGCACTCGTGTATGTGTGTTAAACATCCTAGACACACATATGCATCACACTTGGTTCATTTTCGGAACTGGGTGTCACAGGCGATGGATCTGGTCACTGGATGACGGCCTCAGAAACCGCCGTCTACGGGTTTGATGAAAACCATGGTGGTGAAAATGCAACCATTTTTTTATGGAAAAAGTCCCTACCTGCCACACAAATGTCAAAGTGTAATGCGACACTTCCCCAGGATTTGCTAAGGAGTAGCCCGTGGAGGTTCTTTGATCGGCAAGGCTTAGTTCTCAATCTACTGATCGCGCGTATGAGAGTTTGAGACGGTGGTTTTTACGTGATTCGGGCCGCAAGAGCGTAACACCCTACTCCATGTTGAGGTTGTATTGCTGGTGTGTATGGGGGGGGGGGGTTATTGATTGGCCGTTGCTTGTAACAATGGTGGTCTGCTCCTTTTATAGACAAGACCAGACGCCTTACAGGTGGGGTCCAGAGCCCGACAGATGGCCCCGGGGCGATCTTATCCTAAAGATCTAAGGCTTCCCGCATAATCTTCCTCTGACTACGGCTTGAAGACTCACCGTCTTGCCGCCTCAGTCGCCAGTGGCCCATGTGTAGTCGTTGATGATGGCAGGGAATGTCCCATCATCTGTCCCTGGTGTTGTAAGCTACCCACTTTGCGGAGTGGGGTAGGCCTGTTGCGCCTTCAATTCGATGCGATTGGGCGCAGTGGTACCAAACAGCAGGCGTGTGCAACGTCACTTGCCTGGGGAAGACGCAAGTCTTCAATGCCGAATCTGGACAAGTCACACCACCCTCTTAACTCCCGCAACCCACCGCGTAGGACAAGTTGCAGGGTATGTGGCATCTTGGGAGCTAGCCTCTTCCGGGGTGGCTGGGTCCCGAGCCATTGACCACGTGGCAGCCCGAAGCCCTCTCCTGAGTAGAGCGGAGGTTCCAGGGCCGCGGGACACGTGGTAGAGCCGGAGCCCACCTCTTCGGGGAGATGGCCTGTTGTGAGCTCCGGTTCCGAAAATAAACCAAGTGAACGCATATGTGTGCCAAGGACGTTCAACACACATACACGAGTGCATTCACATAAGGATATACAGAAAATTACCACATAACAAGATTAATTAAGCACTTTTATTACAAAATTGAGAAAATCCTCGAATACAAGCCCTAATTATTATTAATGACAAGTTTCAACTAATGCAACGGAAATAAACTAAATAAGCAAACTAAGCAAAAAGGCATCAGGGTAGCGCAGCTCCAATCAACACCACATGCAAAGTTGACGGCAGACATGGCCTAGAACTCTGCATTATCACTGTTATACTCCCGATCTTGACCTGCAATTGTTAATGGGGGAATTGCAAGGGTGAGTACATGTCGTACTCAGCAAGCACTACAGGAAATGCGACAATAGACGACGGCAAGATAAATTGACGACGGGGCTGTCGTCTTTTACATTATTCTGCTGTAATTGATGACGGTTAAACAAGTACCGTCGTAAATTAATTAAATACGACGGTTGACCGTTGTCGATTATGGCCCGTCGCCAATGTGGGCCGAAACCCAGCCCACCTGAGCCTGTTATTGACGACGGTTAACCTAGTACCATCGTCAATTAATTAAAGATGACGGTCAACCGTCGTCAATAAACGACCGTCGTCAATAATGGCCGAAACCTGGCCCACCTGAGCGGTTATAGACGACAGCTAGGTAATACCATCGTCAATAAGTCAATAATTGACGACGGCGGACATGTTACTGTCGTCTATTAGAGTTAGGGATTATTTGCCAGGCCGTGCCTCTTCGTTTTCATTTACGGCCCCTGCTCCTCGCTAATCGTTGCCGCCGCTGCTCCCGCTCCTCGCCGCGCCGCGCCGCCGCCCCCGCTCTGCGCCGCCGCCTCCGCTCTGCACCGTCGCCCCGGTCACGCCACCATCACGCCGCCGGCTGTCAACCGGGAAGGACCCGACAACTAGGTATGCCACTTCCCCCTCCCAACGTTCATGCAATCGTAGGCACCATGTCGGATGTGTTGCTCTGTGTATTTTTATTTTGTGTGTGTGCAAACACGTGGTGTATATTTTTTTCATTGGCGCCTGCCGCCTGGAAAGGGACAACTGGTGAACTTGTGGCTGCCCAGTTCCTTCTTCTGTAGTGTTTGCATGGTCACCACCTGTATCTTTGCGGCCGAATTTTTCGTCCAATATGATTGACATGACATGGTGGCTGCCATCCTATTGTCCTAGCTCTATCGTTTTGACAGGCGAGTTTCAGGATTGCGTACACTCTTGTCCTGCTAATTTACCACCAGCTAGCACTCATGTAGCATCAGTGGCCCATGACGAAGCGTGGATACAAACACTCCAGCCTCCAGGTCATAACACTTTTTGTCACCACTTTGTTCAGAACACTACCCTGGAACTCTTCGCTGCCAAACCAGCAACAAGCGCCTCTTAAAAAACCAACCAAAGCCGTGAGTCATCTTGACTCCTACAATTTTAGTCCTGCTGTACCGATCAAGCCCTTTAACTCTGAACCATATTGCGATTCTTTTAAATGGATTTCAATCAATAAACTAATTAAAAATACATTGGAGTGTAATGAAGATAAACCACCATGTCAATCCATAAACTGCCTGTTCTTGTGCCTTTCCTAGTCATATTGACTCCATCAATCTTCATGAAAGATTAAGTTTCACACATAAGAAAAAACATCTTGTACAAGATATAGCATACCATGATGGCGGAGCACCTTGTCTACCAGCATTTCTGAGAATCCCATTGCAATAAATTGTACTCTTAAATTACAAGAGGATGAACTTGGTTGATCGTCCTAAAGTGCACATCAAGTCAATATAACAACTTGGCAAAAAAATTGATGGGCTAAGAGTACACTATTCTTTTGAAGTTCTAATTCACTAGTCCAACTGCAATTATTAGTTTATTATGTAATTGTTAGTTTATTATGTAGTTCATCAATAATTGTTTATTATTTGTAATTCTTTATTAGTTGGTTTGTTTATTAATATGTAAATATACGGGTTTTTGGGCTGGCCCGACCCGACACAACACGACACGGAATAAATGCGTCCGTGCCGTATAGACAGTTGTAGTCGTAATGTATGCGTCGAGACGACACATAAGCGAACGATGATAGTGAGGAAGTCAATCACCCGCGATTGCACAGACGGTGGATCCGGACGTGGAATTGTCATCTAAGACCAACTTTCCTCCTCTTTCTCTCGTTCTTTCCTCTTGTAAATGACTTTACAATGAAAATGAGGAACGTAACGTATATCAATGCGTTACCCATTTCGGATCGGCACATCTCACATGCTATTGGCATGTGAGACGTGAAGGTTTGGAATTGTCCCTTTTTCGACAGCCTGAGAGTGACCGAGGGGGCGTGGCTTGTGACAAGATGCAGGTCTGGATCTGGATGAGATTTCAACGGCATAACCATGTTGTTCTCTGCTGCACCATTTTTGGGCATGCAGTGGAGAACAGCGGGGTTATGCTGTCGAAATTTCGTCTAGATCCAGACCGCGCGTCCCGTCATGAGCATGCTCCGCTCGGTCACTCTTGGGTGGGTTTAGGACCTATCTGCCTAGTTATAGGGCCGTGACATAACATAACAATGAAACTAATAATGATTTATCTGCTTTGAAGGTATACCCTCAAACATGGCTAAAGACTGCACTTGGATGTATACTGGTTGGAAAAAGGATGGGAGTCACTCAGATGAGTGGTTCACCAAGACGGATGCTTTCATACAACGAGCTTTTTCGTTGTCAAACAACAGCAAGGTGCGGTGCCCATGTATCAAATGTCAAAATGCGAAGTGTTTCAACAAAGTGACATTGACGTTCCACTTGTGTCGAAATGGTTTTATGCAATGTTATGAGTTATGGACCTTCCACGGCGAGACACCTTCTCAAGCCGTAGAAGATCGAGATGGGGATGATAGCACTGGTGTCGATAGGATGGACGAGATGCTTGAAGCCATAAATCTTGAATTGACGGAGGATTCTCCTACAACGGAGGCAAAGGAGTTCTTCGAGCGTCTCAAGACATCAGAACAACCGGTGCATGAACACACCAAAATGACGGTCCTCAATTTCATGACTAGATTTAAGGCAATTAATTCTAAGTATTTCTTCTCCAATAATAGCTACAACGACCTCATCAAATTGATCAGCGATGTCCTTTCGCAGCGCCATAAATTGCCTAAGGATATGTATCATTCTAAGAAATTGATTTCTGATCTTGGTATGAACTATGAGAAGATTGATATGTGTCCAGACCACTGCATGCTTTTCTGGAAAGCGCATGCCAATGAGAACAAGTGGTTATAATGTGATAAGGCGAGATTTGTTGAAGTTATTAATGAAGACGGTACAAAAGTAATGACTGAAGTTGCACAGAAGTAGCTTCGCTACTTGCCTTTCACACCTAGGTTGAAGCTTGTTTCTCTCAAAGAAAACAGCTAGACACATGAGATGGAACAAAGAAGGTGTACGGGAGAATGACGTAATGATGGTGCACCCATCCGACGGTGAGGCATGGAAAGCGCTTGACCGCTTCGATCCAGATTTCGCCAATGACGCAAGAAATGTTCGCATCGAGTTGGCGACATATGGCTTTTCACCGTTCAGTACAAACGCAACACCATACTCTTGTTGGCCCGTGTTCGCTATTCCGTACAACTTACCACCATCTCTTTGTATGAAGTACAAGTTCATGTTTCTTTGCCTTATTGTACCTTGACCAGATCATCCCGGTTCACGACTAAACGTGATGTTGAAGCCGTTGATTGAAGAGTTGAAAATGCTAAGGACAGGAATTGAAGCGTACGACTGCTACAAAAAATAGAAATTCAACCTTCGAGCTGCATACTTGTGGTCTGTCCATGATTTCCCAGCTTACGGCATGGTTTCTGGCTGGAGCACTCATGGTCGTTTGACATGTCCAATATGTGCTTCGGACATGGAATGTTTTCGTTTAAAGCATGGTGGCAAGATTTGGTACTTTGATTGCCACAGACGTTGGTTACCGCCCAATCACGTATTTAGGCAACAGAGAAATGCCTTCAGGAAGGACACCGTTGTCAAAAAAGGACCACGACAACATCTAAACGGGTCGGAGATTGTTGAACAGTTGAACAACTTAGTGCCAGATGAAGATCATACTGGATATTTTGTTGGTTACAGAGAGGACCACAATTGGACTCATATATGTGCACTATGGGAGATACCGTATGTTAAATCCTCAATCTTAATGCATAACATTGATGTCATGCATCAGGAACGTAACATGGGCGAATGCATCATAAGCACATGCTTCGATGTGACTGGCAGAACAAAAGACAATATAAAGGCTCGTAAGGATTTGGCAGAGGTTTGTAATCGTCCAACTCTTGAGCTATCTGAAGCTGGTGGCAAACAGCGTGCTTCTTTCTTTCTTCAACCAAAAGAAAAGAAAGAAGTATTTGAGTGGTTGAAAAGTTTGAAATTCCCAGACGGTTATGCTGCTAGCCTGAGATGAGCCGTAAATGTTAAGACTGGAAATCTCACAGGGTTGAAGAGTCATGATTATCACATAATTATGGAAAGACTACTACCAGTTATGTTTCGACGCTACATTGACAATGTGGTGTGGAAGGTGTTAGCCGAGCTTAGCTACTTTTATAGACAGTTTTGTGCTAAAGAAATCACAAGGGAGATGATGGAGAAGTTGGAAAGGGAGATACCAGTGCTTTTATGTAAGATGGAAAAAGTTTTCCCTCCAGGGTTCTTCAATCCAATGCAACATCTCCTAATTCATCTTCCATATGAAGCTAAAGTGGGTGGCCCTGTGCAATATAGATGGATGTATAACGTTGAAAGAGCACTCAGGTGTCTTAAACCAATGGTTCGCAATCGGGCAAGGGTTGAAGGATGCATCGCCGAAGCATACGCCATTCAAGAGATAGGATACTTTTCAAGTGTATATTTTGCAGAAGAAAACAATGTTAATGCTTCCACGTTGCGGTACAATATGGATGAAGCACCTCCTTGTAGCAATCTCTCAATTTTTCAAACGAGAGGCACTACTGTTGGTAGCGGCACGAGCTACGATATTGAAACAGATGACAAGACGGCTGCTTTGCTATACATGTACGCTAATATAGAGGGGATGGAAGAATATTTTCAGTAAGTATTTGTTCAACATCTATAATAATTAGCGTGTTGTGTTATACATCTATGCTAATTATTCTGTTTTTTCCTTATTTAGTGAGTTCGATCAACAAAATTGGAAATCGAAGCAGCAACCTACGCTTCGACAAATACAATCGATGCAATATTATGGAGTACAAGGAGGGCCTAACTTCATATCCTGGTTTCATGCACAAGTAATGTGTTCATGTTTTGTTTCTCTTAGTAATTACATGTATAGCATAAAATAGTCTTCTAACTTCGTATGTTGAATAGTGCAAAAAACGAGCCGGTGTCCATGAAGATTTGCGACAACTATCCTACGGATCCATTAAAATTAAAAGTTACGGTCGATACGACGTCAATGGGTTCCGATTTCATTCCACTCAATTTGAAACTCAACGTCCTTTCAGGGCAACATGTAACACCGCAGTTGTGACGAGGGTAGTTGACACCGAAGGACGTGAAACTAATTATTATGGGATCATTAAAAATATCCTTGAATTCAGTTTTGCGGGGAATAAGGTCCTTAAAGTAATCTTCTTTGACGGCGATTAGTTTGATCATAATCATGGAACTCGACAAAACCAATTTGGCATGGTAGAAGTAAAACACAAGGACCGGCTACAAGGCTGCGACACCTTCGTCCTTGCACACCAAGTCGAGCAAGTGTATTATCTACATTATCCATGCGAAAAGCTTAATGCTTGGTGGGTTGTACACAAGGTGAATCTTCGTGAGCGGTTATATACACCAGACAATGATGGATACCATGATGATGAGGTTGATGTTGTTTACCAAGAACAAGAGTTACCGGACTCTTTTGTCGTCGAGCCTGGTTTAGGACTCGGTGACTTAGTTGGAGATGCAGAAGATGTAGAAACTCTTAAGATGCGAAAACGAAAACTAAAACAGGCAACTTCCACGACAGAAGATCGATGGTCCGGTTTACGGAGTAGAGTACATGAGCATGAGGCTGATGAATTTTAAAATTGAGTACAAGTAATGTTTGCTTCATCTCTTCTTTCTTCTTCTATATTTTCCATTACATTCTTTAACAATTTTTTATTAAACAGGATGTCATCGAGGAGCAGCAGACGACGAGGGACAGAGGCACGAAGCTTTCTGTCACCGAGAGCCACAAGAGGAGACGAGGTCTTCCAGGGCAGTCAGCTTAGCGGAGGTAGACGGGCCCAGTTGGTGAGCCATCTGCCGCAGTCGTCACGTGGCCAGGTAAAGAACATTTAATTATATAAATTATATAATTAATTCTTTATTCTCTAATATGAATCTTTGAAATTGTCAGGACGACTCTATGTCCGAGGACTAAGAGGCTAGGATGCCTCTTTCGGTGCCTGCTTTGGAGCCTCCTTCTTCGGTGCCTACTTCAGAGCCTTCTTCTTCGGTGCCTGCTTCAGAGCCTTCTTCTTTGGTGCCACCTTGTTCAGAGCCAGTGCAGTCGGGTGACCCCACTTCTGGGTCACGTGATGTGGAGCCAGCTGCACAGTGATGGACTAGGAGGAGCCACTACGTGGCTCGTCCTCCGGCTCCTGCAAACCCAAACGATCGGATCGTTATTCGTCCTATTGGTGAGAAGTAAGTAAATCTTTAACAATTCAGATATTTAAAGGCTTATATATATACTAATTGAGAATCATATATCAGGGCTTGGGAGGATTGTTCGTTCACAGGGCAGGGACACCACAAGCACGTGAATTTGGTCTTGGGCAGTCTAGTCCGTTTGCACTTCCCCCGGTGTAGTGAACGGACAGCCTGCCACGTCTTGGGACCATTACGCTGCGGCCCAGGACCTTGCTTACGGCAACCATCAGGAGGCTATGTGGCACGACTTTATGGTAAGTATGAACAAATATTTGTGTAATACATATTTATTATAAATTAAATACATTTACTTGTATATTTGTTCTTCCAGGCACGGTACCGTTTGGAGAACGAGGCCGAGCAGACGGATCAAGCTCGTCTCGTCTTCCATAACTGCGCCAGGAAGCTCGTGACTCAGCCACTATCGACGGCTCGCATTCAAGCTACGAAGGCGTATTTCAAGTTGCATCTGGAGGAGGGTCAGCCGAGGAAGTACATGGAAGGGGCCGATAAGTACTTGACGGAGGCGCAGTACACAGAGGTAAAGTGTTTATTGTACTTTACTTCATTATATAATTGTGATCAATGCTTTCATTTAATAATAAAATGTGTGCAGGTCGGTGTAGCGTGGCTTGACAGCCGTCCGGATGCGTACCGTGCCTTGTGTGCTCGTTGGGGGAGCCAAAACTTCCAGGGCGTGTCTAAAACCCGTCGAGAGAGTAGAGGGACGGACGGAAAACACCATATGGGTGGGGACGGCTACATACGTCTCGCTAAACGGATGGTAAGTGTGACTTGAATTCTATTTAAGTAATTTTATAATCTTTCATTGTGCTAACATGTATCGATAGGAGCACAAGATGGGTCAGGAGCCGTCACCTATTGAGGTGTGGAAGAGGGGTCACTCGGGAAGTGACCCGTCGCAGCCTGAGCAGCTGTCTTCTCAGATGGCGACTCAGACGTTGGTGAGTTATTTCGTTAACTTAATTGAATTTTCTTTAATAGTTTTAATAATGTTATTTTACTATGTTTCCAGGCAAAGTACGGTCAGGAGGCGCAGAGGCTTCGAGGCGAATAGTTCGATTGGCAGAGCGCGCCAATTGTACTCGAAGCCGCGTATGCAATCGGTGGCGGGAAACCTCACGGACGGTGAGTTTTGTTAATTTTAATTTACTGTCACGAACTTTGAGTTACAAAAATTTAATCATCTTACTTCGTTGTGCAGGTTGGCCATCTTCGATGGAGTGGTCGACTCGAGGCAGGCGCGGGCTTCCTCGAGAGCCTCTTCATCGCAGTAGGGCGGGTCCAGCAGCAACCGTACGGTACGAGATCTGGAGCTCCATAGTCTTCGGGAGGAGCTCCAGAGGACGCAAGAAGCACTCCAGACTAGGGACGAGATGCAGGCAGCGGCGCTCTGGACTAGGGACGAGATGCAGGCAGCAGCGCTTAGGGCTAGGGACGAGTATCAAAACTCGTACATGCTACAGTGGCAAGCTGCCTTCCAGGTAAGTTCTGAATGTTGTACTTAACATTTGTAATATACAAATGATAGTTATAATGATTTGATTTGTATTCGCGGGCTATGAGAGCAGGACAACCGGCTGTGTTTCCGCTGTGGGCGCCGCCATCAACAGAGCTGCCACTGGTTCCGACGACAGGAGCACAGGTACAAAATTATTCAAAATAACTGAAACTAGTTAAACTTGTTCAAATTTAGTAAAATATGCATTTTTATACTTATAACTTGTCTAACCACACTTGCATATCACAGGGATCGGGGACGGAGGCTCAAACTCCGTCGCCCCAAATTCCGGTGCTTGGACAACTACCGGAGGACGACTTTCTGAACTCCGACGGCAGCGGACGGGGTAGCGTGTGAGTCAGGTCAGCCGATTTGAAATCTACTTGCATGTTAATTCTTATCATTTTCTTTTGTTTGTTGCATCTACGCATTGGGACATCTGAAATCCGAGGTCTGACCGTCTCTTGCTGCATACCAGCACTTTTTCTCCCATCCGCATGCATTTCGCTAGTATAACCCATCAGTACAGAAGCAGTTTTACTGGCCTGTTGTGTCAAGGTCTAATGTATATCAGTTTTAACAAAATTGGCCAATTTTAGGACAATTGTGAAAACTGTAGAATGAATTTGCACAAAATTGGCACGATGCGAACTGAAAAGTCTAAGGTGTACTATATGAGGTATTTTGAGACTCTTTTACAACATGGGCCACAAGAAAAGGCTAAACGTAAATTTACTTGTCAATAGTAACAGTGTCTTTTAATTTAACTATTAGTTCTTTTTTGAAATTTTTTACCATGTTTTCGTTCTCATACTGAACTGGAATTTATAAAAGCGTATGGAAACATAAGAACAAAGAAACCACAAGACCTTTTCTGTTAAAGAAAAATTGTGGCCTTTTGTGCCCGAACCAAAGTCTTTGTATCATGTAGTTTATTCTCTATCAGGTTGATGTCTTGTGAATAAAAATATATATATAAGTAGTACTTCCATGTGCATGTAAATATAATACAGGTATTCTTAGTCAATAATACAATTTCTAATGCAGTTATAGTGTCACCCTTTACATTTATCCTTGTATGATATGCTATATTTTGACTCATTTTACATGAAATAAACCAGATATGACTATTTCTATCTGTTTGTATCAGTTTCAAAAGCAAAGTATACTCACTACTTATTTTACTATGGTGAGCAATAAAACATTGATAAACCTAGCAGTGGCGATGTTGGATAGTATATATATTCGTAATAAACTATGTACTCATAAGATGAGGCTAAATGCAGCACTTTGTTTACTTCCCAGTTCACTCGTTGAACTTTCAGCTGATATGCCTCCCCTAACTTGGAATTAATATATCACTATCAAATGTAAGGAATGGAACATTCTTATGATCATAGTTTGGCTCTTATAGGGATTGGAATAGGCTCATATATTGAACCAATTCTAATATACTAAACTTGTTATAAACAGATGGTGCCCCTCCCTTCTTACTCTTTTCCACCTCACTAATTGCTCATGCAATGTTCTTATATTGTGCTATTTAATTTTGTGTGTATAAGTTTTGATTAACCTTCCAGGTCAACGAGGGTGGCAAGTGATCTTGGTGAAATGTCGAGCAAAACCTTAATTCATGTGTCAAGCGAGAGCATCTAGAAGCAACTCTGCGATACTGTGTTTTGTGACTGTGATACTGTTTCTGTAATGTTTTTGTGACTGTGATACGGTTTCTGTAATGTTTTTTGACTGATAACTGTGTTGTATCTGTGAAACCTGTATAATATCTAATTTCTGTTTTTTTTTTTTTAAAAAAAAAGCAAAAATAATAGACGACGGTTCCTCTGCTGCCGTCGTCTATAAGGAACTATTATAGACGACGGCGCCAGTGGAGCCGTCGTCTTTAATGTACCTTATAGATGACGGTATCCGAAAAACTGTCGTCAATAAGTGTAGTTATAGACGACGGCAGAAAAGATCCCGTCGTCAATAAGGTCTCTATGCTGACACGTGGTGGAGCTAACTCATTGACGACAGCTAAAGTTGGCCGTCGTCAATTAGTTTATTGACGACGGTAACTGTCGTCTATAAGTTTATAGACGACAAATAGTCGTAGACGGCCAGTTACCAATGCCAATAAGCTTGTACCGTCATCTATAAGTTATAGACGACGGCGAAGGCCCTATAGACGACGGTTCTCGGCCGTCGTCTATTATCGCGATTGTTGTAGTGAAATGTGGAAAATATGACATGTAGCTGATACAAATGATGAATGTAATAAAGGCTAAGTGCTGAAAAGTACATTAAAACATTTGAAAGCAATATATTATATGTAAGTGAAGTAAACCCATCACAATCCATACAAGTATCATAGTATGAGTCCATATTCCACATTCATCACCATTATACTAGATTTCTCATTACCAATATCCATATCCATTGCCATAAACCATAATACCATAACCATGTTATCAACCATAACCAAATCATAACCATGTTATCAACCTTAATAAAACCATAACCATCCCAAATCCCATGTTTCCCTCTAATCATGTGATGGTCCAGGTTGCCCATAACTGGGAGCACGACTATCATGATAGTTTTAGACACACTCTGCAGAGGTTGTACCACTTTACCCACGTGTTTGTGATTTCATAATCTTGCAGTGACTAAGGAATCTCAATTATGCCATATCACACTTCCTTAGGTGTGTGGCCAAGAGATCACAAAATAGCTTTACAAAGGGACTACTAGCATGTACGGACCCACTGAGGTTTCACCGGTGGCGATGTCTCCAACTGAGCACATCTTCAACCAAGGGCCCCCTCTTGTGCTGTTCGGATCCCAGGGAGTCCCGCCAACCATATCCAAACCCAATCTGACTCCCCTTCCCCGGTGCGCCAAATGATCCGCTCAATACTAGTAATACCCTAATTAATCAGCTACGCCGCACCCATACTTGGCCTCATGGTGGCACTATAAATCCTGGATGGTCGCTCCACGAACCGGTCCTTAGATCTAAAGCAAGCAAAACCACCATAACTCCCAACCCATCCACATACCAGGCTTGCTTAGATTACCCATTACCAAATCATATTGACCAGTTCATATTAACCATAATCTCATTAATGCATAATTAAATATTATAGTTGGTTTCCATACCAATTAATTAAGCGAAGCAAAAAGGTAAAAAACCCTTCCCGACTCTCTACCATGTATTCCAGGTGACAAGGGTGGTTAAACAAAGCTAGTAAACTTCCTACCATAGGATTTCCCATGAAATTAATACAAGCATGCAGTTTTGCATACAAAACATTTATTTTAGAAACAGGATCAATATGTTCAAGGACACTTGCCTTGATCTTAGGCTTGGTTTGGATTAAAAGATTCAAACTCCTGGTGTTGGATATCCCCCGCGGCACATTCTAGCGCAAATCCATCTAATCCGCGCAATAAATATACAAGACAAGAATCACAATCAATAAGTGCACAAATATTACTCAATATGTCATGATATGCATGATTAATGCAAATGCGAAATAAAACTTATTAATGAGTTGTTATTAATGCTTACTATCTAGTTCTAGTAGTTTTTAATAAGTTTGGACAGGTTTGGAATTGATTCGAACCAATTTTAGATTTAATTCAGCAGGAAACAAACTGCAAAGTTGGACTAGTCTGCAATAGGGCCGGACTAGTCCACCCTTCGCAGAAATAGCAAACTAGGGTTTTCTAGATCGACGTGAATTTGGAAAAAATCGGGTTTGATCTCATGTGAGAAAAAGGAAGTAGAAGGTGTACCAGGTGTTTATAACTCTAATGAATTAAGGATCTTGGAGGCAACACTTGGATCTTGAAGATCTAGGGTTGATGAAGAACTTGAAGGTGGATTGTTGATGAAAAACGAAAATTTGATGGAGATCTTGATCCTCTTTCGTTTCCTCCTCCTCTTCTTCTTGCTTGGGATCTTCTTCTCCATCTTTGATGGTGGCTCTCCATGAACTAGGGTTTGTGGACTTTCAATTGAGGCAAAAGGATGTAAAGTCAAGGGGTGGGGTTGTTTATATAGAGGTGGAGGCTAGGGTTTCAATGAATTTGAGTTTGGGGTGGGTGAAGGCCGGTGTGGGGGTCCCACATGGGCTCCGAAAAGAGTTATACACGTCGCCCTTAGGCCCGCTTAAGGTAAAACCCAAAAACATGTGGTGGAACAGAAGATCAACTCGAAATCGCGATTTACCGGACAAGTCCGCAGAAGGAAGGACTAGTTCGAAGATTGACAGAGGCGAAAACGGACAAGTCCGGACTATATCAGACAAGTCCGAACATGGTGAGGGGAAAATGAGACATGTATGGCCAAAACCGGAAAAGTCTGATTTTAGTCAGATGGAAAACGGACAAGTCCGCTAGATGTCAGACAAGTCCGGACAAGTCTATTGACTTGGCGAAATTTCAAGGAGTTGGGATGACCGGACTAGTCCGTTATGGGACGAACAAGTCCAAAACTGTACATAGGAAAAAAACAGGAATAGTCCGCACGAAAACGGACATGTCCGAGCGAGGTCAGAGAGATATCGGACTAGCCCGCACCAAAACCGGACTAGTCCTCACTTCTCAGAACTTTTCAGTGCGGTTTTGCTCTAAATTCATTTTAATTTTTTTTATTTTACTTGATTTCAAATATGTATATGAACTTATGCAATGCATGATGCATGAAAATGAGGGTGTTACAAACCTACCCCCCTTAAAATGAACCTCGCTTTTGAGATTCGACGCGGAAGAGAAAAGATAGGGAAATTCCTTCTTGAGATCATCCTCCAACTACCAAATTGCTTCTGATTCTGTATGACGCTTCCATTGCACATTGCACCATCGAATAACCTTGTTCCTTGTGACTCTCTCCTTGGTTTACAAGATTTTGACCGGTTGCTTGGCATAAGTAAAATTTGCCTCTAGTTCCAATTCTCCCATTGGCACTTGTTCTTCGGGTCCTCTCAAGCACTTCATGAGCTGGGAAACATGAAGGACATCATGAACGTCTGCTAAGTGAGCGGGCATCTCCAACTTATAAGCTACTTCCCCTCTTTTGTCCAAAATCTTGAATGGCCCAATGTATCGAGATGCTAGCTTGCCTCTTATGTTAAACCTCTTATGGCCTCTCATTGGTGACACCTTGAGGTAGACAAAGTCTCCCACTTCAAAGGCTAATTTCCTTATCCTATTGTGCGCATAGCCTTTTTGCCTTGATTGTGCAGCACTCAAGTTTTCTCGAATAATCTGAACTTCCTTTTCAGCTTCTAGTAATACATCCGGACCAAATACTTGAGTCTCTCCTGTCTCATTCCAGAACAAAGGTGCCCTACACTTAGTTCCGTAAAGTGCTTCATAGGGTGACATTTTAAAGCTTGCTTGGTAACTATTGTTATATGAGAATTTCGCGTATGGCAAGCTCCTGTCCCAACTTCTTCCATGCTTCAAAGCACATGTTCTTAACATATACTCTAAAATCTGATTGGTTCTCTCAGTTTGTCCATTCGTTTGAGGGTGATATGCTGAGATGAAATTCAACCTTGTTCCCAATGCTTCATGCAATTTTTTCCAAATCCTGGAGGTAAATTGAGAACCTCTATCCGACAATATCTTCTTTGGAACTCCATGCAAACATACTATTCTTCCCATATATAGTTCCATCAATTTCTCTCCGTTAAAGGTGGCCATGACAGGAATAAAGTGAGCTGACTTAGTTAACCGATCCACAATTATCCATATAGAGTCATAACCGGACTGAGTTCGTGGTAAACCAACTATGAATTCCATTCCAATCTCTTCCCACTTCCATTCCCGGATCTTCAATGGTTGCAACAATCTAGCTGGCCTTTGATGTTCAGCTTTGACTCGTTGGCACACATCACACAATGCTACATATTCAGCTATGTCCTTCTTCATGCTAGCACACCAATAACAAGTCTTCTAATCCTTGTACATCTTTGTACAACCGGGATGAATTGAGTATGGCGACTCATGTGCATCCCTTAGTATTGTCTCTCGAATATGCTTCACATTAGGCACGACAATCATATTTCCAAGCCACAAGGTACCATGGTCATCCTCATCAAATCTGAATTCTCTCCCTTCTTGGGTCCTTTCCTTGATTTCCTGAATTTCCTCATCCTTGGTCTGACCTTCCCAAATTTCATGCTTCAAGGTCGGATTTAACTCCATTATTCTCATCTCATTCACAAATCAGAGATTCAACCGTTCAAACTCCTTGCATAACTCGGATGGCAGCTCTTGAACTGTGAGTTGGTGGCTTACTCCTTTCCTACTCAAAGCATCGACCACTACATTAGCCTTCCCTGGATGATAATTGATTCCCACATCATAATACTTGATGAGCTCTAACCATCTTTGTTGCCTTAAATTTAGATCCGTCTGTGTGAAAATATACTTAATACTCTTATGATCTGTATAAATCTCACACCTATGTCCAAGGATATAGTGTCTCCAAATCTTCAATGCGTGTACCACGGCTGCTAGTTCCAAATCATGCATAGGATAATTCTGCTCATGTTTCTTCAATTGTCTCGATGCATATGCAACCACTTGTCCTTCTTGCATGAGCACACATCTAAGTCCATGTCTTGATGCATCACAATAAATATCAAAACTTTTGCTCAAATCCGGCAATGTCAAGTCTGGGGTTGTGGTTAACCTTTTCTTCAACTCCTCAAAACTTTCTTGACAAGCTTGGGTCCATTTGAAAACCTTCCCCTTCATTAGCAATTTTGTCATTGGCTTGGCTAATTTGGAAAAGTCCTTGATGAATCGACAGTAATATCCAGCCATTACAAGAAAACTCTAGATTTCCTTTACATTTTGCGGGGGTTCCCATTTCAACACGTCCCTCACTTTTTCTGGGTCAACCGATACTCCTCCTCCTGAGATGATATGACCCAAAAACGACACCTCGTTCAACCAAAACTAGCACTTGCTGAACTTGGCATACAATTGATGCTCTCTCCATTTCCGCAATGTGAGCCTCAAGTGTTCCTTAGGCTCCTTCTCATCCTTCGAGTAGATCATGATGTCATCAATGAACACCACAACGAACTTATCAAGGTACTCCATGAAGACCTTACTCATAAGGTACATAAAGTATGCAGGTGCATTGGTCAATCCAAAGGACATAACTGTATACTCATAGGATCCATATCATGTCCGAAAAGCTGTCTTGGGTATGTCCGATGGTCTAATCTTCATTTGAAATTATCCCAACCTCAAGTCAATCTTGGAGAAGGCACAAGCACCCTTCATCTGATCAAACAAGTCTTCTATGCGTGGCAAGGTGTACTTGTTCTTAATGGTCACCTCATTGAGAGCTCGATAATCCACACACATCCTTTGTGATTCATCCTTCTTATCCATGAAAAGAACGGGTGCTCCCCAAGGTGAAGAGCTTGGGCGAATAAAACCCTTTTCTAATTGCTCTTGAATCTTCTTCTTGAGCTCTGCTAACTCATTAGGAGGCATCCTATATGGCCTCTTAACTATAGGTGTGGTCCTAGGTATTAAATCAATAACAAACTCAATGTCTCGATCAGGTGGCATACCTGGCAACTCATCCGGGAACACCTCCAAAAATTCATGCACCACTGGAATCTCCTCAATTGTGGCACCGTCCAGGTGATTCAGCTCCAATTGCTTTGGTGCATGTTGAAATGCTTCAAATTCCATGGTCATCCCCTCCTCATTAGTTAACTTCACCGTCTTCGTGGCACATTCAATGACTCAATTGTGCTTCCTTAACCAGTCCATACCAAGTGTTATGTCCGATCCTTGTGAATCCAAAATAATAAGGCTGACAAAGAATTCTACCCCCCTATTTTAAAACTTACTTTGGGGCATATTATCTTTGTTCTCATCTTCCATACATCATCATCTAAGACAGTGAATCTTCTAATTTTGTCATTCTTCTATTGAAGTAGAGGTTGAGTGAGATAGGAAAGAAAGATAAAACGAATCACAAACTATATGCATCAAGAAATATGAAACTAAACAACTACCTATACTAGCCTATGTGGACATGGCAATGTTAACGCATCCCAAAATCCTCTATTAAGCACACAAGCAAACAATACATAGCAAACAGCACACCAAGCAAAAAGACATCGCTTCCTAAGTGCTCCTATGTGCTTAAAGTGTCCATTCTATCTAGGTTGTGTCCTACGGTCAACATGTGGCTCTGATACCAATTTGTGACACCCGGTTCTGAAAATGGACCAAGTGAACGCATATGTGTGCCCAGGATGTTCAACACACATACAAGAGTGCATTCACAAAAAGATATACAGTAAATTACCACAAAACAAGATTAATTAACCACTTTTATTACAGAATTCAGAAAATCCTCGAATACAAGCTCTAATGATTATTAATGACAAGTTTGAATAATGCAGCAGAAATAAACTAAATAAGCAAACTAAGCAAAAATGCATATGGGTAGCGCAGCTCCAATCAACACCAATGACAAAGCTGATGGTAGACACGGCCTAGAACTCTGCATTATTAGAGTTATACTCCCAATCCTTACCTGCAACTGTTGGTGGGGGGACTGCAAGGGTGATTACATGTTGTACTTAGCAAGTGTCGAAAATATGACGTGTAGCTGATACAAATGAAGAATGTAATAAATGCTAAGTGTTGAAAAGTACATTAAAACATTTGAAAAGCAATATATTATATGTAAGAGAAGTAAACCCATCATAATCCATACAAGTATCATAGTATGAGTCCATATTCCACATTCGTCACCATTATACCAGATTTCTCATTTCCAATAACCATATCCATTGCCATAAATCGTAATACCATAGCCAACCATAACCATGTCATCAACCTTAACCAAACTGTAACCATGTTATCAACCTTAACCAAACCATAACCATCCCAAATCCCAAGTTTTCCCTCTAATCATGTGAGGGTCCAGGTTGCTCATAACCAGGAGCACGACTATCATGATAGTTTTAGACACACTCTGCAGAGGTTGTACTACTTTACCCACGTCTTTGTAATTTCATCACCTTGCAGTGACTAAGGAATCTCAATTATGCCCTATCACACTTCCTTAGGTGTGTCGCCAAGAGATCACAAAATAGTCTTTACAAAGGGACTACTAGCATGTACATACCCACTAAGGTTTCACCGGTGGCGATGCCTCCAACTGAGCACGTCTTCAACCAAGGGCCCCCTCTTGTGCCATTCGCATCCCAGGGAGTCCCACCAACCATATCCAAACCCAATCCGACTCTCCTTCCCCGGTGTGCCAAATGATCCGCTCAATACTAGCAATACCCTAATTAATTAGCTATGCCGCACCCATACTTGGCCTCGTGGTGGCACTGTAAAACCTGGATGGTCACTCCACAAATCGGTCCTTAGATCTAAAGCAAGCGAAACCACCATAACTCCCAACCCAACCACGTACCAGGCTTGTTTAGATCACCCATTACCAAAACATATTGACCAGTTGATATTAACCGTAATCTCATTAATGCATAATTAAATAGTATAGTTGGTTTCTATCCCAATTAATTAAGCGAAGCAAAAAGGTAAAAAGCCGTTCCCAACTCTCTACCATGTATTCTAGGTGACAAGGGTGGTTAAACAAAGCTAGTAAACTTCCTACCATAGGATTTCCCATCAAATTGACATAAGCATGCAGTTTTGAAACACCAAACAAACCACAACTATTCCTAAGTGCTCCTATATTCTTTGAAGTGTCCATTCTATCTAGGCCGCGTTCTACGATCAACCTCTAGCTTTGATACCAATTTGTAACACCTAGTTCCAAAAATGAACCAAGTGTGATGCATATGTGTGCCCAGGTTGTTTAACACACATACACGAGAAAACCACAATTGATATACAGAAAATTACCACAGCACAAACAAGTAAATAACTACTTTTATTACAATATTCAAATGCTTCTAGAATTACAAACTTTAATGATCATTAATTCTAATAGTGAGACTAATGTAACAGAAATAATCTAAACTAAGCAAATGTGATAGCGCGGCTCCAAACACATCCACGGGCAGTCGATGTCAGCACACAACCTAGAACTCAGCATTATCCTCATGGTACTCCCAAACATCGCCTGAAACTGGTGCTAGGGGAATTGCAAGGGTGAGCACATGTCGTACTCAGCAAGTGTGGGAAAATAATGACATGTAGCTTAAACAAGAAATGATAATAAATAATGGATATTTGCTGAAAAGTACATTCAAAACATGTAAAAAATTGTCCTACAGTGTCTATGTGAATTAATTCCATCATATCTCAAATAATTACCAATTATGAGTCCAACACGATCATATCACATCCATCTATATACCAGATTCTTACCATCATCATCAACCATGTCCATTACCATAACCCAAACCATAAACACAACCAAACCATCCCAAATTCCCCCTAATCATGGAAGTTGTCTAGGTGCTCATAACCGGGAGCACGACTATCCTGATAGTTTATAACACCCTACAGAGGTTGTACCACTTTACCCACAAGTATGTGATTTCATCACCTTTCGATGACTAAGGAACCTCCATCATGCCCGTGACCCGCCAGTCACATTACACACTTCCATCGGTGTGTGGCCAAGAGATCACACAATATCCTTTACAAAGGGACTACCAGCATATTCAGGCCCGCTAAGGTTTCACCGGTGGTGATGCCTCTAACTGAGCACATCCAACCAAGGGCCCCTCTTGTGCTGTTCGGAACCCAAGGAGTCTCGCCACTATTGCAAACCCAACTGACTCGCATTCCCCGCTCATCCATATGATCCGAACAATGCTGGCAATACACCTAATTTATCAGCTAAGCCGCACCCATACTTGGCCCTGTGGTGGCACTGTAGTCCTGACTTATTCTCGCATGAACCAATCCTTAGATCCAAGGCAATCAAACCATATCTTCCAACCCAATTCACAAACCATTCTTGCTTAGATCTCCCAAGCCCCATGTTATCAATTAACCGTATTCATAAATTATCATCATCCATAAGTTCATTAATTCATAATTGAGCCATTGGTTGTCCAATCTCAATTAATTAGAGCGAAGCAAAAAGGTAAAAATACCCTTCTCAACTTTGTACAATGTATTCTAAGTGACAAGGATGGTCAAACAAGACAAGTAAACACCTATCATGGGTTTCCCATCAATTTGACACAAGCATGCAGTTTCGCAAACAAAACATTTAAAAACAGGATCAAAATGATCAAGGACACCTGCCTTGCTCAACGACAGGTTAGGATCAAAAGCTTCAAAGTTCTGATGCTGAAGGTCCTCGAAAGCACCCTGTAGAGCGTTACATTCTATTCCGCGCGACAAACATACAAAACAAACATTACAATCAATAAATGCTCATATATTACTGAATATGCCATGTCATGCATGAAGTATGCAATTATGTGGTGATGCATGTTAGTAGGTTGATATTATTGCTTATTATCTAGTTACAATTAAGTCTTACATGTTAGAACAAGTTTTAAGTCACTTTGAAGAATATTAAAGAAGATCCAGGAATTTCCAGATTTGGATGATCGGAGTAGTCTGCACTTTGGTCGGACATGTTCGCTCTGGACCAGAAAGTTGAACGGACTAGTCCGCAGTTGATCGGACAAGTCCGCTATGACTAGGGTTTTGGCGAATTTCCAACTAGAGCATAGTTTGAGTTGAATATGGGACCAAGATTGATCCAAGAAAGGTGGATCTACATTATTTACTATAAATCAAGGGTTCAAAGGTTGAAGACTCGAGAACTTCATGTCTAGATTGAAGAAGATAATGGATTGGTGAAGAAGAGAGTTGATGTCGAAGAATTGTCGAAGACGATCACAGCAAAAAGGATGATCTTGCTTGATTCCTTCCTCTCCTTCTTCTTCCTTCCCTTCCATTCCTTCTTCTCCCTTCAAGAGCAGTGGCAAAGAAGAGAGCAGGCGTTGGGATTCGTCTAATGTGTTAAAGCGGTAACGGGTTTGTGGTTGGGTGTTTATATAGGAGGAGAGGTGGTAGGGTTTGGTGGAATTCAAATATAATGCGGTGGAAGCAAGTAGAGGCAATGGTAGAGTCCCTCTTGGGCTCCTCAGCGGCGGGGCACGATGTTCTTGGGCCAAATTAAGGCAATTACTCAAAACCCGTCGTGGAGGAAAAATAGAATCCGAGTTGAAACCCTACACATCGAACTAGTCCGTAGAGGCACCAAACAAGTCCGTTCGAGTACAGACAGCTCAACGGAGAAGTCCGGTGCAATATCAGAATAGTCCGTTCAAGGTCAGAGAGTCAAACGAACAAGTCCGGTGTACAGCCAAACAAGTCCGAGATTGGTCTAGTTTCAAATCTGGATCAAGTTTTTGGGAGTTTTCAACAGAGATTATTGGACTAGTCCGTACAGCCAACAGACAAGTCCGAGTATATAGAAACAAAACCGGATTAGTCGACGTATTCAACGGACAAGTCCGGTGAACATCAGAGACGAATTCCAGACTAATTTGTAGCAATTAGCGGAAGCGTTCGGGGGACAACAGAGAGTAAATCGGACTAGTCCGGGGTCCAATCTGGACAAGTCCGCAGTGAATCAGGTTTTTAATTGTTGTTTTGGCTCTAATTCATTTTAATCTTGTTCCTCTGTGTGTTGTATCATGTTAGACATGTATAATAATGAATGCAATGCATGATGGATGAAAATGAGGGTGTTACAATCATTTGAGAAACTTGAAATTAACACCATTTGGAACTCTTCAAAATTTAGGTGGAACTTAGACATTATGCATGCTCACTTTGCAGTTCTATCCTTCAGCCACCCTAGTAAAAGAATAGGAATAAGCCCCATAATGACTAAGAAAAAGCCGAGGTCCATTGCCAATTTACTCAATGCAAGGTAGAATATTTTACTGTGCACTTGATACTTTTGAACGATAGGACGAGCAAAGGGTAAGTGTTGACGGTCCTTGATGCCCAATTCAAACGTTAATTCCCTACATAAAAGATATGAAATTGAGAACATAACACAGTGGTAGGAGTTATTTACTAACGAATTCCACAAGTGTTGGTGTAATTTTGTATGCAGGTGAATTAGGCCCATAATTAAAGGGATTTGCAGGGACCAATCTAGGAAACACACCTTCTGCCCTATCAGGTGCAAGCATGAGGATTCATGGGCTCGCTTGGAGGACAAGACCAACTAAAAATCAATGGAATCACCTGTACCCATGATGGGGTCCCACATAACAATGTCACAGTGAAGTTTCAGACCGAGAGGAGCCATCGGGGGTGCGGCCGAACCACTAGGTCAACTGACCTGGTATTCGCGCAAAATGCAGTCAGCAGCTACGTGTTGGATCCTCACGGCTTGGTGATAATTCCTTAGTTGCTTATTCATTCATCGCTTTGTTCATTTAGAGACTCTAGTCTTTGCATGAGAGGTTAGGGAAGTAATCGATAGCATAGGCATGGTGTCTACGCTTTACTTTACCTTTTATTATCTCGTAGTCCATGGTGTGTAGAGGTAGGAGGTGTTGACGGTTGTTATATACCAATTTCGACAATTGATATAACTCAATTATGTGAGAGAATAAATATTTCTTAAACACATCATAGTTAGATTTAACATAATTCCACTTGTACTTGGAGAAATAGTGCATACTGGAGTTTATGCAGAAATGAAGGAGAATGAGGGGAGCAATCCTAAAAAGTGCCACCTCATCCAATCATGCGACAACATTTGGCATACATGGATCTATGGACCCATTTCCAAACGTATCCGAGGGAATCCAACGGAAATTCGCGTGTGGATAGAATATAGACCCACATATCAATCACTCGGTGGAAGCACGGTCGAAGGGGGGTCAGGACCAGGTCGGCCGACTTGGCCCTATTGCCAAACTCGATCATCTTGCTCATGTTGGCTTCTCAAAGCTCCCTGAAGGCGGTGAAGACTTATTCGTGCACTAATTGTGGCAGGAATCGCCTCTACTCCGTGTATAAATGGGGGGGTGCCTCACTTCTCCCACACACCACTCCTACATTCCCTCTTGTATTACACTAGTGCTCTATTAGTCCTTAGGGGAGGTTAGGCTGTAGAGAGGAGCCTCTAGTCCCAAGTCAAAATTGGAAAGGTATGGCTCATGTATCTTTTCTTTTATTTGTGACATTATGCTTTATATTAATATCATTAGTCTTTACTTATTCATACACTTGGATGAAGCGTTCCTTGTTTTGCTGTGGAGCTCATGCATGTGCTAGGTGTAGATGTCACTATGATCTAGTTATAATGCTCATATCTTGTTTTCATAAACATCATACACCACCACTATAGCTAATTAGGTATTAATATGATTATTTAATATGAGTATGTTAGTGCTTGGTCCCAACATTGGTTTCAATGATGTTTATGTTAGTCATTGCCTTGGGAAGGTACTGGTATTGCAGCTCTTAAGGTATTTACTTGTTATGTAAGCATGGTGCTTAGATAATTAAGTATCATTGGATGTCACGTGGACTCACATTTTGTAGGGGTAGGCGGCTGGTGGTGACAGACCTGTCCATCCTTCGTAATCCCCCACGTTCGGCTACACCGCATGCTCAATGCGGGAATCATCCTGATGTTGTCAGGGGTAAACTCGTGCCCGATGTGTTGGACCACTAAGCCCTATTACACATCGTTAGCATATCCATATGTACACTAGTTGACTATGTATATGAATACTTGAAGCACAGTAGGAGTAGCTTCATCCCTAACTTAGCCTCCACTAGGACATTCTTACCCTTTAGAGTAGTTTGCTTAGGTGTGTGCCACACTACCCCATCACTTCATTTATCCATCCCACCAGATCCCTCACTAGAACACCCTCTTCTATCCTTCACTTTGCAACTCTTCCACCTTGCCTACCTTTGGGATAAACAAATACGATACCCTAGGGAATACTTTCGGTTGAAATGCTATAGAGGCACTTTCTGTGCGCTTGCGGAATTCATCTATATTTGTCTTAGGTTAGCCTAGTGCCTCTTCAGAACTAGCCTTGCTGCTGGGATGACCTGTAGACGTTAAGAAACACCAACGAGCATTTCTGATGCCGTTACCAAGGAAGGCACAAAAGACTCTAGTAAGCTTTTAGTAGGATAACCCTCCTTTGTTTTTGCATTTTTTAATGTGAAAACAGGGTAGTTTATGCCCGGTTTTTGTTTGTTGACAAACTATGTAGAAGATCTTAATTCACTGTTGAGAAGAGTTCGACCTCGTGTAGTTCCTCCTCGGGTGATCTTTTAGACTAGGAAACCTGTCAGCTCCGCACCATCACGCTGCAAGCCAATGGCCCAGAAGACCCTTTGTGAGTTCCCGACTCCCTCTCTGACAATGTGCCTAGTGGACCCAATGTCAATATGAGAGTGATGATCTTCGAAATCAAGACTGGCCTAATCACTATGGAGTAGACTAACCCTTTCTGTGGGAAAGCTAACGAGGATGCCGGTGTTGATCTTCAACAATTCCTTGAGATTTGTAGCACTTTCAATATCAAGGATGTCACACCCAATGCCATCCGTCTTTGACTGTTCCTGTTCTCCCTCCTTGGAGAGCGAGGCAGTGGTTCTACATGAATTGAAGTGTTATAAACACTTGGGAAAAGTGTTCTACAACATTCCTCGCCAAGTTCTTCCCGTTGGTCAAGACCAATGCCCTACGTGGTAGAATTTCAAGCTTCCAACAAGAGCCTAAGGAGTCCATTCTCGAGGCATGGGAAAGGCTACAGGAGTACATATTGGCATGTCCACACCATGGGGATGATGATTGGCTCATCATCCAAAAATTCTACAACAGGTTGACTCCGTCAGCCTGTGACCATGTGGATATTGCTGTTGGAGGAGCCTTCTTCTCACTTACGGTGCCCAAAGCCCAAGAATTGATTGAGAAGATTGTTTCCAATATGGGTTGGAGAGATGAGCGTCTCCATCCCCGACGGTGTTGACGGCTGTTATATACCAATTTCACCCATCAATATAACTCAATTATGTGAAGGAATTGTCGTTTGTGGCACACATCACCTGTCTATTTAACCTATTTCCACTTGTCCTTGGAGAAATAGTGCATGCAGGGAATCACTACAGGAATTGAGGTAAAAGAGGGGGAGCAATCCTATAAAATACCATCCCAGCGAATCAGGCAATGACATGTGGCACCACATGGATCAAATAACACACAAACAGAAGTATCTGAGGCCATCCAACGGTGTGTCACCCATATCAGTCAAGGGGACCCACCTGGAAGTGACCTGTAGGAAGCACACCGCAAAAGGATTTTGTGCACTTGCGTATTTACAATTGTAATCTAAAAACATTAACAAGCATTTCTAGCACCCTTGCTAGGAACGAATTGTTAGTAGTGCGTAGGAACTATTAACAAGCATTTCCGGCACCCTTGCTAGGAGTGAATTGTTAGTAGTATGTAGGAAATATCAACAAGCATCTATGGTGCCGTTGCCGGGGAAGGCAGCCGAAGTATTGCATGATTGAGTGAATAGGATAGGACCCTGGTAGGTTTTAGTAGGATAACCCTTCTTGTTTTTGCATTCTATGTGAAAATAGGGTAGTGTATGTCTGGTTTTCGCTTGCCAGAAAACTTTGTTGAAGATCCTGAATCCCTTATGAAAAATCGAACTCGTGTCATTACTCCTCAGAAGCTTCGAGCAGCAAAGCAAGCAAGCGCAGTTGCACCAACAACTGAAATGCCAATGGCCTAGAAGACCCTTCGTTAGTTTTTGGCTCCCTCTGCTAATAATGTGTCTGTTGGGCCAACTGTTAAAACGGGAGATGTAAACATCAAAATTAAGACTAGCCTGATCACTATGGTGCAAGCAAACCCATTTTGTGGGAAGGCTAACGGGGATGCAAGTCCTCATAGTGATCATCCATTGTATTCACTACTCTCCATAGGTTTAGAAGAGTATAGGTTGTAGAGAGGAGAGCCTCTAGTACATAGTTCAGGTAGGAGAGGAGTAGAAGGAGTCTCTTCCCAATTCCTAATTGGGAAAGGTATGGCTTTCATATTCCTATTTGAATTTGAGTTCAGGTAGTCTTCTATTGTTCATATACTTGGATGAAGCATTTCTTGTTTTATTGTGGATTCCATATATGTGGTAGGAGTAGTATTTATGATTATGCTATATCATTCTCATTATATCATTATAAACACTACAAACCCACACTATAGTCTAATTAGATATGACATGATTATGTTAATATGAATCACTTATGCTATGAATTAACATTGGTTCAACGATGAGTTAGTTCATTGCCTTAGGATGGCTTGTGCCTAGGCTCTTAAGGTAATTACTTAATATGCTAGTATGGTGCCAGGATAGATAAGTAGCGTTGAATGTCTTGTAGACCCACGGATTGAAGAGGTAGGCAGTAGTTGGTGACAGCCCTATATGTCCTTTGTAATCCTCCACGTTCGGCTATACCACAGGCTCTTGGCGGGAGTCGTCCTAGTATTGATAGGTGTAGGATCGAAGAGCACGTGAAAAGATACCAGAGGGGGGTGAATGGTAGATTTAAAAATCTTACGCAGCAGAAACAATTAAATACCAACCCCTTCGGCAGAAAAACGATCTATTAAAGAAAATCGTGTGTAAGACTAATCCAAATGTGTTTCATCGTGACAAAAGTGATATATATCAGAGATAATCAAGTCGCGAAGAAAACACAAGATGAATCACTCAAATCCATCGAGAGAAACTCAAGTTATGATCAAAAAATCGAACAAAGGTCAATCTGTCCTACCCGAGAAAAACAGTTCTGGAATGCTGCAAAGAACCTCGTGTAGATCAGAAACCACAAATCCAATGACTGTGAAATTTTGACATATGATATATAATCAAGTTGTGAAGACAATCCAGAAAGAATCAAGTCAATTGGATCTGTAAAACTCAAGTTATGATAAAACCACCAACGAAAGATAGTGCTGTCCAGAAACTCGACGAGTAAAACTTGTCTGAAACAAGTCGGACGAACAAGGCATAAAAGTTCCTTCAAACTACTAATTTAATTCAATAGAACGCAAGAGGAACAGCCCCAAAGTCGTCTACCACGAGCTCTGGCCTCCCTTGCTTATATAACTAGCTCGAAAGCCAACTCAACTCAAATCAGAACCCTAATCCTACTCCGTTCACGAATCGAAACTTTCCATGACTGCTTAGGACTCTTCTATACGCAGATAGAAGCAATCTTAAGACTTTCAAACACATTAGGAACATATCCCATATTCCTAAAACAACCCAAATTCGTGACCCACACGAAATCCTATCATAATCAACTTGATACTTTCCATACCGAGTCATAACCGACTCCGCCGCAGCCAAAGTTATCAACCGATACGATCTGATCCTTCCAACCAGATTTTCCCATCCATAAACCATCTTCGGAACCATGTTGCCACGTCATGCACCACATGCATACATGCAAACACCTTCCTTCGACGTCCAGTAACCTTCATATGCACCGCCCTTGATTCAATCATCCTGAGCGATGGGTCAACCACAATTCCTCCTGAATTTGGTTGTTGGAACCTCATCTCCTCCCTGAGACTAGTCCAAAGGATCCTGTCACCAGCCATGAATTGAACTCAAGCAACACCTGCACATGAACAAACAACCAATCCGTACGAGCCCAAGTCCGCGACTTGACTCAAGTCAGTTTCGAACACAACACTTTACGTGAGCACCTCACATAAGCATGTTGCAAAGCATATCAAAACGATATCAGCCATATCAACCAAAATGCACCAAAAACATAGCAAATGCATACTAAACAATCTTTCTAAGAATATAAAGCAAGTTTGAAACATTGCAAGATAAAAGCCGGAACATTGCGATCAAGCTCGAAACCTAGCCGGAGCTAACCGGAGCTTGAGTTGGAGCTTACCAAAGCTAGTACAACCTAGCGTCAGAGCTTACCAAAGCTAGTACAACCTAGCGCTGGAGCTTACCAAAGCTAGTCGGACATAGCGCCGGAGCTAACCTAAACTAGTTGGACTTAGCGCCGGAGCTAACCAAAACTAGTCGGAACTAGTCAACCCAAAAGTCGGAGCTAGAAAAACATGTCGGGCTAACCAACATAAGTCGGACCTAGCAAAACATATCAGAGCTTAACAAAGACATGTCGGAGCTATCAAAGACATGCCAAAGCTAAAGACAAAGCTCACCGGAGCTACCCAAAAACATGTCGGATCTAGACAAAGAAAGTCGGACCTATTGTCGGACCTTGCAGAAGCTCGGAGCTAGAGTTGGACCTTGCTAAAAAGATGTTATGGCAGCATTCAAAACTTTTATTGTCAAAGCCAATGTATTCAGCACACATAGGTCTCACAATCTCCCCCTTGATGAATGCATTGGCAACACCATTTAAAATCCGAACATCGACTTATTCACATTAAAAGTTTTGAAAACAATTTCTCCCCCTTTGTAAAACAGAAATAAAATGAGAAAAAGAAATTCTCCCCTTGAGAAGGGTCGTGCCAAATACAATTGTGAATATGTGCAATGTGTAATCAATTTCTCCCCCTTGCATACTTATCTTTTAAAATTCACATATTGTCTATTATCTCTCCCCCTTTGACAATGTATTCAGCAAGGTTCAAAAGAGAAATTTTAATTGTTATGAGCATATTATAACATATACATATAAAACAAAGCTCATCCAAGTCATACTATCTAGTAACTTACACTATCACATCAATGAGATACATAATGTAGTGTAAGCCATGCTAGAGATCAAATGTAATTTTCAATTTAAGCAAGTCATGATCTCACAAACTTAACTATTTCAATACCTGAAAGCATGACACTTGTTGCTGCATTTTATTATTTTTCAAAGCACAAATTTAGATCATATGATATTTGCAAGATATTATATGCGCATCTGCCTTATTCCAACCAACCAAGACAAGCCTATGTCATTTGACAATCAGAAGCTTAAGGACATGGTTTTAATCATACACAACTTCTTCCAAGTTCATATCTAAGTGCAATGATAAGCCATCTAAAAAGAAGTGTGATGCATGCATATTCTCTTGATCTTTTCTCAACTTATGTTTAAAAAACTCAACATGTGAGTTGATTACTCGATTAATTCTTTATGATTCAAAACACTTGTGAGCATGCAACAAGTACAAAACATCAAGAAAGTTCGACCATGACCAGATTTAGTGTAAGTAATTATTCCAATTACTAGACATGGCAAAAACTACAAAATGTATAACACGAGTAATGTAGTAAGAACTTTCAGCATGTAAAAGGAATCACAAAGTCATATATGTATGAAATACTATGCTCATATTATTTTAAGTTCAGATTCTCACATAGACTTCCCAAATTTCAAAACTCCCCCTCAATTTAATCCATGAGGATGCATAACCCCTATTTCACTACGAATGTAACAAAAACGAGTAAATCCAAAGGTTATGTAAAATTGTCAGCCAATTGTTGTTCGGTATCTACATGGTAAAGCACAATATTCCCTTTTTCAACATTATCACGAAGAAAGTGATACCTAATGTCAATTTGCTTAGTTCTAGAATGTTACACAGGGTTTCTAGCAATGCAAATGGAACTAGTGTTATCACAAAACAGTGGAACACTATCTAGATCAACCCCATAGTTCTTAAGTGTTTGAACAATCCAAAGAATTTGTGAGCAAGCACTAGTAGTAGCTACATATTCAGATTTGGCTGTGGATTGTGCAACTGAATTTTGTTTTCTAGAGGACCAAGCAACAAGTGAATTACCAGGAAAATGACAAGCACTGAAAGTACTTTTCCTATCAATCCTACAACCTCCAAAATTAGCATCGTAAAAAGCTTTCAAAGTAATGGTCGAGGAAGAAGGAAGAAAAATGCCAAATTCTTGAGTTCCATGTAAGTATCTGAGAATCCTTTTGGCAGCTTGACGATGTGAAGCACGTGGGGAAGCTTGAAACCGTGCACAAAGACATACGCTAAATTGTATGTCCGGTCTTGATGTCATAAGGTACAAAAGTGATCCGATCATGCTTCTATATTATTTTTGATCCACGGGTTCACCATCTTCATCAGGTTCAAGTGTTGTTGTTGTTCCCATTGGTGTCCAAAGAGGCTTGCTTTTGTCCATGTTGAAGCGCCTTAGGAGGTCTTTTGTATACTTCGTTTGATGCACAAAAGTAACCTCCTTGGTTTGCTTGATTTGCAGCCCCAAAAAGTACGTGAGTTCTCCCATCATACTCATCTCAAATTCTAAACTCATCATAGCTGAAAACTTGGACACAAGATCATGAGAAGCACAATCAAAGATAATGTCATCCATGTACACTTAAACGAATAATGAGTCATTGCCATGCTTAAGCACAAAAAGAGTTTTATCAACCTTGCCCATGGTAAACCCCTTTTCAAGTAAGAATGTTTTTAACCTATCATACCATGCTCTAGGGGCTTGTTTGAGACCGTACAAGGCTTTGGACAGTTTGTAAACATGATTAGGAAAAGCTAAATTTTCAAAACCTAGTGGTTGTTTGACATAAACCTCCTCGTCTATGTGGCCATTAAGAAAAGCACTTTTAACATCCATTTGATATAGCTTAAAACCTTTAAATGCAGCAAAAGCTAACAAAATTCTTATGGCTTCTAATCTAACAGCAGGAGCAAAAGTTTCATCAAAATCTAGACCTTTAACTTGAGTGAAACCTTGAGCAACCAACCTAGCCTTATTCCTAACCACAACCCCATCCTCACTTTGTTTATTTTTAAATACCCATTTAGTTCCAATTAAAGTGTGACCTTGAGGTGGAGGTACAAGTTTCCAAACATTATTTCTTTCAAAATTTTCTAAACTCTTCTTGCGTGGCAATAATCCAAGATTCATTAGTGGGTGCATGTGATATATCTTTGGGTTCAAAAGAAGCAACAAAAGCAGAATGAGCATGAGAGTTTGGATCGCAAAACCTGGACCGTGTAACTCGTTCGTGCAAGCTTCCAATAATCTATTGTGGGGGATGATTCTTAAAGATCTGTAGGGGAACAGATGTCTCACAAGCTTCTTCTTCATCAGGGTCATTGCAAATTGATGAAATTGTGGCTTGTGGACGATCAGGGCAAGCAGATGTGGTTGTCGGAGCTTGTTCACAGTTCGGAGTTGGACACGTGTCAACTTCGGAACTACCAGGCAGTATCACCGGCTCTTCTTCATCTTCGAGAATACCCTCCCCCTGAGGATATGGATCTGGTACTGCAATACCGGAGCTAGTACCTGGGCTAGCTTCATCAAAAGAAACTTTACAAGACTCCACAATTTTGTTATTGTCAAGTAAAAACACACGGTAGCCTCTAGTATGAGATGGATAACCAAAAAACATCCCATCAATGGATCTAGATTCAAATTTATCAAGATTACCATGTTTCTTAACAAAGCATTTGCAACCAAAGACCCAAAAGTGCGTAACACTAGGCCTATATCCAAACCGGAGCTCATATGGGGTTTTACCTAGCTTAGCGCGCAAGAAAACACGATTTAAGACATAACAAGCGGTTGCAATCGCATCAGCCCAAAACTTCCTAGGAGTTTGATATTCATCAAGCATAGTCCTAGCCATCTCAACTAAGGTTCTGTTCTTTCTTTCTACAACACCGTTTTGTTGAGATACATATGGTGAAGAAAAATTGATGATCTATTCCATTTTCAGCACAAAAGTGATCAAAAGATTGATTTTTGAATTCAGTTCTGTTATCACTTCTAATTGCTTTTAAAGATCCTGGGTGATCAATTGATAATCTAAGAAATAAAGTTCTAAAGTGACTAAAAGCTTCATTCTTAGATGCCATAAAGTAAACCCAAGAGTATCTAGAATAATCATCAACAATCACAAGAACATACCATTTACCTCCGAAGGATTGAACATGTGAAGGTCCTACGGTGTCCAGGTGCAAAAGTTGACCCGATTCAGTTCTCATGATCATTGTGAGAGGAGTATGTGAACCTGCAACCATCTTAGCATGTCTACAAGAAGAGCACACAATTTCTTTGTCTCCTTTAAGCTTAGGCAGCCCACGTATGTGATCGAGAGCACTAACACGCGTGAAATGATCAAAGCCTACATGACCAAGTCTACGATGCCAAAAATATAAGTCCTTTGAATCATTAGCAACTAGACACCTATGCTTAGAGGAAGACATATCAAAATCAGCTTTAAAAACTCTTCTAAACCGAGACATGTTAAAAATAAGCTCACTATTTGAACCTACAACTTTGCAGCAGTTTTTATTGAAAATAATTTCCAGATTTTCATCTAGAAATTGTGAAATAGAAAGAAAGTTGTATTTCAAATTTTTTACAAGAGTCACATCCTTCAAAGTGTAGTGATCATTTACTCTAACCGAAACCTTAGCAATTATAGGAGTTGAAGAATTATTGGCAAAAGTAACATTCTCTACATGTGACACAAAAGAGAGGGAGGAGAACCATTCTTTGTTACAGGTCATGTGGCGTGAGCAAGCTGAATCCACAATCCAAATGTTCTCCTTCCTCAAGCATGTAATATACATAGAAGCACAATACGTCAATGACTCAATACTGGGGTTAGTCAAAAGGCATTTAGGAATTTAGTACTGAGTCACACGATGTGCAACAGGAAAAACACGCGAAAGCTGAGATAAAACAACCGGTTTACGAGTCAAAGTTTGACGTTTTCTATTCTTAACTCGTTTAGCACAAAAACCAGTAGCTCCGGAGGTAAAAGCAGTAGTTCCAAAAGACAAGGTTCAAGCTCTGGAAGTAAAAGCTGATGTTTCGAAGGAAACAACAGAAGGTCCAGGAGCTCTCGGAGCTATCGGAACTAGCGGAGCTGCTTTTGCGGATTTCATACCAGAAGGTCCGGAAGCTACCTTTTCAAATTTCTGACTCACCAAAGCAGGTTGTGTTTTTCTAATTGCATGAAAGTTATAAGATCTAGCAATCATTCATTCCTTTTTCTGTTGTTTAGCTAGTCTATAACAAAAATCTATGACATGACCATCTCTACCACAGTAGGTACAATGAAATTTAACTTTGTGTTCATGTCTAGATGAGCAAGCAATATTTTTATTTGAAACCGAATGAGACAACACTCCTGCAGATTTGAAAACTACTTCTTTTTGTTTAGGGACTGTTTGAATCAAACCACTTCCTAATGACTTTAAAATTTTAGGTGGATGTGCCTTAGCATGAGCATGAGAATCAAAACCTAAACCAGTTTTATCATTGCAAGACTTGGAAGAATTCAACAGCAAGTTTAGGTTCTTATTCCCATTACAAAACCGACATAATGCCCTATGCATGTTATCAAGTTTATTGGACAGATCAAGGCAATTTTCACATGAAGTTTTTTCTTTTAATTTGCAATTGGAACAATATTTAACTTCATGAGAACCTAAAGTATTATTCAATATTGAAATTTCATTCATAGCATATTTTAGTTTCTTTTCAAGATCATCACAACTAGAACAATGCAAATCAATTGTAGAACAAGAAGCATCTTTTAAGTTTCCAATGTCAAGTGCAGCAAGCTTTTTGTTCTTTTCAATTTCAAGTTCAAGTCTATCTAGAGTGGAGGAGTGTGTACAATTGTCCATAGATTAAATAACATGAGGGACAAGAATCGTCACTAAGAATCAAGGTTTTCAAACGGTTGATTTCAGATTCTAGTGATTCAATTTTAGCAGCATTATCCCTAAGCTTTTGGTCCTTTTTCTTAACAATAATAGTTGCACGAGAAATTGCATCACACATTTCATGACAGGTAGAACATACCTCATCGTCGTCATTGTTGTGTTCTGCATCCTCCTGACTTGATCTTGATCTTGTTTTGCCCGTCATGAAGCATAAGTTGGCCAGATCGTCATCATCTTCGTCACTTTCAAAGTCTACATCGCTTGAACCAAGCTCTTGAAATGCATTGATGAAGATGTTAATCATCTTGCATCCTATGGTACCCTTCTTTTTCTTGTTGAGGTTTCCAGAGGTGATATTGACCTTGTTCTGTTTTTCTTCACGGGTAGTAGGACCTGAAAGGTTAGGGCATTCTGTATGAAAGTGTCCTGTCTTACCACATTCAAAACAACGTTGAGGTCCGGAGCTTCCTCTCCTTCTAGTTCTCACATTTTGTAATGCTTTTGAGAACCTAGTAGAGAGAAGTGCTAGCTCCTCCTCTGGAAACTCCTCAATCTGTTCAAGTGTTAAAGAGGACAACAAAGCAAGTGTACCACAAGATGAAGATTGACCAGAGCTAGGCATGTCACGTTGTGAAACAAAAGCAATATACTTGTTTGGATTCTTACGTGATAAGATATCAATTTCATGAGTCTTTAGTTTAGAGTAAAGCACATCTAATGTAAGAGAACTCATGACAGTTGATTCACGAATAGATGTAACTTTCATCTCCCAGATTGACATGTATAATGCACTAAGAAGTTGCCTAGAATTTTCAACATCAGAAAAGTTATCATTGACACTACGCAGATTGCTAAGAATTTTATTGAAGCGAGCGAAAAGGTCATCGATAGACTCACCGGGTTGCATCTCGAAACGCATATATTCCTTTTTGAACATATCTTGTCTCACCTCCTTGATCGTGTTGGATCCTTTGTGATAGTCACAAAGCGCTCTCCACACATCATATGCCGATCGAAGGTGTGCAACGCGGTCGAAGTCGCTTTGAGTGAGTCCTTGGATAATCAAGTTCGGGCTTTGTTGTTGCTGTCGATGTCCCGTAGGTTCGTAGCCGTAACTTGATCGTCTGATGGCACATCATAAGGCTTGTACACCTTTTCCCATACGGCAAAGCCTTGGGCCTGGATGAAAGCCTCCATGCGCGCCTTCCAAACCTGAAAATCAATACCAGCAAACAAACAAGGTTTGGCAGAGTATTTCTCAATGATGATTAGTCAAAAACATGTGCAAATCACAATGATTACAGCACCGTGGCTCTGATACCAATTTTAGGATCGAAGAGCACGTGAAAAGCTACCAGAGGGGGGTGAATGGTAGATTTAAAAATCTTACGCAGCGGAATCAATTAAATCCCAACCCCTTCGGCACAAAAACGATCTATTAAAGAAAATTGTGTGAAAGACTAATCTAAACGTGTTTCACCATGACAAAAGTGATATATATCATAGATAATCAAGTCGCAAAGAAAACACAAGATGAATCACTCAAATCTGTCGAGAGAAACTCAAGTTATGATCGAAAAATTGAACAAAGGTCAATCTGTCCTACCTGAGAAAAACAGTTTTGGAACGCTGCAAAGAACCTCGTGTAGATCAGAAACCACAAATCCAATGACTGTGAAATTTTGATAGATGATATATAATCAAGTTGTGAAGACAACCCAAAAATAATCACGTCAATTGGATCTGTAAAACTCGAGTTATGATAAAACCACCGACGAAAGGTAGTGTTGTCCAGAAACTCGACGAGTAAAACTTGTCTGAAACAAGTCGGACGAACAAGGCACAAAAGTTCCTTCAAACTACTAATTTTATTCAATAGAATACAAGAGGAACAGCCCCAAACTCGTCTACCACGAGCTCTGGCCTCCCTTGCTTATATAACCAGCTCGAAAGCAAACTCAACTCAAATCAGGACCCTAATCCTACTCTGTTCACGAATAGAAACTTTCCATAACAGCTTAGGACTCTTCTATACGCAGATAGAAGAAATCTTAAGACTTCCAAACACATTAGTAACATATCCCATATTCCTAAAACAACCCAAATTCGTGACCCACACGAAATCCTATCATAACCAACTCGATACTTTCCATATCGAGCCATAATCGACTCCGCCGCAGCCAAAGTCATCAACCGATATGATCCGATCCTTCCAACCAGATCTTCCAATCCATAAACCATATTTGGAAACATGTTTCCATGTCATGCACCGCATGCATACATGCAAACACCTTCCTTCGACGTCCAGTAACCTTCATATGCACTGCCCTTGATTCAATCATCCTGGGCGACCTCCTGACCCGCTCAACCACAATTCCTCCTGAATTTGGTTGTTGGAACCTCATCTCCTCCCTGAGACTAGTCCAAAGGATCCTTTCATCATCCATGACTTGAACTCAAGCAACACCTACACATGAACAAACAACCAATACGCACGAGCCCAAGTCCACGACTTGACTCAAGTCAGTTTCGAACACAACACCTTACGTGAGCACCTCACATAAGCATGTTGCAAAGCATATCAAAATGATATCAGCCATATCAACCAAAATGCACCAAAAACTTAGCAAATGAATACTAAGCAATCTTTCTAAGAATATAAAGCAAGTTCGAAACATTGCAAGATAAAAGTCGGAACATTGCGATCAAGCTCCGAACCTAGTCGAAGCTAACCGGAGCTTGAGCCGGAGCTTACCAAAGCTAGTACAACCTAGCGATGGAGCTTACCAAAGCTAGTACAACCTAGTGTCGGAGCTTACCAAAGCTATTCGGACCTAGCACCGGAGCTAACCTAAACTAGTCGGACCTAGCGCTGGAGCTAACCAAAACTAGTCGGAACTAGTCAACCCAAAAGTCAGAGCTAGAAAAACATGTCAGAGCTAACCAACATAAGTCGGACCTAGAAAAACATATCATATCTTAACAAAGACATGTCGGAGCTATCAAAGACATGTCAGAGCTAAAGACAAAGCTCACCGGAGCTACCCAAAAACATGTCAGATCTAGACAAAGAAAGTCGAACCTATTGTCGGACCTTGCAGAAGTTCGGAGCTAGAGTTGGACCTTGCTAAAAAGATGTTATGGCAGCATTCAAAACTTTTATTGTCAAAGCCAATGTATTCGGCACACATAGGTCTCACACTAGGGGTATACCCGTGCCCGATGTGTTAATCCACTAAGCATGAGAATTCATAATTAATATGATCATTTGTAACTAACTTAGGAAATGTATATGTACATTAGAAGCATAGTAGGAGTATCTACCTAACTCTTTGTGTAGTCCCTCTTTAGCTCATTTATCCCCTTAGGACAGAATGCTCTTGTGTGTGTCACACTACCGCCAACTATAAATTACCCATCCTTGCTAGAACCCTACCCAGATCAACCTAGCCTCTCCATTTGATGATTGCTTTGCTTCCACCAAGCCGTCCTTTCGGAGAATATAAATGACACCCTTTGGGAATACTCAAAAAGGGGAAATTCTACATGGATAGATTTTGTGCTCTTGCGGATATACAATTGTAATCTAAAACTATTAACAAGCATATCTGGCACCCTTACTTGGAAAGAATTGTTAGTAGTGCATAGGAACTATTAACAAGCATTTTTGGCACCCTTGCTAGGAATGAATTGTTATAGTGCGTAGGAAATATGAACAGATAGCGAGGCATGCACACATTGAAAGGGGTGGACATGATCGTTGCCAAATTGGACCTCCTAATGAAGAAGTTGGACTGTCAATTCAATGGTGAAGTATTTGGCACAGTCCAAGACTTAGAATCTAACATGACTTGTGAAGTCTGTGGCAACGCGGGTCATATAGGGAGTGACTGTCCTAAAACCCATGAGGATGCCTTATACTTAGACAACAACGGGAATTACAACAATGGCTACCATCCAGGAGGTCAAGGGTGAGGCCAACCACTCCCTTTCTTTTAAGGGGGCTACAACAACAACACCAATGGCAATGGAAGCCAGCCACCCTTGAAGGAACTTGCCATTAGCCAACTCAAGATCAATGATGCCTTATCCAAAAAGTTGTCAGCTAACGACAAGACCCTAGAGAGCATTAATAAGGCTTAGCTTCTACCTTCAAGAACCAGTTGAGCTTCAACAAGATGTTGGAGATGATGAGGACATCACAACAGCAGAGATGCGCATTGAACTGCAAGGACCAATCACATGAGCACGGGCACGGTTATTAAATCAGCAGGTGAATTCGTTCTTAACTTCTTTTGCATGTGAGTTTGAGAATAGATTGCTATGTGATGACTTAATTGTTATTAGGAATAATGGAAAAGATCAACAAGTGAAGGAAGGAGGCCTTGGGAGCATGGAGAACCACCTGGGACGTCCACAAGTAGATGGAAGCAGTTTACAACTCGGACTCGAGTTCAACTCGGAGTCCAGCAGCAGTCCACCTTAAAATAGACGCCCAGGAGGCATACGGACTCCGTTTTCGACGTTCTACATATGCACGGAAAGAGGAGAAGATAAAATTTCAAATGGTTCTGGTCCCACCTCAAAATTCCTCCGGAGTAATTGGGAATCATCGAAACAATTCGAGTCCAGATTTCTATCCGTTGCTGCGCCACCGAATCGGGCCTTTGGGCCTTGTATCCCGTAAGAGTCCATTAGGGACGCGTCTAATCATGTTTTGGTCGAACCCTAGCCTATAAATACTGCAACCGCCGGTCATATTCGGTGGGTTTTGCTTAGATCAATAATATCGCCGTTCTACGGTTTGTGAGACCCCAATTTCGCGATTTCCGATCGTGACATTTACGTTCTTGCTCGTGTTCTCGATTGCACTTGCAGGGATTAGCCTTCTTGGCGAGGTCAAGTGTATGCAGCACGGTTGATAACCAACGGAGCCTTGGTGTAGTGATTGCAGGGGTACTCGAACCGCTCGAGTGCCGCGGATCATCAACGTTGATTTCTACACCCCAATCGACATACCTTTCGGAAGATCGGGCCTAAACCTACTCATCAATTGGTATCATATTTCCAGGTTGCCCGTGAGGTATCTTTGTTTTCCTTCATTCCATTAGATCGATTTTGTTTCGTACCTAGAGTCCACAAAAAAGCCACAAAAAAAATTAGATCGTTTTTACCGCTTCCCAGACTATAGTGCCTGCAGTTTCGTTTTTCAGTTTGCATTGTTGAGTTTGCATTCGTGTGGTTGAGTCTTGTTGCTGGTTTAGCTTTGTGTTTTTTTATCCTAGTTATCGTGTTTCGTCCTTGTTTTCTTGCTATTCGACACCTATTCCACAATCCCTAAATAACAAACCGATCCGCCACGTTCATCGGTTTGCCCTAGCTAGCCGCCTTGCGTGAACTCCCGCATCGCCAGCCCTAGATTAGGTGACAAATCTTTGTGCCATTCATCCTTGAATCATCACACACCACCCCATTAGTTGCTGTGCAAATTCCCGATCGTTTTCGTATCCGTTTGCGAGTTCTGTTCTCAAACCGAGTTGGAATCAACATCCAAAAAAAAAGTAACTCGGACAGCCTACCTTAAAACGGCCATAACTTTCGCTTACGAACTCGAAATCGGGCGAATTTTTTTTTTCAAATTCATCTACGCGAAATTTCGCATCTGATTTTCCGCAGCGTAGCCGCGTTCGGCGAAATTAGATTGCCCAAATTCCCCTCGGAAGATAGGCTATCCGGCCTCCGAAGTTTCAGCACGAATTTTAAAGAACCTTCTTGATTTTCTATAGGCCGCATATTACATCCAATTGAGCTGCAAATTTGTGTGCTTCCTATATTTGTGCTACTGAGTAAAGAAAAAATATCAAAAAAATATTACAAAAAAGAAAAAAATAGTGAAAAGCACGCATATTAAAGCAATTGGCCTATACCACTTGGTGCTGTTTGTTTGGTTATATCATTCTGTCTTTATTTTGCCTTGATACTTCCTTGTGTTGTGCTAGGCTCTAGGGCACTCAGTTGACCAGCAACAGTTTCCTACATTGAATACTTATTCAACTTTGTTTAGCTGTTAATGATTTTCTGCTTATTAGCCACCATATTGTGCCATCCAAGCTCCACCTTTCTCTCGAGCATAACAGGTACCTTTGCAATCACCCCACGCTTCATTGGTTCATCTCACCGTCCACACCACCTGCTGTGTCGGTAAGAACACTTGTAAGAGCGTGGTAAGACGCTTGAGCGAGAGAGATTGTTTTCTTCCACCTTCCACATTGTCACTGTAGTTGATAGGGATAACATTTTTTTTGGTTGTCTTTTGTTTCCTACTAACAATGGCAGGAGAAGAAAATAATGACGAATGTGTTCAACATGTTGAGTTACGTGATATGTTCGCCAAATACAACGCATCAACGGAGGAGTCATTGGCGAACTTGACTCGCAAACTGGATGACCTTGCTCTTCGGATGAATACTTTTGAGACTCGGTTGCCTCTCGCTGGAAGACAAGAAGACAATGCTTATGATGAATTGGAAGATCACAGTAATCAGCCAAGACTGCCACTTTATCGTCGAGGTATAGGAGGTAATAATCATAACAATTATAATTGCCCTCCTGATGATCCTTTTGCTAAAGTGAAATTTACTATACCCTCTTTTTCTGGTGCTTATGATGCTGAGGCTTATCTTGATTGGGAGATGACAGTAGAGCAAAAATTTAATTCCCATCTTGTTCCTAAACAACATAGAGTTCGTCAAGCCACTAGTGAGTTTAAGGACTTTGCTATCATATGGTGGAATGAACTTGTTAAAACTAGAATTGATCCTCCAACATGGGATAGATTAAAGGAAGCTATGCGTGTTCGATTTGTTCCTCCATCTTTTCAGCGGGACCTTCGCAAAAAATTGCAGCGTTTAGACCAAGGTAACATGTCCGTAGAGGAGTATTATCAAGAGTTACAAAAGGGTATGCTGCGTTGTGGGGTAGTAGAGGACATGGATGATAAAATAGCTCGTTTTTATGGGGGGTTGAGGCGTGAAATTCAGGACATTGTTGATTACAAAGAATATGATACTGTTAACAGATTGTTTCAGCTTGCTATGTTGGCAGAAAAAGAATTGCAGGGCCGACAACAACAGCAACAACACACGAGGAGCAACTTCACGCCGCGTGCAGCAACTACACCATCCAAAACAGCACCATGTTCGGCCCCCGGTGCAGAGACTACACCACCCAATGGCGGCAAACGAACTATACCTGCTGCTCCACCTTCTCGCGTGCCGGAAGGCAGCAAGGCGACATCATTCAAGCCTTTGTCGTCCACTCCTTCTACGGGTCGTACTTCCGACATTAAGTGTCACCGCTGCCAGGGACTTGGTCATATGATGAGAGATTGCCCGAGCAAACGAGCATACATAGCACGCGACGATGGCGGGTATGATAGTACTTCGGATGTTGAAGATGAATATTCTCTTGCTACTGACTTTACAGATCCAAATGACGAACACACCGAAGAAGAGGTACTTGGTACAGCAGCGACGGAGAACTATAGGAGCATCATTGTGCAGCGTGCCTTGAGCTCCAAAGTGGAGACCGACGACAAGCTACAACGACACAACCTCTTCCACATGTTTCTCGTCGTCAAGGACTGCCGTGTACACACTATAATTGATGGAGGTAGCTGCAATAACTTGGTAAACACGGACGTCGTCAAGAAACTCGGTTTGACAACAAGAGCACACCCTCATCCGTACCACATTCAATGGTTCAACAACAGCGGTAAGGTTCGTGTAACACAAACAGCGAGAATCCATTTTTCAATTGGTTCATACCATGATTTTGCTGATTTTGATGTTGTTCCTATGGATGCTTGTTCTCTTTTATTGGGTCGTCCTTGGGAATTTGATACAGATGCTATTCATCATGGTAGAACCAATAAATATACTCTCATGCATAAGGGAAAGAAAATCACTTTGCTCCCCATGACTCCTGCTGAAATTGTGCATTTTGAGAAGAGTAAAATTCGTGAGGGCAAAGCAACTAAATTAGAATCTGAAAAAGAGCAAGTTATTAAGTTAAAATCACCATCATTGCTCGCAACTAAATCTGAACTTGCTGATTTATTTGATGCTAAGGCGATGTGCTATGCTTTAGTTTGCAAAGAAGCCATGTTTTCACTTCATGAATTGTCTATTGCATTGCCCCCTGCTGTTGCTAACCTTTTGCAGGAGTTTGAGGATGTGTTTCCCTCTGAGATACCCCCTGGTTTACCACCGATGAGAGGCATTGAACACAAGATCGATTTGATTCCAGGAGCAAGTTTGCCAAATCGTGCAGCATACAGGGCGAATCCACAAGAAACTAAGGAAATTCAGCGACAAGTCCAAGATCTTTTGGACCGCGGGTACATTCGTGAAAGCCTTAGCCCTTGTTCCGTTCCTGTTCTTTTGGTTCCTAAGAAAGGTGGTAGTTGGCGCATGTGTGTTGATTGTCGAGCGATTAATAACATCACCATTCGATATCGTTATCCTATTCCTCGATTAGATGACATGCTTGATGAATTGAGTGGTGCTATCATCTTCACAAAAATTGACTTGCGTAGTGGTTACCACCAAATTAGAATGGCACTAGGAGATGAATGGAAAACTGCATTTAAAACCAAGTTTGGACTTTATGAGTGGTTAGTCATGCCTTTTGGTTTAACTAATGCACCCAGCACCTTTATGCGATTAATGAACGAGGTTTTACGTGCTTTCATTGGACAATTTGTGGTGGTTTACTTCGATGATATCCTCATTTACAGCAAGTCATATGATGAACATCTTGATCATTTACGTGCTGTTTTTACTGTTTTGAGAGATGCACGTTTGTTTGGTAACCTCGAAAAGTGCGTTTTTTGCACCAATCGAGTCTCGTTTCTTGGCTATGTCGTTTCCTTGCAGGGAATTGAGATGGATGAGGCAAAAATTGAAGCAATCACCAGCTGGCCAGCCCCAACTACCGTCACACAGGTTCGTAGTTTTCTTGGTCTTGCAGGATTTTATCGGCGCTTTGTGCGGGATTTCAGCACCATTGCAGCACCTCTACATGAGCTAACGAAGAAGGGAGTTCCATTTCGATGGGGCGAACAGCAGCAACAAGCTTTTGATGCTCTCAAATCGAAGCTTACACAAGCACGATTACTACAACTTCCTGATTTTGACAAGACCTTTAAGCTAGAATGCGATGCAAGCGGCATTGGTATTGGAGGCGTTCTCATACAAGGAGGTAAACCCGTTGCTTTCTTTAGTGAAAAACTTCATGGTCCTTCTCTGAATTATTCCACTTATGATAAGGAATTGTATGCCTTAGTCCGTGTATTACAAACTTGGCAACATTATCTTTGGTCTAAGGAGTTTGTCATACATTCCGATCATGAATCATTGAAGTATCTTAAGTGTCAAACCAATCTGAATAAACGACATGCTAAATGGATTGAGTTCATAGAGTCGTTTCCATACATCATTAAGCATAAGAAAGGGAAGGAAAATATCATTGCCGATGCATTATCTAGGCGTTATACCATGCTGTCCCAACTTGATCATAAAATCTTTGGTTTGGAAACAATTAAAGCATTATATCCTACTGATTTGGACTTCAAAGATGCTTTTGAAAATTGTAGAGAAGGAAGAACTTGGAATAAATATGTGCTGCGAGAGGGTCTCCTCTATCGTGCTAACAAGCTATGCGTTCCAGCTAGCTCCGTTCGTCTATTGCTTTTGCAGGAAGCATGGAGGAGGTTTGATGGGACATTTTGGAGTGAAGAAAACTGAAGACGTGCTGTCCACACACTTCTTTTGGCCAAAGATGAGGCGTGATGTCGAGCGCTACGTGTCACGATGCACTACTTGCAACAAAGCTAAGTCTCGCCTTAACCCACATGGTCTTTATATGCCTCTTCCTGTTCCTAGTGTACCTTGGGAGGATATTTTCTATGGACTTTGTTTTGGGATTTCCTAGGACTAAGAGGGGGAGGGATAGTATTTTTGTAGTTGTTGATCGTTTTTCCAAAATGGCACACTTTATACCTTGTCATAAGAATGATAATGCCTCACACATTGCTGATTTATTTATGACGGAAATTGTTCGTTTACATGGTGTGCCAAATACCATTGTTTCTGATCGTGATGCAAAAATTTTAAATCATTTTTGGTGAACTTTGTGGTATAAATTGGGAACCAAGTTGCTGTTTTCAACTACATGTCACCCACAAACGGATGGACAGACCGAGGTAGTTAATCGTACTTTATCCACTATGTTATGGGCTGTCTTGAAAACAAATTTGAAGTTGTGGGAGGAGTGTTTACCACATATAGAATTTGCTTACAACAGATCCGTTCACTCCACGACAAAGGTAAGTCCATTCCAGGTAGTGTATGGTTTCAATCCCCGTGCTCCTATTGATTTACTACCTTTGCCTCCTTCTGAAACTATAAATTTGGATGCTACACAACGATCTGAATTCATTCTTAAGATGCATGAAACTACAAAGAAAAATATTGAAATGATGAATGAGAAGTATAGGATTGCAGGTAGTAAAGGTAGAAAAGAAGTAAAACTTGAACCAGGCGATTTGGTGTGGTTACATTTGAGAAAAGAGCGATTTCCCGACTTGAGAAAATCTAAACTTATGCCACGAGCTGCTGGTCCTTTTAAGATTGTTGAAAAGATTAATGCTAATGCATATAAGCTTGAATTGCCTCCCGATTTTGGGGTTAGTCCTACATTTAACATTTCAGATTTGCGACCGTACTTGGGAGAAGAAGATGAACTTGAGTCGAAGACGACTCCAATTCAAGAGGGGGAGGATGATGAGGACATCACAACAGCAGAGACGCGCATTGAACTGCAAGGACCAATCACAAGAGCACGGGCACGGTTATTAAATCAGCAGGTGAATTCGTTCTTAACTTCTTTTGCATGTGAGTTTGAGAATAGATTGCTATGTGATGATTTAATTGTTATTAGGAATAATGGAAAAGATCAACAAGTGAAGGAAGGAGGCCTTGGGAGCGTGGAGAACCACCTGGGACGTCCACAAGTAGATGGAAACAGTTTACAACTCGGACTCGAGTTCAACTCGGAGTCCAGGAGCAGTCCACCTTAAAACAGACGCCCAGGAGGCATACGGACTCCGTTTTCGACGTTCTACATATGGACAGAAAGAGGAGAAGATAAACTTTCCAATGGTTCTGGTACCACCTCAAAATTCCTCCGGAGTCATTGGGAATCGTCGAAACAAGTCGAGTCCAGATTTCTGTCCGGTGCTGCGCCACCGAATCGGGCCTTTGGGCCTTGTATCCCGTAAGAGTCCATTAGGGACGCGTATAATCATGTTTTGGTCGAACCCTAGCCTATAAATACTGCATCCTCTGGTCATATTCGGTGGGTTTTGCTTAGATCAATAATATCGCCGTTCTACGGTTTGTGAGACCCCAATTTCGCGATTTCCGATCGTGACATCTACGTTCTTGCTCGTGTTCTCGATTGCACTTGCAGGGATTAGCCTTCTTGGCGAGGTCAAGCGTGTGCAGCACGGTTGATAACTAACGGAGCCGTGGTGTAGTGATTGCAGGGGTACTCGAACCGCTCGAGTGCCGCGGATCATCAACGTCGAGTTCTCCACCCCAATCGACATACCTTTCGGAAGATCGGGCCTAAACCTACTCATCAGGAGACCCAGTTAGCTCAACTGGCAGCTGTTGTCCTGCCATTAGAGAATGGTGAAATGTCAAGTCAACCTGAGCCTCCCGTAGTGAAAGTCAACATAATCTCTATACGAAAAGGCAACTGGTTGCAGGACCCAGGATATACCATTATATCCTGCTCCATTGGAACACAACACTTTGACAAGGCACTTTCTGACCTTGGTGCAAGTGTTAGTGTCATGACAAAGGTGGTCTTCAACAATTTGAGTTTCGCCACGCTCTACAAAACCAATGCAGCTCCAGCTGGCCGATTCATTGGTCCGCTATCCTGCGTGTATCACCAAACACGTTCTAGTAAAAGTCCGGAACTACTTCATACTCATCGACTTTGTGGTGCTCGACAGGGAGGTCGAGAAGGAAACTCCACTCATTCTTGGGCGCCCTTTCCTTACCATCACGAAAGCTCACATTGATGTGAGAGCCAGAGAAATCATCTTCCATATAAATGGCAAGGAGGAGAAGTTTGATTTCTGACCAAGAAAGGAGCAATGCTCCATGATCAAAATCAAGTATGGCCCGAATGTCAAACACATCAAGGAGGTCAAAGTTACACCACCCCAAGGGGACACCCTCATTGCATTCATGAAGGAATTGATTTATGAGGGGACTCCATCTATTCGCCGACATCGACAATTCAAAAAGATGGAGAAGATAGAGCCGTACAAAAGGCCCAAGACACTTAAACCGCCAAGGAAAGTGTGGCAGATGAAGCAAGGCGAGCCATCCGTGCCCACTTCTTCGGGCCCGGAGGCTGAAAATTGAGCTTCAAGGCGATGGAACAAAATCAGTCTCATCGGATTTTGGATGGGACCACGCCAATAGATTAATTTGGTAGTTATCTCATCTTTGCTTTTTTCCATCCTCATTTGAACTTTTTCCATTTGGATTGTTGCATAGCATGTTTGATTTTTCTTTAGAGGGTTAGGAATTTTGTAGTATCAACTTAGATTTTTTATTTTTTAGAAAAATAAAAATATTTGATTTGGGGAAGTTTTATTTGAAAAACAATTTTTTGGAGAAATTTTGTGGTTGATTCACCCAACAACTAGAAATATAGCCGTTGGGAAACCACTTACCAAAAGAGGAACCAGGGGAGCCCCACCTACAGGTCCGCCAAGCCCTCTGGTCGGCCAACTTGCAGAGAGTGCCATTTTGGCGCTCTATCCTCTAACGGCTATATTCTTGCCACTTGTGATCGTTGGTGCTACACTATTACATGTCCGGGTGAGTGTTTTGCTTCACACTTCACCTCATTTTCACTCCCCCAACTCACCCTCACACTTGCTCAAGAATTGTTGTGCTCTTTGTTGCAACACTTCTCCCAATTTCCAGCCAAAAATATTTGCTTTCATCCTTATTTGCATTTGCATTCGCAAGTTGATCTCAAGTTGAAAAGACAATTCATCAAGGGTTTCCGTTTGATTATCACTAACATAACCCATTTCGAGTTTGTTTTGTTTGTTCTCAAGTTGTGCAGCCATGAAGACAATGAAGAAGTTGTTTGGGAAGAGGAAGGGACCCTTATCAATCTGAAGCCATGGGAGGAACTCAAGCTCACACCTCTCCACCAAGCCTACACCAAGCCCACGGTGGAGAGGTGTGCACGACAACGTCCCGATGGAGAAAGATGATGCTCCACTCTACCTCCTCAACGATGATGATCCCGACTTGGGGCATGATGCTGAAAGACAAGCCTACAGCATCCTCCGAGATCGTGAGTTCGCCCACGCGAAGGCCTATGATTCGGCGCTACTCTTCAAAATAGGCATGGATCCGAATCCTTTACCATTTGGAATGCATTAGGATGGGATAATTTTGCTCAAATAGATGAGGAAAGTTCGCGCCTCCTCACTATTCAATTCCTATGCACCCTTAAAATAGGATTTGAAGGTGTTTCTTTTAGGTTTTTTCGAAAAGAATATTTTATCATATGGAAAGAATTTAGTGAACTCCTAGGCTTCCATGGACATTGTTTAATAGATTTAAATGCTTTGCCTGAACTGAACAAACAAATTTTTGGCAAGACTTGACTAGTGAGTTAGTATGTAGGAACCCTAGAAATAGCCACTTTCAAAACCTCACTGTACGTTTCATGCATAGATGGGTGGCTATGAATATGTTTCCTAGAGGGGATGTTAGGATTGTGTGTGATGATGAACTTAGGACCCTTTATGCCATGGTTAAAAAGAATAAAATTGCTCCAGTTGAGGCTTTGATGTCACAATGGTTAGAAAACACTAAAATAACACGATCAATTGAATGTGCTTCATTAATTACCCGCATTGCTATGAAAGCAGAGGCCGTAAAAAATGCTTCAATTGAATATATTCCAACAGCTCGCTACTTAATAGATGAGGATTATCTAGTGCAAGGACACACTCTTAAACATGATCTAGATGGATCCTTAGTGTTTCTCTATCCCGGGTATGTAAATGAATTTGGTAACCTAACTCAGATTTTCATTTATATAAGTGTCGGGAACTAACCATTGCTCTTCAACCTATCGAAGAGGTTCGTAGGAGTAATGTCTCTGGCAGGGTCACAAGGAGCCATTCAACGTGTGATGCACCCAGTTAGACCCAACCTCAACCGTATGAGGAAGGAGGATTGTCGTGCAGAGAGTGGACTACCACCGGAGGGAGCTCAAACTCTAGTAGCTTGCCGCCTCTACCGATGGGTACACGTCATTCATTTTTGGCCTGAGGTTCTCGTGACCTTGGCCTAGCAATGGCGGAACTCACTCAACGGATGGGAGACCTGGAAGTGAGGAACGGAAACATCCTCAACACAATTCAAGACCACAACTAAGGTACCCACGACTGGCAGCAACAAATCAATGTGCAGGTCAACAATCTACAACACGCTGCAACAACAATAGGCCGAGCTCATGGCATACTTCCGTCATCAAGGGTTCAAACCCTTATCACAGAGTTTGGGAAGAACAAGCTTGGGGGAGGACCCTCACTGGAGGTAACTTGCATCACACCCCATCTGCATCTCTTTATTTTATTTCTTTCTTTCCACCACATTTCGCATCTAAAAAAATAATAATATAGTATAGGTTAGGTTAATAAAATAAAAGATTGTGGTAAGAATATTTTTACTTTGCATAAGTTGAAATGATGAATAGTTGCTCTATTTTATTTTCTCTAGACCCTTGCATACAACTTAGTATTCTCCAAGTATTGCATTTATTGGCTTAGAATATTCTTTCCTAAAACTTGGAATTTGTGGGTAGAAAAAGCTAAGTCCAATTTTAGGTTGTTGTGGGATATGATATAGTGATAAGAGCTGCTAATATCCTTGTCGGAAGTGAAACTTAATTTCTCAGAGAAAATCTAAAATGGGAGTTCCTCATCTGATAGAAATTCTTACCAAAGCTATATGATAAGTTGAATTTGATAAACTTTATTCATATGTTATTTACTTTCACATTGAGCCTAATCAAACTAGTATAGACCTATATGAGAATCTTTTCATGTTTTTTACAATCAAGATTGCACGGGCACATGCTAAAATTCCACACTAGAAATTAGCATAATTCCAACATACCATTTCACCATCAAAAGATACTTCATGATTTCCATGCATAATTATCTCTTCAAAAATAATGAAAGGAAAGAGGAGTAGAAGACATGGCTACAAGAAAAAAGAAAAATGCATGCTCATATACAAGAGCATGAGGAAAAGAAAAATACAATAAGTAGCCATGTTTCATCCTCACAAATAAAGAAAGTGCATACAAAGGAGTCATCTTCATGTTTATCACTCCACAAATATTCCATCACACTTGCACAAATCTTGATCAAATGTATGATTTGTTTTCTTCTAAGGCTTACTCTTTTGACTTAGCAATACATGTGTTGCTAATATGCCTACTCTTGATCCCTACCACGCTCCACATATAAGCCTTATTTAGATGTAGGACAGGAAAGACATTTCCTTGATAAGAATACAAATACCACTTCCACATAGGAGTGATTGAGTGCATCAATTGAGGAACTTAAATTCAAACACCATTTGAATTTCTCCGAAAATTTGAGTGGAACTCAAACATTAGGTGATGCATATCACTTTGCTGATATGTCCTTCAACCACCCAAAAAAAGGTTGAGGCATAAGCCCCATAATGACTAAGACAAAGGGTGAGGTACCGTAGCCAATTTATTCATTGCAAAGTAGAATATTTGGTTGTGCACTTGGTACTTTTGCAAAATAGGACATTTTAGCTACTTCTAATCAACAACCCAAGTCTTTATCTTTGCTTCAGGACGAGCAAAGGGCAAGCTTGAGGGAGTTTGTTGACAGTCGTTATATACCAATTTTGACCGTTGATATAACTCAATTATGTGAGGGAATAAATATTTCTTCCACACATCATAGTTAGATTTATCATAACTCCACTTGTACTTGGGCAAATAGTGCTTGCAGGAGTTTTTACACAGAAATTATGGAGAATGAGGGGAGCGATCCTGAAAAGTGCAACCTCAGACAATCACGCGGTGACATGTGGCATCACATGGATCCATGGACCCATTCCCAGGCGTATCTGAGGGAATCCAATGGCAATTCAAGCAAGGATTGAACATGGGCCCACATATCAATTACTCGGAGGGAGCACAACCAAAGGGGGGCAAGGAGTAGGGTCGACCGACCCCCCAAGTCGGCCAACTTGGCCCTCGTGCCAAACCCAGTAAGCTTCCACGTGTTGGCTCCTCATGGCTCCCTAAAGGCGGTGAAGACTGATTCACGTGCTAATTATGGCGGGAACCGCCTCTACTCTGTGTCTAAATAGGGGGGGGTGCCTCACTTCTCCCACACACCACTCAAGCATTCTCTCTTGTATTACACTAGTGCTCTCTTATTCTTTAGTGGAGGTTAGGCTGTACAGAGGAGCCTCCAGTCCCAAGTCCAAATTGGGAAAGGTATGGTTCATGTATCTTTTCTTTTATTTTTAACATTATGTTTTATATTAATATCATTAGTCTTTACTTTTTCATATACTTGGATGAAGTGTTCCTTGTTTGGTTGCGGAGTTCATGCTTGTGCTAGGTGTAGATGTTACTATGATCTAGTCATAATGTTCATATCTTGTTATCATAAACATCATACAGCACAACTGTCCAACCCAATTTGTTAAATTATTCAGCAGCTCAGTCTTAGAATAAAAGAGTGTCAATATCAGTTTTGAAATCAGCAATGGATGGAGTTCAAATTCAGATTTATAGTAAAGTATTTGACATGTTACCCTTATGAAGAAACCTAAATTATTTCCAGTAAAGTGTAACCCAACAAAAATTTATTTGTGTTCTGCTTCATGAAAGAGAATTTTGGTGATTTTCCCAATATTTTATAAAAGAAGTTGCCAACGCATAAAAATCCAGGAAGGTTTCAAAACCACTTGTCTTGCCTGATTTTTTAGTTTCTGTTCCTTCAAGAGTCTGAAGAAGTCACAATAACAAAGTTGTTCCTTATGAACTTATATAGGCCCACATAAATTTTGAAATTTTCTAAGAAGCACAACTTTGGTTACTGAAGAAATACAGAAGCAGTGTAGAGAAATTTCAAAAATCTAGAAATGGAAAGCAAGCTTGACCCACCTGTCAGTCTGACTGATGTGAATGCCTGTCTATTCAGCTACCCCTCCTTAAAACCTATCTCAAAGAGAAGTAAAGAGAACACTCCCTTCTTCTTTATTGCCTCGCCTGGGCTCTCTTCTCCATCTTGCTCTGTTCAGCTGTGACGCCCGGTTCCGAAAAATGAACCAAGCTAACGCATATGTGTGCCCAGGATGTTCAACACACATACACGAGTGTAATCACAAAAGAGTATACAGAAAATTACCACAGAACAAGATTAATTATCAAATTTATTACACAAACCAAATTATCCTCGAATACAAGCTTCAATGAATATTAATGACAAGTTCAACTAATGCAGCGGAAATAAACTAATTAAGCAACTAAGCAAACTAAGCAAAAGGGATAGCGCAGCTCCAATCAACACCACTGGCAAAGCTGACGGTAGACACGGCCTAGAACTCCGCATTATCTCCATTAAACTCCCAATCCTGACCTGCAACTGTTGGGGGGGGGATTGCAAGAGTGAGTGCATGTCGTACTCAGCAAGTGTGGAAAGTATGACATGTGGCTGATTCAAATGACGACAATAATAATGGCTAAGTGCTGAAAAGTACATAAAAACATTTGAAAAGCAATATATTACATGTATGTGAAATAAACCCATCATAATCATAAATAATACCATAATACCAGTCTGAATTCACTACCATCATCAATAATTCCAGATTTTACCATTGCCAATAACCATATTCAATACCAGAAATAAATCCATAACCATCCATAACCATTGCCAGACCATAACCATCCCAAATTCCAATTTCCCTCTAATCATGGAAGTTGTCCAGGTGCTCATAACCGGGAGCACGACTATCATGATAGTTTTATTTAACTCTGCAGAGTTTGTACCTCTTTACCCACGTGTTTGTGATTTCATCACCCGTCAGCGACTAAAGAACCTCCCTTATGCCAATTACACTTCCTTTGGTGTATGGCCAAGAGATCACAAAATAGCCTTTACAAAGGGATTACTAGCCTATTTAGACCCCACTGAGGTTTCACCGGTAGCGATGCCTCCAACTGAGCACATCTTCAACCAAGGGCCCCCTCTTGAGCCATTCGGATCCCAGGGTAGTCCCACCAATCATCAACAAACCCAATCCGACTACCCCTTCCCTGAGCATCCACAATGGTCCAAACAGCACTAGCAAAGCCCTAATTAATCAGCTACGCCGCACCCATACTTGGCCTCGTGGTGGCACTGTAGTCCTGGCTTATTCTCGCATGAACCGGTCCTTAGATCTAAAGCAAGCAAACTACCATAACATCCAACCCATCCACATACCAGGCTTGCTTAGATCACCCATCGTATTGACCAGTTCACATTAACCAGAATATCATTGATGCATAATTAAATGTGTAGTGTTGTTTGTCATCCCAATTAATTAAGCGAAGCAAAAAGGTGAAAACTCTTCCCGACTTTGTACCATGTATTCCAGGTGACAAGGGTGGTTTAACAATTCTAGTAAACTTCCTACCATAGGATTCCCATCAAATTGACACAGCATGCAGTTTTGCAAACAAAACATTTATTTTAAAACAGGATCAATATGCTTTAAGGACACTTGCCTTGCTCTTGCTGTTGATTAGGGTCAAAGCCTTCAAACTCTCGATGCTGGAGATCCTCCGCGGCACTTTCTAGCGCAAATCCGTCTAATCCACATAATAAACATACAAGACAAGAAACACAATCAAAGAGTGCACAAATATTACTCAATATGACATGACATGCATGATTGATGCAAATGCAAGGTAGAACTTGTTACTAGATTGCTTTTAATGATAACTAACTAGTTCTAATAGCTTTTAACAAGTTTATACAGGTTTGGAGTTGATTAGATCAAATTTTAGAATTAATTCAACACAATTTAACCAGAAAGATCGGACTAGTCCGCTAGGGACCGGACAAGTCCGCACTCTGCGAGATCGGCAGATTAGGGTTTTCTAGATCGACGTAAATTCGGAGATTAGGGGTTGAATTCACGTAAGGAAAAGAGAATAGGAGGTATACCAGTTGTTTAGAACTCCAATGAATCAAGAAACTTGGAGGTAACACTTGGATCTTGATGATCTAGGGTTGGTGATGAACTTGGAGATGAATTGGTGGTGAAGGACGAAACTTGGTGGAGATCTCTATCCTTCTTCGTTTCCTCCTCTTCTTCTTCTTGCTTGGGATCTTCTCCTCCCTCCTCGATGGTGGCTCCCCACGAACTAGGGTTTGGGTGGGTGGAAAAGTGGCAAATAGATGTCAAACCAAGGGGTTGGGGCTGTTTATATAGAGGTGGAGGCTAGGGTTAGATGGATTTCGAGTTTTGGGATGAGTAGAGGTCGGTTTAGAGTCCCACATGGGCTCCAAAAGAGTTAGGCATGACGTACCTAGGCCCACTTAACGTGAAACCCAAGAAACAAGTCGTAAAACAAAAGATCAATTCGGAGTCACGAAATATCGGACAAGTCCGGACAGGACCGGACTAGTCCGAAGTCGTCCAGAGAGAAAATCGGACAAGTCTGGCCGAAAATTGGACAAGTCCGATCTTAGTCAGAACGGAAAACGGACAAGTCCGCTGGAACACCGGACTAGTCCGGACAAGTCCAGGGACTTAACAAATTTTCAAGGATTCATGGAATACCGGACTAGTCCGCACAAAATCGGACAAGTCCGAAAGTTTCCAGGGGCAGAATCAGACTAATCTGCAGCAAAAACGGACAAGTCCGTTTTTAGACAGAGAGAAATCGAACTAGTCCTCAGCAAAACCGGACTAGTCCGCACTTTCCTACATTTTTAAGTGCGGTTTTGCTCCAAATCAATTTTAAACTTGTTCCTCTTGTTATGGGTTAATGTGAAACATGTATATGAATGTATGCAAGGCATGATGCATGAACATGAGGGTGTTACAAACCTACCCCCCTTAAAATGAATCTCGCCCTCGAGATTCGACGCGGAAGAGAAGAGATAGGGAAAGTCCTTCTTGAGATCATCCTCCAATTCCCACGTCGCTTCTTTTTCTGTGTGGTGCTTCCATTGAACTTTACACCATCTAATGACCTTGTTCCTTGTGACCCTCTCCTTAGTTTCCAAGATTTTGATCGGTTGTTCGGCATACGTCAAATCTTCCTCTAGTTCCAATTCTTCCATTGGCACTTGTTCTTCCGGTACTCTCAAACACTTCTTGAGCTGGGAAACAAGAAATACATCATGTACATCCGAAAGATGAGCTGGCATCGCCAACTTATACGCTACTTCTCCTCTTTTGTCCAAAATCTTGAATGGTCCAATATAGCGAGGTGCGAGCTTACCCCTTATGTTAAACCTCTTATGACCTCTCATTGGTGACTCCTTGAGGTAAACAAAATCTCCCACTTCAAAGGCTAATCCCCTTCTCCTACTATCCGCATAGCCTTTTTGTCTTGACTGGGCAGCCCTCAGGTTTTCACGAATTATTTGGACTTGCTTTTCGGCTTCATGCAACACGTCCGGACCAAATACTTGATTTTCCCCTGCTTCATTCCAGAATAAAGGTGTCCTACACTTCCTCCCATAAAGCGTTTCATATGGTGACATTTTCAAGCTTGCTTGGTAACTATTGTTGTATGAAAATTCCGCGTATGGCAAGCTTTTGTCCCAACTTTTCCCATGCTTTAAAGCACAAGCTCTTAACATGTCCTCCAAAATCTGATTGGTCCTCTCGGTTTGTCCATCCGTTTGAGGATGATATGCTGAACTAAAATTCAACCACGTTCGCAAAGCTTCATGCAATTTTTGCCAAAATCTGGAGGTAAATTGAGAACCTCTATCCGAGACTATCTTCTTCGGTACTCCATGTCGGCACACAATATGCTCCATATACAATTTTTCTAGCTTTGCGGTGGTATATGTGGTCTTGACAGGAATGAAGTGAGCTGATTTTGTCAACCGATCTACAATGACCCATATTGAATCATAGCCATACTGGGTTCACGGTAATCCAACTATAAAGTCCATACCAATCTCTTCCCACTTCCACTCTGGAATCTTCAATGGCTGCAATAACCCTGCTGGCCTTTGATGTTCCGCCTTGACTCGTTGGCACACGTCACACAATGCAACATATTCGGCTATGTCCTTCTTCATGCTATCCCACCAATAGCAAGTCTTCAAGTCTTTGTACATCTTCGTACAACCTGGGTGAATTGAGTAAGGCGAGTCATGTGCCTCCTTTAATATTGCCTCCCGAATATGCTTTACATTAGGCACAACGACCCTCTTTCCAAGCCATAAGGTACCACGTTCGTCTTCATCAAATCTGAATTCTCTCCCTTCCTCAGTCCTTTCCTTGATTTCCTTGATCTCTTCATCTGTGGTTTGGGCCTCTCGAATTTCTTGCCCCAAGGTTGGGTTTAACTCCATCATCTCCATCTCGTTTACAAACCCAAGGTTCAACCGTTCAAACTCCTTACATAACTCGAATGGTAACTCTCGAACCGTGAGTTGATGACTTACTCCTTTTCTACTCAAAGCACCGGCCACTACATTGGCTTTTCCTGGATGATAGTTGATCCTCAAATCATAATCTTTGATGAGCTCTAACCATCTTCGTTGCCTCAAGTTCAGATCCGTTTGTGTGAAAATATACTTCAAACTCTTATGATCCGTGTAAATTTCACACCTATGTCCTAGAATATAGTGTCTCCAAATCTTCAATGTGTGTACCACGGCTGCTAGTTCAAGATCATGTGTGGGGTAATTCTACTCATGTTTCTTCAATTGTCTTGATGCATAGGCGACCACTTGACCTTCTTGCATCAATACACACCCAAGTCCTTGTCTTGATGCATCACAATAGATGTCGAGACTCTTGCTTACATCCGGCAATACCAAAACTGGGGCTGTTGTTAACCTCTTCTTCAACTCCTCAAAACTGTTTTGACAAGCTTCGGTCCATTGGAACGCCTTTCCCTTCATTAGCAACTCCGTCATAGGCTTGGCTATCTTGGAAAAATCCTTGATAAACCGACGGTAATATCCAGCCATCCCAAGAAAACTCCTTATTTCCTTGATATTTTGCGGCGTCTCCCACTTCAACACGTCTCTCACTTTTCCGGGGTCAACCGATACTCCTCCTCCTGAGATTATATGACCCAAAAATGGCACCTCTTTCAACCAAAACTGGCACTTGTTGAACTTGGCATACAATTGATGCTCCCTCAATTTCTGCAGCGTAAGCCTCAAGTGTTCCTCATGTTCCTTCTCATCCTTCGAGTAGATCATAATATCATCAATAAACACCACAACAAATCTATCCAAGTACTCCATGAAGACCTTATTCATGAGGTACATAAAGTAGGCAGGTGCATTTGTCAATCCAAAAGACATCACGGTGTACTCATAAGATCCATAACGTGTCCTAAAAGCTGTCTTGGGTATGTCCGATGGTCTAATCTTCTTTTGAAAGTATCCCAACCTCAAATCAATCTTAGAGAAGACACAAGCACCCTTCATCTGATCAAACAAATCCTATATACAGGGCAAGGTGTACTTGTTCTTGATGGTCACCTCGTTGAGTGCTCGGTAATCCACGCACATCCTTTGGGATCCATCCTTCTTGTCCACAAATAGAACGGGCGCTCCCCAAGGCGAAGAGCTAGGGTGAATAAAACCCTTCTCTAATTGCTCTTGAATTTGCTTCTTGAGCTATGCTAATTCCATAGGAGGCATCCTATACGGCCTCTTAGCTATAGGTGCAGTTCCAAGTATTAAATCAATAACAAACTCAATGTCTCGATCTGGTGGCATACCTGGCAACTCATTCGGAAAAACATCCAAAAATTCACACACCACCGGAATCTCCTCAATTGCGGCACCGTCCATATGATTCAATTCCAATTGCTTCGGTGCGGTTTGAGATGCTTCAAATTCTACGGCGATCCCTTCCTCATTGGTCAGCTTCACCGTCTTTGTGGCACACTCAATAACTCCATTGTGCTTCCTCAACCAGTCCATACCAAGTATAATGTCCAATCCTTGAGAATTCAAAACTATAAGGTTGGCGGAGAAGTCTACCCCCCTTATTCTAAGGCTTACTTTTGGACATACTATATTTGTCCTCATCTCTCCTCCAGGAGACTTAACAAACAGACTAAACTTCATATGAGAGATAGGAAAACTATACTTGGCAACATACTTCGATGCAATGAATGAATGCGATGCTCCAGAATCAAATAACATAGTCGCGGGGTTGGAGTTGGCGAGAAACATACCAATGACCACATCATCCGCTTGTTGAGCATCCTCCGTAGAGACATGGTTCACGTTGCCACGAGCAAAATTCTGCTGTCCACGGCTTCCTTGTGGTTGTCCTCCATTAGATCTCGGGTTTTGCCTCGGTGCATTGCTTCCTTGACCAAGGCCCGACTTAGGACATTGATGCGCAAAGTGTCCAGCTTCTCCACAAGTATAACACTTGTTAACCCCACCAGAATTGTTGGGACGAGCTTGGTTTTGAGCATTTGCAGCAGGAAAGTTAGCACGAGGCTCATAAGGCATTGGAGGCCTAGGTGCTTGCATCACAGGGCGCTGCTGCACAAACTGAGTTGGGCGTGGTGCATAACCAGGGCGCTGAGCAGGAATAGAGGAGCTATAATGAGGCGCATTGGGTGGTGCAAAGCGAGGGCGCACATTACTTCCTTGTTGCTGTCCTTGATATGGCGCCTTCCTCTTGATTTCTTGCTCCATCTCACGGATCTTGTTCTCAACCACAATTGCTTTGTCCACAAGCTTCTGAAAATTGGCATAATCGCAATTGAGCAATTGCACTTGGATCTCATTGTTCAAGCCCCTCATGAACAAGTATTGCTTCCGGCTGTCCCGACTAACATCCTCAGGCGCATACCTTGAGAGTTGAGTGAATTTATTGAGATATTCACTCACGCTTGATCTTCCTTGCCTTAAATTCTCAAATTCTTGCCTCTTCAAGATCATAACTCCCTCGGGCACATAATGAGAATGAAAATTCTCCTTGAATCCGGCCCAAGTGATTCTTTCTTGGTTCTCATGAGCATTGCAATAAGAATCCCACCAATCCGCAGCTGCTCCAACTAGTTGATGAGAAGCAAATAGCACCTTCTCCCGGTCACTACATTGGACAATAGCTAGTTTCTTCTCCACGGACTTGAGCCAATCGTCCGCATCCATAGGGTCAGCAGCTTGAGCAAAGGTCGGCGGCCTAGTCCTCATAAACTCTCCCAACCAGTTATGAGGAGGCGGGGTGGCGGTGGAGGCATGTGGGGCTGATTGTTGATATTGCCAGCCTGCAGCTGTCCCATAGTCTGTATCATGGTCTGCATGAGCTGGTTTTGAATGGCCAATATGTGCTCGATGTTGATACCTCCCTAAGTAGATCATTGCCCATTGTTGTTCTGAGGCACTCCATTGTTCTCCTCTTCATCATTGCCATCCCTCTGGTTGCGAGTCCTCACCATCTGAAAAAAGCAGTGGGTAAGAATTAGAAAATGTCCCCAACTATATGCATCAAGGGATATGAAACTAAACAGCTAGCTACACTAGCCTAGGTGGACATGGCAATGCTAAGGCATCCCCAAATCCTCTATTAAGCACACAAGCAAACAATATATATAGCAAACAGCACTCCAAGCAAAAACACATCGATTCCTGAGTGCTCCTATGTGCTCTAAAGTGTCCATTCTATCTAGGCTGCATCCTATGGTCAACCTGTGGCTCCGATACCAATCTGTGACGCCCGGTTCCGAAAAATGAACCAAGCTAACGCATATGTGTGCCCAGGATGTTCAACACACATACACGAGTGCAATCACAAAAGAGTATACAGAAAATTACCACAGAACAAGATTAATTATCAAATTTATTACACAAACCATATTATCCTCGAATACAAGCTTCAATGAATATTAATGACAAGTTCAACTAATGCAGCGGAAATAAACTAATTAAGCAACTAAGCAAACTAAGCAAAAGGGATAGCGCAGCTCCAATCAACACCACAGGCAAAGCTGACGGTAGACACGGCCTAGAACTCCGCATTATCGCCATTAAACTCCCAATCCTGACCTGCAACTGTTGGGGGGGATTGCAAGAGTGAGTACATGTCGTACTCAGCAAGTGTGGAAAGTATGACATGTGGCTGATTCAAATGACGACAATAATAATGGCTAAGTGCTGAAAAGTACATAAAAACATTTGAAAAGCAATATATTACATGTATGTGAAATAAACCCATCATAATCATAAATAATACCATAATACCAGTCTGAATTCACTACCATCATCAATAATTCCAGATTTTACCATTGCCAATAACCATATTCAATACCAGAAATAAATCCATAACCATCCCTAACCATTGCCAGACCATAACCATCCCAAATTCCAATTTCCCTCTAATCATGGAAGTTGTCCAGGTGCTCATAACCGGGAGCGCGGCTATCATGATAGTTTTATTTAACTCTGTAGAGTTTGTACCTCTTTACCCACGTGTTTGTGATTTCATCACCCGTCGGCGACTAAAGAACCTCTCTTATGCCAATTACACTTCCTTTGGTGTATGGCCAAGAGATCACAAAATAGCCTTTACAAAGGGATTACTAGCCTATTTAGACCCCACTGAGGTTTCACCGGTGGCGATGCCTCCAACTAAGCACATCTTCAACCAAGGGCCCCCTCTTGAGCCATTCGGATCCCAGGGTAGTCCCACCAATCATCAACAAACCCAATCCGACTACCCCTTCCCCGAGCATCCACAATGGTCCAAACAACACTAGCAAAGCCCTAATTAATCAGCTACGCCGCACCCATACTTGGCCTCGTGGTGGCACTGTAGTCCTGGCTTATTCTCGCATGAAACGGTCCTTAGATCTAAAGCAAGCAAACCACCATAACATCCAACCCATCCACATACCAGGCCTGCTTAGATCACCCATCGTATTGACCAGTTCACATTAACCAGAATATCATTGATGCATAATTAAATGTGTAGTGTTGTTTGTCATCCCAATTAATTAAGCGAAGCAAAAAGGTGAAAACTCTTCCCGACTTTGTACCATGTATTCCAGGTGACAAGGGTGGTTTAACAATTCTAGTAAACTTCCTACCAAAGGATTCCCATCGAATTGACACAGCATGCAGTTTTGCAAACAAAACATTTATTTTAAAACAGGATCAATATGCTTCAAGGACACTTGCCTTGCTCTTGCTGTTGATTAGGGTCAAAGCCTTCAAACTCTCGATGCTGGAGATCCTCCGCAGCACTTTCTAGCGCAAATCCGTCTAATCCACATAATAAACATACAAGACAAGAAACACAATCAAAGAGTGAACAAATATTACTCAATATGACATGACATGCATGATTGATGCAAATGCAAGGTAGAACTTGTTACTAGATTGCTTTTAATGATAACTAACTAGTTCTAATAGCTTTTAACAAGTTTATACAGGTCTGGAGTTGATTAGATCAAATTTTAGAATTAATTCAACACAATTTAACCTGAAAGATCGGACTAGTCCGCTAGGGACCGGACAAGTCCGCACTCTGCGAGATCGGCAGATTAGGGTTTTCTAGATTGACGTAAATTCGGAGATTAGAGGTTGAATTCACGTAAGGAAAAGAGAATAGGAGGTATATCAGGTGTTTAGAACTCCAATGAATCAAGAAACTTGGAGGTAACACTTGGATCTTGATGATCTAGGGTTGGTGATGAACTTGGAGATGAATTGGTGGTGAAGGACGAAACTTGGTGGAGATCTCTATCCTTCTTCGTTTCCTCCTCTTCTTCTTCTTGCTTGGGATCTTCTCCTCCCTCCTCGATGGTGGCTCCCCACGAACTAGGGTTTGAGTGGGTGGAAAAGTGGCAAATAGATGTCAAACCAAGGGGTTGGGGCTGTTTATATATAGGTGGAGGCTAGAGTTAGATGGATTTCGAGTTTTGGGATGAGTAGAGGTCGGTTTAGAGTCCCACATGGGCTCCAAAAGAGTTAGGCACGACGTACCTAGGCCCACTTAATGTGAAAGCCAAGAAACAAGTCGTAAAACAAAAGATCAATTCGGAGTCATGAAATATCGGACAAGTCCGGACAGGACCGGACTAGTCCGAAGTCGTCCAGAGAGAAAATCGGACAAGTCTGGCCAAAAATCGGACAAGTCCGATCTTAGTCAGAAAGGAAAACGGACAAGTCCGCTGGAACACCGGACTAGTCCGGACAAGTCCAGGGACTTAACAAATTTTCAAGGATTCATGGAATACCGGACTAGTCCGCACAAAATCGGACAAGTCCGAAAGTTTCCAGGGGCAGAATCGGACTAATACGCAGCAAAAACGGACAAGTCCATTTTTAGACAGAGAGAAATCGGACTAGTCCTCAGCAAAACCGGACTAGTCCGCACTTTCCTACATTTTTAAGTGCGGTTTTTCTCCAAATCAATTTTAAACTTGTTCCTCTTGTTATGGGTTAATGTTAAACATGTATATGAATGAATGCAAGGCATGATGCATGAAAATGAGGGTGTTACATCAGCACCCAAAAAAGTCATGCAGCTCACCATTGCTCCCCTAATTGAAGTTTTTCTTGTAAATCTAAGTTGGTGGTAAAGTTTCCCCTTGCAAAGATGATTAGTCTCTATGTTTTCCCCTGGTTTCCCCACTATTTTCTCCCTTCTCATGGCTGTTCTTGCTGACCAAAGGTTGAAGATGTTGTTGTTCTTGAGATTTGTTCTCTGAAATTTTGTTTTCATGCATTAAACATTGCATGAAAGATGTAAAATCTGCAAAAAAATGAATATTGTTCCAAAAATATAAAACAAATTTTGTTAGAACATAATCACCATATCTATGCATGTAAACATCATGAATGTCATGTTTGGGCTAAGATTTGCCATGAAAATACTTTTTCTCATATGTTCTTCTTGCATTTCACTTATTGTATCAGATGCAGTGGCATTGAGCTCTTGCATGTTTATTTTAGCCACTGCATGTGATGTATAGGACATTATTTTAGCTCAGATCATGTGTAAAAATTTCAAGCTATAAATTTTCTAATGATTTGCATGATTAAAATCATAATAAATAAAGTAACAGTCCTAAAATGGTAAAACTTTTTCTGAGAGTCTCCTTATGTTTCACATGAATCACGGGGACAGCTGCATGTTGTTGGTATTTCATTTATTTAGGATCACCACCTTAATCCTCTTTCTATAGGTTGCAAACTTGTCATTTTTCCCATGCAAGTTGTATGAATGATAAAATGATGAGAATTTTGCTAAAACTCTTTATTAGTTATATAAAGTGCCTGTAAAGTTTCAGATTTATTCATGGAGCATAAACACCATTTCCACATTTATCTTGTTTATGTTAATGAAACTTGCAGAAATTATAATTAATTAATAAGAGCTCAAACCAAGGTGGGACCAGAGCCAAACATCAACTTTTGACATCCATTATCATGTAAAAATGACCTCTGGTCCAGCAAGGCCTTAGAAAAATTTGAGCTTCACATAATGGCACGAATGCAACCGATTTGCCCGATTTTGGACAGAGCGGCAATGTTTTGTTATTAACCTGAGCTAGGAATGTCCAAATTTAGTGATTCTTGTTGCATTATCTTTGTGACTTTATGTTCTATCATACTGCAAAGTTTTATACAAGCTGCATTAAGCATCGCATCATGGCACTCATTCTCATATGATGTATTTTTTTTAGCTAACAAACCGTTAGAGAGTGACGCAGGTACAGCTTGGTAGAACGATTGTGTGAGCACTAGTCCTGCAGAGTATACTCCATAGATTGAAGGAAAGCATCTATGCATCTTGAACCTATAATTTTTATACAAATGGTGAATGAATGTAGTATCATTGTTAATGCATTGCCGGGCACTAGGTGTAGGGTACGATGAGTCTTGTTCAAACCCACTCCTTGTTGAGTCTATTGGTACAGATTTGGGTTAGTTTAATTGACGAAGTGTTATGCTTAGTCATTCTTAGAGCGGTTGAAGTCAAATTGGTGCCAAGGTCACCACTATTCGCGAGCTTAGGACTTAACTTAATATACTTTGATATGGAATAAAATCTGAGAGATGATGAACTTGTGGACTGAGAGGGGATTAGGATGTAGCCCCGCTTGGTCAGTTAAGGACCGTGCGTTGTTATCATTGTCCTAAGCACTTTCCGTTCTAACCACATGCCGGAAATAATAGTATGGAAAGCTGAATATCTCACTTTGTATCGGTGTTTGGACCATGACTTCATTACTTGTTTGACACCCATGAGTGACTAATGGTCTGCAGGACCATAGTACTCCTTGTGGTGAATATTGTCCAACCATTCAGGAACGTATGTGAGAAAAGTTGACATGAGTACACCCTTGTGTGGCTTTAGCCGGTCGCATAAGTTGTATGGTCTTCGAGTCGTGTGGGTAATTTGGGACTGCCCTACAGGGTGTATAATCGGTTCAAATCTCCGCGATCTCGGTCATGATCAAAGTTAGTGTTCATTGAGCTTCATCATAGTGATTGAAACTTAACAGTCCATGTAAATGTGTAAGATCGAAGAGCACGTGAAAAGCTATCAGAGGGGGGTGAATGGTAGATTACAACTTTTCAGCGGAAGCAATGAAAACCCATTGGCAGAAAATTGATCTGTTAAAGAAATTTTGTGTGTGACAAATCAAAACGTGATCAATTGTGACAAAACCGGTATTGATTGTGAATAATCAAGTCACGAAGACGTCACAACAAGAATCACAAAAATAGTTTGAGAAAAACTCAAGTTATGATCAAAAGATCAAACAAAGGTCAATCTATTCTATTCGAGAAAAATCAGATCTACAACACTGCAAAGAAACTCGTGTAGATCAGAAATGACATATCCAATGACCGTGAAATTTTCAAAGATGATAGATAATCAAGTTGTGAAGACAACCCAAAAAGAATCACGTCAATTGGATCTGTAAAACTCAAGTTATGATGAAACCACCAAAGAAAGATAGTGTTATGCAGAAACTCATTGAGAAAAACTTGTCTGAAACAAGTCGGACGAACAGGGCACAAAAGTTTCTTTAAACTATGATCTTTATTCAATAGAACACAAGAGGAACAGCCCAAAATCTGTACACTACGAGCTCTGACCTCTCTAGCTTATATAACCAGCCATGAGGCCAACACAAACCAAACTAGGACTCGTATCTTACTCAGTTTCCACCGAAACATTCCATAACTGCTCAGGATTCTTCTATACGTAGATAGAAGCAATCTTAAGACTTCCAAACCACTTAGAAACGTATCCCACATTTCTAATAAAAACTCAACTTCGTGACCCACATGCAATCTAACAAAAACAAACTCAAAACTTTCCATAAACGAACCATAACCACCTCAGCCGCAGCCTGAGGCATATTCCAGCCGGGTGGACCTTTTCGACCAACTCTTTACGTCCACTTCTTTTCATCATGCCTTGGAAACATATTGCCACGTCCATGCACTCCTTGCACACATGCAAACATCTTCCAACAATGTCCATGATACCTTCATATGCATTGTTCTTGATTCAAACATATTGCGCAACCTCCCGATCAAAGCAACCACAATTCCTCCAGAACTTGGTTGTTGAACCTCATCTTATCCCTAAGACTAGTTCAATGGATCCCGTCACCAGCCATGTATTGAACTAAAGCAACACCTGCACATGAATCAATAACCAATACTTCCAAGCACAAGTCCTCGACTTCACTCACGTTAGTTCCGAAACCACAACACCTTACATGAGCACCTCACATAAGCATGTTGCAAACCATAGCAAAAACATTAACCACCATGATCAGCCAAAACGCATCAAAAACTTAGTAAAAGAATACTATGCAAACTTTCCATAAGTGTAAAGCAAGTTTGAGACATTGCAAGTTAAAGCAGAACCATTGCAATCTAGCACCGGAACTTGTCAAAGCTAACCGGATCTTGAACCGGAGCTTACCAAAGCTAGCAGGACCTAACACCGGAGCTAACCAAAGCTAGTCGGACCCAGCGCCGGAGCTTATCAAAGCTAGTCGGACCTAGCGCCAGAGCTTATCAAAGCTAGTTGAACCTTGCGCCGGACCTAGCAAAAACGTTTCAAACCAAGTCATAGCAAGTCAGACCTAGATAAAACAAGTCGGACCTAGACAAATACGTTGGACCTAGCAAAAGAAGTCGGACCTAGCCAAAACAAGTCGGACCTAGACAAAGAAGTCAGACATAGCTAAAGAAGTCAGACACGTCGGACCTTGCCGGAGCTACCCAAAACAGGCCGGACCTATCGTCGGACCATGTAAGAGCTCGGACCTAGAGTCGGACTTTGTTAAAAGAGTGTTTTGGCAGTATTCAAAACTTTTGTCATCATAGCCAATGTATTCTGCATACATAGGTCTCACAATCTCCCCCTTGATGAATGCATTGGCAACACCACTTGAAATCCAAACAATTGCTTATTCACATGAAAAGTTTTGAAAACAAATTTCTCCCTGAAATATTTCTCCCTCTTTGTAAATCAGAAATAAAAGAGAAGAAAAACAAAAAATTCTCCCCTAAGAAGAATCGTGCCAAAACACTTGTGAATGTGTGCAATGTGTGATTGATTTCTCCCCCTTTGACAATGTATTCAGCAAGGTACAAAAGAGAAATTTTAATTTGTTATGAGCATAATATAACATATACATATAAAACAAAGCTCATCCATGTCATACTATCAAGTAACTTACACTATCACATCAATGAAATACATAAAGTAGCGTAAGCCATGCTAGAGAAAAAAAAAGTAATTTTCAATTTAAGCAAGTCATGATCTAACAAACTTAACTATTTCAAAACCTGAAAGCATGACACTTGTTGCTGCATTTTTCATTTTTCAATATTATTTAAAGCACAATTTCTTATCATATAACATTTGAAAGAGATTATATGCTCCATCTACCTTATTCTAACCAACCCAGCCAAGCCTATGTCATTTGACAATCAGAGGTTTAAGGACATGGTTTTAGTCATACACAAATTCTTCTAAGTTCATATCTAAGTGCAATGATAAGCCATCTCAAAAGAAGAAGTGCAATGCATGCATATTCTCTTGATCTTTTCTCATTTATATTTTATCATAAAAGCTCAATATGTGGATAGTTGATTGATTAATTTTTCATTATTAAAAGCACTTGTGAGCATGCAACAAGTTCAAAACAGCAAGAAAGTTTGATCATGACCAGATTTAGTGTAAGTAATTATTCCAATTACTAGTCATGGCAAAAACTACAAAATGTATAACATGAGTAATGTAGTAAGAAACTTCAGCATGTGAAAGGAATCACAAAGTCATATATTATGAAATACTATGCTCATATTACTTTTAAATTCAGATCCCAAATTTGAAAGCTCCCCCTCAATTTAAGCCATGAGGATGCATAACCCCTATTTCACCATGAATGTAACAAAAACGAGTGAAATCTAAAGGTTTTGTAAAAATGTCAGCCAATTAATGTTCGGTATCTACATGGTGAAGCACAATGTTTCCTTTTTCAACATTATCACGGAGAAAATGATACCTAATGTTAATGTGCTTTGTTCTCAAAAGTTGCACGGGGTTTTTAGCAATGCAAATGGCACTAGTATTATCACAAAACAGTGGAACACTATCTAGATCAACCCCATAGTCCTTAGGTGCTTGAACAATCTAAAGAATTTTTGAGCAGGCGCTAGCAGCAGCTTCATATTCAGATTTGGCTGTGGATTGTGCAACTGAGTTTTGTTTTCTAGACCAAGCAACAAGTGAATTACCAAGAAAATGACAAGCACCTGAACAACTTTTCCTATGAATCCTACAACCCCCAAAATCAGCATCTGAAAAGGCTTTCAAAGTAATGGTTGAGGAAGAACGAAGAAAAATGACAAATTCTTGAGTTCCATGTAAGTACCTGAGAATCCTTTTGATGGCTTGACGATGTGAAGCACATGGGGAAGCTTGAAACTGTGCACAAAGACATACGTTGAATTGTATGTCCGGTCTTTATGTCGTGAGGTACAAAAGTGATCTGATCATGCTTCTATATTCTTTTTTATCCACGGGTTCACTATCTTCATCAATTTCAAGTGTTGTTGCTCTACCCATTGGTGTCCGAAGGGGCTTGCTTTTGTCCATGTTTAAGCGCTTAAGAACATCTCTTGTATACTTTGTTTGATGCACAAAGGTACCTTCCTTGGTTTGCTTGATTTGCAACCCCAAAGAGTATGTGAGTTCTCCCATCATACTCATCTCTAATTCGTAACTTATCATAGATGAAAAGTTGGACACAAGATCATGAGAAGCACAACCAAAGATAATATCATCTATATACACTTGAACGAATAATGAGTCATTGCCATGCTTAAGCACAAAAATGGTTTTATCAACCTTGCCCATGGTAAACCCCTTTTCAAGTAAGAATGTTTTTAACCTATCATACCATGCTCTAGGGACTTGTTTGAGACCGTACAAAGCTTTGGATGGTTTGTAAACATGATTAGGAAAATCTGGATTTTCAAAACCCAGGGGTTGCTTGACATAAACCTCCTCATCTATGTAGCCATTAAGAAAAGCACTTTTAAAATACATTTGATATAACTTGAAACCTTTAGATGCAGCAAAAGCTAACAAAATTCTTATGGCTTCTAATCTAGCAACAGGAGCAAAAGTTTCATCAAAATCTAGACCTTCAATTTGTGTGAAACCTTGAGCAACCAACCTAGCCTTATTCCTAACCGCAACCCCATCCTCACTTTGTTTATATTTAAACACCCATTTAGTTCCAATTAAAGTGTAACCTTGAGGTAGAGGTACAAGTTTCCAAATATTATTTCTTTCAAAATTTTCTAACTCTTCTTGCATGGCAATAATCCAAAATTCATTAGTGAGTGTGTGTGATATATCTTTGAGTTCAAAAGAAGCAACAAAAGCAGAACGAGTTTGACAGTTTGGATCGCAAAACCTGTACCGTGTGACTCGTTTGTGCAAGCTCCCAATGATTTGTTGTGGAGGATGACTTTTGAGGATTCGAAGGGGAGTAGACACTTCACAAGCTCCTTGTTCTTGATGTCCATCATAGATCGAAGAACTTGTGGCTTGAGGTCGATCTTTACCAACTACAGTAGTTGTTGGTGTTGGTTGTGGTGCAAAATCAGTAGCGTGATCAAAGTCATTTGCTTCTGAATTTTCGGGCAGCAGCACCACTTATTTGTCTTATTCGATGAAAAGGTTCTCCCCCTGCGGATATGGATCTGGAACTGTAATATTAGAGCTAGTACCTGGGCTAGCTTCGTCAAAAGAAACCTCATAAGTCTCCACAATTTTGTTAGTGCCAAGTAAAATCACACGGTAGCCTCTAGTATGAGATGGATGACCAAGAAACACGCCATCAACTGATCTAGGTTCAAATTTATGAAGATTACCATGTTTCTTAACAAAGTATTTACAACCAAAGATCTGAAAGTATGTGACACTAGGCCTATGTCCAAGCGGAAGCTCATATGGTGTTTTTCCTAGCATAGCACGCAAGAAAACACGACTTGAGACATAAAAAGCGGTTGCAATTGCATCTGCCCAAAATTTTCTAGGAGTTTGATATTCATCAAGCATAGTCCTAGCCATCTCAACTAAGGTTCTGTTCTTTCTCTCTACATCACTGTTTTGTTGAGATACATAAGGTGAAGAAAATTGATGATCTATTCCATTTTCAGCACAAAAGTGATCAAATGATTAAATTTTAAATTTGGTTTCGTTATCACTTCTAATTGCTTTTAAAGATCCTAGGTGATCAATTGATAATCTAAGAAATAAAGTTCTAAAGTGACTAAAAGCTTCATTCTTAGATGCCATAAAGAAAACCCAAGAGTATCTAGAATAGTCATCAACAATCGAAAGAACATACCAATTAGCTCCGAAGGATTGAACACATGAAGGTCCTACGGTGTCAAGCTGCAAAAGTTGACCCGGTTCAGTTGTCATGGTCATTGTGAGAGGAGCATGTGAACCTGCAACCATCTTAGCATGTATACAAGAAGAGCACATAATTTCTTTGTCCCCTTTAAGCTTAGGCAGTCCACGTATGCATTAGATGATCAAAGCCTACGTGACCAAGTCTAAGATGCCAAAAATATAAGTCCTTTGAATCATTAGCAACTAGACACCTATGCTTAGAGGATGACATTTAAAATCAGATTTAAAAACTCTTCCAAACTGAGACATGTTAAAAATAAGCTCATTGTTTGAATCTACAACCTTGCAGCAATTTTTAATAAAACTAATTTCCAGATTTTCATCTAGCAATTGTGAAATAGAAAGCAAGTTGTATTTAAAATTTTTAACAAGTGACACATCCTTCAAAGTGTAGTGATTACTTACTCTAACCGAACCTTCAGCAATTATAGGAGTTAAAGAATTATCAGCAAAAGTAACATTCTCTACACGTGACACAAAAGAGAGGGAGGAGAACCAATCTTTGTTACCAGTCATGTGGCGTTAGCAACCTGAATCCACAATCCAAATGTTCTCCTTCCTCAAATGTGTAACCTACATCGAGGCACAATACATTGATGACTCAATATTGGGGTTAGTCAAAAGACATTTAGGAATCCAGTACTCAGTCACACGACGTGCAGCAAGAAAAACACGCGAAAGCTGAGACAAAACAGCAGGTTTATGAGCCAAAGTTTGAGGATTTTTGTACCCATCTACTGTCTTACGAGGTGTTACATGTGTAGCACGAAAAACAGTAGGTTTGGGAGCAAACTTTGAATGTTTTGGACTCATAACAGCAGATTGCATGTTCTTGATATTCGGTTTAGCATGTGCAGCAAATATTGCATGAGAGTTATGAGATCTAGCTTGCATTCTTTCCTTTTTCTGTTGTTTAGCTAGTCTATAACAAAAATCTATGACATGACCATCTCTACTGTGGGGATCGGGTCCACGCATTCCAGGAATCGCAGAGGGTGGTGCCGTGCGATGCGGCACCCAACAGCACACACGAAAAGAATACGACAAAATACAAAGTTTTATTTATATAAACAGCAGAAGTCTTTTACAATTCTTAATATACAGTGGAAGATAATATTCGTAGCTAAACTCCTAGCCTAGCTATGCAAAAGTGTAGCCGTCCAGCCAGGGGACGCTACACACTAGCAGCACACAACAATTTACGGCGGCGTGCAGGGCTCCCACTTGGCGGTATACTCCGACGGGGGCATCACCTCATCATCGGGCCCTTCCTCATACGTCTCACCTGCAAACAACTTAATATATCAACCGTGGGCACGAAGGCTCAGCAAGACTTAACCGTCTTACCTAAACATGGAACTCTACATGTAGGGATACTTAACATAGGAAGAGATATAGTAGTAAATGACTCGCCTACATGTTGATCCTTAATTTTTCAGATTGTTAACAGCAGCTTAAAGTTTCAATAAAAGTAACTTTAGTGAGCATATTCTATAGAAAGCATAGTTGCAAACAATTATAATTCAATACATAATATTCTCCTAGCTTCTTCTCTATTTACTACGTCACAGCGCAGTGAACAAGTGGTACTCAAATAACTGCGAGGGGCAGTGATTGCAATCAGTAGACACCCGAATAACACGTCACATACACCCGTGCATAAGGAGCGTGTCGTGCTCCTCACCACGTCATATGCAGTAACCTTTCACAAGAAACTCAAAAGCCGATCTAGTCCCACCATGGCAGGCATAAGGTCCCCGTACGGAGCGTGTATGTGCCCACCGACAGATTTACACTTTGCTACCCTCAACCCACCCCTATCGAGAATGGGCTATGCCTCGACACCCAAGTTATCAAGTTACATCGATTTCCTGGGTCCCATATGCCCAGTATGCATCCGATACAGTTCAAACTTGTCTAGCAGGGCCACACACGGATCGGTCTTCAATCGACACAAGAAGGGCTACGAATGTGAGACCACGTCTCACAGCCTCCTATCCCACTGCTCGGTCTCCAATTAATATTCATAAACCATTCTTTGAAAAACTTCATCTTGTGTGATAAAATCCTATCTCGCGAGTAGATTCCAACTACTCGACTTCTACCGAATTCCTCAAAACATTAGCATGGCATTTTCTACTCGTCAAGCTGTAGACCTACCCAATACTCCATGGGATTTGTGGGTCGTGCAAGTGGAGTAACAAGCACCTTAGCCCTAATGCACAAAGTTCATCCTAGACATAAGTGATACAAATATAAACTTTGAAATAGCACTTAAATGCAAATTGGGGCTTGTCTGGATCCAAGTAGAGGGAAAGTTAGCTTCTGGGAGGATGCTGTCCAAAGGTCTTTGGCTCCTCCTCGATCTCGGTCACTATATGATATGCAATATATAAAGTAGATGAGTGATAGTGAAACTATATAAAAGATCTTATGAACACTGATCAGGTATGAAGAAGATTTTAATTGGCTTTGGGATTGTTACGGTGGATACTAGGTTCTATGAGGTTCTTATGTTCAAGGGAGCTTGTTGTCTCTAAAATTCCAACAAGTAAAAGGCTTCTCTAAATTTGGTACTAAATTCTAGAGTTTTTTCATGGCTAAAAGTGGATGATTATGGTAGAGGAGGTTTTACTGGTTCTGGTAAATTTTGTTTCATATTTTTACGAGCTTCCTATAGGGAGAAATTAATTTTACAAGTTTTGGAAAATACTGAAACTTTTTCTGTACTTTTCTTAATTTTCAACTACATAGAGATTTGCAACATTGATTCACCCAGTAAATGAAGTCCAATGAACTTGAATTTTTTCCTGGAGATCAAGTGTATTTTAAGAGTTTCCTGACCAAAATTGGGAATCTTCCAATTAGCATACCATGGATAATTAATTTACCAAGCAGTTAGCTCAAAGGAATTAATTATGAAAATTCTGGGACTTCCATGACCAACAAATGGCACAACTGCACAATAGGGATCAAGATGAGTCTACCAGAATTATTTGGAATTATTTGAGCAAGTATGCTAGGAGTAATTTAATTTAGAAGTTGGCTCAAATTCTGCATTTTTTTGGAAAGGAAAACAATTTCAATTAATCAACTGGACCCCACTGTTTAAAATGATCCAATCGCAGCTAGGCCACATATGGGCCATAGGGTCTAACCCGCGCAGCCACACCTGATCCTGTGGCCATAGCAGATCCGATGGAGGAAAATCAGTCGCTGACACGTGGGACCCTCCACCCCCATCATCTACCTCGCGACAAGGGCAGCGCTCGGCTAGCCGCGGCGGCGCAGCGCCGGCGGGCTCGCCGGCTCGGCTTTCCTGGCCATCACCCCTCCCCAAACCCGCCGCCTGAGCGTAACATCGCACGCTGAGCACGGTGGTGGGGTCGTCACTCGCCGGCAGAGGCCGGAGGTGCGCGCGCGACGGCGGCGGCGGCTCTAGGGTTCCGGCCATGTCAGAACTGCCGTCCCAAAGCATAATCAGCACAGAAAATGGTTGGGAAGCTTCTGGGAATCATGAGGAAGATGAACATGGAGAGAAAAAAGATGGAAGGGTCGGCCATGCCGAGTTCGATGGTGAACCGAAGCTTTTTCAATGGCAGCTACGAAAATCGGGATATCACAGCCGTTTATCAATTATTCTCTCTTATTTTTGCTCGTGCAGACGCGTAAGGTGGTCAGGAAACTGGTATGCAACTGGATTAGAAGGTAGTTACATCTAGAAAAGGAATTGCAAGGTAAACCTAGAAAGAACGTTAAAGGCATGCTAAAAAGGAAAAGAAGATTTCGTGCTCGATAAGGGATTAACCTAAGAACGGTTTTCACCGTGAGCAAGGTGGTGCCCTGGCGCTCAGTTTGTTTGTTGAAATTGAAGCTTGAAACGACCTAGTTTGCCAGCACCACGGTGGACAAAGGACGACGTCCACGGCGGCTCAACGACGACGTCCGCAGAACTTCAAAATACTGGGGTATCAGCCAAGTAAACAAAGAGGGAATTGTAGGAGAAGCTAGATAAGGTTGGTGCACTACTTTTTGGTTCTTGGAGCTTCATCAACCGAGGGCTAGAACGGAGGCACGAAGCGACGAGCTGGAGGGCGGCACAGTGGCGACAGCGGGGCGAAACTGCTGCAGGAAGGCAAAACAGAGCTAGGAACTTGACGTTGTCAGCCAGGAGGTGTAGAAATAGACAGGGAGAGGAGTGGAGAGCTTGCCGTGATGCAACCAAGCAAGCAGCTCAGTGGCTTGCATGTCGTGCGGTGTCGACCGTGAAAACAGAGGTGCAGCACCGCATTTGAGTCACTGGAGAGTGGGCCCCACCTTTCCATCCTAATCCCTTCTCCGTCCTTTAATTCTCCCAATGCATCCAAAAATTCTAGATATTTTCTGGTAGACTAAATTGAAGGTGTAGAAATTGATTCTGAACTCAAATCTTTGAATTGATCAAGTTTCAATTGAAATTCAAATTTGAATTTGAAATTGAATGGAATTCAATGGAGCCACTGAATTAAATAGCAAATGAGCTTTAAAATTTTGAAACTTTGCAGAGAGACTAATTGGAATATTTGGAATTTAATGGTGAACTCAGATGTTTATTTTGGCAAAGTTTGAACACGAGCAAGTTTTGAATATTTGAATTCCCTCCATTGAAGTCTGGAATTGGTTTGATTTTTCAGTTTCCATTTTGATTTCTTTTTCCTATTCAAATTTTAAATTGTCCTTTCAGAACTTTGCACTCTAAATTTTAGGGCTTTTACATTCCTCCCCCCCTTAAAAGAATCTCGTCCCAAGATTACAAATAAAAGAGACGGAGGTAAAAGATTATCGGATATGAGATGATAATAAATCCGGATAGTTTGATCGGAGATAGTCCTCGCTTTCCCATGTCGCTTCCTCAGTGGTATGGTTACTCCATAGGACTTTGTAGAAGTACAAAGTCCGGTTCTTGGTGGCGTGAGTCTTTTCATCGATAATACGGATCGGATACTCTGAATAAGTGAGATCCGGTTGGGGAACCTCAAGATCTTCGGTGCGGATTTCAGCTAAGGATTTAAAGCACTTCCGCAGCTGAGAAAGGTGGAATACATTATGAACACCAGCAAGCGACGTCGGTAACTCCAAACGATAGGCACGGGTCCGCATTTTTCAATGATAGCGAATGGACCGATAAATTGTGGAGCAAGTTTTCCCTTCACTCCGAAACGATGAATCCCTTTCATCTGAGAGACACGGAGATAAACGTGGTCTCTGATGTCGAAGTGGAGAGGTCGACGTCTTTTATCCGCATTGCTTTTCTGATGAGATTGAGCAGCCTTGAGATTGGCTTGAATCACTCGCACTCGTTCTTCGGCTTCATTCACAAGATCAATACTATTTGTCACTCGCTCACCGGATTCACACCAGTAGAGTGGTGTGCGACATTTATGGCCGTAGAGAGCTTCGTACGGCGCCATCTTGATGCTAGCTTGATAGCCATTGTTATATGAGAACTCCACCAATGTTAAATGAACATCCCAATTTTTGCCGTGGTGGATGGCACAAGCGCATGGCATATCTTCGAGGACTTGATTCACCCGCTCATTTGACTATCAGTTTGCAGGTGATATGCGGAGCTTCGGATCATTTTTGTCCATAGTGATGCATGCAGCTGCTCCAAGAAACGGGCAACAAACAGCGCATCGCGATCTGAAATACTTGTCCGGGGAACTCCGTGCAAGCACTTGACTCTTGCAATATACAACTCCGCATATTTCTTGGCAATAAACTTTGTATGTACAGGGATAAAATGAGATAATTTGGTTATTCGATCGACTATCACCCAAATCGAATCATGATTGTGGAAGGTGAGGCAAACCGACGATGAAATCCATACTAATATCCTCCCGTTTCCACGCCGGAATTTTCAATGGTTGCAACTGTTCGGCCTTTCTCATGTGGTAAGCTTTCACTCGCCGACACGTATCACACTCGGATACGTACATTGCAATTTCCCTTTACACCCGTGTCCACCAGACTCTGGTTGTTAGATCTTGATACATCTTGTTGCTGCCCTGATGAATAGAGTACTTGGACAAGTGAGCTTCATCCAGGATTTTCTTCTGAAGTGTCAAATAAGGGGTACCACTATACGGTATTTGAACCATATAGTACCATGCTCATCACTTCATAAACACTTCATTTCCTCATTCTTCATTCTCCTCCGAATGTGCGACATACCCACGTCTTTCTTTTGAGCTTCCATAATCTCCTCTCGTATGGTAGGAATGAGATCAAGATTATATAACGCTCTATATGGAACCAAGTATAAACTCGGTCCGTCCTCGTCCATTGGAGTGATGGACAAATTATTGACGTGAGACTTGCGGCTTAGCGCATCGTCAACCACATTTGTCTTGTCAGGATGGTAATGAATTTCAATCCCATAATGTTTGATCAGTTCTAACCATCTTCGCTATCGCATATTCAGCTCCATCTGAGTGAAGATATATTTCAGACTCTTGTGATCGGTGTAGAGGTGCACTAGATCCCCAAGTAAATAATGCCTCCACATTTTCAAAGCGAGCACCACGGCAGCGAGCTCATGGTCATGAGTTGGATAATGCTGCTTATGATTTCGGAGCTGCCGTGATCCATACGCGATCACGCGGCCTTCTTGCATTAACACGCAGCTGAGACCAATGCTAGACGCATCACAATAAACATCAAAAGATTTGGTCGTGTCAGGCTGAGCTAGCACTAGGGCTGTTGTGAGATGTTTCATCAATGCTTGGAATGCATCCACACATGCCTTGCTCCAAATATATTTAGTCCCCTTTTTCAGCAGCTTCGTCATTGGTTTAGCAATTTTTGATAAGCTCGGAATGAATCTCCGATAATATCCTGCTAATCCGAGAAAGTTGTGAACTTCGTGTACAGACATTGGAGACTTCCATTTCAGCACTTGCAAATTTGCTTGGATCAATAGTGATGCCCTCCGCTGAAATAATGTGACCAAGAAATGGTACATGGCTGATCCAAAACTCACACTTGCTGAATTTTGCATAAAGCTTGTGATCTCGCAATCATTGGAGCACGATATGCAAGTGTTTGGCGTGTTCTTCCCCCGATTTAGAATAAACCAATTTAGGATCGAAGAGCACATGAAAAGCTACCAGAGGAGGTGAATGGTAGATTTAAAAAAATCTTACGCAGCAGAAACAATTAAATCCTAACCCCTTCGGCAGAAAAATGATCTGTTAAAGAAATCATGCGTGAGACTAATTTAAACGTGTTTCACCGGGACAAAAGTGACATATATCAGAGAGAATCAAGTCACAAAGAAAACAAAGGAAGAATAACTCAAATCAATCGAGAGAAACTCAAGTTATGATCGAATGATCGAACAAAGGTCAATCTGTCCTACCCGAGAAATACAGTTCTTGAATGCTGCAAAGAAACTCGTGTAGATCAGAAACCACAAATCCAATAACCGTGGAATTTTGACAGATGATAGATAATCAAGTTGTGAAGACAACCCAAAAATAATCACGTCAACTGGATCTGTAAAACTCGAGTTATGATAAAACCATCGACGAAAGGTAGTGCTGTCCAGAAACTCGACGAGTAAAACTTGTCTGGAACAAGTCGGACGAACAAGGCATAAAAGTTCCTTCAAACTATGAATTTTATTCAATAGAACACAAGAGGAACAGCCCCAAAGTCGTGCACCATGAGCTCTGGCCTCCCTTGCTTATATAACCAGCTCAAAAGCCAACTCAACTCAAATCAGGACTCTAATCCTACTCCGTTGACGAATCGAAACTTTCCATAACTGCTTAAGACTCTTCTATACGCAGATAGAAGCAATCCTAAAACTTCCAAACACCTTAGGAACGTATCCCACATTCCTAAAACAACTCAAATTCGTGACCCACACAAAATCCTATCATAACCAACTCGATACTTTCCATACCGAGCCATAACCGACTCTACCGCTGCCAAAGTCATCAACTGATACGATCCGATCCTTCCAACCAGATCTTCCCATCCATAAACCATCTTCGGAAACATGTTGCCACGTCATGCACCACCTGCATACGTGCAAACACCTTCCTTCGACGTCCAGTAACCTTCATATGCACTGCCCTTTATTCAATCATCCTGCGCGACCTCCTGACCCGCTCAACCACAATTCCACCTGAATTTGGTTGTTGGAACCTCATCTCCTCCCTGAGACTAGTCCAAATGATCCTGTCACCAGCCATGTCTCGAACTCAAGCAACACATGCACATGAATAAATAACCAATCCGTACGAGCCCAAGTCTGCGACTTGACTCAAGTTATTTCCGAACACAACACCTTACGTGAGCACCTCACATAAGCATGTTGCAAAGCATAGCAAAACGATATCAGCCATATCAACCAAAACGCACCAAAAACTTAGCAATTGAATACTAAGCAATCTTCCCAAGAATATAAAGCAAGTTCGAAACATTGCAAGATAAAAGCAGGAACATTGCGATCAAGCTCCGAACCTAGCTAAAGCTAACCGGACCTTGAGATGGAGCTTACCAAAGCTAGCAAAACCTAGCACTGGAGCTTACCAAAGCTAGCAATACCTAGCACCGGAGCTTACCAAAGCTAGCAGGACCTAGCACTGGAGCTTACCAAAACTAGTCATACCTAGCGCCGGAGCTAACCAAAACTAGTCGGAACTAGTCAACCCAAAAGTCGGAGCTAGAAAAACATGTCGGAGCTAACCAACATAGGTCGGACCTAGCAAAACATATCGGATCTTAACAAAGACATGCCGGAGCTATCAAAGACATGTCGAAGCTAAAGACAAAGGTCACCGGAGCTACCCAAAAACATGTCATATCCATACAAAGAAAGTCGGACCTTGCAGAAGCTCGGAGCTAGAGTCGGACCTTGCCAAAAAGATGTTACTGCAGCATTCAAAACTTTTATTGTAAAAGCCAATGTATTCAGTACAAGCCAATGTATTCAGCACACATAGGTCTCACAATCTCCCCCTTGATGAATGCATTGGCAACACCATTTAAAATTCGAACATTGGCATGAAAAGTTTTGAGAACAATTTTCCCCCTTTTTGAAAATCAAATGAGATAGAAATAAATTTCTCCCCCTATACATATTTCTCCCCCTTGCATAATTCACCATATTATCTCTCCCCCTTTGACAATGTATTCAGCAAGGTTCAAAAGAGAAATTGTAATTATTATGAGCATATTATAACATATACATATAAAACAAAGCTCATCCAAGTCATACTATCAAGTAACTTACACTATCACAATAATGAGATACATAAAGTAGTGTAAGCCATGCTAGAGATCAAATGTAATTTTCAATTTAAGCAAGTCATGATCTCACAAACTTAACTATTTCAATACCTGAAAGCATGACACTTGTTGCTTCATTTTATTATTTTTCAAAGCACAAATTTAGATCATATGATATTTGCAAGAGATTATATGCGCATCTGCCTTATTCTAACCAACCAAGCCAAGCCTATGCCATTTGATAATTAGAATCTTAAGGACATGGTTTTAGTCATACACAACTTCTTCCAAGTTCATATCTAAGTGCAATGATAAGCCATCTCAAAAGAAGAAGTGCAATGCATGCATATTCTCTTGATCTTTTCTCATTTTTATTTGATCATAAGAGCTCAAAATGTGAATAGTTAATTGATTAATTTTTCAGTATTAAAAGCACTTGTGAGTACGCAACAAGTTCAAAACAGCAAGAAAGTTCGACCATGACTAGATTTAGTGTAAGTAATTTTTCCAATTACTAGACATGGCAAAAACTACAAAATGTATAACACGAGTAATCTAGTAAGAACTTTCAGCATGTAAAAGGAATCACAAAGTCATATATGTATGAAATACTATGCTCATATTATTTAATTCAGATTCACACACAAACTTCTAAAGTTTGAAAACTCCCCCTCAATGTAAGCCATGAGGATGCATAACCCCTATTTCACTATGAATGAAACAAAAACGAGTGAAATCCAAAGGTTCTGTAAAAATGTCAGCCAATTGTTGTTTGGTATCTACATGGTGAAGCACAATGTTTCCTTTTTCAACATTATCACAGAGAAAATGATACCTAATATCAATATGCTTAGTTCTAGAATGTTGCACAGGGTTTTTAGCAATGCAAATGGCACTAGTGTTATCACAAAACAGTGGAACACTATCTAGATCAAACCCATAGTCCTTAAGTGTTTGAACAATCCAAAGAATTTGTGAGCAAGCACTAGAAGTAGCTACATATTAAGATTTGGCTGTGGATTGTGCAACTGAATTTTGTTTTCTAGAGGACCAAGCAACAAGTGAATTACCAAGAAAATGACAAGCACCAGAAATATTTTTCCTATCAATCCTACAACCTCCAAAATCAGCATCGGAAAAAGCTTTCAAAGTAATGGTTGAGGAAGAAGGAAGAAAAATGCCAAATTCTTGAGTTCCATGTAAGTACCTGAGAATCTTTTTGACGGCTTGACGATGTGAAGCACGTTGAGAGGCTTGAAACCGTGCACAAAGACATACGTTGAATTGTATGTCCGGTCTTGATGCCGTGAGGTACAAAAGTGATCCGATCATGCTTCTATATTCTTTTTGATCCACGGGTTCACCATCTTCATCAGGTTCAAGTGTTGTTGTTGTTCCCATTGGTGTCCGAAGAGGCTTGCTTTTGTTCATGTTGAAGCGTCTTAGGAGGTTTTTTGTATACTTCGTTTGATGCACAAAGGTACCCTCCTTGGTTTGCTTGATTTGCAGCCCTAAAAAGTACGTGAGTTCTCCCATCATACTCATCTCAAATTATGAACTCATCATAGCTGAAAACTTGGACACAAGATCATGAGAAGAACAACCAAAGATAATATCATCCACATACACTTGAACGAATAATGAGCCATTGCCATGCTTAAGCACAAGAAGAGTTTTATCAACCTTGGCCATGGTAAATCCCTTTTCAAGTAAGAATTTTTTTAACCTATCATATCATGCTCTAGGGGCTTGTTTGAGACCGTACAAGGCTTTGGACAGTTTGTAAACATGATTATGAAAATCTAAATATTCAAAACCCGGTGGTTGTTTGACATAAACCTCTTGATCTATGTAGCCATTAAGAAAAGCACTTTTAACATCCATTTGATATAGCTTAAAACCTTTAGATGCAGCAAAAGCAAACAAAATTCTCATGGCTTCTAATCTAGAAACAGGAGCAAAAGTTTCATCAAAATCTAGACCTTCAACTTGAGTGAAACCTTGAGCAACAAACCTAGCCTTATTCCTAACCACAACCCCATCCTCACTTTGTTTATTTTTAAACACCCATTTGGTTCCAATTAAAGTGTGACCTTGAGGAGGAGGTACAAGTTTCCAAACATTATTTCTTTCAAAATTTTCTAACTCTTCTTGCATGGCAATAATCCATGATTCATTAGTTAGTGCGTGTGATATATCTTTGGGTTCAAAAGAAGCAACAAAAGCAGAATGAGCATGAGAGTTTGGATCGCAAAACTTGGACTGTGTAACTCGTTCGTGCAAGCTTCCAATAATCTGTTGTGGATGATGATTCTTAAAGATCCATAGGGGAATAGATGTCTCACGAGCTTCTTCTTCATCAGAGTCATTGCAGATTGATGAGCTTGTGGCTTGTGGACGATCAGGACAAGCAGAGGTGTTGGACAGAGCTTGTTCACAATTCGGAGCTGGACACGTGTCAACTTCGGAACTATCATGCAGTATCACCGGCTCTTCTTCATCTTCGAAAATACCCTCCCCCTGAGGATATGGATCTCGTCCTGCAATACTGCAGCTAGTACCTGGGCTAGCTTCATCAAAAGAAACTTCACAAGTCTCCACAATTTTGTTAGTGTCAAGTAAAAGCACACGATAGCCTCTAGTATGAGATGGATAACCAAGAAACATGCCATCAATGGATCTAGGTTCAAATTTATCAAGATCACCATGTTTCTTAACAAACCATTTGCAGCCAAAGACCCGAAAGTGTGTAACACTAGGCCTATGTTCAAACCGGAGCTCATATGGTGTTTTACCTTAGCTTAGCGCGCAATAAAACACGATTTGAGACATAACAAGCGGTTACGATCGCATCAGCCCAAAATTTCCTAGGAGTTTGATATTCATCAAGCATAGTCCTAGCCATCTAACCTAAGGTTATGTTCTTTCTTTCTACAACACCATTTTGTTGAGGTACATATGGTGAAAAAAATTGATGACCTATTCCATTTTCAACACAAAAGTGATCAAAAGATTGATTTTTAAATTCAGTTCCGTTATCACTTCTAATTGCTTTTAAAGATCCTAGGTGATCAATTGATAATTTAAGAAATAAAGTTCTAAAGTGACTAAAAGCTTCATTCTTAGACGCCATAATGTACACCCAAGAGTATCTAGAATAATCATGAACAATAACAAGAACATACCATTTACCTCGAAGGATTGAACACGTGAAGGCCCTACGGTTTCAAGGTGCAAAAGTTGACCCGATTTGGTTGTCATGATCATTTTGAGAGGATTATGTGAACCTGCAACCATCTTAGCATGTCTACAAGAAGAACACACAATTTATTTGTCCCTTTAAGCTTAGGCAGCCCACGTATGCGATCAAGAGCACTAACACGCGTTAGGTGATCAAAGCCAACGTGACCAAGTCTACGATGCCAAAAATATAAGTCCTTTGAATCATTAGCAACTAGACACCTATGCTTAGAGGAAGACATATCAAAATCAGCCTTAAAAACTCTTCCAAACTGAGACATGTTAAAAATAAGCTCACTATTTGAATCTACAACTTTGCAGCGGTTTTTATTGAAAATAATTTCCAGATTTTTATCTAGCAATTGTGAAACAGAAAGCAAGTTGTATTTCAAATTTTTTACAAGTGCCACATCCTTCAAAGTGTAGTGATCATTTACTCTAACCGAACCCTTAGCAATTACAGGAGTTGAAGAATTATCGGCAAAAGTAATATTCTCTACACGTGACACAAAAGAGAGGGAGGAGAACCATTCTTTGTTAATGGTCATGTGGCGTGAGCAACCTGAATCCACAATCCAAATGATCTCCTTCCTCAAGCATGTAACCTACATAGAAGTACAATACGTCGATGACTCAATACTGGGGTTAGTTAAAAGGCATTTAGGTATCCAGTACTGAGTCACGCGACGTGCAGCAGGAAAAACATGCAAAAGATGAGATAAAACAGCAGGTTTATGAGTTAAAGTTTGAGGTTTTTTATTCTTAACTACTGACCTATAAGGTGTTACTTGTGTAGCACAAAAATCAGTAGCTCTGGAGGCAAAAACAGAAGGTCCGGAGGTAATCTTTGAATGTTTTTGACTCATAACAGCAGGTTGCATGTTCCTGGCATTCAGTTCAATATGTGTAGCAAATTTTGCATAAAAGTTATGAGATCTAGCAATCATTCTTTCCCTTTTCTATTGTTTAGCTAGTCTATAACAAAAATCTATGACATGACCATCTCTACCACAGTAGGTACAATGAAATTTAACTTTGTGTTCATGTCTAGATGAGCAAGCAATATTTTTATTTGAAACCGAATGAGACAACACTCCTGCAGATTTGAAAACCACTTCTTTTTGTTTAGGAACTGTTTGAATCAAACCACTTCCTAATGAATTTACAATTTTAGGTGGATGTGCCTTAGCATGAGCATGAGAATCAAAACCTAAACCAGTTTTATCATTGCAAGACCTGGAAGAATTCAGCAGCAAGTTTAGGTTCTTATTCCCATTACAAAACTGATCTAGTGTCCTATGCATGTTATCAAGTTTATTGGACAGATCAAGGCAATTTTCATATGAAATTTTTCCTTTTAATTTGCAATTGGAACAATATTTAACTTCATGAGAATGTAAAGCATTATTCAATATTAAATTTCATTCATAGCATCTTTTAATTTCTTTTCAAGATCATCACAACTAGGACAATGCAAATCAATTGTAGAACAAGAAGCTTCTTTTAAGTTTCTAATGTCAAGTGCAACAAGCTTTTTGTTCTTTTCAATTTCAAGTTCAAGTCTATCTAGAGTAGAGGAATGTGTAGTTCTTAATGTGGACAGTTGTTCATAGATTAAATCACATGAGGGACAAGAATCATCACTAGGAATCAAGGTTTTCAAACAGTTTATTTCAGATTCTAGTGATTCAATTTTAGCAGCATTATCCCTAAGCTTTTTTGTTCTTTTTCTTAACAATAATAGTTGCACGAGAAATTGCATCACACATTTCATTACAGGTATAACATACCTCATCGTCGTCATTGTTGTGTTCTGCATCCTCCTGACTTGATCTTGATCTTGTTTTGCCCGTCATGAAGCATAAGTTGGCCAGATCGTCATCATCTTCATCACTTTCAAAGTCTACATCGCTTGAACCGAACTCTTGAAGTGCAGTGATGAAGCTGTTAATCATCTTGCATCCTATGGTACCCTTCTTTATCTTGTTGGGGTTTCCAGAGGTGGTCTTGACCTTGTTCTGTTTTTCTTCAAGGGTAGTAGGACCTGAAAGATTAGGACAATATGTGCAACAGTGTCCTGTCTTACCACATTCGAAACATCGTTGAGGTCCGGAGCTTCCTCTCTTTCTAGTTCTCACATTTTGCAACGCTTTTGAGAACCTAGTAGAGAGAAGTGCTAGCCCCTCCCCTGGAAATTCCTCGATCCGCTCCAGGGTTAGTGAGGACAACAAAGCAAGAGTATTGCAAGATGATGATTGGCCGGAGCTAGGCATATCATGTTGTGAGACAAATACAATAGACTTGTTTGGATTCTTACATGATAAGATGTTTATTTCATGAGTCTTTAGTTTAGAGTAAAGCACATCTAATGTAAGAGAACTCACGACAGTTGATTCACTAATAGATGTAACTTTCATCTCCCAGATTGACATGTCTAATGCACTAAGAAGTTGCCTAGCATTTTTAGCATCAGAAAAGTTAACTATGCAGATTGCTGAAAATTTTATTGAAGCGAGCGAAAAGGTCATCGATAGACTCACCGGGTTGCATCTCAAAACGCATATATTCCTTTTTGGACATATCTTGTCTCACCTCCTTGATCGTGTTGGATCCTTCATGATAGTCACAAAGCGCTCTCCACACAGCATATGCCGATCGAAGGTGTGCAACGCGGTCGAAGTCGCTTTGAATGAGTCCTTGGAAGATCAAGTTCGGGCTTTATTGTTGTTGTTGACGTCCCGTAGGTTCATAGCCGTAACTTGATCGTTTGATGGCACATCATAAGACTTGTACACCTTTTCCCATATGGCGAAGCCTTGGTCCTCGATGAAAGCCTCCATGCGTGTCTTCCAAACCTGGAAATCAATACCAGCAAACACACAAGGTTTAGCGGAGTATTTCTCCATGATGATTAGTCAAAAACACGTGCAAATCACAAAGATTAGAGCACCGTGGCTCTGATACCAATTGCACGATCGAAGAGCAGGTGAAAAGCTACCAGAGGGGTGAATGGTAGATTTAAAAAAATCTTACACAGCGGAAACAATTAAATCCCAACCCCTTCGGCAGAAAAAACGATCTGTTAAAGAAATCGTGTGTGAGACTAATCTAAATGTGTTTCATCGGGAAATAAGTGATATATATCAGATAGAATCAAGTCACGAAGAAAACACAAAAAGAATCACTCAAATCTGTCGAGAGAAATTCAAGTTATGATCGAAAGATCGAACAAAGGTCAATCTGTCCTACCCGAGAAAAACAGTTCTGGAACACTGCAAAGAAACTCGTGTAGATCAGAAACTACAAATCCAATAACCGTGAAATTTTGACAGATGATATATAATCAAGTTGTGAAGACAATTCAAAAAGAATCACGTCAATTGGAACTGTAAAACTCGAGTTATGATAAAACCACCGACGAAAGGTAGTGCTGTCCAGAAACTCGATGGGTAAAACTTGTGTGGAACAAGTCGGACGAACAAGGCACAAAAGTTCCTTCAAACTACGAATTTTATTCAATATAACACAAGAGGAACAGCCCCAAAGTCGTGCACCATGAGCTCTGGCCTCCCTTGCTTATATAACCAGCTCGAAACCCTACTCAACTCAAATCAAGACTCTAATCCTACTCCGTTCACGAATCAAAACTTTCCATAACTGCTTAAGACTCTTCTATACGCAGATAGAAGCAATCTTAAGACTTCCAAACAACTTAGGAACGTATCCCACATTCCTAAAACAACTCAAATTCGTGACCCACACGAAATCCTATCATAACAAACTTGGAAGATAGGCTATCCGGCCTCCGAAGTTTCAGCACGAATTTTAAAGAATCTTCTTGATTTTCTATAGGCCGCATATTACATCCAATTGAGCTGCAAATTTGTGTTCTTCCTATATTTGTGCTACTGAGTAAAGAAAAAATATCAAAAAAATATTACAAAAAAGAAAAAAAATAGTGAAGAGCACGCATATTAAAGCAATTGGCCTATACCACTTGGTGCTGTTTGTTTGGTTATATCATTCTGTCTTTCTTTTGCCTTGATACTTCCTTGTGTTGTGCTAGGCTCTAGGGCACTCAGTTGACCAGCAACAGTTTCCTACATTGAATACTTATTCAACTTTGTTTAGCTGTTAACGATTTTCTGCTTATTAGCCACCATATTGTGCCATCCAAGCTCCACCTTTCTCTTGAGCATAACAGGTATCTTTGCAATCACCCCACGCTTCATTGGTTCATCTCACCGTCCACACCACCTGCTGTGTTGGTAAAAACACTTGTAAGAGCGTGGTAAGACGCTTGAGCGAGAGAGATTGTTTTCTTCCACCTTCCACATTGTCACTGTAGTTGATAGGGATAACATTTTTTTGTTGTCTTTTGTTTCCTACTAACAATGGCAGGAGAAGAAAATAATGACGAATGTGTTCAACATGTTGAGTTACGTGATATGTTCGCCAAATACAACGCAGCAACGGAGGAGTCATTGGCGAACTTGACTCGCCAATTGGATGACCTTGCTCTTCGAATGAATACTTTTGAGGCTCGGTTGCCTCTCGCTGGAAGACAAGAAGACAATGCTTATGATGAACTGGAAGATCACAGTAATCAGCCAAGACTGCCACTTTATCGTCGAGGTATGGGAGGTAATAATCATAACAATTATAACCGCCCTCCTGATGATCCTTTTGCTAAAGTGAAATTTACTATACCCTCTTTTTCTGGTGCTTATGATGCTGAGGCTTATCTTGATTGGGAGATGACAGTAGAGCAAAAATTTAATTCCCATCTTGTTCCTGAACAACATAGAGTTCGTCAAGCCACTAGTGAGTTTAAGGACTTTGCTATCATATGGTGGAATGAACTTGATAAAACTAGAACTGATCCTCCAACATGGGATAGATTAAAGGAAGCTATGCGTGTTTGATTTGTTCCTCCATCTTTTCAGCGGGACCTTTGCAAAAAATTGCAGCGTTTAGACCAAGGTAACATGTTCGTAGAGGAGTATTATCAAGAGTTACAAAAGGGTATGCTGCGTTGTGGGGTAGTAGAGGACATGGATGATAAAATAGCTCGTTTTTATGGGGGGTTGAGGCGTGAAATTCAGGACATTGTTGATTACAAAGAATATGATACTGTTAACAGATTGTTTCAGCTTGCTATGTTGGCAGAAAAAGAATTGCAGGGCCGACAACAACAGCAACAATGCACGAGGAGCAACTTCACGCCGCGTGCAGCAACTACACCATCCAAAACAGCACCATCTTCGGCCCCCCGTGCAGCGACTACACCACCCAATGGCGGCCAACGAACTATACCTGCTGCTCCACCTTCTCGCGTGCCAGAAGGCAGCAAGGAGAAATCATTCAAGCCTTCGTCGTCCACTCCTTCTACGGGTCGTACTTCCGACATTAAGTGTCACCGCTGCCAGGGACTTGGTCATATGATGAGAGATTGCCCGAGCAAACGAGCATACATAGCACGCGATGATGGCGGGTATGATAGTACTTCGGATGTTGAAGATGAATATTCTCTTGCTACTGACTTTACAGATCCAAATGACGAACACACCGAAGAAGAGGTACTTGGTACAGCGGCGACGGAGAACTATAGGAGCATCATTGTGCAGCGTGCCTTGAGCTCCAAAGTGGAGACCGACAACAAGCTACAACGACACAACCTCTTCCACATGTTTCTCGTCGTCAAGGACTGCCGTGTACACACTATAATTGATGGAGGTAGCTGCAATAACTTGGTAAACACAGACGTCGTCAAGAAACTCGGTTTGACAACAAGAGCACACCCTCATCCGTACCACATTCAATGGTTCAACAACAGCGGTAAGGTTCGGGTAACACAAACAGCGAGAATCCATTTTTCAATTGGTTCATACCATGATTTTGCTGATTTTGATGTTGTTCCTATGGATGCTTGTTCTCTTTTATTGGGTCGTCCTTGGGAATTTGATACAGATGCTATTCATCATGGTAGAACCAATAAATATACTCTCATGCATAAGGGAAAGAAAATCACTTTGCTCCCCATGACTCCTGCTGAAATTGTGCATTTTGAGAAGAGTAAAATTCGTGGGGGCAAAGCAACTAAATTAGAATCTGAAAAACAGCAAGTTCTTAAGTTAAAATCACCATCATTGCTCGCAACTAAATCTGAACTTGCTGATTTATTCGATTCTAAGGGGATGTGCTATGCTTTAGTTTGCAAAGAAGCCATGTTTTCACTTCATGAATTGTCTATTGCATTGCCCCCTGCTGTTGCTAACCTTTTGCAGGAGTTTGAGGATGTGTTTCCCTCCGAGATACCCCCTGGTTTACCACCGATGAGAGGCATTGAACACAAGATCGATTTGATTCCAGGAGCAAGTTTGCCAAATCATGCAGCATACAGAGCGAATCCACAAGAAACTAAGGAAATTCAGCGACAAGTCCAAGATCTTTTGGACCGCGGGTACATTCGTGAAAGCCTTAGCCTTTGTTCTGTTCCTGTTCTTTAGGTTCCTAAGAAAGATGGTAGTTGGTGCATGTGTGTTGATTGTCGAGCGGTTAATAACATCACCATTCGATATCGTTATCCTATTCCTTGATTAGATGACATGCTTGATGAATTGAGTGGTGCTATCATATTCACAAAAATTAACTTGCGTAGTGGTTACCACCAAATTAGAATGGCACTAGGAGATGAATGGAAAACTGCATTTAAAACCAAGTTTGGAGTTTATGAGTGGTTAGTCATGCCTTTTGGTTTAACTAATGCACCCAGCACCTTTATGCGATTAATGAACGAGGTTTTACGTGCTTTCATTGGACAATTTGTGGTGGTTTACTTCGATGATATCCTCATTTACAGCAAGTCATATGATGAACATCTTGATCATTTACGTGCTGTTTTTACTGTTTTGAGAGATGTACGTTTGTTTGGTAACCTCAAAAAGTGCGTTTTTTGCACCAATCGAGTCTCGTTTCTTGGCTATGTCGTTTCCTCGCAGGGAATTGAGATGGATGAGGCAAAAATTGAAGCAATCACCAGCTGGCCAGCCCCAACTACCGTCACACAGGTTCGTAGTTTTCTTGGTCTTGCAGGATTTTATCGGCGCTTTGTGCGGGATTTCAGCACCATTGCAGCACCTCTACATGAGCTAACGAAGAAGGGAGTTCCATTTCGATGGGGCGAACAGCAGCAACAAGCTTTTGATGCTCTCAAATCGAAGCTTACACAAGCACCATTACTACAACTTCCTAATTTTGACAAGACCTTTGAGCTAGAATGCGATGCAAGCGGCATTGGTATTGGAGGCGTTCTCATACAAGGAGGTAAACCCGTTGCTTTCTTTAGTGAAAAACTTCATGGTCCTTCTCTGAATTATTCCACTTATGATAAGGAATTCTATGCCTTAGTCCGTGTATTACAAACTTGGCAACATTATCTTTGGTCTAAGGAGTTTGTCATACATTCCGATCATGAATCATTGAAGTATCTTAAGTGTCAAACCAATCTGAATAAACGACATGCTAAATGGATTGAGTTCATAGAGTCGTTTCCATACATCATTAAGCATAAGAAAGGGGAGGAAAATATCATTGCCGATGCATTATCTAGGCGTTATACCATGCTGTCCCAACTTGATCATAAAATCTTTGGTTTGGAAACAATAAAGCATTATATCCTACTGATTTGGACTTCAAAGATGCTTTTGAAAATTGTAGAGAAGGAAGAACTTGGAATAAATATGTGCTGCGAGAGGGTCTCCTCTATCGTACTAACAAGCTATGCGTTCCAGCTAGCTCCGTTCGTCTATTGCTTTTGCAGGAAGCACATGGAGGAGGTTTGATGGGACATTTTGGAGTGAAGAAAACTGAAGACGTGCTGTCCACACACTTCTTTTGGCCAAAGATGAGGCGTGATGTCGAGCGCTACGTGTCACGATGCACTACTTGCAACAAAGCTAAGTCTCGCCTTAACCCACATGGTCTTTATATGCCTCTTCCTGTTCCTAGTGTACCTTGGGAGGATATTTCTATGGACTTTGTTTTGGGATTGCCTAGGACTAAGAGGGGGAGGGATAGTATTTTTGTAGTTGTTGATCGTTTTTCCAAAATGGCACACTTTATACCTTGTCATAAGAATGATAATGTCTCACACATTGCTGATTTATTTATGATGGAAATTGTTCGTTTACATGGTGTGCCAAATACCATTGTTTCTGATCGTGATGCAAAATTTTTAAGTCATTTTTGGAGAACTTTGTGGTATAAATTGGGAACCAAGTTGCTGTTTTCAATTACATGTCACCCACAAACGGATGGACAGACTGAGGTAGTTAATCGTACTTTATCCACTATGTTACGGGCTGTCTTGAAAACAAATTTTAAGTTGTGGGAGGAGTGTTTACCACATATAGAATTTGCTTACAACAGATCCGTTCACTCCACGACGAAGGTAAGTCCATTCCAGGTAGTGTATGGTTTCAATCCCCGTGCTCCTATTGATTTACTACCTTTGCCTCCTTCTGAAACTATAAATTTGGATACTACACAACGATCTGAATTCATTCTTAAGATGCATGAAACTACAAAGAAAAATATTGAAATGATGAATGAGAAGTATAGGATTGCAGGTAGTAAAGGTAGAAAAGAAGTAAAACTTGAACCGGGCGATTTGGTGTGGTTACATTTGAGAAAAGAGCGATTTCCCGACTTGAGAAAATCTAAACTTATGCCACGAGCTGCTGGTCCTTTTAAGATCGTTGAAAAGATTAATGATAATGCATATAAGCTTAAATTGCCTCCCGATTTTGGGGCTAGTCCTACATTTAACATTTCAGATTTGCGACTGTACTTGGGAGAAGAAGATTAACTTGAGTCGAGGACGACTCCAATTCAAGAGGGGGAGGATGATGAGGACATCACAACAGCGGAGACGCGCATTGAACTGCAAGGACCAATCACAAGAGCACGGGCACGGTTATTAAATCAGCAGGTGAATTCGTTCTTAACTTCTTTTGCATGTGAGTTTGAGAATAGATTGCTATGTGATGATTTAATTGTTATTAGGAATAATGGAGAAGATCAACAAGTGAAGGAAGGAGGCCTTCAGAGCGTGGAGAACCACCTGGGACGTCCACAAGTAGATGGAAACAGTTTACAACTCGGACTCGAGTTCAACTCGGAGTCCAGGAGCAGTCCACCTTAAAACAGACGCCCAGGAGGCATACGGACTCCGTTTTCAACGTTCTACATATGCACGGAAAGAGGAGAAGATAAACTTTCCAATGGTCCTGGTCCCACCTCAAAATTCCTCCGGAGTCATTGGGAATCGTCGAAACAAGTCGAGTCCAGATTTCTGTCCGGTGCTGTGCCACCGAATCGGGCCTTTGGGCCTTGTATCCCGTAAGAGTCCATTAGGGACGCGTCTAATCGTGTTTTGGTCGAACCCTAGCCTATAAATACTGCAGCCGCCGGTCATATTTGGTGGGTTTTTCTTAGATCAATAAAATCACCGTTCTACGGTTTGTGAGACCCCAATTTCGCGATTTCCGATCGTGTCTTCTACGTTCTTGCTCGTGTTCTCGATTGCACTTGCAGGGATTAGCCTTCTTGGCAAGGTCAAGCGTGTGCAGCACGGTTGATAACCAACGGAGCCGTGGTGTAGTGATTGCAGGGGTACTCGAACCGCTCGAGTGCCGCGGATCATCAACGTCGAGTTCTCCACCCCAATCGACATACCTTTCGGAAGATCGGGCCTAAACCTACTCATCAGCGGGTCCGGTTATGTCTGATATGTGGGCCTCCGAAGTTCTTCAGATCGAGTAGATGATATTCCCTTGAGATCTTTGTAATCCCAAGGGGTATACGGTACCCAGGGTACCGACAGTGGCCCCCTGGGCCCACCTCTGGGGAAGACTCCTTGGGTGAAGTCATTCCGCCGGAGGTGGGTCCATCCTTCGACTTTTGAACTGAGTCTTCAAAGGTCTTCGGATGTGCCATTGGCGATGGTTTGGAGTTAAATCCTCGCCGCGTGGCATATCCCGTTGCGGCAAATGAGATCTTTGTCGTGCGGATCTCACGCAATTGAAGGTCGCCGGTTCCCGATATGAAAATCGTATCGATTCCGCGTGCCTTGTTAGGCCGCCGCCTTCAGGCTTCCCGCCTCATGATGACAACCGTTCGCCTGGGTAAGAACCTTGACTTGATCGTCCGGGTGGTCCCGGGCCCTCTTGTCATTGGCTGGGTGGAATTTTTTAGTAGTACCTTCGACTTCCTTGCGGTTTCCATCCAAGCATTGCGAGGGCTTACTTAAGAAGGAAAGTGTGCACCGTCTGGGGTTCTTTACGCCTCTCATCTGATCTTGCGCTCAAACTCCCAACTTGTGCTCGCTTTTCCTCTCTTGCCTTGCTGTGTCGCGATGGAGTTGGGTCTCCGCGAGAGCCGTTTGAAGACCGACAGTGACCTGAAGAAGGTCCGGGCCCTCATGGGATGGTCCCCGGACTTCTTCAACCGCCTGGTCCGCACCGGGGGAGAGCTCCCGTTCGAGAAGGAGCACGCCGGCGAAATGGTGTACTTCTCTTTGTACGCCATGGTGGGGTTGATCCCACCTTTTTCCTCCTTTTTCTTGATGCTGCTAGACTTCTATGGTCTGCAGCTGTACCACCTTGGCCCCCACTCCATTCTTCTTTTGTCCGTCTTTGTCCACTTCTGTGAGATGTGGGTGGGCATCCCCCCTGCATTGAACTCTTTCGGACCTTCTTCACCGTCCATACCACTGGTAGGAGCAATGAGTACCTTGGCTTCAACTACTTCGTGAAGCGCAAGAAGTGCCCACTCAAGTACCTCCGGTCGTTTCCCTCTAGGAAGTGGGATGAATGGAAGAAGGATTGGATAGTCATCCGGGTGGAGGAGCACGAGAAGCTGGAGCTACCCGAAGGCCTCCCCAACATCGACACTACAGTCTGGAGTGAAGCTCCGGTGCTGTCGGATGCCTTCAACCCTGCTCTGACCAGGATCCGCCAGTGCGTGGAGGGAGGATTGACTCCTCAGGCGGTGTTTTGCAACTTCATGGTCAATAGGTGGGCACCGCTGAAGAGGAGAGAAAAACTCGCTTGGGCCCTCAATAGTGTGATGGACGACGACCGGGTCGAGACCGGGCTGAACTCCAACATGGCGGGGACAACCTTGGAGTTTCATCTCAAGAAGTTCCAGCACGGCATCGACGTCGCAGGTGACGACTTGACTCCACCATCAGCTTTTCTCCCTCTGAACGTGGAAGTAGAGTTCAGTAGGGAGCTCCGGCGAAAGATGCATGTGCTTGACGACCTTGCTGTCGTTGAGAGAAGATTGACCTCCAGGGTGGTGATCCCTGGGGCTTCCGAAGGTGGCTCCGACCCTGCCCCGAAGCCAAGGATCGAAGTCGTCAGCAAGGGCAAGGAGCCGGCAGACGAACCCTTGAGCCGGAAGAGGAAATTGCAGCATGCCGACGGGAGGTCCGTTAGGCCTGCAACCTCTGCATCAGCTCCTTCTCCCTGGAGGGGGAGGTTTTCTACAACTGCAGTGACTGTACCCGCAGCGGCGTCCTTCCGGGGTGCTAGCTCCGGGCATGCGACTCCAGCACCAGGGTCGGTTGAGGCCTCTAGTTCTGGAGGTCCTTCCCGGTCGAGGGGGGCCTCGACTAAGGAAATGCCCGTGGCTGCGATGAGTTCCGGGGGGACTTCCGGAGCTTCCACGCCGGCGGCGGCTATGGTCAGCCCAGAACCCCCGGGAAAGAGGTTCCGCGCAAGCTGGTGCGGAAGCCTCCTGAGGTAATTTTTAATCTTTACCTCAGACAGTTTTTTTGTTGTATAAACTATTTTTTAAGTTTCTTCATCCATCATCTGCAGCGTTCCGAAGAAGAGGAGTGAGGCTCCACCCTCAGCCACAGTAGCTAAAGCTGTGAGGGCGAAAGCTTCTGCTCCTGTCCCGGTGCCGCCCCAAGTGGTGGCTGAAGCTGCGACAGCTCCGGCGCCAGCTGTCGTGGTCATGGACCTCGACTCATCCCCAGAGACTCCCGTGGTAGCGCCGGACCGCGGGAGAGAAGATGCGCCAGCGGCACCTGTCCTGGAGGTTGAAGCTCCAGGTCCTGGTGCAGAGATGATGGAAGCTCTGGCCGAACCGGAGGAAGCAGTAATTCCGGCCCCAGAGTCGGAAATTGTCGAAGCCCCGGCGGTTGAGCCGGAGGTAATTGAAGTCCTGGCGTGCGCGCCGGATGTTGAGGAAGTCCCAGCGGTTGGGCCGGTCGCAGAGTCGGCCGTTATTGGAGATCCGCCACAGGGCCGGCTGTTGTTGAAGATCTTCCGGCGCCCGAGCCGGTCATTGCGGAGGCATCAGCGCTCGAGCCCCCAGTAGAGGAGGTGCCCAGGCCGGAGCTAGAACCAGCCCCTGCTCCGGGAGTGACGACGCTGGAGGTACCCGCTGCTGGGCCGGAGTGCCCTGATGAAGCCGCTGGCCCCCTGCCCGAGGGGGCAAACGAAGATCTGGCGGCTGGTCCTTTGGAACCACTTTCGGAGGTCAGAATCTCATCAGCGGGACCTTCCTTGATGGCGACTGAGGCCATCCCAGAGGACGGCCCTAGTGCCGTGGAGGCACAGGGGACCACTCTTGTGGAGTGGGACCCAATTTTTGTAAGCGAGAACCCGTTGGAACCAGCAGAGGAGACCCCAGCAGGTCTGAACCCTATCCTGTTGTCATTGTCTATTGACAACGCCTGCTCCAGCCTGCGTCAAGTTCAGCTGGCATTCTTCCACGACAGTAAGGCTCTTGAAGAGGAGCGCCAAACCCTTAGGAGGTGGCGTAATCGGCTCTACTTCGAGACCAAGCTGGCGCAGTCGAGGCTGGCAGATGACAAAGAATGGATCAAGCAGGAGAAGGTCCGCCTGGAATACTGGGGAAAATTGTTGGATGACAGGGAGAGCTTGACTCGCGCCCTCGACGCTCAATCCTGGGCCATTTATGAGCAGACCAAAGCAGCTAATAGTGCGGCCGATGAACGCCAAGAAAGGCTTGAGGCCATTAACACTACTCTCATCAAGCGTCGGGAGGCACTTGAAGAGAGGGAGAAGAGGCTCGAAGATGAAGAGCAGAAACTCCTTGAGCTGCGGGATGACGTCTTGAAGAGGGAGGAGGAGCTCACCGAAAAGGTGGCTCTGGCTGACAAGGGCCTCGAGGAGCGTGCCAAGAAATTGGAAGAGCGTTGCGCTGAGGAGGAGGAAAAGGCCAGGGTGCGGGGGCAGGAACTCTACGAGCAAGAGTGTGCCATCGCTGCTAGGGAGAAGAAAGTGAGGTGCAGAGAGAAGGACCTGGTTGACCGCTGGAACAAGATCTACCTCCGGGAGGAGGAGCTCAGAAAACTCGAGAAGCAGGTTGCTGAAAAGATTCAGCAAAATGCCAAAGAGGTTGAGCGCCTCGCTCGCGTGAATTCTAAACTGATGGCGGCCAAAAGATCCTTGGAAGAATTGAAGGGCTTAAGGTCTGCGGACTCCCTACAGGTTTGGGAGTTCCTGAGCAAAGCCAACGACACACTGACACCGATGGGCTTCAGTTTCGTGTGTCCGGATGATCCGGAGCCGGAGCCAGACCTGGCATTGCAGGCGTTGAGCTCGGCTAGTAGCAAACTCTCCAAGGTGGGCGACATCATCGTGGACCAGTTGGAGGTTGAGGGGCAGTCCTTGGCGAAGAACGTCGCAGAATATGTGCTGACATGCTACACCAGCCGGGATCCCCAATTCCCTCTGGACCCGATGCTTGAAGGTCCCGTCGAAGGAGAAGGTGAAGCCACCCGAGCCAACGTGTCGGAGGTTGCTCAGAAGGTCGCCCAGTTCTTCCATAGGGTCTAGGACCATTTCTGTAGCTCCCACTTGTATTCTCTCTTTTTCCTCCCCAATTTTGTAATCCCTTGTCTCCAAATGAATGAAATCCAAATTTTTGCGAATTTCATTTTTTGTCTTCAACACTTTTGTCTTCACTTGGCCCCCTGGTAGATGTACACAATTTGGTTGTGAACATGTACCAAGAGGATATTGTGTTTTGTTGAAGACTCGTTTGCTTCGAACTTGTAGAATGTAGGTCCGAAGTCTTCGATAGTGAAGGCCCCCTGAGGTTGTCGGAGCTTAGTAGCTCCGGCAGTAGTTCTTATCAACGCGTAGAGCATCGATAGTTAGACCTCTAGGGTGTCGGAGCTTAGCAGCTCCGGCAGTGACCTTTGCCAACGCGTAGTTTGTCGGCAGCAGACCCCGTTTGTGGAATCTTCTCACCATCTATTATTTTGCGTCGATGGCTGGCCCCCCTAGCTTTACCGGAGCTTGGTTGCTCTGGTGATGCTCATTTTTAATGTTCAACATCGATTATAAGCCACCTAGGGGGAGTCGGAGCTTGGTCAGCTCCAGCTTTTCTCCATCAACGTGGATTCTTTATTTTTCCTGCACACTGAAGCCAAGAAAAATAGTAAAATTCTCTCCTTGCCTATAACTTCGTCGTGGCTTACGATTCTCAACAAAATTTTAGGTCAAATATGGTTCAGAATGCGACCAAACGCATTGCCTTCTTTCTTCCGGATCCAATAGTACTTGGACCCGCCTTACTTCGGCCTGCCGGAGTGTAGGTAGAGTGGCGTACTTAGGGTGCTTGACCAGGCTAGGTCGATAGCACACTCCGTCTCTAGATTGGCTTGGTGGCATTCAGGCGAGTGGGCCATGAACAATATTTGAATCCAAAGAATCGACAATACAACTCGAATCGTGTATGGACCGGTCGAACTAAAATTTCTTAAGAATTGCATGTCCTAGTTATAGACAAGAAAGAGAAAAATAAAAAATGTTGAGCTTGTACAAAGTAAATGCACGTGGAGTCTGTTTCACATGAAGATGTCTTTCATTATAGGTCCTGGGTACAAGGGAAACAAGTACACTCTTAGGGTACGGAACCAGGCTAAGCGTGTTTCATTTCTCGTTTGACCCAGGGTAGCTAGCCACACTTTTAGTCCTGTGACTGTGACAAGCATTGCATGAACTTTGCAGACCTTCCAGGAAAGGTCCGGTTGTTCTCCCGAAGGAACTACCCGACTCTGTACAATGACTCTATAACATACACCTCAAGTTACTACAGACTCACCTCCGTGATATTAGGTGTAGAACTTACGGAGGTGCTCAATGTTCCAAGGATTCGAGAGAGGTGTCCCATCCTCGGTTGCCAAGCGAATGCTTCTGGGACGAGATACTTTAATCACTCGGAAGGGTCCTTCCTAGTTGGGGGAGAGTTTGTTTAACCCTTCTCTGGATTGTATTCTTCGTAGCACCAGATCGCCTTCCTCGAGCTGTCGGTTGTGTACATGCCGCTGATGATAGCGCCGAAGGGCTTGGCGGTATCGGGCATTCTGAACAGCTGCTTGGCACCTTCCCTCCTCGAGGAGGTCTAGGTCTTCACGCCGGAGCTGGTCCTGCGTGGCTTCGTCGAAGGTCCGGACCCCGAGTGACCCCAAGGTGATTTCCGGAGGAAGGATTGCTTCAGCTCCATACACCAGGAAGAAGGGTGTCTCTCCAGTTGACCGGTTTGGAGATGTCTTGTTGGCCCATAGAGTGGGCGGAAGCTCTTCAATCCAGTTGGCTCCATGTTTTTTCAAGCGCTCATAGGTGCGCGTTTTGAGTCCTTTCAGGATTTCAGCGTTTGCTCTCTCGGCCTGGCCATTGCTTGCCGGGTGAGCTACGGAGGCATAGCAAACTTGAATGCCGAGGTCTTCGCAATACCCTTGAAATGCAGAGCTTGTGAATTGGGTCCCGTTATCAGTAATGATTTTGTTCGGGACTCCAAATCTGCATACGATGGAGTGCAAAAAATTGATAGCAGATTGCTTGTTTATTGTCACAACTAGAGTTGCTTCCGGCCACTTGGTGAACTTGTCAATGGCGACATACAGGAACTTGTAACCTCCGACGGCTCTTGGGAAATGTCCCAAGATGTCCATCCCCCACACGACGAATGGCCATGTAGGAGGTATCATTTGTAGAGGCTGAGCCGGTGTGTGAATTTGCTTTGCATGAAATTGGCATGCTTTGCATTTCTTCACCAGCTCAGTTGCATCCTGGAGTGCTGTAGGCTAGTAGAAGCCATGCCGGAAGGCTTTACCGACCAGCGTGCGGGAAGACGCGTGGTTCCCGCACTCGTCTCCATGGATTTCTGCGAGGAGATCGCAACCTTCTTCCCTTGTGATGCACCACATTAGGACGTTGTTGGCACCGCGCCGGTAGAGATCCCCTTCTACCAACGTGTATCTTTTAGCCAATCTGACTATCCGGTCAGCGGATACATCATCGTCAGGAAGGATGTTGTCTTTCAAGTAGCTCCGAATCTCCGAGATCCATGCATTGGAGCTAACTTGAGCATTTGAGTCTTGCGTGCTGGGTTGCTCGGAGCTTCCGGCAGCACCTACGACTTTTGAAGGCTGCCATGGTAACAGGGCCATTGGGACCGTCAGCTTTGGGATGCTGATCTCGCCCCCTCCGCTCAGTTCGGCAGGCTGAGCTGTGGGTTTTGACAACCTCCGGACAAAAGTTCCATCAGGAGCCGGAGCTCCGGTTGACGCTTTCGTCGAGAGTTCGTCGGCTTCAGCATTGAGGGCACGCTGGACATGGTGGAGATATAGGACTTCGAAGTCCTTCTGAAGTCTCTGGACTTCAAGGAGGTAAGCATCTAGCTGGAGATTGTTGCAGGAGCATTCACCCTTCACTTGCTTAATGATGAGCTGTGAATCTCCCTTGACCAGCAGTTGCTTGATACCGTATGACAGTGCCACCCTTAGTCCGTAGATGAGTGCTTCGTATTCTGCCATGTTGTTGGTCGCCTTGAAGTCAAGGTGTACCATGTATTTTACCTTCTCTCCGGTTGGTGCGAGGCAAAGGATTCCAGCTCCGGCCCCCTGCTTTTGCATGGAGCCGTCGAAGTAGAGGGTCCAGTGAGGCTCGGTGAAGACCGGAGCCTTGTGTTCCGGCTTCTGCTCACTGGGGCCCCCAGGGTTTGATGGAGAGGGAGTCCATTCCGCCACGAAATCCGCCAATGCTTGACTCTTGATTGCTTGCCTTGAAATGAATTCGAGATCGAATTCAGCCAATTCCGCTGCCCACTTTGCAATATTCCTAATTGAATTGGGATTATGCAAGATTGCTCGAAGTGGGTAAGAGGTCACCACTGAAATCTTGTGAGCTTGGAAGTAATGGCGAAGCTTCCTGGAGGCAATGAGAACTGCATAAAGCAGCTTATGCACCTCTAGGTACCGAGTCTTGGCGTCATGAAGTACTTCACTGATGAAGTACACTGGGCGCTGGATGGTCCGGACCCTCTCGGAGGGGCCCGGAGCTTCCTCTTCACTGACCTGGATCCTCCCTGAGGGATCCGGTCCTTCTTCAGGGACCTCCGAGTCCTGGCTGGAGGGACCCGAAGCTTCTTCAGAAGCGACCTGGACCCTCCTGGAGGGGTCTGAGTCTTCTGAAGTAACTTTTTGTGGACTCAAGTCTTGGAGCTGGGACCCAGACTCGCTTTTAGGAACCTCCGGACCCTCCCGGAGGGGTCTGGATTCCTTAGCATGGGATAGTCCTGGTCTCTCCGCAACCAGGACCATGCTGACGACTTCGTCAGTTCCTGAAATGTAAAGTAGCAAAGGCTCACCATGGTTCGGTGCTACCAGAGTTGGTAGGGTGGTGAGGAACTGTTTTAGCTCCTAGAACGCCTTTTCTGCTTCTTCAGACCATTGGAATGGTCCAGACTTCCTCAATAACTTGAAGAAGGGAAGTGCCCGTTCCGCCGGTCTTGAAATGAACCGGCTAAGGGCTGCTAGACATCCAGTCAGCTTTTAGACATCCTTGATGCGAGCTGGTGGCCGCATGTCTTCAATGACTTTGATCTTCGCCGGATTAGCTTCTATGCCCCAGTGACTTACCAGGAAACCAAGAAGTTTTCCGGAGCTAACCCCGAAGACACACTTGTCTGGGTTTAGCTTTGTGCGCGTGACCCGCAACTTGTCGAACACAGCCTGTAAGGTGTCAAGGAGTGACTCCTTATTCTTGACCTTGACCACGATGTCATCGATGTACACTTCCACTATATCTCTAATGAGTTCTTCAAAAGTTTTGTACATAGCTCGTACAAAGGTTGAAGCTGCATTCTTGAGACCAAATGGCATGGCTGTATAACAGTACAATCCATCTACTGTGATAAAAGAGGTATGCTCTTCACCTTCCCTAGGCATTCTGATTTGATAATACCCGGAATATGCGTCTAGGAAACACAGTAATTCACACCCGGAGGTGGAATCCACTATCTGATCTATTCTAGGTAGTGGGAATGGATATTTTGGACATGCCTTATTTAGTGTTGTGTAGTCGATACACATTCGAAGCTTCCCGCCGGCCTTGGGCACAACGACTGGGTTTGCCAGGCATTTTGGATGGAAGACTTCTCGGATGAATCCAGCTTCGAGGAACTTCTTCACTTCTTGTCGAATGAAGTTCTGTCGCTCCACGGATTGCTTCCGAGGCTTCTGGTGCACGGGCCGGGCGTCAGGGTAGATCTTCAGATTCTGCTCAATCACTTCCCAGGGGATCCCAGGCATTTGTGACAGTTGCCAGGCAAACACGTCGACATTAGCCCTGAGGAAAGTGATTAGCGCGAGTTCCTATTTGTCGTTCAGTCCTCCCGATATACGGGTGGTCTGAGCGGCATCGGAACCTATTTGGACGACTTTGACGGGAATGTCGGTGTTGCCACTTGGCTGCACACGAGGTGCAGAAGTCGAGCCCCGCTGACAAATGCTCGGGGGTTTTGGAGCTTGCTCCTGCCTGGAGTCCTCCTCTTGCGCCGTAGTAAGCGCATGAAGTTCTTCCAGAGCAGTTACTCCGGCAGTACGATCTCCACGGATTCGGAGAACGCCTACTGGTGTTGGCATCTTTAACACCAGGTAGCCATAATGAGCAGCTGCCATGAATTTGTACAAAGCAGGCCTACCCAAGATGGCATTGAAGGGTAAGTTGATCTGAGCAACGTCAAAGACCAACTTCTCGATGCGATATTTCTCTCGGGTCCCGAAGGTAACGGGGAGAGTGATAGCACCGAGTGGGGTAATGGCTCCCGGACCTACTCCAGAGAAAGGTCGGGAGGGGTGAAGATCCGAAGGTCGAAGCTGAAGCTTGGTAAAAGCTTCGAAGCTTATGAGGTTGAGCCCCGAACCTCTGTCTACCATAACATGGTGGAGCTGGATGTTATTGATGGTAGGAGATACCATCAAAGGTAACTGGCCTGCTCCAACCATGCTTCGAGGGCAGTCCGAAGCATCAAAAGTGATGGTTGTGTCCATGCACTTCCGACGAGGCTCCGCCCTGGCTGTAGGAGCTACAGCGGCCATGTCCCAACGCATTGTCTTGAGGATGCGGCAGGAGGTGATGTCCCATGATCCACCAAAAATGGTGTTCATGGTTTTCCGACGCTCGTTGTCAGAGACGTCAGAATCGTCGTCGACGGAGGTGTAGACGGCCTTCAGGACCTTTTTGGGATCCTGAAAACCTAACTCCTCTTCAGCCGGAGCTTCGTCAACTTTTTGCTTTCCTTCCCTCTGTCGAAAAGGAGCTTCTTCTCGGCACTTGTTGTAGCGCTCGGCAAGGTTTTGGACCTCCCGACAGTCTTCCAAACTGTGGCTGTCGATTTTGTGAATTGGACACCACACCTTGGGTTTGGCACCGTCTTCAGAAGATGGTCGAGGTCGCTTCTCGGGGCGTGGCCCCCGGCCACCCGGAGCTGCAGCAGCTGCAGCATTAGATGCGCTGGCCGACGGCTTCTTCTTGCCGTTGGTCTTTTTCTTCTTCTTGCCACTCTCGGAGGCAGTGGCTTCGCCTTTGGAGGATTTTTTGTGATCCTCCGGAGGTGGTTTGGAGTGCATTTCACGGACCTCCGCAGCTCTGGCACATTTGTCAGCCAAGCTGAAGAGTTCCGTGACACTGGTGATCTCCTTGATTGCCAGTTTCTCCAACATCTTCTTATCCCGTACACCCTGTTTGAATGCCACAATGACAGAAGCGCTAGAGATAGAAGGTATAGTGTTTCGTACCTGAGAGAACCTCTGGATGAATGATTGCATGGATTCTCCCCCTTTTTGCACGACTTCAAAAAGGTCCAGTTCAGTGTCTGGTCGGGTGTATGAACTCCCGAAGTTGGCTGTGAACTGCCGGCACAGATCCTCCCAACTGTTGATGGAGTTGGGTGGAAGGCTCATAAACCAGGACCGGGCGGTCCCAGTTAAAGCCACTGGAAAATAATTGGCCATTACAGCCTCATTTCCTCCAGCTGCTAGGGTAGCAGTGGAGTAAATCTGAATAAATTCAACGGGATTAACGGTCCCGTCAAACTTCTCTGGCAGGTGAGGTTGGAATTTCTGTGGCCACCTGACCATACGCAGATGCATGGCCAGGGCCGAACAGCCTCCTCCTACTCCTTCAGGAGCAGGAATGTCCTGAGCTTCTCGTCTTTCACGAGCACGCTCAATATGGACTCGGCCGTCTTGTTGACGGTATCGGCGATCAAGCTCCGCCCGGAGGTCATGAGTTGAAAGCCTTGACACCATGTGAGTGCGTTGTGCCCCAGAGGGCAATGACGTCACTTGCTGCGATGCAGCACGTCTCCTATTGTTGGAAACGTGTGGACCATGTCTGCCAGACAAGGTCCGTCGCTGTGATGGGGCCCGTCCTGAAGGAGGAGGACCTGGTTGCTGATGCGGTCGGTTGCGGCTTCAACCAAGTGTTCCACATCGTCCCTTCACTGCTCCATTGCATCCCGGGATGCGTCCGGAGGTGGTGGGCGCTGAAGAAGAGCACGTGTTGCATGGTGCGCGTGTTCCGGGTTGTCATGATTTGCCGACGCAGGATTGATGCAGGTGCACCATCGCGCTGCCCAGCTTGATTTGTTGGTGGAGGCGGCAGTGGTGGTAGCATGACTCCTGCTGGAACTGAGGCTCCTGCTAGTGGCTGCATATTGAAGGGATTGCCCCCAACAGCTTGGATAGTAGGATGACCGTTGGATGATCCAGCAGCTGAGTTCACCATTCTTGAAATCTCAGGCGCCCCCCTACCCGGCGCGCCAACTATCGGTGGTTTTGATCCGGCAGATCTCCCGACACTACTAAAGTGTTAGAGGAGTTTGAGGTTCGGTGTGGGTGCACGGAGATTCAAGAAGGTGAAGTGTAAGTGACACAAGAGACACAAAGATTTACGTGGTTCGGGCCGCCTGAGCGTAATACCCTACTCCATGGGGTGTGTTGGTGTTGTATTGAGCTCAAAGTGAGTTCAGGGTGTCGAGTGAGCGTGTAACGCGTATCTGTGTGTCCTATGTATCGTCGGCCTGTCCTTTTATAATACAAGGACAGGCCGTTACAAGTCAGCCTGGCCCGACATGTGGCCCCGGCGGTTACTAATATTGATACACATTTGATGCACTTAATTACCCTTAATAACCGAATTACGGGCTTTGATAGCACCGTTACTGGTAATTAAGGTCGTCCGATCGTGTGTCATTAATATAGTATTAATGACACTTAATCGGGTCTTGAAGTCCTTGATTTCCTTTGAAGATCTGGAGCCGTTGTGGAGTCATCCGAAGGTTAGAGGCTGAAGGTCCGACGGTTGGACACGTGGCAGCTCCGGGGCATACTGTGGGGAACAGGTAGGTCCGGTGCTACCTAACACGTGTCAGTTCTGGAGCTTCCCTTGGTCTGGGGTTAGGTCCGGAGGTGCGGCTATGGTACATAGTGCGGAGCTTCCCCCTTGTGGGCGGTAGCTCCAGTTTGATAGTACACGTGGCGACCCTGGGACTAACCAAGTTGGGGAAGCGGGTTCGGTTATGTCTGACATGTGGGCCTCCGAAGTTCTTCAGATCGAGTAGATGATATTCCCTTGAGATCTTTTTAATCCCAAGGGGTATACGATACCCAGGGTACCGACAATTGCCATCAAAGTATGGGGCTTTCCCTAGAGGAATAGACAAGTAATGATTATTGTTTGAATTTAACTGATCATAGTTAAAAGGATATCGGGAGTAGTTGGTGTGACTACTCCCTTTCTTCTTCTTTTCATCCTCGATCTTAATCTTCCCTTTGGATAGTGTCTTCTTCCTTTGGAGTGCCTTGAGTTCAAGCGTCTCCTCATCATCATCCTCGTAGTCTTGGATGGTGTCGAGGAGCTTCTTCAACTTCTGTGTCTTTTCATCGTCAACCTTCTCTTGGTTGAAGTTCTTGTGCACATCCTTAATATCTGACATGTTCTCTTCAAGCAATGAGTCTCTTTTGAAGAACCTCGCTCTGATACCAATTGAATGTAGCCTAGAGGGGGGTGAATAGGCTTTTTGAACTTTCGTCAGATCCTAAAACACTTAGCAACTTGATCAAACACAGAGAAATCGGACTAGTCCAGTAGGGTGCGGACTAGTCCGGTGTGTGCGGACTAGATTGGTCAAGTTTAATCAATGAATTCAATTCAAGTACTCTATGCAGCGGAAATTAAGTTGTAACTTGAATGTATTACGTCAATGAAACTAGGTATGGCACAAACTAACTTTGGTTTCAATGTTTTAATGTAAGTTGTATAAGATCGAGTAAATCCTAGAATATGATGAAAAGTAAGAACAAGTATGACTCAAGATTTTTATCCCGTGGTTCAATTCCACAAGGAGAATTTATGTCCATGTTGAGGAGTCCACAGAGGACTGTGTCTTCACCAACCCTACCCTCGTCGAATCGCCACGAAGGCCGATTCTCTTCCATTAATCACAAAGGGGGCAAATCACCATGTTCAAGGGGCCTTCTCACAAGTTGAGGCCTCCCAAGATTTACAATTGAAAACACCACCAAACACACTCGGAAGATATGCAATGAAACAATGAGAGTGTGCAAGAGATTCAAACCCAAGAGCTCAAGACGTGTAGAAAGAGTCTCCTTTGATCAATGACCAATCATCGAATATTTGATCTTTCTAGGGTTAGATTGTGTGGAGAGACGTATATTCTAGGCTCTTGGAAGGTGTGACGGCACAGGGGGTCGAGAGAGTTGGTTGTAGGGCCGTACACCTCTATTTATACTAGGCTTTCCAAAAGTTACCGTTAGGGTTTGCGATGTCTGAACTAGTCCGTGGTGGACTCCAAACTCGTTCGGTGTGCAGCGTGTGGGAAACCCTAAGTGTTCTGATATATCGGACTTGTCCGACAAAGGGCGGACTAATCCGATTTGGGCTCTGGAATTGTTCAGACTAGTTCGGCACATATCAGACTAGTCCGGTGTGGTGAACCTCATGTAGAATTGAGGACAATTCCGCAGTTGGAGGACATGTCCGATTTTAGTCAGATAGATTCCGGACTAGTCCGTGATGATATCAGACTTGTTCGTTTTTGTGTAAAGTGTGATGTCATGAGGACAAGTCTGCACTGGGGTGGACTTGTCCGTTTTTGTCAGAAAGATATTGGACTAGTCCGTTGTGTTATTGGACTAGTCCGGTGCTTTTCAAAACAGGTGTACTAGCGGACAAGTCCACACTAGAAAGACTTGTCCGATTCTAGTCAGAGACATATCGGACTAGTCCGTCGTGACATCGGACTAGTTCGGTTTTCCTGTGAACTGTACAGTGAGTGAGATTTCTTTTGCTTGAGCTCTTGGGGTGTGTTTCTCCAAAACACTCCATACACAATGATCTAATCTATTCATCTCTTGAGCTCTTTTCCATATTGATCCTCATACTCCTTTCTTTTTGCGCTTTCTTCACAATTTCATTAAAACCTGCACTCATCTCAACAATTAGTTAGGATCTCATTTGTTTGTCATAAATCAACAAAAACACACAAGGGATGCCTAGATTCACTTTCACTTCGGCCTCCAACAAGTCATCCTGAAGTTGGCCTGCCTCGAACTCCCAATCCTTAGCTTCTTCGACGGCTTCATCTCGTGCCTCGGTGACTACCAACAGCTGCTCTTTCTGTTGCTGCACCACCAATTGACTTGCCTACAGTACATCACGAGCTTGCTTCAGTTCCGTGGGAGTTTGCCTCAGTTCGGCGTGAGCTTTTCGCAGTCTAGTGTGGATGTGATGCAGCTGATCCTCGCATTGATTCAGCCGGTGATTCATCGGAGCCAGGAACGAACGTAGGTTCTCACTGATGTAATCAAGAGTGTTACCTCATTCAACCGCTTGCCTCAATGCTTTGACCTGCTGCAGAATGATTGCACTCTGCACATTAACCACCATGCTGGATGCAGCGGTATAAGTCCCAAGTGTCATCGCGGTCGTGTCGCCATTTGGTCGATAGGCCTCAACCATATGACATTGCCACTCAAAACCAGCCGCACCACTGACTGGGAGAAGAGCAAACTGTATCCCATCCATGACATCGTGATGAAGTTCGCAAAGCTTCATAAGGGCTTCGCCCGCTGCAATGGCCCACGTGTCCTCCAACCGAGCTCCCAGAGTAGTGACCGAAAAAGGAGCCCATCCATAAAAACGCGGACTAGCAGGGATGTTGACCAGGACGGTACATGAAAGTATGCCTTTGTCGATCGTCTCTTGACCCCAATATCCTGGCATTTCGAGAAATCCAAACTGTTGGAGCACTTCCCGCAGCATGATCGGGAAGCCCGGACGGTTGGCGCACGTGGAGAACACCCATCCGTCCGGCAACAGCATCACATCCGCCATATATAATAGAAGTATTTGAATGAGGTAAATACTCAAATTCAATACACTTTGTTGATAAACAGATCATGGATATGATAATTGAATTATGAAAGTGAATTCAAATTCAAATGCCAAATGAAACATAACACTGGAATTCTGTCTCAGTTTCTGTTCATTCTATCCAGTATGGAGAAATTTGAAATTTTCATCCAGCTAAAAGCACATTCAGGACTTGAGTTCACCTAAAAAGTTGTAGCTCACTCAATTATATTTCCATAAAGTATTTATTTGCCTTCAGATCATTTCTTTATGAGGGGATATGATTTTTGCAAGTTGACAGTTTTCTGGAAAAATTTTGACAGCACCTCCTCTGTTTAAGGCTGACTTTGTCCACATTTTTCCAGATACAAACCATTAAAATATGCAGAAATAATAAATTACAACATTGTTTCATACATTCTCAGGATTACAGAAATACATTATATGAAGTCATTCGTCGATTCTACGAAAATATATGATCAAGAGAGTGACAGGATACAGAAACTGTCCAGTCTCTGTCTAGATTTAATAGAGTTTGGAAATTTGAATTTTTCATTAGTTTACAGGGATTTTCTAATCTGGAGTTTAACATAAGAGTTTTAGAGGACTCTATAACTTTCCAACCATGTGTGGTAGACTTTCAGGGATGAACTATACAGGAAGTTATGCTATTCCAAACTTAGTCAATTTTCTGTCCAGTTCACAGTTTGAAGCAGGAACTGGGCAATTTAAGATCAAATGAAGTTTTCAAGTTTTAAATCTTGAAATCTGCCATGGAGCTGAAAATGAAACTTGTGGAGGACTTCCGCAAGTTCCCAAACCACATGCCCGCTTATCGGCGACCATACGATTAATTGTAAACCTGACCAGCACGCTCCGAAACTGAGATTACACATTCAAATATAGTCCTAAGTTGGAAATTTTTACTTGTTGTTGAGTCACACCTCCAGCACGGATATCGTCATCGACGTGCCTAATGAAACTCAAATGCAATGCCGGTACTACACCCTCACCAAAGAAAATCCTAAGCCGGTATTCCAGCATACGTCTCAACGGTGGCACTAATGACGTTCACTCGCAAACGTTTTCAACTCGAGCTTCTTAAAGCGTGGTTAGTGTCCTGCAACTACACACAAATGATAGATCAATCATATGGTGATGTATGGCACTGCCCGCACAGGTGATCATGTCACAATAATATATATGAAAGTAAAAACATCCGTCCCGTATCATTCCATACGGGCCGCCCCGAGCTAAGCCACGTCTCGAGGTACATGACCGGGTTTTCTACCACCCGACGGGGTTCCACGTCTTTGCATAGTTATGCACCAGTAGGTGGCGTATCGGGTTATGTCCCACCCGACGGGGGCTCCCACTAACTTTGAAGCATGTTGGAGTACCGCGTGTCATATGTTCTCAAAAACATGGAAAGTTTCAGAGACGCATATCGACATTTATGTGCCAAGCCACGGAAATAATCACATGCTACCTCTCGCATGGTGAGCTTACCGCAATTGATCCGCTTGCGGTGGCGTACCTTACCTCCTACCTGATGTCGGAGCATCGTTACAGAATATAATAACACATAAGTTAGCTTGCCACCTTAAGTAACTAATACTATAATAGACCTTATGTGGGCATAGTAACTAATCCTCACTCGACTACTTCTAAGTTTTCAAAATAGGATCTTTTCGAGCATGCTATTCCCAATGCGGCTTTGATACCAGGCTGTGGGGACCGGGTCCACACATTCTAGGAATCGCAGGGGTGGTGCCGTGCGATGCGGCACCCAATAGCACAAACAAAAAGAATATGACAAAATACAATGTTTTATTTATATAAACAGCAGAAGTCCTTTACAATACTTAATTTACAGCGGGAGATAATACTCGTAGCTAAACTCTCAGCCTAGCTATGCAAAAGTGTAGCCGTCCAGCCCGGGGACGCTTCACACTAGCGGCACACAACAATTTACGGTGGCGTGCAGGGCTCCCACTCGGCGGTATACCCCAACGGGGCATCGCCTCATCCTCGGGCCCTTCCTCACACGTCTCACCTGCAAACAACTTAATATAGCAACCGTGAGCACGAAGGGTCAGCAAGACTTAACTGTCTCACCTAAACATGGAACTCTACATGCAGGGATACTTAACATAGGAATAGATATAACAGTAAATGACTTGTCTACATGTTGATCCATAATTTTTTTTCAGATTATTAACAGCAGCTTAAAGCTTCAATAAAAGTAACTTTAGTGAGCATATTCTATAGCAAGCATAGTTGCAAACAATTATAATTCAATACATAATATTCTTTTGGCTTCTTCAGTATTTACTATGTTATAGCGCAGTGAACAAGTGGTACTCAAATAACCGCGAGGGGCAGTGATTGCAATCAGTAGACACTCGAATAACACATCACGAACACCTGTGCATAAGTAGTGTGCCGTGCTCCTCACCTCGTCATACGCAGCAACCTTTCAGAAGAAACTCAACTGATGAACCGGTCCCACAATCGCAGGCATAAGGTCCCCGAATGGAGCGTGTATGTGCTCGCCAACAGATTTACATCTTGCTGCCCTCAACCCACCCCTATCGACAGTGGGCTATGCCTTGACACCCAAGTTATCAAGTTGCAATGGTTTCCTGGGTTCTATATGTCCAGTATGCATCCAGTACAGTTCAAACTTGTCCAGCAGGGCCGCACACGGATCGGTCCTCAATCGACACAAGCAGGGCTATGCACGTGAGACCACAGCTCGCTGCCTCCTATCTCACTGCTCGGTCTCCAATTCATATTCATAAACCATTATTTGATAAACTCTATCCCGTGTGATAAAATCCTGTCTCGCGAGTAGATTCCAACTACTCGACTTCTACCGAATTCCTCAAAACATTAGCATGGCATTTTGTACTCGTAAGTTGTAGACCTACCCAATACTCCATGGGATTTGTGGATCGTTCATGTGGAGTAACAAGCACCTTAGCCCTAATGCACAAAGTTCATCCTAGACATAAGTGATACAAATATAAACTTTGAAATAGCACTCAAATGCATACTGGGCTTGCCTGGCTGCGAGTTAGAGGGAAAGTTAGCTTCTGGGAGGACGTTGTCCAAGGCCTCCGGCTCCTCCTCGATCTCAGTCACTATGTGATATGCAATATATAAAGTAGATGAGTGATAGTGAACTAAAAGATCTTACGAACACTGATCAGGTATGAAGATGATTTTAATTGGCTTTGGGATTTTTACAGTGGATACTAGGTTCTATGAGTAAGATCTGGACTAAGAATTGTAGATGTTCAAGGGAGCTTGTTTTCTCTAAAATTCCAACAAACAAAAGGCTTCTCTGAATTTTGGTACTAAATTATGGAGTTTTTTCATGGCTAGGTAGAGAAGGTTTTAATGGTTCTAGGAAAATTTGTTTCATATTTTTATGAGCTTCCTACAGGGAGAAATTGATTTTACAAGTTTGGGAAAATGCTGAAAATGTTTTTGTACTTTTCTTAATTTTCTACTATATAGAGATTTGCAACATTGATTCACCCAGTAAATGAAGTCCAATGAACTTGAAATTTTTCTTGTATATAAATTGTATCTTTAAGAGTGTCCTGACCAAAATTGGGAATTTTCTAGCAGAACAGGGATAATTAATTTCCCAAGCAGTTAGATCAAAGGAATTAATTATGAAAATTCTGGGACTTTCATGACCAACAAATTGTGCCACTGCAAAATACGGATCAATATGAGTCTACCATAATTTATTTGGAATTATTTGAGCAAGTATGCTAGGAGTAATTGAATTTAGAAGTTGGCTAAAATTCTGGAATTTTTTTGGAAAGGAAAACGATTTGAATTAATAAACTGGGCCCCACTGTTTAAAATAATCCAATCGCGGCTGGGCCACATATGGGCCATAGGGTTTAACCCGCGCAGTCGCACCTGTTCCCATGGCCATAGCACATCCGAAGAAGGAGAATCAGTCGCTAACACGCGAGACTCCCCACCCCCTTGGTCTACCTCGCAACAGGGACAGCGCTCGGATGGCCGCGTCGACGACCTCGCCGGCTCGGCTTTCCTGGCCGTCACCCCTCCCCAAAACAGCCGCCTGAGCATAAAATCGTATGATGAGCATGGTGGTGGGGTCAGCGCTCGCTGGCAGAGGCCGGAGGTGCGCGCGCGACGGCGACGGCGGCTAGGGTTTCAGCCATGTCGGGACTGCCGTCCCAAAGCCTAATCAGCATGGAAAATGGTTGGGAAGCTTCTGGAAAAAATGGGGAAGATGAACATGGAGAGAAAAATGGATGGAAGGGTCGGCCATGTTGAGTTCGATGCTGAACCAAAGATTTTTCAATGGCAGCTACGAAAATCGGCATATAACAACTGTTTCTCGATTATTCTCTCTGATTTTTGCTCGTGCAGACGCGCAAGAAGTTAGGAAACAACTATGCAACTGGATTAGAAGACAGTTACATCTAGAAAATGAAATGCAAGGTAAACCTTGCAAGAATGTTAAAGGCATGCCAAAAAGGAAAAGAAGATTCTGTGCTCAATAAGGGATTAACCTAAGAACAATTTTTCATTGTGAGCAAGGTGGTGCCCTGGTGCTCAGTTTTTCTATTGACGCTGAAGCTTGAAACGGTCTAGTTTGCCAGCGCCATGGTGGACAGAGGACGACGTCCACGGCGGCTCAACGGCGACATCCACGGAACTTCAAAATATCTGGGTATCAGCCAAGTAAAAAATGAGGGAAATTAGGAGAAGCTAGATAAGTTTGTTGTGCTACTTTTTTGTGCTTTGAGCTCGATCAACCGAGAGCTAGAACGGGGGCACGAAACAACGAGCTGGAGGGCAGCACAATGGCGACGGCGGGGCGAAACTGCTGTGTGGGAAGGAAAAACATATCTAGGAACTCGACGCTATCAGTTACGAGGGGTAGAAATAGATAGGGAGAGGAGTGGAGAGCTTTCGACGACGCAACCAAGCAAGCTGCTCGGTGGCTTGCATGCCGTGCGGTGTCGACCGCGAAAACAGAGGTGCAGCACCGCATTTGAGGCTCCCTTTGGATTGAAGGAATGGCAAAGGAATTATGAAGGATAGGATTTGTAAAGGATTTTTTCCTACATGACCATCTGGCTCACAGGAAAAACAAAGGGTAGTTTCCATAGGAATGGATTCCTTTTCTAAATTTTGTAAGGAACCTAACATGAGCGTGGACCTCTTTTTCCTTTCTTATCTCATGTTACAGGTTTCCTTGTTTTTCCTATGATGCTGCCAAAGGGTTTCTCATCTCAATTCCTATATTTTCAATTCCTATAGGATTGCAAAGACATACAATTCCAATTCCTATGTTTTTCCTATTCCTGTGTTTTTCAGTTCTTCAATCCAAAGGGAGCCTGAGTCACTGGACAGTGGGCCCCTGGAACACCCTCATTTTTATGCATCATGCATTGCATACATTCCAATACATGTTTAATATTGAGCAACATAAAAAAGAACAAGTTTAACATGAATTAGAAACAAAACCGCACTTAAGAATTCTTGGAAGTGCGGACTAGTCCATTTTTGGTGGGGACTAGTCCGAATTCTCTCTGACCTCGATCTGATTTGTCCATTTTTCTGTGGACTAGTCTGTTATTGCCTCTCGACACTTTCGGATTGGTCTGGTCCTTTGCGGACTAGTCCGGTGTTCCAAAATCCTTGGAAAATTCGCTAAGTCCCTTGACTTGTCCGGACTAGTCTGGTACTCCAGCGGACTTGTCTATTTTCCTCTCTGACTAAAGTCGTACTTGTCCGATTTTAGGCCAGACTTGTCTGTTTTTCCCCTCTGGATAAGTTCGGACTTGTCCAATGTCCAGTCCAGACTTGTCCGATTTTTCTCTGGACAACTTTGGACTAGTCCGGCCCTTTTTTGACTTGTTCGATAAATCATGACTCTGAATTGAACTTTTGTCTCACGACTTGTTTCTTGGGTTGACCTTAAGTGGGCCTAGGGATGTTGTGCCTAACTCTTTTATAGCCCATGTGGGACTCTAAACCGACGCCTACTCATCTCAAAACTCGAAATCCGTCTAACCCTAGCCTCCACCTCTATATAAACAACCCCACCCCTTGGCTTGACATCTATTTGACACTTTTCCACCCCACCCAAACCCTAGTTCGTGGAGAGCCACCACCAAGGAGGGAGAAGGAGATCTAAAGCAAGAAGAATAAGAGGAGGAAACGAAAGAGGGTCAAGATCTCCATCAACTTCGCGTTCTTCATCAACAATCCACCAACAAGTTCATCATCAACCCTAGATCGTCAAGATCCAAGTGTTTCCTCCAAGATCCTTGATTCTTTGGAGTTCTAAACACCTTGTACACCTTCTATTCTCTTTTCCTTACGTGAATTCAACCCCAAATCTCCAAATTCACGTCGATCTAGAAAACCCTAATCTGCTGTTCTCGCGTAGTGCGGACTTGTCCGGTCCCTAGCGGACAAGTGCAATTTTCCTAGTTAAATTGTGTTGAATTAATTCTAAATTGTTTCGAATCAAATCCAACCTTTATGAACTTGTTAAAAGCTATAAGAACTAGTTAGTGATGATTAAAAAGCAACTCATTGACAAGTTCCACCTTGCATTTGCATTAAACATGCATATCATGTCATATTAAGTAATGTTTGTGCACTCTTTGATTGTGTTTTTTGTCTTGTATGTTTATTGTGCGAAGTAGACGGATTTGCGCTAGAGAGTGCCGCGCAGGATCTATAGCACCAAGAGTTTGAAGGCTTTGACCTGAACCAATCTCAAGAGCAAGGCAAGTGTCCCTGAAGCATATTGATCCTATTTTGGAATAAGTGTTTTATTTCCAAAATTGCATGCTTGTGTCAATTTAATGAGAATCCTATGGTAGGAAGTTTACCACATTTGTTTAACCATCCTTCTCACCTGGAATTTATGGTAGAGAGTCGGGAAGGGCTTTTTACCTTTTTGCTATGCTTAATTACTTGGGATGGGAAAACAACTATACTATTTAATTAAGCATTAATGAGATTATGATTAACATGAACTGGTTAATATGATATGGTAATGGGTGATCTAGGCAAGCTTGGTATGTGGATGGGTTCGATGTTATGGTGGTTAGCTTGCTTTAGATCTAAGGACCGGCTCATGTGAGAATAAGCCAGGACTACAGTGCCACCACGAGGCCAAGTATGGGTGCGATGTAGCTGATTAATTAGGGCTTTGTCAGTGCTATTTGGACCACTAAGGATGCTCGAGGAAGGGGTAGTAATATTGGGTTTTTTAATGATTGGTGGGACTACCCTGGGATCCGAATGGTTCAAGAGGGGGCCCTTGGGTGAAGATGTTCTCTGTAGGAGACATCACCACCGGTGAAACCTCAGTGGGGTCTAAATAGGCTAGTAATCCCTTTGTAAAGGCTATTTTGTGATCTCTTGGCTACACACCAATGGAAGTGTGAGACGAAATAATAGAGGTTCTTGTCACTGCAAGGTGATGAAATCACAAACACGTGGGTAAAGCGGTACAAACTCTGCAGAGTCTAATAAAACTATCATGGTAATCGTGCTCTCGGTTATGAGTGGCTGGATGACCTACATGATTAGAGGGTTTGGTATTGGAATGGTTTGGTAATGGTTATGGCTGGTACAGGTTATGGTTGGTTATGAACTGAATTATGGTATTGGATATGATTCATGGTAATGGAGAAATCTGGAATATGGATGATGATAATGAAGATGGACTGGTATTATGATAATTATATGGTTTATGATGGGATTACTTCATATAAATATAATATGTTGCTTTTCAAATGTTTTGATGTACTTTTTAGCACTTAGCCATTATTATATTCGTCATTTGAATCAGCTACATGTCATACTTTCCACAGTTGTTGTTTATGACATGTACTCACCCTTGTAATTCCCCCACCAACAGTTGCAGGTCAGGATTGGGAGTTTAATGATGATAATGTGGAGTTCTAGGCCGTGTCGACCGTCAGCTTTGCCTGTGGAGTGTTGGAGCTGCGCTATACCCTATTTGCTTAGTTTGCTTCATTAGTTTATTTCCACTGCATTAGTTGAACTTGTCATTAATATTCATTAGAGCTTGTATTCGAAGATAATATGGCTTGTGTAATAAAATCTGTTAATTAATTTGAGATGTGGTAATTGTCTATATATCGTTTTTGATGCACTTGTGTATGTGTGTTAAACATCCTGGGCACACATATACTGCATTTGGTTCATTTTGGGAACCGGGTGTTACAAATTGGTATCAGAGCCACAGGTTGACCGTAGGACGCGACCTAGATAGAATGGACACTTTAGAGCACATAGGAGCACTCAAGAACCGATGTGTTTTTGTTTGGTGTGCTGGTTCTATATATCGTTTGCTTGTGTGCTTAATAGAGGATTGTGGGATGCTCTAGCATTGCCATGTCCACGTAGGCTAGAGTAGTTAGTTGCTTAGTTTCATATCTCTTGATGCATATAGTTGGGGACGTCTTCTATATTCTTATCTCTTGCTTTTCTTCAGATGGTGAGGACTCGCAACCAGAGGGATGGCAATGATGAGGAGGAGAACCATGGAGCACCTCAGCACAACAATGGACATGGACCTACCCAAGGAGCTATTAATATTGAGCAGCTATTAGCTATGCAAAACCAGCTCATGCAGACCATGATACAGACTATGTGACAGCTGCAGGCTGGTAACGTTAACAATCAGCCCCACATGTCTGCACTGCCACCCCTGCCTCCTCATAACTGGTTGGGAGAGTTTATGAGGACTAGGCCGCCAACCTTTTCTCAAGCCGCTGACCCTATGGATGCAGATGATTGGTTGAAGTCTGTGGAGAAGAAGCTAGCTATTGTCCAATGCAGTGACCGGGAGAAGGTTCTATTTGCTTTTCATCAACTAGTTGGAGCAGTTGCCGATTGGTGGGATGCCTTATGAATTGTTCATGAGAACCAAGAGAGGATTACTTTCAAGGAGAGATTCCATTCTCATTATGTGTCGGAAGGTGTCATGATCTTGAAGAGGCAAGAATTTGAGAACTTGAGGCAAGGAAGATCGAGTGTGGGTGAATACCTCAATAAATTCACTCAACTCTCAAGATATGCGCCTGATGATGTGAGTCGGGACAGTCGGAAGAAATATTTGTTTATTAGAGGCTTGAACAATGAGATCCAAGTGCAATTGCTGAATTGTGACTATGCCAACTTCCATAAGCTTGTGGACAAAGCAATTGTGGTGGAGAACAAGTTCCGGGAGATGGAGCAAGACAACAAGAGGAAGGCACCATGTCAAGGATAGCAACAGGGAAGTAATGTGCGCCCTCCCTTTGAACCGCCTAGTGTGCCTTACTTTAGCTCTTTTGTGCCTGCTTATCACCCTGGATTTGCACCGCGCCCAACTCAGTTTGTGCAGCAGCACCCTGTCATGCAAGCACCTAGGTCTCCAATGCCTTTTGCACCTTGTGCCAACTTTCCTGGTGCAAATGTTCAAAATCAAGCTCGTCCAAATAATTCTGGGGGAGTAAAGAAGTGCTATACTTGTGGAGAAGTGGGACACTTTGCACATCAATGTCCTAAGTCAGGCTTTGGTATAGGAAGCAATGCACCGAGGCAAAATCCAAGACCCAATGGAGGATTGCCGCAAGGGAACCGTGGACAACAGAATTTTGCTCGTGGCAACATGAACCATGTCTCTACGGAGGATGCTCAACAAGCGGGTGATGTGGTCATTGGTATGTTTCTTGCAAACTCCTACCCCACAACTATGTTGTTTGATTATGGATCATCACATTCATTCATTGCATCGAAGTATGTTGCCAAGTATAGTTTGTCTATCTCTCATATGAAGTTTACTCTATTGTTTAAGTTTCTTGAAGGAGAGATGAGGACACATATAGTATGTCCAAAAGTAAGCCTTAGAATAAGGGGGGTAGACTTTTCCGCCAACCTCATTGTTTTGGATTCACAAGGATTGGACATTATACTTGGTATGGACTGGTTGAGGAAGCACAATGGAGTCATTGAATGTGCCTCAAATACGGTGAAGTTGACCAACGAGGAAGGGATCACCATAGAATTTGAAGCATCTCAACACGCATCGAAGCAATTGGAGCTAAATCATATGGACGGTGCCGCAATTGAGGGGATTCCGGTGGTGTGTGAATTTTTTGACGTGTTTCCGGATGAGTTGTTAGGTGTTCCACCTGATCGAGACATTGAGTTTGTTATTGATTTAATACCTAGAACTGTGCCTATAGCTAAGAGGCCATATAGGATGCCTCCTATGGATTTAGCGGAGCTCAAGAAGAAGATTCAAGAGGAACTAGAGAAGGGTTTTGTTCACCCAAGTTCTTCACCTTGGCGAGCACCCGTTCTATTCGTGGACAAGAAGGATGGATCCCAAAGGATGTGCGTGGATTACCGAGCTCTCAACAAGGTGACAATCAAGAACAAGTACACTTTGCCACGTATAGAGGACTTGTTTGATCAGGTGAAGGGAGCTTATGTTTTCTCCAAGATTGATTTGAGGTTGGGATACTTTCAAATGAAGACTAGGCCTTCGGACATACCCAAGACAACTTTTAGGACACGGTATGGATCTTATGAGTGCACCGTGATGTCCTTCGGATTGACCAATGCACCTGCCTATTTTATGTACCTCATGAATAAGGTCTTCATGGAGTACTTGGATAAGTTTGTAGTGGTGTTCATTGATGATATTATGATCTACTCGAAGGATGAGAAGGAACATGAGGAACACTTGAGGCTCACATGTCAAAATTTGAGAGAGCATCAATTGTATGCCAAGTTCAACAAGTGTCAGTTTTGGCTGAGAGAAATATCATTTATGGGTCATATCATCTCAGGAGGAGAAGTTTCGGTTGACTCCGGAAAGTTGAGAGACATGTTAAAATGGGAGCCACCGCAAAACGTCAAGGGAATGAGCTTGAATAGTTGAACCTCAGATTTGTAAATGAGATGGGGATGATGGAGTTAAACCCAACCTTAGAGCAAGAAATTTGGGAAGGTCAAACTAAGGATGAGGAAATTCAAGGAATTAAGGAAAGGACCCAATAGGGGAGAGAATTCAGATTTGATGAGGATGAACATGGTACTCTATTGCTCGGAAAAAGGATTGTTGTGCCTAATGTGGAGCATATTCGGGAGACAATATTAAAAGAGGCACATGACTCGCCATACTCAATTCATCCTGGTTGTACGAAGATGTTCAAGGACTTGAAGACATGTTATTGGTGGGCTAGCATGAAAAAGGACATAGCTGAATATGTAGCCTTGTGTGATGTATGCCAACGGATGAAGGCGAAACATCAAAGGCTAGCTGGATTATTGCAGCCATTAAAGTTTCCAGAATGGAAGTGGGAAGAAATTGGAATGGACTTCATAGTTTTTTTACCGCATACTCAGTCCGGTTATGACTGAATTTGGATCGCTTAACCAAGTCAGCTCATTTTTTTTCCTGTCAAGACCACCTATACCACCGCTAAGCTAGCAAAATTGTATATGGAGCACATTGTGTGTCGACACGAAGTACTAAAGAAGATAGTATCGGATAGAGGTTCTCAATTTACCTCCAGGTTTTGGCAAAAAAGCATGGAGCATTGGGAACAAGGTTGAATTTTAGTTCAGCATATCACCCTCAAACGGATGGACAAACCGAGAGACCAATCAAATTTTGGAGGACATGTTAAGAGCTTGTGCTTTAAAGAATGGGAAAAGTTGGGACAAGAGCTTGCCATATGCAGAATTTTCATACAACAATAGTTACCAAGCAAGTTTGAAGATGTCACCTAATGAAGCACTATATGGAAGGAAGTGTAGGACACCTTTATTCTGGAATGAAATAGGAGAAACTCAAGTATTTGGTTTGGATGTGTTGCTAGAAGCTAAAAAGCAAGTTCAGATTATTCGAGAAAACTTGAGGGCTGCTCAATCAATGCAAAAGGGCTATGCGGACAATAGGAGAAGGAAATTAGCCTTAGAAGTGGGAGATTTTGTTTACCTTAAGGTGTCACCAATGCGAGGTCATAAGAGGTTTAACATAAGAGCCAAGCTAGCACCTCGATACATTGGGCCATTCAAGATTTTGGACAAAAGAGGAGAAGTAGCGTATAAGTTGGAGACGCCAACTCATTTTTCAGATGTCCATGATGTGTTTCATGTTTCCCAGCTTAAGAAGTGCTTGAGAGTACCGGAAGAACAAGTGCCAATGGAAGAATTGGAATTAGAGACAGATTTGACGTATGCCGAGCAACCAGTCAAAATCATGGAAACCATGGAGAGGGTCACAAGGAACAAGGAACAAGGTCATCAGATGGTGTAAAGTTCAATGGAAGCATCATACAGAATCGGAAGCAACATGGGAATTGGAGGATGATCTCAACTAGGAATTTCCCTATTTCTTCTCTTCTGCATCGAATCTCGAGGGCGAGATTCATTTTAAGGGGGGGGGGGTGGGGGGTAGGTTTGTAACACCCTCGTTTTCATGCATCATGCATTGCATACATCCCAATACATGTTTAATATTGAGCAACATAAAAAGGAACAAGTTTAAAATGAATTAGAAATAAAACCGCACTTAAGAATTCTGGGAAGTGCGGACTAGTCCGTTTTTGGTGCGGACTAGTCTAATTTCTCTCTGACCTCGATTGGACTTGTTCGTTTTTCTGCGGACTAGTCTGTTTTTGCCTCTGGACACTTTCAGACTTGTCTGGTCCTGTGCAGACTAGTCTGGTGTTCCAAAACCCTTGGAAAATTTGTTAAGTCCCTCGACTTGTCTCCAGCGGACTTGTCCGTTTTCCTCTCTAACTAAAGTCGGACTTGTCCTATTTTAGGCCAGACTTGTCTGTTTTCCCCTCTAGATAAGTTCGGACTTGTTCGATGTCCAGTCCAGACGTGTCCGATTTTTCTCTGGACAACTTCGGACTAGTCTAGCCCTTTTCGGACTTGTCCGATAAATCGTGACTCTGAATTGAACTTTTGCCTCACAACTTGTTTCTTGAGTTTACCTTAAGTGGGCCTAGGTACGTCGTGCCTAACTCTTTTAGAGCCCATGTGGAACTCTAAATGACCCCTACTCATCTCAAAACTCGAAATCCATCTAACCCTAGCTTCCACCTCTATATAAACAACCCCACCCCTTGGCTTGACATCTATTTGCCACTTTTCCACCCCACCCAAACCCTAGTTCATGGAGAGCCACCACCAAGGAGGGAGAAGGAGATCTAAAGCAAGAAGAAGAGGAGGTGTAAACGAAAGAGGGTCAAGATCTCCATCAACTTCGCATTCTTCATCAACAATCCACCATCAAGTTCATCATCAACCCTAGATCATCAAGATCCAAGTGTTGCCTCCAAGATCCTTGATTCTTTGGAGTTCTAAACACCTGGTACACCTTCTATTCTTTTTTCCTTACATGAATTCAACCACAAATCTCCAAATTCACGTCGATCTAGAAAACCCTAATCTGCTGTTCTCGCGCAGTGCGGACTTGTCCGGTCCCTAGCGGACTAGTCCGATTTTCCTGGTTAAATTATGTTGAATTAATTCTAAATTGTTTTTAATCAAATCCAACCTGTATAAACTTGTTAAAAGCTAGTAGAACTAGTTAGTAATGATTAAAAAGAAACTCATTAAAAGGTTCCACCTTGCATTTGCATAAACATGCATATCATGTCATATTGAGTAATGTTTGTGCACTCTTTGATTGTGTTTCTTATCTTGTATTTTTATTGTGCGGAGTAGACGGATTTGCGCTAGAGAGTGCCGCGGAGGATCTACAGCACCAAGAGTTTGAAGGCTTTGACCTGAACCAATCCCAAGAGCAAGGCAAGTGTCCTTGAAGCATATTGATCCTGTTTTGAAATAAATGTTTTATTTCCAAAACTGCATGCTTGTCTCAATTTCATGGGAATCCTATGGTAGCAAGTTTACTAGATTTGTTTAACCATCCTTGTCACCTGGAATTTATGGTAGAGAGTCGGGAAGGGCTTTTTACCTTTTTGCTATGCTTAATTACTTGTGATGGGAAAACAACTATACTATTTAATTAAGCATTAATGAGATTATGATTAACATGAACTGGTTAATATGATATGGTAATGGGTGATCTAAGCAATCCTGGTATGTGGATGGGTTGGATGTTATGGTGGTTCGCTTGCTTTAGATCTAAGGACCGGTTCATGCGAGAATTAGCCAGGACTACAGTGCCACCATGAGGCCAAGTATGGGTGCGGCATAGCTGATTAGTTAGGGCTTTGCCAGTGCTATTTGGACCATTAAGGATGCTCGGGGAAGGGGTAGTCAGATTGGGTTTGTTGTTGATTGGTGGGACTACCCTAGGATCCGAATGGCTCAAGAGGGAGCCCTTGGTTGAAGATGTGCTCTGTAGGAGACATCGCCACTGGTGAAACCTTAGTGGGGTCTAAATAGGCTAGTAATCCCTTTGTAAAGGCTATTTTGTGATCTCCTGGCCACATACAAATGGAAGTGTGAGACGGCATAATAGAGGTTCTAGTCACTGCAAGGTGATGAAATCACAAACCTGTGGGTAAAGCAGTACAAACTCTGCAGAGTCTAATAAAACTATCATGATAGTCGTGCTCCCGGTTTTGAGCGTCTGGATGACCTACAGGATTAGAGGGTTTCGTATTGGAATGGTTTGGTAATGGTTATGGTCGGTACAGGTTATGGTTGTTTATGAACTGAATTATAGTATTGGATATGATTCATGATAATGGTGAAATCTGGAATATGGATGATGATAATGAATATGAACTGGTATTATAATAATTATATGGTTTATGATGGGTTTACTTCATATAAATATAATATATTGCTTTTCAAATTTTTTGATGTACTTTTCAGCACTTAGCCATTATTATATTCATCATTTGAATCAGCTACATGTCATACTTTCCACACTTGCTGAGTACGACATGTACTCACCCTTGCAATTCCCCCACCAACAGTTGCAGGTCAGGATTGGGAGTTTAATGATGATAATGCGGAGTTCTAGACCGTGTCTACCGTCATCTTTGCCTGTGCAGTGTTGGAGCTGCGCTATACCCTATTTGCTTAGTTTGCTTCATTAGTTTATTTCCGCTGCATTAGTTGAACATGTCATTAATATTCATTAGAGCTTGTATTTGAGGATAATATGGCTTTTGTAATAAAATATGTTAATTAATTTGAGCCATGGTAATTGTCTGTATATCGTTTGTAATGCACTTGTGTATGTGTATTGAACATCCTGGGCACACATATACTGCATTTGGTTCATTTTCGGAACCGGGTGTGACAGGCCCCACCTTTCCATCCTAATCCCTTCTCTACCCTTTAATTCTCCCACCTATGTTGATCCAAAAATTCTAGATATTTTCTGGTAGACTAAATTGAAGGTGTAGAAATTGATTCTGAACTCAAATCTTTGAATTGATAAAGTTTCAATTGAATTCAAATTTGAATTTGAAATTGAATGGAATTCAATGGTGCCACTGAATTAAATAGCGATGAGCTTTAATTTGAAACTTTGCAGAGAGACTAAATGGAATATTTGCAATTTAATGGTGAACTCTGATGTTTATTTTGGCAAAGTTTGAACAGGAGCAAGTTTTGAATATTTGAATGCCCTCCAATGAAGTTTGGAATTGGTTTGATTTTTCAGTTTCCATTTTGAATTCTTTTTCCCATTCAAATTTTAAATTGTCCTTTCAGAACTTTGCACTTTAAATTTTAGGTCTTTTACATCTACCACAGTAGGTACAATGAAGTTTAATTTTGTGTTCATGTCTAGATGAGCAGGCAACATGTTTATTAGAAGATGAATGAGACAGCACCCCTGCATATTTGAAAACCACTTCTTTATGTTTAGGAACTGTTTGAATCAAACCACTTCCTAAGGACTTTACAATTTTAGGTGGATGTTCCTTAGCGTGTGCATGAGAATCAAAACCTAAACCAGTTTTATCATTGCAAGACTTGGAAGAATTAAGCAACAAGTTTAGATTTTTATTCCCATTACAAAACCGCTGTAGTGTCCTATTCATGTCATCAAGTTTCTTTGACAAGTCTAGATAGTTTTCACATGATGTTTTTCCTTTTAGTTTGCAATTGAAACAATATTTAACTTCATGACAACATAAAGTATTGTTCAATATAGAAATCTCATTCATAACATCTTGTAGTTTCTTATCAAGATCATCACATGTAGAAAAATGCAAATCAATTGTAGAACAGCTAGCATCTTTCAAGTTTTTATCTTTAAGTGCAGCAATCACTCTGTCCTTTTCAATCTCTAAATCAAGTTTATCAAGTGTGGAGGTGTGTGCACTTCTTAGAGGGGACAATTATTCATATATTAACTCACATGAGGAACAAGAATCATCACTAGGAATCAAAGATTTCAAACGATTAATTTCAGATTCTAGTAACTCAATTTGAACAGCATTGTCCCTAAGCTTTTTGTCCTTTTTCTTAACTATAACAGTGGCACGAGAAATAGCATCACATATTTCTACGCAAGTAGGACATACCTCTTCATTGTCGTCGTTGTGTTCTGCCTCCTCCATACTTGATCTGCCCGCCATGAAGCAAAAGTTTGCCAAATTATCTTCATCTTCGTCCCTTACGATGTCCACATCACTCGAGCCAAGTTCTTGAAGTGCGGAGATAAAGCTATTCACCAATTGGCGTCCTATAAAACCCTTCTTTTTCTTTTTGTTTTTTACAGAGGAGTGTTTCACCCTTGTTTGCTTTTCATCACGGGAAGTAATACTTGAAAGGTTAGGGTAATTCGTGCGAAGATGTCTTGTCTTACCACATTCGAAGCATCGTCGAGGTCCGGCACTCCCTCTCCTTCTAGTTCTCACATTTTGCAATGCTTTTGAGAACCAAGTAGAGATGAGTGCGAGTTCTTCCTCTAGAAACACTTCAATTTGTTCAAGAGTTAGAGAGGACAACAAAGCAAGTGTTCCATAGGATGAAGATTGGTCGGAGCTAGGCATTTCACATTGAGAAACAAATGCAAGAGACTTGTTGGGGTTCTTATGTGAGATTATATCAATTTCATGAGTTTTCAATTTAGAATACAGAAAATATAAGGTAAGTGTACTCATGAAAGTAGATTCACGGATAGATGTGACTTTCATCTCCCAAATTGACATGTCTAATGCACTAAGTAATTGTCTAGCATTCTCAGGATCTGAAAAATTAACATTGACGCTACGCAAGTTGCTGGGAATTTTATTAAAGCGACCAAAGAGGTTGTCGATGGACTCACCTGGTTGCATCTCAAAGCGCATGTACTCCTTTTTGAACATGTCTTGCCTTACCTCCCTTATCGTGTTGAATCCTTTGTGGTAATCACATAGATCTTTCGAAACATCGTAGGCCGATCGGAGGTGAGCAACACGGTCGAAGTTGATTTGAGTTATTCCTTGTATGATAAAGTTCCGAGCCTTGTTGTTGTTGTCGACATCTCTCAAATTTATAGCTGTAACTTAATCGTTCGGCGGCACTTCGTAAGGCTTGTACACCTTTTCCCATATTGCAAAGCTTTGCGCCTGGATAAAAGCTTCCATACGTGCCTGAAAATTAATACCACTAAACACACAAGGTTGGCAAAATATTTCTCCATGATGATCATTCAAAACACGAGCAAATCTCAAATATTAGAGCACCGTGGCTCTGATACCGATTGTAGGATCGAAGAGCACGTGAAAAGCTACAAGAGGGGGTGAATGGTAGATTACAACTTTTTCGGCGGAAGCATTGAAAACCCCTCGGCAGAAAATTGATCTGTTAAAGAAATCGTGTGTGCGACTAATCTAAATATGATCAATTGTGACAAAATAGTATAGATATTGGATAATCAAGTCACAAAGACTTCACAACAAGAATCATGAAAATCCATCAAGAAAAACTCAAGTTATGATCAGAAGATCAAATAAAGGTCAATCTGTTCTACCCATGAAAAAACAGATCTACAACACTGCAAAGAAACTATTGTAGATCAGAAACCACAAATATAATGACCGTGAAATTTTCATGGATGATAGATAATCAAGTTGTGAAGACAACGCAAAAAGAATCACATAAATTGGATCTGTAAAACTCAATTTATGATAAAACCACCTTGAATGTGGCCTAGAGGGGGGTGAATAGGCCTTTTTGAAATTTATTCAGAACCTGCAACACTTAACAAACTGATCAAATCCCAAAATATCGGACTTGTCCGGTAGAGTGCGGAATAGTCCAGTGCGTGCGGACTAGATTGATCAAGTTCGATCAATGATTTCAATACAAGCACAGTACGCAGAGGAATATAGTATGTAACTTGCAAGTATTGAGTCAATGAAGCCAAATATAATGAAAACCAATTTTTTTTCAAAGTTTTAACGTAGGTTATGCAAGATTGACAAAACCCTAGAATGTAATATGAAAATTAAGAACAAGTTTGACACAAGAGTTTATCCCGTGGTTCGATTCCCACAAAGGCAACCTACATCCACGTTGAGGAGCCCACGAAAGGACCGGGTCTTCACTGACCCTAACCTCGTCGAATCGCCACGAAGGCCAATTCTCTTTCACTATCACAAGGGGCAAATAACCAAGTTCAAGAGGCCTTCTCACAAGTTGAGGGCTCCCCAAGATTACAAAGCAAACACCACAAAGAACACACTCGTAAGATCAACAATGAAACAACAGTAGTCTGTTAGAGATAAAACCCAAGAGCTCAAACGTGTGGAATCGTGTCTCTCCTTTGATCCAAAGTGAATCATCAAGGGATTGATCTTTCTTGCGTTGGATTACATGGAGAGATGTGTTTTCTAAGCTCTTGGAGGGTGTGACGGTGCAGGGGGTCGAGAGATGTGAAAGTAGGGTCGTGCACATCTATTTATATGGTGTTCCCAAAAGTTATCGTTAGGGTTTCGAGGGTCCGAAATAGTCCATGGTGGAGTCTGGACTAGTCCGGTGTGTGGCATGCAGGAAACCCTAAGTTCTCAGGAAGATCGGACTTGTCCGACTTAGGGCGGACTACTCTGATTTAGGCTCTGGAAAAGTTCGGACTAGTCCGATTATTTTTGGACAAGTCCGGCTGTGGTGATCTCCTTAGTGAATTGGGGACAAGTCCGCATTTGGAGGACTTGTCCGATTTTAGTCAAAGAGGTTATCAAACTAGTTCGTGGTGATTTCGGACTTGTCCGATTTCGTGCAAATGTGAATAATTTAGGATTAGTCGGCACAAGGGAGGACTAGTTCGTTTTTAGTCAGAGGCATTATCGGACTAGTCCGGACATTATCAGACTAGTCCGGTGCACACAAGTCCGGTGTCTATCGGACTAGTCCGTTTTTCCCGTGAAATGTGAAGTGTGCGACGATTTTTTGTGCTTGATCTCTTGGGATGTGTGACACCAACACACTCCATACACAATGATATATTCTATTCAGCTCTTGAGGTCTTTTCCGAATTGATCTTCATTCTCCTTTCTTTTTGGCGCTTTCTTCATTGTTTCATTAAAACCTGCGCTCATCTCATTAATGTGGTTAGGATCTCATTTGTTTGTCATAAATCAACCAAAACCCACAAGGGATGCCTAGATGCACTTCCAATCTCCCCCTTTTTGGTGATTGATGACAACCAATTGAGATTTCACAAAGTATGATAAAAATTGAGACTTTATAAAGTGTGCACATATGAGCTTGAAACTCATTTAGCAATGACAACCAAAGACATATGTGCACTCTTTATGGTGGGATGCAAAACTAAGTGATTGTGAGCAGTAATCATGATGACAGTGAAATAATTGACATCAATTTATCAACAACAAGCATCTATGTCAATTTTAGAGCAAAATCACAGATTTCATAAATATGAGCATAAATAGTTCATAGCATTTCATCACAAGACCAAAAGTATCAAAAGATCATAATATGAAGTCTTACAACCCAAAAGAGGCAAAAAGATGCATAAATGAAGCTCTCATCTCTCAACCTATAGCTAAGACCTAGTGACTCCCCCTCAATCTCTCCCCCTTTGGCATCAAGACACCAGAAAGAAGGAGAGGAGGGATCTAAGATCTTCAATCCTCGCTGTCAGTCCTCTCATCATCTTCATTTTCATTCTCGGACTGAGGAGGAGGAGGAGGAGGAACGAATCCACTTGAGGTGCCCCCAACGCCAAAGTAGGCAAGCCCTGAGGAAGTCAAAGGCCCGAGCTCGGTGAAATCCGAGGTTGAGTCGCCAGAGATGATTGGGGATCCAATAGGATCGATCTCCAGCTTCTGGCAAATATGCTTGACATTTTCTTTGACATATCTCATATTTGCCTTCCTTGCCTTGTTCATCTTGTGAGTATTCACTTCGGCCTTCTTCCATGAGGCAAAGATTGCTGCCAAGTACTTCAGGATTCTGCTAGGAGACCCTTTTTGGGGATGGTCCCTAGTGGAGGGATCAGCCCTTGCATCTCCTCTAGCTCTCCTCGGAGCTTCTTCACTTGATGTAGGAGAAGGGGTAGCTTGGATAGAGACTTGGGGAGGCTTATGTGTCCTCAATGGAGTGTGCTCCACATCCTTCACATACTCGATCCCCGTGACCTTCTCAATCATGAACATTAAGTAAGGTGTGTAGCCACAAGATCTGTTAGGAGTGCAGGAGATGTTGACCATGTCATTCCATATGTAGTCTAAGACATCAAACTTCCTGTCTTTGCTTATCACATTCATCAGTGTCCTGATATAGCCTTGGACACTCCCTGCATCCACATCCTTCGGGGCAATAGTCTTCCTCAGGACCCTATTGAGAACCACAAAGAATGGCTTCATATTCTTGGTGGAAGGGGGGTTGAAAGTCGAGTGGGTGTCATAAAGTAACTTCATTTTGTCCTTCTCAAGGACACCTATGTTGTGAATGATCAAGTTGTCGTTGCCGAAACACTCAAGATGTAGCAGCCTTGCAAACTCGTCATAGCTAATGGTGTACTTGGATCCATGAGTCATCCAAGTCACCCGCTCTTCCTCATCACTTGCAAAGTAGCATGTAGCATAGAAATGAGCAATGACTTCGTCGTTCCAATTGTTCCTGAAGGCAAACAGATCTTTTAATCCATGCTTCTCCACTGCCTGAACTACCTCATCAAAGGTTGAGCATCTCTTCCTTTCAAAGTGCGCCCAATCAATCCATTGGTTGCGCACCACTGGAGTATTCATTGTGAGGTACACGGACTTATAGAAGTCCACATGGAAGTTGCTCCAGAATCTTCCAGCGGCTGCCTTCTTGGACCAGCTATAGCAGTCCACATTTCTGAATTTGGAAGCCGTGTCGCTTCCCCTGCCATTGAACCTTTCCTCTGAGGGATCCCGGGTCCCTTGCTTTGGAGCTGTCATCTTGAGAGGGTTGATTGGGCCTGTGGCAATCCCTTTTCCCTTGCCCTTAGATTGGCGAACAGCCGCCGAGCTAGGGCCAGCACCCACTGAAGCCTTGGAGATAGGCTTCTTGGCAAGAACCTTGCATCGAGCCTGAGGTGGAGAAGGTGCCGGCTCGGATGGGTGCTCTTGGCGCTTCTTGCCTTGGCCCGTCGAGGGCCGAAGCAAGGCTTCTTGGTCCATCTCGGCCTCGAAGTCGGAGACCTCGTCGTTGGAGCTCGACATTGTCCTAAGAATGGATTACACAAGGTATGGATGAGAATTGATGGCAAGGACGTGCATTGAGGAATGGGAAATTAGGGTTGAGTTCAGTCAAAAATCGTACTTGTCCGGTGTACAGATACGGACTAGTCCGGGTGACTGGACTTGTCCGTACATGGGTTGGACTAGTCCGGTGTTCATCACCTCAAACCCTAACTAGACGATCAATGGTGTTGCTCAATGCGAAAATAGCTTAACATCAATATAGTACATAAAGGAAGCATGTATTAGGTGAAAGGAACTAAGCTATTTGATCAACAATGAAGGAAATTTCTAGGGTTTGGGAGGAAATTTTACCGAAATTCCTCTATTCCTAGAGATGTAGGGATTGAAGGAGCGGACAAGTCCGTGCTCTTCAATCCCTATGCAATGGAGGTCGTTTTCCACCCGAACTTGGAGGAATTCGATGGAGAATGAAGGAAATCGCCTTGGGAGCACTCGAGCGAGGAGAGGGAGCATGGGGTAAGTTGTGAGGATGAAGAAGATTAGGTCTTGGCAGGGTCTAGGGTTATGGAGTCGAAAAATCGGACTAGTCCGTGGTCTACCGGACTAGTCCGGACTATCGGACACTCTGCGGACTAGTCTGCAGGGGCAGACTAGTCCGGGTAACCACGAACTAGTCCGTGGTCACCAGAACAGAAATGCTTAGCCCATTCGTATATATTCGAAGGTAATTATTAAGAAAATAGGGGGCAAAACAAATCAAATAATCTTGATGAATATGATCAGTAAGCATACAACAATCAAGCAATGACCATAATTCATTAAGATCAAGTAGTTGAAATAGTTTTTGGAGAAAATTGAGAAAGATGATTTTCACAACTCAAACAATATATTTTGAAGACTCCATACAAGTATGCAAGTTTTCAAGCCACATTTTGAGCATCAAGTATATTTAGTTCATTTCGGATCTCGCAAGAACATTTTTCATCAAGAAGAGGCTTGGTAAATATATCAGCTAGTTGTTTTTCGGTGTTGAAATGGGGAATAGCTATGTCTCCTTTGATTGAGTGGTCTCTCAAAAAGTGATATCGTATATCTATGTGTTTGGTTCTAGAGTGTTCAACTGGATTATGAGCAATTTTAATGGCACTCTCATTATCACAAAGTAGTGGAATACGGCTCATATTGTAACTGTAATCCCTTAGAGTTTGTCGCATCCAAAGGAGTTGTGCACAACAACTCCTGGCTGCAACATACTCTGCTTTGGCCGTGGATAAGGCAATGGAATTTTGTTTCTTGGAGGATCAAGAGACTAGGATCTACCTAGGAATTGGCAGGTGCCGGAGGTACTTTTTCTATCTATTTTGCATCTGGCATAATCTGCATCAGAGTATCCAATGAGATTGAACTTGGAACCTTTGGGATACCAAAGGCCTAGGTTTGGTGTATGAACCAAATATCTCAAGATCCTTTTAACGGCTGTCAAGTGACACTCCTTAGAATTGACTTGAAATCTACAAACATACACTCAACATAATATCAGGCCTAGATGCACATAAGTAGAGTAAGGATCTAATCATGGAGCGAAATATACCTTTTGATCCACGCTTGGTCCATCTTCATTGATATCCAAGTGTCCATTAGTTGCCATGGGAGTCTTGATAGGCTTTGCCTTGTCCATCCCAAACTTCTTGAGTATGTCTTGAGTGTACTTGGTTTGGCTTATGAATGTCCATTCCTTTTGTTGTCTCACTTGGAATCCCAAGAAGTACTTCAGCTCTCCCATCATAGACATCTCAAACCTATGTGTCATAATCTTACTAAATTATTCACAAAAGTATTTTTAATTGAACCAAAGTTGATTTCATCAACATAGATTTTACAAATAAAAAGAACATTGTCAAGGTGCTTTGTGAATAACGTATAATCAGCTTTACCAATCTTAAAACCATTTTCAATTAAGAAATCTCTAAGACACTCATACCAAGCTCTAGGAGCTTGTTTGAGGCCGTAGAGAGCCTTACACAGTTTGAAGACGTGGTCGGGGAACTCTTTATCTTCAAATCCGGGAGGTTGCTCCACGTACACCTACTCCTTGATTGGACCGTTGAGGAAGGCGCTTTTCACATCCATTTGGTAGAGCTTGAAATCATGGTGAGTAGCATATGCAAGCAATATTCTAATTGATTCAAGTCTAGCTACGGGAGCAAAGGTTTCATCGAAATCCAAACCTTCGACTTGTGAATACCCTTTGGCCACAAGTCGTGCCTTGTTCCTTGTCACCACCCCGTGTTCGTCTTGTTTGTTGCGGAAGACCCATTTGGTGCCGACGACGTTTGCGTTGGATCTTTCGACGAGTTCCCACACCTCGTTCGGTTTTAAGTTGTTCAGTTCTTCTTGCATCGCCACCTCCGAGTCCGGATCTTTCAATGCATCATCAATCCTGCGTGGTTCCAAAAAGGACACAAAAGAGTAATGCTCACAAAAGTTAGTTATGTGGTATCTAGTTGTTACTCCCTTTTGGATGTCACCGATGATGTTGTCGATTGGGTGATCCGTTTGATGCATTGGTGTACTCTCGGGTGTGGCACTTGCGATCTTGTATCTTAATGATCTTCTTCTTCTCCCCCTAGATGGTTGCCCTCATTCACTTGTTGATCATCTTCGTCTTCTTGAGGTTGATCTTGTGTGGAAGCTCCCCCTTGATCATTGGCCTCCACTTGTGGTTCATCTTCTTCATGCACATGTGGAGGTGGCTCTTGTGGTCGAACATCGCCATACACCATTCTTCTCAATGCTTGACAAGGAGCTTCTTCTCTATATAGCACACATGGATCAACTTGCTCCTTTTGAGAGCCATTAGTTTCATCAAACACTACGTCACGTGCTACTTCAACAAGTCTGGAGGTCTTCTTGAAGACACGATAGGCGTAGGAGTTCGAATCATAGCCAAGCAAGAAACCTTCATCGGACTTCGAGGCGAACTTTGAAGTCCTCGGCTTCTTGTTCAAAATATAGCATTTAGAACCGAAAACTCGAAAATAAGAAATATTTGGCTTGTTACCAGTGAGTAGCTCATAGGATGTCTTCTTGAGTAGTCAATGAAGATAGAGTCGATTTATGGCGTGGCAGGCGGTGTTAACCGCTTGCGCCCAAAACCGATTTGAGGTCTTGTATTCATCGAGCATTGTTCTCGCCATCTCTATGAGGGTTCAGTTCTTCCTTTCGGCAACTCCATTTTGTTGAGGGGAATAAGGTGTTGAAACTCATGCTTTATGCCTTCTTCATCTAGGTACTCTTCAACTTGATTGTTCTTGAACTCTGTGTCGTTGTCGCTTCGAATGTTCTTGATCTTCAATGAGAACTCATTTTTAGCACGCTTGAAGAACTTCTTCAGGGTTCCTTGAGTCTTTGTCTTATCATGCAAAAAGAAAACCCAAGTGGGCGCGAAAATTCATCAACAATTACTAAGACATATTTATTATCGCTGATGCTTATGTAAGCAATTGGACCGAAAAGGTCCATGTGGAGTAGCTCAAGCAGTCTTGTTGTAGTCATGACATTCTTCGCGGGATGAGGTGCTCCAACTTGCTTCCCACCTTGGCACGTGCTACAAGGCCTGTCCTTCTCAAAAACAACATCCTTCAAACCTCGGATGTGATCGCCTTGAGGAGTTTTTGAAGATTCCTCATACCAACATGCGCTAGCCGTCTATGCCACATCCAACCCAAGTTGTCTTTGCAATTAATCATGTGTCAAGTTCGGCTTTATCTTTGTTGAAGTCAACAAGGTAAAGCTTTCCCTTTAACACACCCTTGAATGGAATGGAATCATCACCCCTTCTAGAGATGGTCACACCCTCATTAGTGAACAAGCAATTATAACCTTTGTCACATAATTGAGATATGGACAGCAGGTTATAATCTAAGGAATCGACATGTAACACATGAGAAAGAGTATGTTGAGACGATATAGCAATTTTACCGGTACCGAGCACCTTTCCTTGACTATTGTCTCCAAAATAGATGCCCTCGCTTGGATCCTTGTTTTATTCATACTCAACGAACATCCTTCTTTATCCGGTCATATGGTTGGTGCAACCACTGTCTAGCACCCATTTCGATCCACTGGAGGAATAGGCCTGCAAAACAAATCATGCCTTGTTTTAGGTACCCAACTTGCTTGGGTCCTTTGAGGTTAGTTACAAGAGATTTGGGCACCCACACATGAGACTTGGTGTTCCCATGGCATGGCCCAACATAATGAGCATAAACATTACCAAAACTTTCATAAGAATGTACGATGCATCAAAAGTTCTGAACAATAGTTGTTGTTGTTCATGAATAGAACTAGTCCGGGAAATCGGACTTGTCCGGAGGACCGGACTTGTCCGTGCGTATACCGGACTAGTCCGGTAATCATGTGTGTTGACTTTAGGCTTTCTAGCTTGAGAGGAGTTTCCCTTCACAAATGTGATACTCTCCTTATTATTTTTATGGCTTCTAGCATATTGATTTCACCATAAGAATACCCAATGCCATATTTGACATTAGGAGGTCTTGTGGCTAAGTATGCACTACGTGCATATTTGATCTTCTCCTTGTCAAATATGCCACTTTGGGAAGGATGCTTGTCCTTGATAGAGGTTTACTTGTCTTTCAAGCTAGTGTCAATTTTAGCACATGAACAAGTAATAGTAGCTTTAGTTTTAAGGGGTTGAGAAGGTGAGCTTGAAGAAGATGAGGGGTCACTTTGTTTGAGTGACTCAACTTGCACCTCAAGTATCTTTTTAACCCTGGATAGGTTAGCAAGTTCCTCCTTGATGGTAGTATTTGAGTAGCTTAACTTCAAGCAAGTTTCCTTGCTTGAGGCTAACTCAAGCTCCAGTGACTTGTCTCGCTCCTTTTCAAGTTCGAGAAGCTTGTCAAGTTCAAGATTCCTCCTTTTGGGAGATAATCATATATTCTTGATGGTTGATCAACTTGTCCTTCTCAACAAGCAGATCAAGTAGAAATTTTATTTTCACAGTTGTTTTCTTATCAAAGCCAACGAGCATGTCTTCATTATCACTAGCGACTTCACTATCACTAGATTAGGAATGCAAGGAAGAGGATTTGGTTGTTACCTTCCGTTTACCATCCTTTTCCATGAGGCAAGTGGCGTTGCCCTTCCATGCACCGAGAGTTGGAAAGGGGGTGGACTTCTTGGATGTCTTCTTGATGGCTATGCTAGCCATCTCCTCTTCCTCTTGGGATGAAGACTCATCATTTGAGTCCCACTCCTTTCCTAGATCCGCTTGTCCAGCTTGCTTCTTCTTCTTGAAGAATTTCTTCGGTTGAGGCTTAGTTTCCTTTGTTTTCTTCTTGTTTTCTTCATACGGGCAGTCAACTATAAAGTGGTCATATTCACCACAGTTATAGCACGCCCGCCTCAACTTCGGTCTTGATTTTTCTTTGAGTTTTCCTTCACTCGATTTACCCCCTTGTCTTCTCTTCATCATTCTCTTGAATCTCTTTATAAATAGGATCATGTCTTCCTCACCTATGTCACTGCTCTCATCATCACTGTCCTCTTTTTGTTGAGCTTCTCGAGCTTCTTTTGACAAGGGTTTGCAAGTGGACTTCAAAGCGACCCCTTTCTTCTTTGCTAAGGTGAGGTCGGCAATCTCCTTGACATGCTTTGCCTGCTTTTCCATCATCTCGAAATTGATGATTTTCCCAAGCAACTCATCTGGGGTCATTTTCTTGTACCCAGGGCTTTCTGTAATCATCGAGCACAAGGTGACGTTGTGAGGCATGAAAGCTCTAAGGATGAGCTTCACCACCTCGTGATCATTCCACTTCTTGCTTCCGTATGCTCGAACCTTGTTGATGAGCGTCTTTAACTAGTTCTACAGGTCTTGTGGCGACTCATCTTCTTCTATGGCGAATCTTCCCAATTCGCCTTCGATCATTTTGATCTTCGCCTCTCGCGCATGATGATTGCCTTCATGTGAAGTTTGCAATGTGTCCCAGATTTCTTTCGCAATCTCGAGTCCATCCACCTTGGTGAACTCGTCCCAACATAGAGAGGATGTAATGACTGCTGCAGCTCGAGCATTCCGATGTATTGCTTGCTCTTGACTTGGTGTAAGCTCTTCATCATCGTCCGGGATATCTTATCCTGTACACACAATATGCCATAAATTGGTATTGAGTGAGATTAAGTGCATTTTCATGTTCTGCCTCCACATTGAGTAGTCATTGCCGTCGAAGTGTGGGGCTTTTCCTAGAGGAATAGATAAGTAATGGTTATTGTTAGAATTAAGACAATCGTAGTTAAAAGGATATCGGGAGTAGTCAGTGTGACTACTCCCCTTCTTCTTCTTCTCGTCCCCGACCTTCACTTTCCCTTTCGAGAGGGCTTTCTTCCTTAGGAGCGCCTTGAGTTCAAGTGTCTCCTCATCGTCATCCTCAAAGTCCTGAATGGCGTTGAGGAGCTTCTCCAATTTTTGAGCTTTTTCTTCTTCAACCTTCTCTTGGTTGAGACTCTTGTGCATGTCCTTAATGTCCAACAAGTTCTCTTCGAGCGATTAGTCTCTTGCTAAGAGTCCTGCTCTGATACCAATTGAATGTGGCCTAGAGGGGGGTGAATAGGCCTTTTTGAAATTTAGTTGGAACTTGCAACACTTAACAAACTGATCAAATCCCGAGATATCGGACTAGTCCGGTAGAGTGCGGACTAGTCCGGTGCGTGCGGACTAGATTGATCAAGTTCGATCAACGATTTCAATACAAGCACAATACGCAGCATAATATAGTATGTAACTTGCAAGTATTGAGTCAATGAAGCCAAGTATAATGCAAACCAATTCTTGTTTCAAAGTTTTAATGTAGGTTATGCAAGATTGACAAAACCCTAGAATGTAATATGAAAATTAAGAACAAGTTTGGCACAAGATTTTATCCCATGCTTCGGTTCCCACAGAGGCAACCTACATCCACGTTGAGGAGCCCATGAAAGGATTGGGTCTTCACTGACCCTAACATCGTCGAATGGCCACGAAGGCCAATTCTCTTCCACTATCACAAGGGGCAAATCACCAAGTTCAAGGGGCCTTCTCACAAGTTGAGGGCTCCCCAAGATTACAAAGAAAACACCACTAAGAACACACTCATAAGATCAACAATGAAACATCAGGAGTGTGTTAGAGATCAAACCCAAGAGCTCAAACGTGTGGAATCGTGTCTCTCCTTTTATCCAAAGTGAATCATCAAGGGATTGATCTTTCTTGCGTTGGATTACGTGGAGAGATGTGTTTTCTAAGCTCTTGGAGGTTTTGAAGGCGCAGGGGGTCGAGAGATATGAAAGTAGGGCCGTGCACATCTATTTATATGGTGTTCCCAAAAGTTACCGTTAGGGTTTTGAGGGTCCGAACTAGTCCGGTGTGCAGTGTGCAGGAAACCCTAAGTTGTCAGAAAGATCGGACTTGTCCGACTTAGGGTGGACTAGTCCGATTTAGGCTCTAGAAAAGTTCGGACTAGTCCGATTATTTTCGGACAAGTCCGGCTGTGGTGATCTCTTTAGTGAATTGGGGACAAGTCCGCATTTGGAGGACTTGTCCGATTTTAGTCAAAGAGGTTATCGGACTAGTCCGTGGTGATTTCAGACTTGTCCGATTTCGTGCAAATGTGAATAATTTAGGATTAGTCCGCACAAGGGAGGACTAGTCCATTTTTAGTCAGAGGCATTATCGGACTAGTACAGACACTATCGAACTAGTCCGGTGTGGACAAGTCCGCACTGGCTGGACCTGTCCGAACCTATGCAGAGAGGATATCGGACTAGTCCGTTTTTCATGTGAAATGTGAAGTGTGCGAGGATTTTTTTGTGCTTGAGCTCTTAGTATGTGTGACACCAACACACTCCGTACACGATGATATATTCTATTCAGATCTTGCGATCTTTTCCGAATTGATCCTCATTCTCCTGTCTTTTTGTTGCTTTCTTCATTCTTTCATTAAAACCTGCGCTCATCTCAATAATGTGGTTAGGATCTCATTTGTTTTTCATAAATCAACCAAAACCCACAAGGGATGCCTAGATGCACTTTCACACCGAAGCAAGGTAGTGCTGTGCAGAAACTCGACAAGAAAAACTTGTCTAAAACAAGTCAGACGAATAGGGCACAAAAATTCCTTTAAACTATGATCTTTATTCAATAGAACACGAGAGGAACAGTCCAAAATCCGTACACCACGATCTATGGCCTCCCTTGCTTATATAACCAGCCATGAGGCCAAGACAAACTAAACTAGGACTCGTATCCTACTCAGTTTCCACCGAAACTTTCCATAATTGCTTTCAAGACTCTTATATACGCAGATACAAGCAATCTTAAGACTTCCAAACACCTTAGGAACATGGTCTAATTTATTTTAAAGATCCTAGGTGGTCACGTGAAAATCTAAGAACTAAACTTCTAAAGTCACTAAAAACTTCATTCTTATATGCCATAAAGTAAATCCAAAAGTACCTAGAATAATCATCAACAATCACAAGAACATACCCTTCACCTCCAATAGATTGAACATGTGAAGGACCTACGGTGTCAAGATGTAAAAGTTGTCCTGGTTCAGTTGTATTGGTCATTGTGAGAGGAGCATGTGAACCTGCAACCATCTTAGCATGTCTACAAGCAGGGCACACAATTTCTTTGTCCCCTTTAAGCTTAGGCAGCCCACGTATGCGATCAAGAGCACTAACACACGTGAGATGATCAAAGCCTACGTGACCAAGTCTACAATGCCAAAAATATAAATCTTTCATATCATTAGCAGCTAGACAACTATGCTTAGAGGATGACATATCAAAAAATCTTTAAAAACTCTTCCAAACCGAGACATGTTAAAAATGAGCTCACCATTTGAATCTACAACCTTGCAGCAATTTTTAGTAAAAATAATTTCTAGATTTTCATCTAGCAATTGTAAAACAGAAAGCAAGTTGTATTTCAAATTTTTAACAGCTGCCACATCTTTCAAAGTGTAGTGATTATTTGCTCTAACCGAACCCTTAGCAATTACAGGAGTTGAAGAATTATCGGCAAAAGTAAAATTCTCTACACGTGACACAAAAGAGAGGGAGGAGAACCAACCTTTGTTACCGGTCATGTGGCGTGAGCAACCTGAATCCACAATCCAAATGTTCTCCTTCCTCAAGCGTGTAACCTACATAGAAGCACAATACATCGATGACTCAATACTGAGGTTAGTCAAAAAGCATTTAGGAATCCACACGATGTCCAGCAAGAATAACACGCAAAAGCTGAGATAAAACAGCAGGTTTATGAGCCAAATTTTGAGGATTTTTGTACCCAACTAGTGACATATGTTGTGTTACATGTGTAGCACGAAAAACAGTATGTTTAGGAGCAAACTTTGCATGTTTTTGACTCATAACAGCAGGTTGCATGTTCCTAATTTTCAATTCAGCATGAGCAGCAAATTTTGCATGAGAGTTATGAGATCTAGATTGCATTTTTTTCTGTTGTTTAGCTAGTCTATAACAAAAATCAATGACATGACCATTTCTACCACAGTAGGTATAATGAGATTTAACTTTGTTTTCATGTCTAGATGAGCAGGCAACATGTTTTTTAGAAACTGAATAAAACAGCACCCCTGCAGATTTCAAAACCACTTCTTTATGTTTACAGACTGTTTGAATTAAACCATTTCCTAATGACTTTACAATTTTAGGTGGATGTTCCTTAGAATGAGCATGAGAATCAAAACCTAAACCAGTTTTATCATTGCAAGACTTGGAAGAATTCAGCAACAAGTTTAGATTTTTATTCCCATTACAAAAATGCTCCAGTGTCCTATTCATGTCATCAAGTTTCTTGGACAAGTCTAGGCAATTTTCGTATGAAGTTTTTCCTTTTAGTTTGCAATTAAAACAATATTTAACTTCATGACAATGTAAAGCATTGTTCAATATACAAATCTCATTCATAGCATCATGTAGTTTCGTATCAAGATCATCACAAGTAGAACAATGCAAATCAATTGTAGAACAGTAAGCATCTTTCAAGTTTTTATAATTTAGTGCAGCAAGCCTTTTGTTCTTTTCAATTTCAAGTTCAAGCTTATCAAGTGTGGAGGTGTGCGCACTTCTTAAAGAGGATCATTGTTCATATATAAGCTCACATGAGGAACAAGAATCATCATGAGGAATCAAAGATTTTATAAGATTAATTTCAGATTCTAGTGATTCAATTTTAACAGCATTGTCCCTAAGTTTTTTGTCCTTTTTCTTAACTATAACAGTGGCACGAGAAATAGAATCACACATTTCTTTGCAAGTCGGACATACCTCTTCATCGTCACTATTGTGTTCAGCCTCCTCCATACTAGATCTTGAGTTGCCCGCCATGAAACACATAGTGACCAAATTGTCTTCATCCTCATCACTTTTGGATCCACATCGCTCAAGTTGTTGTCTAGTGGAGCGGAGAGGATATGGTCCACCACTTGGCGTTTTGTGAAAGTCTTCTTTTTCTTGTTGTTGTTGCCAGAAGACGACTTGAACTTATTTTTCTTTTCATCACAGGTAGAAGGACCTGAAAGTTAGGGCAATCTGTACGAAAATGTCATGTCTTACCACATTCAAAGCATCGTTGAGAACCACCACTTTCTCTTCATCTAGTTCTCACATTTGCTATGCCTTTGAGAACCGAGTGGAGAGAAGTGCAAGCTCCTCTTCTAGAAATTCTTCAATTTGTGCAAGGGTTAAAGAGGACAACAAATCAAGTTTACCATGTGATGAAGATTGGCTAGAGCTAGTCATGTCACATTGAGAAACAAATGCAAGAGACTTTTTGGGGTTCTTACGTGAGATTATGTCAATTTCATGAGTTTTCAGCTTAGAATATAGCACATCCAAAGTAAGTGTACTCGTGATAGTAGATCCATGAATAGATGTAACTTTCATCTCCCAAGTTGACATGTCTAACGCACTTAGTAATTGACTAGCATTCTCAGCATCTGAAAAATTAACATTGGCGATGTGCAAGTTGCTAAGAATTTTATTAAAGCAAGCAAAGAGGTCATCGATTGACTCACCGGGTTGCATCTCGAAGCGCATGTATTTTTTTATGAACATGTCTTGTCTCACCTCCTTGATAGTGTTGAATCCTTCATGATAATCACATAGAGCTTTACAAACATCGTATGCTAATTGGAGGTGTGCAACTCGATCGAAGTCACTTTGAGTCAGTCCTTGTATGATCAAGTTCCGCACCTTGTTGTTGTTGTTGATATCTCTCATGTTCGTAGAGGTGACTTGATCGTTTGGCGGCACATCATAAGGCATGTACACCTTTTCCCATGTTGCAAAGCCTTGCACCTGGATGAAAGCCTCCATATGTGTCTTCCAAACATGAAAATCAATGCCACTAAACACACAAGGTTTTGTGAAGTATTTCTCCATGATGATTAGTTAAAACATGTGCAAATCACAAAGATTAGAACACCGTGGATCTGATACCAATTATAGGATCAAAGAGCACATGAAAAGCTACCAGAGGGGGGTGAATGGTATATTTAAACTTTTTTTAGAAGAAGCAACAAAAAACCCTTGCAGGAAATCAATCTGTTAAGAAATCGTGTGTGCAACTGATCTAAAATGTGTTCAACCATGAAAAAAGTAGTAGATAATATAGATAATCAATTCACGAAGACACAACAACAAGAATCACGGAAAACCATCGAGAGAAACTCAAGTTATGATCGAAAGATCGAACAAAGGTCAATCTGTTCTACCTGAGTAAAAACCAGATCTGCAACACTGCAAAGAAACTCGTGTATATCAAAAAACACAAATCTAATGACTGTGAAATTTTCACAGATGATATATAATCAAGTTGCGAATACAACCCAAAAGGAATCACGTCAATGATATCTGTATAACTCGAGTTATAATAAAAACACTGACGCTACATAGTGCTGTGCAAAAACTCAACGTGAAAAACTTGTCTGAAACAAGTCGGATGAACAAGACACAAAAGCTCTTCTAAACTATGAATTTCATTGATAAAAACACAAAAGGAACAGTCCAAAGTCATCTTTCCACGTGCTTTGGCCTCCCTTGCTTATATAACCAGCCCTTAGGCCAACCCAAACCTAACTAGGACTCTAATCCTTCTCAGTTTCAACCGAAACTTTTCATAGCTGCTCAAGACTCTTCCATACGTGGATAGCAGAAATCTTAAGACTTCCAAACACCTTAGGAACGCATCCCATATTCCTAAAACAGCTCAACTTCGTGAACCACAGAAATCTAACCAAAACAAATTCGAAACTTTCCATAAACTAACAATAACCACCTCAGCCGCAGCCTGAGGCATAATCCAGTCGGTTGGACCTTTCCGACAAATTTTTTACATCCACTTCTCTTCATCACGCCTTGGAACCATGTTGCACCGTCCATGCACTTCTTGAATGCGTGCAAACACCTTCAAATGACGTCTGTGATACCTTCATATGCATTGTTCTTGATCCAAACATGTTGCGTGACCTCCCGATCAACTCAACCACAATTCCTCCCGAACTTGGTTGTTGAACCTCATCTTCTCCCTAAGACTAGTTCAATGGATCCCGTCATCAGCCATATCTTAGACCTCAAGCAACACCTGCACATGAATAAACAACCATCCTTTGCGAGCACAAGTCCTCGACTTGACTTTCGTTAGTTCAAAAATCACAACACCTTATGTGAGCACCTCACATAAGCTTGTTGCAAACCATATCGAAACATTAACCATCGTAAACAGCCATAACACTTCAAAAAATTAGTAAAACAATACTAAGCAAACTTCCCATAAGTGTAAAGCAAGTTTGAAACATTGCAAGTTAAAAGCAGAACCACTGCAATGTTGCACCGGACCTTGCCAAAGCTAACCAGACCTTGCCAAAGCTAACCGGACCTTGCGTCGGACCTAGCCAAAGCTAACCAGATCTTGCGCCGGACCTAGCCAGAGCTACCCAAAGCATACCGGACGTATCGTCAGACCTTGCTGGAGCTACCCAAAACATGTCGGACTTGCCTGAGCTACCCAAAACATGTCGGACCTATTGTCGAACCTTGCCGGAGCTCAGACCTAGAGTGGGACCTCGATGAAAAGGGTTTTTTAAACATATTCAAAAAATTTATCGTAATAGCCAATGCATTAAGCACACATAGGTCTCACAGAAGTTTTGCAGCTGAGAACCCTATGGTGTTTGGTTACTTCTTTCTTACCGAGTCCGGCGATGGGGAGGAGTAACTTGCTGATTTTTCACTTGACGTCACCGGTGGTGTTGTGGACAAGCACTGCTGGGCTTTTGTTGTTCTAAATGTCGATTTCTACTGTGCAGAACTAGTGGATTTTTCTGTTTCCAATATGAACCTATTGCCTTTGGAAGCTTAGGAAACTTCAATGCAACATTGCTCACTGGTTTTGTATAAATTTCAGAAACTTATGACCGTTTGTATGCATACTTTAAACCTGTAATACTTCTGAATTTGTGGTTTATTTGTGTGTTTGTGATGTATGCAATGTTGCCGACCGATATGCTGGATCCTAGGATGATTAAGAGCATATCGGGGGATTACTGAAGTTGGATATTATGTTGGTCACATTTATAGCTCGTGTGTCGTTGATGAACAGCGAGCTAATGCGTCTAACATTGATTCAACTTGAGTGGTTCCTCACAGCGTGGTATCAGAGCCAGGTTATACAAATATATTTGTAAAAACTTGCTTAGCAACACGGGGTGTTGAATCTCAGAACCTCACTAAAGCAACTAAAATCTGAAATTAAGTTGTTGCTGAATTTTCTTTCTTATCCAGTCCTAGAATTTATTTTCTTGCTCACATTACTATAACTTGATATTTTGTGTTACTCTCACCTTAAATGGGGTTATTGAATTAGCTCTTAGCATCCATCCAACTCCTTGGAATAGGACACCAAACTTGTTTCGTAGGTAGTAGACGTTGTTTTTTAAAATTGCCCATGTATGCCGGTTTTCTTAACTTTAGTTTCTTATTTTGTCAAGTTGATTGGATGGGTGAGAGTTATTCGTGTGAGCAATGATAGTTCAAATCATTTGCATGTCATTCATGCATGTTTGCATTCTTGCATAGCTACTCATAAACATGAAAATATTTTTGTGCATTGAGTAAAAATATTATTGCGTGCTCTATCCTAGGATCTGTTATACAAACGCAGCTTAGAACATATTATGTTCAGCTGTGATTTTGACAGATTCCAACTATGTATATCGCCTAAGAAACCTATGAATTATATCTTGGTGATTTTGTAGCATGTTACTATGTCCTAGAGGTGGTTTATGATCTTCTCTTACTACCTATATCAGCCATTTCAAATTGTTTACTTGCTGTCAAGTTTTGCAAGTTACATCATTGTTGCCGGTTCGAGTTTGTTCTTCGCTTATAGCATTTTGTTGTTGTCGGAATTCTTTGTATCCTTTCAGACTTGTCTCTCCATCACTAACTCATGCTTAGTGATAGGATGTGGACTCATACTGGAGCTGCGATGACACTCACTACAGGAAACGATGAATAAGGTGTCGGTTCAGTTAGAGGCGTCGGCCCAGACGCATTTAAATCGACTAAGAGTGACGATTTAGAAAAACTGACACTCATAAACTAAATATGGCGGCCAAACTTAAGAAACTGACACACTTAATAAATGTATCAGTTCAGCCGACGCTCTAACTAAATGCATCGGCTCAACTAACGCTTCTATGAGCGGGCTCGGCCGCTCAGGCTCTAGGAGCGTCGACCCGCGTCGTGGCCGACTCTCTTATGTGGACCCCATGCGGAACCCCAAAACACGTTGGGACTTTTCTCGCGTGCGCTGCTTCACATTCGCGTAAACCCTCATCCGCGCTCCTCCGTGTGCCATCTTCGCCGCCCGCCGCCTCCGTGCGCCGGCCCGTGGCCCACTGCCGGCCTCTGTCACCCGCCACCTCTGCCTCCGCCGCCACCGTCGCCCGTCACCACCTTCGCCCGCAGCCTCCGCCTCCGGCCGCCCGTCCGCGGCGCCCCCTGTCTACGGCGCCCCGATCCATGGTGCCCCTCCATCCACGGCGCCCCTCCATCCGCAACGCATCATCAATTTGCTGCTAAGGCAAAATTTGTACATTTGAGGTTGTTTTTTTTAGCTCAATGTGTAATCTTGTCTGGTGCATGAGTTTGTATATGTGATGTTGTATGTGTGAGCTTGATTCATAGCTAATGTGTATGTGTAAGCTTAATTAATAGTTAATCCTCAAGTTACATGCAAATTTACATGTTTAACTTGTATACGTGAGCATGATTAATAGTTTGTCGTAATTTAACTTGTATGAATAGATAATTTAACTTGTATGTATATATGAGCATGTTTAGCTTTAATAGTCTCTAAATATGTGTGACTTGTTAGTGTGAATAGGTATAAGCTGAAAAATGGGTGACGGTCGTAAGGTGATGTACGATGGATGGAGTTCAAATGGTATGTACACTTTGGAATGGGCTCATATTGCATATGTGTTCGTGAACCAAGCATTTCCTAGTGGCGCTCGTTTTGTGAAGTGTCCGTGTAGCAAGTACCAAAATCATCAGCGTCTGGAGAAGTCTGAAATGATACTGCCCTTTGCAAGTACTGATTTACGTCGGACTACCTAGTGTGGCATGAGCATGGGGAGATGGATCATGCTAGTGAGTCGGACGGAAACGAGAATGAAGATCAGATGGATGAAATGATGGCAAATGTTGGTCAAGAACGATACTCATTGTATGCGTTGCAAAGCATCTAGACATGTGAAGGTTCTGAATGATGATGGAGAGGAAATAAGTACAAAAGTACCAATCAAACAGTTTTGGTACATGCCTATCACGTTCAGGCTTAAACGGTTGTTTCTATCCCAAGAAACAGCGAAGCAGGTGAGGTGGCATTCAGAAGGGATACGTGAGAGCGATGAAAAAGATATTATGGTGCATCCTTCAGATGGCGCGGCATGGCATGCTCTAGACCATTTTGATCCAAAGTTTGGTAGAGATCCAAGAAATGTTTGTCTTGGGTTGTCAACAGATGGTTTCACTCCTTTTAGCACTAGTAACAGTCCATACTCTTTGTTGGTATGTTTTTATCATGCCTTACAATCTCCGTTCCAACATGTGCATGAAAGAAGGATACATATTCCTCGTGGCCATCATTCCTGGTCCTAAACGTACTGGGGCGAAAATCAATGTGTTTATGCAACTGTTGATTGAAGAGTTGAAAGAGCTATGGCAAGGTGTAAAGGCATACGACAGTCATCTAAAATGTGAATTTACTTTATGTGTCACGTATCTATGGTCTATACATAATTTCTTGGTATATGGCATTTGGGATGGTTGGTGTGTCCATGGACAATTGTGTTGCCCCATATGTATGGCTGACACCGATGCCAATAGGTTGAAGTATGGAAGAAAAGTCAGCTTCTTTGATTGCCATTGACGAGTTCTTCCTTCAAATCATCCTTTCAGGAGTGATACACAATCATTCTGAAAAGGTAGAAGGGTTATAGAAGGACCACCTCGTCGATTGACAAGCGAACAAAAAATGACATGGCATGCAAAGTTAAAAGAGTCCACAAAAGGTGTTTTCTAAGGATATGGTAATGAACACAACTGGACTCATATTTCTTTTCATTGGGAGCTACATACGCAAAGGCAATGCTTTTACCACACAACATAGAATTGATGCACCAGGAGTGTAATATCGTTGAAAGCATCATAAGCATGTTTTTTGATTTTATCGGTCAAACCAAAGATAATTTGAGTGCGAGAAAAGACTTAGCTGATATTTGTTATCGTCCTGGGCTTGAGGTTATAACAAATGCAAGTGGAAATGAAAGTAGACTACGAGCTCCATACTGTGTCAGGCTAGAAGAAATAAAGCAAATACTTAGTTGGTTGAAAACATTGAAGTTTCCAGACCATTATGCAGCTAATATAAAACGATATTTTAATCTCAATATCGGTAAACTGAATGGGTTGAAGAGCCATGATTACCACATTATGATGGAGAGACTTATACCGGTAATGTTCTATGGCCACTTCAAACCTGATTTGTGGAAGAAGTTTGCCGAACTTAGCTACTTTTATAGACAGATTTGTGCTAAGGAAGTGTAGAAGAAGATGATACGGTTGTGGGAGAAAGAAATTGTTTGCTTGTATGTAAGATGGAAAAGTGTTCCCTCCTGGATTTATGAATGTTATGCATCATTTGCTGGTGCAATTACCTTATGAAGCATTGGTAGCAGGTCCTGCACAATTCAGGTGGATGTATAGCCAAGAAAGAGAATTGAAGAAACTTAGAGCTACAGTGCGCAACAAGACAAGATTGGTGGTTGTATTGCAAAAGCATTTGCATCTTAAGAGATTACTAACTTCTCTAGTAAATATTTTTCATGTGCCATCAACGTGAATGCATCTTTCACACAATATCATAATGTAGAAGAGCAATCTACAAGTGAGCTTAAGATTTTTCATTGGAAGGGTAAAGGTGTTTGAGCTGCTACTTCTCATTATATTTCGGTGCAAGAGAGTAACTACACCATGTTGTACATATTTTTCAACATGGAGGAGGTGTTACCATATTTTGAAATGTTTGACAAGTTGTATTGGACATCTTCACGAAGACCTATGTAAAGTCAATTGGATAAGCTACGTCGGCATGGCATAAACGCTGAACCAAGCTTTGTGGACTGGTTCCGTGAACATGTAATTTTCTATTTGTTTTTCTTTCAATCATAGTTCGCATGATTATCATAAGATGCTAACTTTGTTTGTTTATGTAGTGTATGAAAGATGAAACATCTCCGATGACTTGCGACAGATGTCGCATGGTCAATTGAGAGCAAGAGAATTTAACTGATACGATATCAACTGATACTGTTTTTGGACGGCAAGCTTAGAAGCAAGCCGTCCACTTGCTGCCACTACAAACAGTGGAGTATTGATAACTGCCGCAGAGGGTAGTGGAGAAGTGAAAGTATACTATGGTGTTCTTCAAAAAATAATTGAGTACACATTTGGTGGTCCAAAAACACTTCAACTTGTTATTTTTGACTGTCAATGGTTTGATCCAACATCGGACACACGAGTTGATGATTTTGGAATGGTGGAGGTGAATCACGACTCATGATACACATACCATGACAATAATGTTGTACTTGCAAATCAAGTAGAACAAGTGTACTATTTCAGTTATCCTCACCCAAGTTTGAAAAATTGGTGGGTTGTTGTCGAAGCGTACGAACGCACTTCCCCTGGTAATACTAGATTATAGCCTGTGGTGGTTCTTGTATCGGTTTGGGCGCGCAGAGATATTAGACAAGATGATGACACAGGTGATTTACGTGGTTCGGGCCGCCTGAGCGTAATACCCTACTCTATGAAGTGTATGTTGTTATATTGGAGATTTGCTAGTGCTTGCGTGCGTATGAGCTTGCTTGTTTTGTACCGTGCAGCACATCCCTTTTATAAACCAATGGATGGTTGTTACATGGGTTGCCTGGCCCGACATGTGGCCCCAGCAGTTATTCTTGCCTAATACACAATTAAGTGTGTTTAAGCACCCTAATAACGTGATAACGCGCCTTAATGGTGGTGTTACCAGTATTAAGGGTCTTCTGATCGTGCGCCATTAATAGTGCTTTAATGGCACATAATCTGTCCTTGTAACTGTAGCAATAAGAGTCCTTTGAATGTATATGCCGTTGGAGATCCGTCTGTATTCCCGTTGGTGGCGTAGGTCCGAAGGCTTGACACGTGGCAGCTCTGGAGCTTTCCCTTGTGGGGAGGTAGGTCCGAAGCTGCTATACACATGGAGGCACCAGAGCTTCCTTCTACTGGGGTTAGGTCCGGGGTCACTGTACACGTGTCAAGTACGGAGCTCCCCTACGTAGGGAGTTTGGCTCTGGTCTTATGGGTCCAGTGTCGTGTGACACGTGGGGCCTATGGAGGGCTTCAAATTTTACAGGTGGAACTCTCTTGCACTTCTTGCATTATCATGGGGTACCCAGTACACAGGGTACCGACAGTGGCCCCCAGGCCCACCTCTGGGAGAAACCCTTTGGGTTAAGTTATTCTACCAGAGGTGGGGCAATCCTCAATTCCCGCACTGCAACTTCAAAGGTCTTCTGATGTACTGTTGAGGCAATGGTTTGGGGTTAAACCATCGTCACATGGCTTGTTTTGAATGCGGCAGATGAGATCTTTGAGTGCGGATCTCACGCAATTGAAGGTCACCGGTTTCCAATACAAAAATCGTATCAGTTCCAAGCGCCTTGTCAGACTGCCACCCTCGGGCTTCCCACCGCCCATCATGACAATGGTTCGCCCAGGGTAATAACCTCAACTTATTCGTCAGGGTGGCCCTGGGCCCATTCGTCATTGATGGGGTAGATTCTTTGTAATGTGGACTTGATCTCGTTGAGGTTACCATCCAAGCATTGTGGAGGCTCTCTTAAGAAGGAAAGTTCGCACGGTTTGAGGACTCTTTACGCTTTCAGTCAAACTTGCACTCAGAGCCTCCCAAACTTTGCCTAGCTTTCTCCTCTTTCTCTCCACTTTGCCGCAATGGAGTTAGGTCTTCCCGAAAGCCGCATCCAAAGCAAAGACAATCTGATGAATATACGGACCTTCATGGGATGGTCCAGCAACTCCTTTAACCACTTGGTTTGTGCTAGCAAGCTCCCCTTCAAGAAGGAGCACTGCGGCGAGATGGTGTACTTCTCGGCATACACCATGGTGGGACTGATCCCACCTTTTTCAAGTTTCATCTTGATGCTGCTGGACTTCTACGGCCTTCAACTGCATCATCTCATCCCTCACTCCCTCCTGTTGGTGGCGACTTTCGTCCTGCGAGATGTGGGTGGGCGTGCCTCCCTGCGTCGAGCTATTCTGGACCTTCTTCACGGTCCATACCACCAGCAAGGGAACTGAGCTGCTTGGCTTCTATTACTTCGGTAAGCGCAAGAACTGCCCCTTCAAGTACCTGATGTCATTCCCCTCTAGAAAATGGGATGACTAGAAGAAGGATTGGATCGTCATTGCAGTGGAGGAGCACGATAGGCTGGAGCTGCCCCAGGGACTCCCCAACATCAACACCGATGCCTGGAATGTGGTTCCGCAGTTGTCAGATGCGTTCAAGCATGTCCTAGCCAGAATCCAAGAATGTCTGGAGGGTGGAGTGACCCCCTAGATGGTCTTTGGAAATTTCTTGGTGAACAGGTGGGCTTCACTGAGCAGGAGGGAGAAGCTCGCCTGGGCCTTCAACAGTGTGATGGATGATGACCGGATTGAATCCGGTTTGAAATCCAACTTGGATGACGAAGCTTTGAGGCTCCATCTCAAGAAAACTCAGCACGGGTCCATCGCTGATGATGCCTTGGCTTCGCCAACAGCTTTCCTGCCTCTGAACATGACCCCAGAGTTCAGCAGGGAGCTCCGGAGGAGGATGCCGGTGCTAGACGACCTCGGTGAGGTGGAGAAGCGCAGGGCCTCCAAGGTTGTCATTCCTGGAGCTTCCGAGGAGGTGATCACCCCCACCCTGAGCCAAAAAGTTGATGACATCAGTAAGGGCAAAGGCAAGGAGCCAGCTGAATCTTCCAGCTGGAAGAGGAAGCTGAGGCACACTGATGGAAGCTATGTAAGGTCTGCTCCATCTACAACTGCCCCTTCTTCTCGGCGAGGGAGATCTTCTGTGGTGACACCTCCTCCGGTGCAAGCATCCTCGAGAGGTGCCAGTTTTGTACAGTTGACTCTGGTCCTAATGCCAGCTACGGGCTCCAGGTCCGATAGTCCTTCCCAGCCAAGGAAGGCCCCGGCTGGGGTAACATCGACAGTGGCTGCAGGCTCCTAGCGTCATTTCGAAGCTCCCACCGTGCCAATTACGGCAGGTTTCAGCTCTGAGCCTCCAGCGAAGAAGTTCCGCGCCGATTGGAGCGGTAGCTTCCCAAGGTAAGCTTTGCTTTTTCACCTTGATTTGCCATTCTTATTTTTGTCATGTTTTGAATTTTCCAATTTTTTGACTGCAGAGCATCAAATAGGGGTCCAAAGCTCCAGCCTCTGTTGCAGCGGCCGAAACAGTGCGGGCAGAAGCTCCAGGACCAACCCCCGCATCTCCTCAAATGGTGGCTAAGGTCACGGTAGCTCTGGCGCCAGCTGTCATTGTAGGATCGAAGAGCACGTGAAAAGCTACCAGAGGGGGGTGAATGGTAGATTAAAACTTTTTCAGCAGAAGCAATGAAAACCCCTTGGCAGAAAAATGATCTGTTAAGAAATTGTGTGTGAGACTAATATAAACGTGTTTCACCATGACAAAAGTGATAGATATCAAAGAGAATCAAGTCACGAAGACTACACAACAATAATCACTCAAATCCATCGAGAGAAACTCAAGTTACGATTGAAAGATCGAACAAAGGTCAATCTGTCCTACTCGAGAAAAACAGTTCAGGAATGCTGCAAAGAAACTCATGTAGATCAGAAACCACAAATCCAATGACCGTGAAACTCTGACAGATGATAGATAATCAAGTTTTGAAGATAACCTAAAAAGAATCACATCAATTGGATCTGTAAAACTCGACTTATGAGAAAACCACCAAAGAAAGGTAGTGCTGTGCAGAAAACTCGACGAGAAAAACTTGAAACTTGTCTGGAACAAGTCGGACAAACAAGGCACAAAAGTTCCTTTCAACTACGAATTTTATTCAATAGAACACAAGAGGAACATCCCTAAAGTCGTCTTCCACGAGCTCTGTACTCCCATGCTTATATAACCAGCCCGAAGGCCAACTCAACTCAAACGAGGATTCTAATCCTACTCAAATCATGAATCGAAACTTTCCATAACCGCTTAAGATCTTCCTATTCGCAGATAGAAACAATCTCGAGACTTCCTAACAAACCAGAAACACATCCCATATTCTGAAAACACTTGACTTTTTGTGCGGCACACGAAAACTACCATAACCAACTCAATACTTTCCATATTGAGCCATAACCGACTCGGCCGCAGCTTGAGTCCATAACCTAGTTGGTTGGACCTTTCCGACCAATTCTTTACATCCACATCTCTTCATCACGCCTCGGAACCATGTAGCCACGTCCATGCACTCCTTGCATATGTTCAAACATCTTCCAACAACATCCACGATACCTTCATATGCATTGTTCTTGATTCAAACATGCTGCGCAACCTCCCGATCAACTCAACCACAATTCCTCCCAAACTTGGTTGTTGAACCTCATCTTCTCCCTAAGACTAGTTCAATGGATCCCGTTACAAGCCTTGTCTTGAACTCAAGCAACACCTACACATGAATAAACAACCAATCCGTACGAGCCCAAGTCCGCGACTTGACTCAAATTAGTTCCGAACACAACACCTCACGTGAGCACCTCACATAAGCATGTTGCAAAACCACAGTAAAACGATATCAGCCATATCAACCAAAACATGCCAAAAACTTAGCAAATGAATACTAAAAAATATTTCCATCAATGTAAAGAAAGTATGAATCATTGCAAGATAAAAGTAGAACCACTGCAATCAAGCTCCGAACCTTGCCAAAGCTAATCGAACCTTGAACCGGAGCTTACCAAAACTAGCAGGACCTAGCGCCGGAGCTAACCAAAGCTAGTACAACCTAGCACCAGAGCTTACCAAAGCTAGCAGGACCTAGTGCCGAATCTAACCAAAGCTAGTACAACCTAGCGCTGGAGCTTACCAAAGCTAGTCGGAACTAGTCAACCCAAAAGCCGGTGCTAGAAAAACATGTTGGAACTAACCAACATAAGTCGGACCTAACAAAAACATACCGGAGCTTAACAACGATATGTCGGAGCTATCAAAGACATGTTGGAGCTAAATACAAAGCTCATCGGAGCTATCCAAAAACATGGCGGACCTATTGTCGGACCTTGCAGAAGCTTGGAGCTAGAGTCGGACTTTGCTAAAAAAGGTGTTTTAGCCAAATTTTAGAACTTTTATCATCAAAGCCAATGTATTCAGTACAAGCCAATGTATTCAGCACACATAGGTCTCACAATCCTAGATCTAGATCCAGAGTCGACGCCAGAGACTCCCGTGGTAGCGCCGGACCACGGGGAGATATACATGAAGACTATCCAGTAACAATGACACCAGCAACCGAAGCTCCAGCATCGGATGCGGAGATGGTGGAAGCTCTGGCTTTAGAACCGGAGGTGACCGAGGCTCCGATCGTTGTGCTAGAAGTTTTTTCTGAGCCAGCGGGCGAGTCGGTGGTGCTAGAAGCTCTGGTCCCTAAGCTGGAGGTTGTTGATGCCTCGGCAACCAAGTCGTTGGGACTTGAAGTTCCGGCCTTTGAGCCGGAAGTTGTTGAAGATCTAGCTGCCGAGCCGGAGATGGTTGATGTACCAGCGCCTGAGCCAATGGTGGAAGTGGCTTCGGGTGAAGCTCCAACGACCGCCACGGAAGTAACTGCTCCGGAGGTGCCTATGCCCGAGGCATAACACCATGAAGAGGCGGCGACAGACTCTCCACCCGCTGAGCCAGCAATTGAAGTTTTTGCGGCGGGACCTTCGGCATCAGCCCCAGGAATAGAAGTTCCCCCAGTGGGTTCTTCCTCAGCTGATGCCGAAGAGCTCCCGGAGGGTGGTCCTAGTGCCGTAGAAGCTCAGGGAACCATGCTTGTGGCGTGGGACCCTATTTTTGTTCTTGAGGACCCCTTGGAACCAGCGGAGGTGACCCCGGCAGGTCTAGAGCCTATTCCTTTGGCGTTGTCCATTGACAATGCCCGCTCAAGCCTCCGACAAGTCCAGCTCGCCTTCGACCATGACAGCAAGGTCCTCTTGGTCCTTAGTGGAGGTTAGAGTGTAGAGAGGAGCCTCTAGTCTCAAGTCCAAATTAGGAAAGGTATGACTCTTGTATCTTTTCTTCCTTTTGTGACTTTATTCATATTAATAATATTATTATTAACCTCTCTTTATTTATATACTTAAGCAAAGCGTTTTGTGAGGACTAGGGTCCCGACATTCTAGGAATCACAATGGGTGGTGTCATTGTGATGAGGACATCACAACAGCAGAGACGCACATTGAACTGCAAGGACCAATCACAAGAGCACGGGCACGGTTATTAAATCAGCAGGTGAATTCGTTCTTAACTTCTTTTGCATGTGAGTTTGAGAATAGATTGCTATGTGATGATTTAATTGTTATTAGGAATAATGGAAAAGATCAACAAGTGAAGGAAGGAGGCCTTGGGAGCGTGGAGAACCACCTGGGACGTCCACAAGTAGATGGAAACAGTTTACAACTCGGACTCGAGTTCAACTCGGAGTCCAGGAGCAGTCCACCTTAAAACAGACGCCCAGGAGGCATACGGACTCCGTTTTCGACGTTCTACATATGCACGGAAAGAGGAGAAGATAAACTTTCCAATGGTTCTGGTCCCACCTCAAAATTCCTCTGGAGTCATTGGGAATCGTCGAAACAATTCGAGTCCAGATTTCTGTCCGGTGCTGCGCCACCGAATCGGGCCTTTGGGCCTTGTATCCCGTAAGAGTCCATTAGGGACGCGTCTAATCGTGTTTTGGTCGAACCCTAGCCTATAAATACTGCAGCCGCCGGTCATATTCGGTGGGTTTTGCTTAGATCAATAAAATCGCCGTTCTACGGTTTGTGAGACCCCAATTTCGCGATTTCCGATCGTGTCTTCTACGTTCTTGCTCGTGTTCTCGATTGCACTTGCAGGGATTAGCCTTCTTGGCGAGGTCAAGCGTGTGCAGCACGGTTGATAACCAACGGAGCCGTGGTGTAGTGATTGCAGGGGTACTCGAACTGCTCGAGTGCCGCGGATCATCAACGTCGAGTTCTCCACCCCAATCGACATACCTTTCGGAAGATCGGGCCTAACCCTACTCATCAATTGGTATCAGATTTCCAGGTTGCCCGTGAGGTATCTTTGTTTTCCTTCCTTCCATTAGATCGATTTTGTTTCGTACCTAGAGTCCACAAAAAAGCCACAAAAAAATTAGATCATTTTTACCGCTTCCCAGACTATAGTGCCTGCAGTTTCGTTTTTCATTTTGCATTGTTGAGTTTGCATTCGTGTGGTTGAGTCTTGTTGCTGGTTTAGCTTTGTGTTTTTTGGTCCTAGTTATCGTGTTTCGTCCTTGTTTTCTTGCTAGTCGATACCTATTCCACAATCCCTAAATAACAAACCGATCCGCCACGTTCATCGGTTTGCCCTAGCTAGCCGCCTTGCGTGAACTCCCGCATCGCCAGCCCTAGATTAGGTGACAAATCTTTGTGCCATTCATCCTTGAATCATCACACACCACCCCATTAGTTGCTGTGCAAATTCCCGATCGTTTTCGTATCCGTTTGCGAGTTCTGTTCTCAAACCGAGTTGAAATCAACATCCAAAAAAAACGTAACTCGGACAGCCTACCTTAAAACGGCCATAACTTTCGCATACGAACTCGAAATCGGGCGAATTTTTTTTTCAAATTCATCTACGCGAAATTTCGCATCCGATTTTCCGCCGCGTAGCCGCGTTCGGCGAAATTAGATTGCCCAAATTCCCCTCGGAAGATAGGCTATTCGGCCTCCGAAGTTTCAGCACGAATTTTAAAGAACCTTCTTGATTTTCTATAGGCCGCATATTACATCCAATTGAGCTGCAAATTTGTGTGCTTCCTATATTTGTGCTACTGAGTAAAGAAAAAATATCAAAAAAATATTACAAAAAAAAGAAAAAAAATAGTGAAGAGCACGCATATTAAAGCAATTGGCCTATACCACTTGGTGCTGTTTGTTTGGTTATATCATTCTGTCTTTCTTTTGCCTTGATACTTACTTGTGTTGTGCTAGGATCTAGGGCACTCAGTTGACCAGCAACAGTTTCCTACATTGAATACTTATTCAACTTTGTTTAGCTGTTAACGATTTTCTGCTTATTAGCCACCATATTGTGCCATCCAAGCTCCACCTTTCTCTTGAGCATAACAGGTACCTTTGCAATCACCCCACGCTTCATTGGTTCATCTCACCGTCCACACCACCTGCTGTGTCGGTAAGAACACTTGTAAGAGCGTGGTAAGACGCTTGAGCGAGAGAGATTGTTTTCTTCCACCTTCCACATTGTCACTGTAGTTAATAGGGATAACATTTTTTTTGTTGTCTTTTGTTTCCTACTAACAATGGCAGGAGAAGAAAATAATGACGAATGTGTTCAACATGTTGAGTTACGTGATATGTTCGCCAAATACAACGCATCAACGGAGGAGTCATTGGCGAACTTGACTCGCAAACTGGATGACCTTGCTCTTCGGATGAATACTTTTGAGGCTCGGTTGCCTCTCGCTGGAAGACAAGAAGACAATGCTTATGATGAACTGGAAGATCACAGTAATCAGCCAAGACTGCCACTTTATCGTCGAGGTATGGGAGGTAATAATCATAACAATTATAACCGCCCTCCTGATGATCCTTTTGCTAAAGTGAAATTTACTATACCCTCTTTTTCTGGTGCTTATGATGCTGAGGCTTATCTTGATTGGGAGATGACAGTAGAGCAAAAATTTAATTCCCATCTTGTTCCTGAACAACATAGAGTTCGTCAAGCCACTAGTGAGTTTAAGGACTTTGCTACATATGGTGGAATGAACTTGTTAAAACTAGAACTGATCCTCCAACATGGGATAGATTAAAGGAAGCTATGCGTGTTCGATTTGTTCCTCCATCTTTTCAGCGGGACCTTCGCAAAAAATTGCAGCGTTTAGACCAAGGTAACATGTCCGTAGAGGAGTATTATCAAGGGTTACAAAAGGGTATGCTGCGTTGTGGGGTAGTAGAGGACATGGATGATAAAATAGCTCGTTTTTATGGGGGGTTGAGGCGTGAAATTCAGGACATTGTTGATTACAAAGAATATGATATTGTTAACAGATTGTTTCAGCTTGCTATGTTGGCAGAAAAAGAATTGCAGGGCCGACAACAACAGCAACAACGCACGAGGAGCAACTTCACGCCGCGTGCAGCAACTACACCATCCAAAACAGCACCATCTTCGGCCCCCCGTGCAGCGACTACACCACCCAATGGCGGCCAACGAACTATACCTGCTGCTCCACCTTCTCGCGTGCCGGAAGGCAGCAAGGCGACATCATTCAAGCCTTCGTCGTCCACTCCTTCTACGGGTCGTACTTCCGACATTAAGTGTCACCGCTGCCAGGGACTTGGTCATATGATGAGAGATTGCCCGAGCAAACGAGCATACATAGCACGCGACGATGGCGGGTATGATAGTACTTCGGATGTTGAAGATGAATATTCTCTTGCTACTGACTTTACAGATCCAAATGATGAACACACCGAAGAAGAGGTACTTGGTACAGCGGCGACGGAGAACTATAGGAGCATCATTGTGCAGCGTGCCTTGAGCTCCAAAGTGGAGACCGACGACAAGCTACAACAACACAACCTCTTCCACATGTTTCTCGTCGTCAAGGACTGCCGTGTACACACTATAATTGATGGAGGTAGCTGCAATAACTTGGTAAACACAGACGTCGTCAAGAAACTCGGTTTGACAACAAGAGCACACCCTCATCCGTACCACATTCAATGGTTCAACAATAGCGGTAAGGTTCGAGTAACACAAACAGCGAGAATCCATTTTTCAATTGGTTCATACCATGATTTTGATGTTGTTCCTATGGATGCTTGTTCTCTTTTATTGGGTCGTCCTTGGGAATTTGATACAAATGCTATTCATCATGGTAGAACCAATAAATATACTCTCGTGCATAAGGGAAAGAAAATCACTTTGCTCCCCATGACTCCTGCTGAAATTGTGCATTTTGAGAAGAGTAAAATTCGTGAGGGCAAAGCAACTAAATTAGAATCTGAAAAACAACAAGTTATTAAGTTAAAATCACCATCATTGCTCGCAACTAAATCTGAACTTGCTGATTTATTCGATGCTAAGGGGATGTGCTATGCTTTAGTTTGCAAAGAAGCCATGTTTTCACTTCATGAATTGTCTATTGCATTGCCCTCTGCTATTGCTAACCTTTTGCAGGAGTTTGAGGATGTGTTTCCCTCCGAGATACCCCCTGGTTTACCACCGATGAGAGGCATTGAACACAAGATCGATTTGATTCCAGGAGCAAGTTTGCCAAATCGTGCAGCATACAGGGCGAATCCACAAGAAACTAAGGAAATTCAGCGACAAGTCCAAGATCTTTTGGACCGCGGGTACATTCGTGAAAGCCTTAGCACTTGTTCCGTTCCTGTTCTTTTAGTTCCTAAGAAAGATGGTAGTTGGCGCATGTGTGTTGATTGTCGAGCGATTAATAACATCACCATTCGATATCGTTATCCTATTCCTCGATTAGATGACATGCTTGATGAATTGAGTGGTGCTATCATCTTCACAAAAATTGACTTGCGTAGTGGTTACCACCAAATTAGAATGGCACTAGGAGATGAATGGAAAACTGCATTTAAAACCAAGTTTGGACTTTATGAGTGGTTAGTCATGCCTTTTGGTTTAACTAATGCACCCAGCACCTTTATGCGATTAATGAACGAGGTTTTACGTGCTTTCATTGGACAATTTGTGGTGGTTTACTTCGATGATATCCTCATTTACAGCAAGTCATATGATGAACATCTTGATCATTTACGTGCTGTTTTTACTGTTTTGAGAGATGCACGTTTGTTTGGTAACCTCGAAAAGTGCGTTTTTTGCACCAATCGAGTCTCGTTTCTTGGCTATGTCGTTTCCTCGCAGGGAATTGAGATGGATGAGGCAAAAATTGAAGCAATCACCAGCTGGCCAGCCCCAACTACCGTCACACAGGTTCGTAGTTTTCTTGGTCTTGCAGGATTTTATCGGCGCTTTGTGCGGGATTTCAGCACCATTGCAGCACCTCTACATGAGCTAACGAAGAAGGGAGTTCCATTTCGATGGGGCGAACAGCAGCAACAAGCTTTTGATGCTCTCAAATCGAAGCTTACACAAGCACCATTACTACAACTTCCTGATTTTGACAAGACCTTTGAGCTAGAATGCGATGCAAGTGGCATTGGTATTGGAGGCGTTCTCATACAAGGAGGTAAACCCGTTGCTTTCTTTAGTGAAAAACTTCATGGTCCTTCTCTGAATTACTCCACTTATGATAAGGAATTGTATGCCTTAGTTCGTGTATTACAAACATGGCAACATTATCTTTGGTCTAAGGAGTTTGTCATACATTCCGATCATGAATCATTGAAGTATCTTAAGTGTCAAACCAATCTGAATAAACGACATGCTAAATGGATTGAGTTCATAGAGTCGTTTCCATACATCATTAAGCATAAGAAAGGGAAGGAAAATATCATTGCCGATGCATTATCTAGGCGTTATACCATGCTGTCCCAACTTGATCATAAAATCTTTGGTTTGGAAACAATTAAAGCATTATATCCTACTGATTTGGACTTCAAAGTTGCTTTTGAAAATTGTAGAGAAGGAAGAACTTGGAATAAATATGTGCTGCGAGAGGGTCTCCTCTATCGTGCTAACAAGCTATGCGTTCCAGCTAGCTCCGTTCGTCTATTGCTTTTGCAGGAAGCACATGGAGGAGGTTTGATGGGACATTTTGGAGTGAAGAAAACTGAAGACATGCTGTCCACACACTTCTTTTGGCCAAAGATGAGGCGTGATGTCGAGCGCTACGTGTCACGATGCACTACTTGCAACAAAGCTAAGTCTCGTCTTAACCCACATGGTCTTTATATGCCTCTTCCTGTTCCTAGTGTACCTTGGGAGGATATTTCTATGGACTTTGTTTTGGGATTGCCTAGGACTAAGAGGAGGAGGGATAGTATTTTTGTAGTTGTTGATCGTTTTTCCAAAATGGCACACTTTATACCTTGTCATAAGAATGATAATGCCTCACACATTGCTGATTTATTTATGACGGAAATTGTTCGTTTACATGGTGTGCCAAATACCATTGTTTCTGATCGTGATGCAAAATTTTTAAGTCATTTTTGGAGAACTTTGTTGTATAAATTGGGAACCAAGTTGCTGTTTTCAACTACATGTCACCCACAAACGGATGGACAGACCGAGGTAGTTAATCGTACTTTATCCACTATGTTACGGGCTGTCTTGAAAACAAATTTGAAGTTGTGGGAGGAGTGTTTACCACATATAGAATTTGCTTACAACAGATCCGTTCACTCCACGACAAAGGTAAGTCCATTCCAGGTAGTGTATGGTTTCAATCCCCGTGCTCCTATTGATTTACTACCTTTGCCTCCTTCTGAAACTATAAATTTGGATGCCACACAACGATCTGAATTCATTCTTAAGATGCATGAAACTACAAAGAAAAATATTGAAATGATGAATGAGAAGTATAGGATTGCAGGTAGTAAAGGTAGAAAAGAAGTAAAACTTGAACCGGGCGATTTGGTGTGGTTACATTTGAGAAAAGAGCGATTTCCCGACTTGAGAAAATCTAAACTTATGCCACGAGCTGCTGGTCCTTTTAAGATCGTTGAAAAGATTAATGATAATGCATATAAGCTTGAATTGCCTCCCGATTTTGGGGTTAGTCCTACATTTAACATTTCAGATTTGCGACCGTACTTGGGAGAAGAAGATGAACTTGAGTCGAGGACGACTCCAATTCAAGAGGGGGAGGATGATGAGGACATCACAACAGCAGAGACGCACATTGAACTGCAAGGACCAATCACAAGAGCACGGGTACGGTTATTAAATCAGCAGGTGAATTCGTTCTTAACTTCTTTTGCATGTGAGTTTGAGAATAGATTGCTATGTGATGATTTAATTGTTATTAGGAATAATGGAAAAGATCAACAAGTGAAGGAAGGAGGCCTTGGGAGCGTGGAGAACCACCTGGGACGTCCACAAGTAGATGGAAACAGTTTACAACTCGGACTCGAGTTCAACTCGGAGTCCAGGAGCAGTCCACCTTAAAACAGACGCCCAGGAGGCATACGGACTCCGTTTTCGACGTTCTACATATGCACGGAAAGAGGAGAAGATAATCTTTCCAATGGTTCTGGTCCCACATCAAAATTCCTCCGGAGTCATTGGGAATCGTCGAAACAAGTCGAGTCCAGATTTCTGTCCGGTGCTGCGCCACCGAATCGGGCCTTTGGGCCTTGTATCCCGTAAGAGTCCATTAGGGACGCGTCTAATCGTGTTTTGGTCGAACCCTAGCCTATAAATACTGCAGCCGCCGGTCATATTCGGTGGGTTTTGCTTAGATCAATAAAATCGCCGTTCTACGGTTTGTGAGACCCCAATTTCGCGATTTCCGATCGTGTCTTCTACGTTCTTGCTCGTGTTCTCAATTGCACTTGCAGGGATTAGCCTTCTTGGCGAGGTCAAGCGTGTGCAGCACGGTTGATAACCAACGGAGCCGTGGTGTAGTGATTGCAGGGGTACTCGAACCGCTCGAGTGCCGCGGATCATCAACGTCGAGTTCTCCACCCCAATCGACATACCTTTCGGAAGATCGGGCCTAACCCTACTCATCACATTGTATGCGACACCCAACAGCACACATGAAAAGAATACGTGAAACATACAAAATCTTTATTTCATAAGATAATCGTCTTTACAACATAATGTGCAAAAGTGTACATAAGCAGTGGAAGATACATACGCATACTCTCAACCTTTGTTTACACGAGAGAAGTCGTCGATGCTCATGGACACTTATCACTAGCAACACAAAGAGTATAAAGCAGCGGTGAGGTCTCTCGTGAGACAAAAACCTCAGAAAGTCAGAGGTCTCACGGATAACCACAATAGTAGTAGTTAAACTATTATCAAAAAAACCACATATAAAGCAACCGTGAGCACTAAGACTCAGCAAGACTTAACCGTCTCACGTAATACATGAAACTTTACATGCAGAGACTTATAATATAGGAAAGTTGAATTAAATAAAGGATTTGCCTTATAGTAAATCCTTATTTTCATATTTTAAGTAGCAAATAACATTCCTTGGGCATGGCACATCATGAACTCCACAATCAAACAAGAAACAATTTGTTTATGATGTTACATGCCCAAAGTTGCATAAGCTACATACAAGTTAAATCTTTGGGAATGGTAAATTTAATTGTGCTAATGCTAAGCCATACAAGTAGCAATACAATATTATAATTATTGCAGCAGATTCATAATATTCTATCAACTCTTCATTACTACATCACGACTCAGTGAACAAGTATGCTCAGTCCATAACTGCGAGCGATGGTGATTCGAATCAATAACAACCCAGAATGCACGACACGTACGCCCGCAAGGAAGACACATCGGTGCTCTTCTCTCTATGTCGCACACAACCACTTTTCACAAGAGGTCCTAATATGGAATCAACTCTCCATCTCGAGCAAAAGGTCATCCACACAGACATGTTGAAGTTGCCTGCTAAAAGAATAACACCTTTATGCCTTCTCAACTCCATTCACAAATGACTGAGAAGTTTCCACACTAAGGTCGCCGAGTTACATTAGTTTCCTGGGTTCTATATACCAGTATGCATTTGGTACAACTCATACTTTCCGAACAGGGTCGCACACGGATTGGTCCTCAATCGACACAGACAGGGTTACAACCCAACCTCTAACATCTGCCTCGCCATTACCGACCCAGGCAAGATGTGGTCACAAGCGTTGTCTCACCCTTCGGGTCGAGATCAACCTTGTGCATCCCATCCTACAAAAATTCCTATCCACATCTCAACTTTAAGAGTGAACATTATGGAAACATCTCATGAGTAGGTTTCCATCACTTGACTTCTTTCGCAAGTAGAATTCAACTACTTGACTTGTGGTCGGTAAATGTGACCATTCTCAAGAGTAGATTTCAACTACTCGACTTCTATCGCCCTGTCAACTAAACAATTAAGCATAGCAATATAATACGATGAAGTAATATCCTACCCAGCCACTCCTAAGATTATTTGGTCATGCATGTGGAGTATAATCAAAATCTGACCTAATGCACAATACATACCTCGTACATATGGTGTATACAAAAGAAAAATTTTGTAAATGCAAACCAGGGCTTGCTTTGGGTTGTGACTAAGTAAACGTCAATAAAGTCAACTCTTGATCTTCATAATAAAGCTTCTTATTGAATCACTTCTCCACGGGATCCCACTACTGCTCCGGATCCAGCTCGTCGCAGCAAGTTCATGTTGGTTCCCTTCTCCTCCATATGGTGCTCCTCGTCGAATTCCTCCGTCGTGATCACTGTTTGATATGAATATGCAAATATGAAAGAGATGTGATTAACAATTTAACCTATTGTTGACGTTAGTTATATCCCAATTTCATCCATCAATATAACTCAATTATGTGAAGGAAAAATCATTTCTTGCACACATCACCTTTCTACTTAACATATTTCCACTGGTTCATGGAAGAATAGTGCATGTAGGCATTTTATGCGGGAAATGAGATAAAAGAGGGGGGGGGGGGGCAATCCTATAAATTATCATTCCAGCCAATCAAGCGCCAACACGTAGCATCACATGAATCAAATGGCCCACAAACAGACGTACCCAAGGAGATCCAATGGTGTATCACCCATATCAGTCAATAGGACCCACCTAGAAGTCACCCTGAGAAAGCACACTAGAATTGGTCAGGATTCCAGTGCGGCCGAAGTGGTCGTTCGGCCAAAGCCTTTCTGGCGCCAAACTTGGTCAGCTTCCACGTGTCGACTCTCCGTGGTGTCCTGATCACGATAAAGACTTATTCGCACGCTTTTGGTGGCGGGAATCAACCTTTCTCCAGCTATAAATAGGACTCCCTACCTCTCACTTCTCACACACACTACTTGAGCTTCATTCTATTGTATTTGCTATCTTCCATAGTCTTAAAGGAGGTTAGGCTGTAGAGAGGAGAGCCTCTAGTCGCTAGTCCAAATTAGGAAAGGAGTGGAAGGAGTTTCTATGCCCAATTCCAAATCGGGAAAGGTATGGCTCATGTATTCCTTTGTGTATTTGTTACTTTATGCATAATAAAGATGTTATCTTTAGTCTTGTTTTATACATATGCTTGGATGAAGCATTTCTTGTTTGATTGTGGAGTCCATGTGTGTGGTAGGAGTAGTCTTTATGATTATGCCATAACAATCTTATTCTATGATCATAAACACTACAAACCTCCACTATAGTCTAATTAGTTATGATATGATCATGTTAATATGAATAACCTATGCTTTGTCTAAACATTGATTCAACGATGTTTAGGTTAGTCATTGCCTTAGGGTGGCTTGTGTCTAGCCTCTTAAGGTATTTACTTAGTATGCTAGCATGGTGCTAGGATACTTTAGTAGCGTTGGATGTTCATAGAACAATGGATTGAAGAGGTAGGTAGTAGGTGGTGACAGTCCTATCTGTCCTTTGTAATCCTCCACGTTCAGTTATACCGCGGGCTCTTGGCGGGAGTCGCCCTAGTATTCTAGGGGTAAGCCTGTGCTCGATGTGTTGAACAACTTAGCATAAGGATTCATTATTGACATGCTCATTAGTATCTAACCTAGACTATGTATATGTATATTAGAGGCATTGTAGGAGCACTCCCTAACTCTTAGTCTAATCTCCCTTAGACCTATTTATCTCCTTTAGAATAGAATGCTCTTGTGTGTGTTACACTACCTTCACTTATCTATTATCCATCCTCACTAAAACCTTACCTAGACCATTCTACCCTATTAATTTGATGATTGCTACACTTACGTCTAGCCTTCATTTGGGACAAAATAAATGACACCCTTGGAATACTCTTTTAAGGGGAAATGTTACACCGATAGTTTTCGTGCGCTTGCTGGTTTTTATTTGTGACGTAAGAAACGTCAACAAGCATTTCTAGCGCCGTTGCCAGGGACGACACTTGAAGCATTGCATGATTGAGTGAATAGGATAGGATCCTGGAAAGGTTTTTAGTAGGATAACCTTTCTTTGTTTTCACATTTATGTTAAAATAGGGTAGTATATTTCTGTTTTCCGCTTACTGGAAAACTTTATTGAAGATTCTGAATCCCTTCTGAAAGATCGACCTTGTGTTGTTACTCCTGAGAAGTTTCGTGCGGCAAAGCAAACCAACTCTTCTGCACCAACAACTGAAACTTAGTGTTGGGCCACTAAGTTCTAGTATTCACCATAACATGTTCATGTGTATATTTTTAGGCTATGTATATGAGTAATTAGAGAACAATAAGAGTAGCCTCGTTTCGTAACTTAACCTTCACTAGGACAACTTTACCTCTTAGAATAGACTGCTTAAGTGTGTGTCACACTATCCAGTTCTATCATTTACTCATCCTATTAGGATCCTCACTAGATCACCCTACTCTACCTATGATTTTGCAACACTTCACTTGTCTTCTTTTGGGATAAAATAAATACGATACTCAAGGGAATACTCTCGAGTGAAATACTACAGCGGTATTTTCTCTGACTTGCGAAACTCATTGCTTTGGCTTAGGTTAGCCTAGTGCCAACTACATATATAGCATTCATTGCTAGAATGACCTGTAGACGTTAAGAAATACGAACAACTGTTACAAACCACAAGCTCAGTTTGTCACTATGTCTGAAAAGTTGACTCGACACAGATACTTGCTACGGAAGGCTCAATTTCTTCTGGATGTTCATGGAGCAAAACTCATGGAAATCCTTTGTTAGTGAAAAAAACATTAAATTAATCTTTGCTGATGTATTGGACCTGCTCCTATTTTTGTTGGTCGTTATACATATTGCAGGAGTTCTACTGACGACTACAACAAATATACTTGGATTTACCTTCTACAAAAGAATCTGACATATTCCAAGTTTTTCAAGATTTCCAGCACCTCGTGAAAAGGAAGTTCAGTAGGAAAATTCTAGCAATGCAAATTGGTTGGCGGGGGCTACAACTGCCTTGGAGTAGTAGAAACAACCAGTAAAATCTTTGGAGTACCTTGACGAAGCAAATTCTACGTGCTCCCCGTTTCAGAGATCGAATTAAGTCACCTGGAACGTGGCTGTGAAATGAAGTACCAGTAAGTCCAGGGGGAAAAAAATTGAACTAGTTTGTTCCAGTCTACGCGGCGGGAACTCCCCTCAAATACCAGCATCTTTCGTCACAGTAATAAAATCGAAGAAAAATATGTTCTTGGTCGACGTCTGCCCCCTGGCCTCCCGTCCATTGCAGCATTCTGAACCGCTGTCGTAATTGGCAATGTCTGGACTAGGCTGCGGCCAGCCGAACCGAAAATACAACAGGATGGTCTACTGGTATGGTATGCTGGTAGCAGCAGTACAGTAGGTACAGAACTGCAGAATCCAACCACTCTCCGTATGGAGCAGGATAGATGCGTCTACCAACTACTGTAGTTGAGCTCCGGCCTCTCTTTCCCCCAACAACAGGGCGGAGCAACCAAAATGCGAGGCCCCGTACGAAATATTACAATTGTTTATTTTTTATAGTAAAATAATATTATAAATATATACTCTTTTCTTTCTTAAAAAATGTCACCTTCTAGTCATTTTTTTACTAAAAGATTATAATCTTTTGAAAAATGAGAAAATATAATATAATAACACCTTATATAACAATACATTGTATCGAGAAACATATATATATTCTTAATTTTTTTAATAACAAATTTGTCCATAGTCCATTTTTAAGATGAGATACATTCTCTATCCATTGTTTTTTATAATGTTTTTAAATTCAGGTTTATACTTCCTAGAATACATGATTGTATAGTAAAAAAACTAAATTAGACTGAAATCCCAGTTACGCTTTGGTTGTTCTTCATAAAATAATGAAGAAAACAAATGTATGAAGTAATCACCATATTGCCGAAACCAAAATTTTTTATTCTTAAACACAACGACAGGAACAGTTTACTTCAAAGATGCTCTGCAATCGGCACTGTGGCCGTGTGCAGGGGTGGATCCAACGGGAGGGCAGGGGGGCTCCAGCCCCCCCCCCCCCCCTACTCGGTGACGAACAATGGAGCCCCCCTAAAGCCCCCTCTACAATTTTGATGGTGAAGAAGAGGTATATTAAGAAAACAGTCACAAAACTATTGTCAACTATGTGATTGATTAATTGGTTAGTAGAGATAACTTTTAAATTTGAGGTCTAGAGTTTAATTCTCTGTACTAGCACTTTAATTTTTTTATGCTCATTTTTTTAAGATAATGTTCATCCCCCCTATAACTTATCGATGGATCCGCCACTGCCCGCGTGTACATACGTTGTTTGACCGTACAACCTAGGGACCCGGCGTATGCTTCTGAGTTCTGACTTAGGCAGCCACTAGGCCTGCGCTGGATTGGCAGCATTGGGTTGTGCCTTCACGCTGCGACAATTGGCTGACCCACGACTACAATTCTCAATCTCGAACAGAATTTGGCCTAGTCACCTCTAGTACAGAGGGAAAAAGGAGGCCCCTGAGAAATGGGGGCTCTGTGCGGCCGCACGGGTCACACGCCCGCTGGCCCGGGCCTGCCCAATAATGACCAGCCATGATTAGGAGGTGTTAAGCAAGATACTGTGATCTTTCAGCAGAAAGAATGTTCATCTCGTCAAGCCGCCCAACTGATATTGGACAATATCAAGATTTTCCAATCTTCTCTTCTTCGTGGTGTTGAAGACATTTTGTATTTTCTCACCCCGGAGGTATGCCTCCGGGTTGGGCTGAATTATGATTAGGTAAGAAAATGTACCTTAGGATGTAATTCCTCCAATGCATAACGTCATAGCAGCGCTCTGCCTTTTATTTTTCAAAAAAAAAATGATCAGGAAATCCCTGGTTGGATTATCAGAGGGCAAGAAGATCGCTGAAAACACAGCACTAGTTACGTAGCAATGTGTTAGCACATCGCCGGCGAGGGGAACAGGGGTGGAGAAGAAGATAGCAGATCGGAGGAGTTTCGTGAGACGCAAGAAGATGGCAGAGTTTAACTCATTCTGTTTTTCCTCCCCCTCTCTCTGTTCCACAGCACTCCTTAAGTAACACATGCACAATCTTACAACCGTGCCCATTCGGCGCCGGCAAATCGGGTCGAAGGTAGCTTGGGTCGGGATCCCCTTCGTGGAACTTGGGCTTCTTCATTTGAACCAGAGGTCAGCGCGGCCACGTCGATGGAAATGTTGCTTGGTACCATATGATCTCCAGAGCATGTAACATCCCCTCCCTCTTGAAATCCTGCTTGTCCCCAAGCAGGAGCCATCGGGAACTTCTAACGCAAGCGATCGTAGTCCTCCCAAGTCGCTAAATCTTCGGGCATGTGCGACCAATGCACCAGAACTTGTCGACGAGAGGAGCCCTCGCGTGTCATGAAACAATCCTGCAGTATACGGAGAGGAACTTGAAGGGCATCAGATTCAGGTAATGAAGAGCTGACCTGAGCAGGATGAGAGGTGGCCACCTTGAGCTCTGAGACGTGGAAAACTGGGTGTATGGAGGAAGTAGGAGGCAGGGACAATTTGTATGCCACAGATCCGACCCGAGCCAACATCTGAAATGGACCAAAAAATCTGAATGACAGTTTCTGGCTGGAGCGCTGGGGCAATGAAGACCGCTCATAGGGTTGAAGCTTGACATAGTCGAAATCACCAACTTGAAAGGAACGCTCAAAATGTTTCTTATCATCGTGCTTTTTCATGTGCTGCTGGGCTGGGATCATATGCTGATGAGCTAAATCCGTCATCAAGGCACGATTCTGCAACCAAGTATCAATGTCATTATAGGAACAAGAAGCTGAAGTAGAGATCCCAAAGTGGTTAGGAAGATGTCCATAGAGCACTTCAAAAGGTGACTTGCCCACTGCAGTGTGAAAACTTGTGTTATACCAAAATTCAGCGAGAGATAGCCATTGAATCCATTTTGAGGGTGTGGCATGAATTAAGCATCTCAAATAGGTTTCTAGACATTGATTAACCCGCTCTGTTTGTCCATCCGACTGAGGATGGTATGATGAACTCATTCGGAGTTGGACTCCAGCTAAGAAAAATAGTTGTTGCCACAGATTGCTAGTAAACATAGCATCTCTGTCAGATATGATAGCAAGTGGTATATGCCGTGGAGCTTGTAAATATGGTCCACGAACAGACGAGCTACTGAGGCAGCCGAGTAAGGGTGATGAAGCGGGAGAAAATGTGCGTACCGAGAGAACTTGTCTACCACAACGAGAATGCAATTGGCATTGCCAGACTGAGGTAGCCCATCAATAAAATCTAAGGAGATGACTTGCCAGGCAGTGGAGGGAATGTCCAAAGGTTGTAGCAGATCAGGGTAGCATGAACGATCAGGCTTGGCTTGAATGCAGACGGAACAATCTTTGACAAAATCAGCAACTGAGGATTTGAGACCCTTCCAGGCAAACAATCTCTGAACTCTTCGTGAGGTAACTGGTATTCCTGAGTGACCCCCAATGGCACTATCATGCAATGAAGATATAATTTGCTTGTGTAGAGTACTGTTAGATCCCACCCATATACGCCCTTTGTATCGAAGAATGCCTTGGTTCAGAGAAAAGTTGGGTATAGCTGTCGGGTTAACTGATAGTGCAGTAAGCAGTTTATGGGCATACTCATCAGAAGAATAGCTATCCACAATATCAGACAACCATGAAGGTGTGGCAGGAGATAGAGATAAAACTTTAGATGACTGTGTGGGAGGTAATCTGGACAGAGCATCAGCTACTCGATTGTCTGATCCTTGCTTGTAAACTATTTTATATTGCAAGCCTAGCTGTTTTGTAAACACTTTTTGCTGCTATGGAGTGTGCAGACGTTGGTCATTCAAATGAGACAAACTGTGATGGTCAGTTTTAATCAGAAATTCACCATACTGAAGAGAAGGGCGCCATTGTTCTATTGCCATAAGGATGGCAAAATATTCTTTCTCATAAGTTGATAGTCCCAAAGTTTTTGGTCCCAGGGCTTTGCTAACAAAGGCAATGGGATGACCATTTTGCATAAGCACTGCACCTACATCAGTTCCACTTGCATCTGTTTCGACACAAAATGGCTTTTCAAAATTAGGCAATGATAAAACACGGGTTGAACATAGGGCCTCTTTCAGAAGACTGAAGGCTTGATGATGGTCAGAGGTCCAAATGAATTGAGTGTGCTTTTTGAGCAGTGTATTCAGAGGCTTGCAAATGATGCTAAAATGGTGCACAAACTTCCTATAATACCCTGCTAGGCCGAGGAAGCTCCTTAGGTCTTTAGCAGTGGTAGGAACTAGCCATGATTGGATGACAGAAATTTTTGAAGGATCAATTGAGATACCAGCAGGGCTGATGATATGTCCCAAATAGGAGTGTTGTTGTTGGCCAAATGAACACTTAGACATTTTTATCTTCCAGGAGTCCTTCAAGAGCAGGTCAAAAACTTGCTAAATATCTAGAAGGTGTCACTGAAATGTAAGGCTATAAACTAAAATACCATCAAAGAAGATTGTCGAAGGGTCAATGCGACACATCTCTTGGATCTGCTAAGGAGCAGCCCGCGGAGGTTCTTGTTCGACGGGGCTTAGGCCTCAAACTAGTGTTCTAATGGAAGAGTATGAGACAGTTGTTTTTACGTGGTTTGGGCCGCAAGGAGCATAACACCCTACTCCACGGTGGATTGTATTGCTTGGTGAGTGTGTATGCATATGTGGGTGTATCAGGGATTCTAAGTCTGGTCCTTGTATCGGTAGCGGTCCGGGCCTTTTATAGGCAAGGTCGGACACCTTACAAGTGGGGTCCCGGGGCCCGACAGGTGGCCCTAGAGCGATCTTATCCTAAAGATCTAATGCTTCTTCTGTAAGCTTGCTCTGATCGTGGACTTGAGGACTCACCGTCTTGTCGCCCGGGTCGTCAGTAGCCCACGGGTCGTTGCTGACATTGGCACGAAATGTCCCATCCAACTATCTATGGTGCCGTAAGCTACCCACTTGGCGGAGCTGGATAGGCATGCAGCGCCTTCACTGTGATGCGATTAGTCGTAGCGGAACCTGACATTAGGCATGCGCTGCACCATGCGTCTGGGGAAGTCGCGTATCTTCAAGGCTTGACAGAGACAAGGCGTACCGCCCTCTTAACTTCCTCACTATCCGCTCAGGGCAAGTGGACTGACTATGCAGCCGCTGGGGAGCTCTCCGCCATGGTGGAGGCCACGCCCGTCTTGCGGGCCGTGAGGCAGCTCGAGAGCTCACTTCCGCGGGGGAGGCCAGATGTCGCCCCAGCTTGGGTGCTTGCCTCCGTGGGGGAGGTCGGGTCTTGACTTCGTGTGCCACGTGGTAGCTTGGGAGCTCACCTCTGCGGAGGAGGTCGGGTCCCGTCCCGCTGGCACGTGGCTGCATGGGAGCTTGTCATCGAGGTGGAGCTGAGTGCCTCCTTCGAAATGTCTAGTAGGCACCCCGGACCTCCCATCTGAGGCTGGCGGGTCCGTGTCTCTTGGACACGTGGCGCCTTCAGACCCTGTCCCTGCTGAGAGGCGAGGTACATAGGCAGCTCTAACCTGTGCGCGAGGGTACCCGGTATGCCGGGTACCATCAGTGGCCCCTGGGTCCACCTTGGGGTGAGGCGACGAGTCCGAGGGTGGGGCCTAATCCTTATTTCTTGCGCAGTCTTTTAATTTTGTCTTGATCAGTCAAAGTGGTGTGCTCTTCTGCTGCTGCGACCACGCGTCCCCCTTTGGTTGAGGGGTCGTGGCGACGGGATCTTTGCTTGCTATGACATTATCGCAACGGTTCCCAAGGCGCCTGCTGCACTTCTGCTGCTTTCACTTCCGTCTTTATGGGAACCGTCGGGTTGCCTTCTCTGGCGAGGAACTGCCTGGGCCGGCTTTTCTGAAGGGGGATCTGGGCCTGCTCGTCATGGTCGTCGTGTTACGAGCCGTTGATTTGGAGCCTGCTCAAATTTGCACGGTGCATCCAAACGCCACTATGGTGCTTTAAAAGGGGTACCTTTGTGGGTAATGGAATTTCCTTTCTTTCGCACGCCCCAAGCATTCGAGCCTTCGACTCCCTCCTTGTGTGTTTGCCCATTCTTGAGGTTCTCAACCCTGTGCTCCAATGGACTCAGCTCTGCCTCCTTCCCGGATGGAGGATGTCTCACCCGTGAGGCAGCTTTTCGGCTGGGAGGACAAGGAACGACGGGATCTGATCCGTCCTGGCTCCTTGCCATTAGAGTTGTGGGAGAAGGAGATTGTCTTCTTCCAAGCGTACGCATACTCCGGGTTCGTTCCTCCTGTCTCCTCCTTTCTGGTGACACTTCTAGAAGTCCTTGGGCTCCAGCTCCACCATCTGTCGCCGAACTCTCTGGTGGTGGTGGCAGTGTTCTCGCATTCCTGCGAGATGTTTGTCGGGGTGTGCCCATGTGTGCCGGTGTTCCGGCAGTTCTTCGTGTTGAGGCAGACCGGGAAGAAGAGCAAAGCCAACTTCCTCGGCGGCTTCTACTTCCAGCATCGAGCCAACAACCCCTTCAAGTACATTACTCCGCTTTCCCTAACGAAGTGGCCCAGCTGGAGGAGCGACTGGGTGATCATACATGTCGATGCCCATGATCGCATGGTCTTGCCCACCGGGTGGCTGGCGATTAGGAAGGCGGCCTGGGAGGAATGCCCGGAGCTTGAGGCGGCGTACAAGCCGGTGATGGAGAGGATCTGATTTCTGGAGGACCACGGCCTGTCGGAGTTGTCGGTGATGGCCGACTTCATTCACCACCGTCTGGCCCCTCTCCAGCACCATTGTCGCCCAGCATGGCTCTACTTCGGGCTCCAAGATGGTACCAAGTTGTTGAGGGGTCGTGACGCAGAGACGACCCCGCAGGAGGTGTTCAAAGCAATGTCCAAGGCGTGCAATGACCTGCTGTCGGGTGACGTCTTTAACCTGCCGCAGGCTTGCCCACCGCTTTGCACGGATCGAGACCTTCGGACGAAGGTTCTGAAGGAGATGCCCAACTTGGACCCGATTTGTCTTGCGCCGCGGCAAGTCGGCGATGAGAGCCGGGGCCTGTCCATTGTCGACTCCTTGGAGGAGTTCGCACTTCTTCAGGCTTCGAGGCCTCCGGGGAGGAAGAGGCGCCCGCTACTAGGGGAAAAGGCAAGGCGGGGAAGGAACCGATCCCCGGCGTAGGCAAAGGGAAGGCCCTAGTGGTCGAGGTTGTGAAGGAGAAACGCCCTCGGTCGCCATCGAGGGCACCGCCACAGGTGGCCTTTGCTCCAAGTCAGCGTTCACCGGCGCACCCCTCTCCAGTGCCTGGCATTGGTGGTTCTTCGAGGGGAAGTTTGGTCCGTGAGGCAGCGGCTCCTTCGTTGTTGGTAGTCAGCACGTCATCCAGCATCCTCTCCACCTGCACGGTCCAAGGTGCCATAGGGGACTCCGGCAGCATCACACCTTTGGAGCCTTAGGCAAAAAGGCCTTGAGCCGATGTCATCGGCAGCTCGGGAGGTGGCTCTGTTGAGGTTGTAGGGAGTACACAGGCACAGTGTGGTGGCACTGCTGGTAGCCTTGGCGGAGGCCCTGCCAGGATGTCATCGCCTGTTACGCCATTGCCAGGGCCCGCGACTTCAAGGTCGCCAAAGGTGGAGGCTCGTTGGAGCTTCCGGGGACGTGGGTAAGGCATTTTTGCCTATGCTTGCTCTATTATCTCGCCTGCCTATGTTGATTGGTCAGGGTTGGTCTTCATTTGCAGGGTTACGTCAGCTATTGTGAGGCCTCTACCGCCAGGGGTAGTGCCCGGGAGTGCTTTGAAGGCGGCCGAGGATGCTACGGCTGGGCTGGCGGGGCAGCCTGCCAAGCTTGCTCAGGGGAGTGCTGCTCCGGCATCTGTGCCCAGCGTGGGTATTGAAGCATCTCCAGTTGCATCTCCAGCTGTCGCGCCAGAGGCACCTCCGGCCATCGTGGCAGAGGCCATGTCGGAGCCGACTTCGAGGGTTGGGGGTTTGGACCCTAGTGCTGCTGATTCGACGGTCGGCCCTTTGAGCGGCGGTGACTCTATTGTGTCAGGTGGCACCACAACTCCTGCTCAGGCTCCGGGGGGAAGATCCCCAGTGTTGGTGGGCTCGCCTTCACCGCTACAGGAGGAAGGGATCCCCGAGATGATCACCGGATGACCTTTCCTCACTACGGCGCAGCCGGAGCAGGTTTCCAACATCATGGACCTGACGCAATCCAGCATCCTTCAAGTGCAATCTAACCTCTGTCGGGTGCAAGAGGCTCTTGCTATGGAGTGGGAGAAGCTGCGTGCCGAGGGCGAGCGCCTCCGAGGTTGTGAGCGGCGGAGAGAGTGGCATCCCATGTCTCGGTGTGCTACTGAAGCCAATACCCTGATCTGACACTGGAGCCAGTTTTTCAAGGCCCTGTTGCGGAACGTGAGGCGGCATCATCGGTTGAGGTTAAGGAGGCTGCCAAACACGTTGTAGCGCAGTTCAGTCGGGGCTGAGGCTGGTGGCTTGTTTTTGTATTTGGGGTTCACCCTCCTTGTAAAAAATTACTTAATGGATTTGAATTTGTGTTTGGCTTCTTGCATCGTCTCTGTGATTCTCAAATGTTGTTCCAAATCGTAAGGATCTGCAGAACCTTTGTTGAGCTCGTTGGCTTCTCAGGACCAACAATTTGCACAACTGACATGGTCGCAGTGTCGTCCGTTGTTTTTCAGCATGTGAACCCCGTTAGAGGCCCCTTGGTAGATCTGTTTAGTTGGCTACCCACATCTACCACTTGACCGCAAAATGTCTTGGAGTGCCCCCCAATGGGCTAGGGGAGTTTGGGGCGTCGTAGCGCCACCATCTGCCAGAGCTGGATGCTCTGGCGTCGTCCACCATCTCCGTGTAGACGTCGAGGGCATGCCCCTTGGGAGGTGCCGGAGTTGGATGATCCAGCGTCGTCCACCATCTCCGTGTAGACGTCGACGGCAGGTCCCTTGGGAGGTGTCAGAGCTGGATGCTCCGGCGTCTTCCACCGTCTCTGTGTAGGCGTCGACGGCAGGCCCCTTGGGAAGTGCCAGAGCTGGATGCTCCGGCATCGTCCATCATCTCTGTGTAGACGTCAACAGCAGGCCCCTTGGGAGGTGCCGGAGATGGATGCTCTGGCGTCGACCACCATCTCCGTGTAGACGTCGACGACAGGCCCCTTAGGAGGTGTCAGAGCTAGATGCTCTGGCGTCGTCTACCATCCCCATGTAGACGTCGACGGCGGGCCCCTTGGGAGGTGCCGGAGCTGGATGCTTCAGCGTCGTCCACCATCTCTGTGTAGACGCTGACGACAGGCCCCTTGGGAGGTGTCAGAGTTGGATGCTCCGGCGTCGTCCACCATCTCCCTGTAGACATCGACAACAGGCCCCTTGGGAGGTGCCAGAGCTGGATGCTCCGGCGTCGTCCACCATCTTAGTGTAGACTTCGACGGCAGTCCCCTTGGGAGGTGCCGAAGATGGATGCTCCGGCGTCGTCCACCATCTCCGTGTAGAAGTCGACGGCAGGCCCCTTGGGAGGTGCTGGAGTTTGATGCTCCGGCATCGTCCACCATCTCTGTGTAGATGTCGACGGCAGGCCCCTGGTTTACAGGCTATCGCAAGGGAACCTTATTAGCAACAAGAGCGGGGCAGTAGAGTTTACTCATTTATCCGCGCTTGGTGCTGTCGTTGAGGTTCCGGCACGTCGACGGCAGGCCCCTTGGGAGGTGCTGGAGCTAGATGCTCTGGCGTCATCCACCATCTCCATGTATACATTGACGGCAGGCCCCTTGGGAGGTGTCGGAGCTGGATGCTCCGACGTCGTCCACCATCTTCGTGTAGACGTCGATGGCACGCCCTCATTTATCCGCGATTGGTGCTGTCTTTGATGTTCCGACACGTCGACGGCAGGTCCCTTGGGAGGTGCCAGAGATGGATGCTCCGGCGTCGTCCACCATCTCCGTGTAGACATCGACGACAGGCCCCTTGGGAAGTGTTGGAGCTGGATGCTCTGGCGTCGTCCACCATCTCTGTGTAGACATCGACGGCAGGCCCCTTGGGAGGTGCCGGAGATGGATGCTCCGGCGTCGTCCACCATCTCCGTGTAGACATCAACAGCAGGCCCCTGGTTTACAATTTATCGCAAGGGAACCTTATTAGCAACAAGAGCGGGGCAGTAGAGTTTACTCATTTATCCGCGTTTGGTGTTGTCATTGACGTTTCGGCACGTCGATGACAGGCCCCTTGGGAGGTGCCAGAGATGGATACTCTGGGGTTGTCCACCATCTCCGTGCAGACGTTGACGGCAGGCCCCTTCGGAGGTGTCGGAGTTGGATGCTCCGGCGTCGTCCACCATCTCTGTGTAGACGTCAATGGCGGGCCCCTTGGGAGGTGCCGAAGCTGGGTGTTCTGGCGTTTGTCTTGCATATAGGAAGAGGGGGGGCTACCTTTGTTTGTCGATTATACCTGTTTCTCTCCCTAGCTCTGCCATGTCTTACAGTCCTAGCCTGCTGTACGGGGCTTGGGTAATTCGATGTATTGGTGCTCTGGGGCCCGACTCATGTCGTCTTTAGGGTGTGCGCCCTCTGGTTCTAGTACTTAGCTGTAACGCTGGGAGGCAGGGTGTGTTTGCTTAGGGTGCAGCACCAAGCTAAGAAACTTGCACCCCTTGGACCTCCTGCTCGGTACAGACCTTTCCTGGTGGAACCTTTTGGGGCCACAGGTCCCTAATGATGAGAGCAGTTGGGTGGACCTTTCACACACTACAGGTACCTCAAGTTGGCCTGCCTGTAGCTAGGTTGCATGAATTTAGCTTAGGATGAGTTGCAGAGTATGCGACGGTGAATATGAAGGTAACACATGGTAAGTGAGGTTATCATGGCATGATCATAAAACTAATGCGTAATTAAATGAACAAAGTTTTTTAAGAAGCGTTCAAGTAAAACAGTGAATTTCTGATAGGGGTACGTACGAGGAGACGGGCTTTTACAAAAGAGGGCAACGGCTTGCCTCCAGGTGACGAGGGAGGCAGTGTGCACAGGCCTAGGGTTTGGAACCAAGCTAAGCTGACTGCGCACTCTGGTCCTAACCCTACCGGCGCTCAGTTGTCCTTAGTGCTGCTCCTAATTCCTACTACTCTTTTACACTGTTCTACTAAGCCTAGTATTTACAACAGGGGCGCCCAAAGTTCTATGGGTAGCTGCGATGGTTGGTGGGCAACCTTGCTGTCAACATCTACTCAGAGGGGTGATGCGCGAGTTATCCCTATTTCCCACCGTGACCGCTCGTCTTGCGAGTAGTCCTAGCAGTGCCAGCTCTAGGCTTGGTAGCTTTGACGGAGGTGTCAGTGCTGCCGTGGGGTTGTGGCTGAGGCGCGGCGGGTGCTTTGCATTGATGCGTGCTTGGTGGAGGTTGACTTGATCCAGCACTGCCCGGGGCAGGTGCTGGGTCTACTGTGAGTGCTTGGAGCTGCTCCAAGGCTAACACTGTAGTGGTGCAATCTCTACGGATCCTGAGGACGCCAGAGGGGGTTGGCATCTTCAAGACGAGGTAGCCGTAGTGGGCTACAGCCATGAACTGGTAGAGAGCAGGCCTTTCGATGATGGCGTTGAAGGGGAGGCTAACATCGGCGACGTCGAAGAGGATGTTGTCCGTCCTGTAGTTGTCAGGTGTCCCGAAGGTCACCCGTAGGTGGATTTTGCCGTATGGGGTGATGCTCCCAGGTCCCACCCCTGAAAATGGGCTCGAGGGGGCAGGCTTGGACATCGGGATCTGCAGCTGCTCGAAAGCAGCCCGACTGAGGAGGTTAAGGCCGGCCCCGCCATCTATCAAGACGTAGTGGAGCTTGACGTTGGCTATGGTGGGGGTGACTAGGAGAGGTAGTACCCCTGCCCTAGCCATGTTCTAGGGGCAGTCCAAGGCGTTGAAGCTGATCGATGTCTCCTTCCAGCAGTGGTGTTGCGCTGGAGTGAGTACGGGGGCTATCGAAGCCACCGCACGACGAAGGGGCTTGACCGCGTTCTGGTACATGGGATCACAAGACCCTCCGAAGATGACGTGGAGGGTCTTGCGATGCTCGTTGTCGCTGCTCGCATCGGAGTCCTCATCTTGGTGGACCACTTTGACAGCCCGCTCTTGGTTCTGGTACTCTAGCTCTTCGTCATTGTCGACCTTGGGTTCAACCTTCTGCTTGCCCTCCCACTGGCGAGCGGGGGCTCCGTCCGGTCATTGCTGAGCCCGCTCTTGACAGCGTTCAGCACACCTTTTTATCTCCTGACACTTGCTCGCGGTGTGCTCACGAGTCTTGTGCACCGGGCAGGGCTCTACGTGTTCGTCAGTGGCTGGTGGCTGACGAGGACGCTTCTCCGGGCGTGGCGGCTTGCCTCCTCCGGTTGCGGCTGCTGCCGCGACGGGGGATCCGTGTAGCGGCTTGTTCTGACCGCCACTCCAGTTCTTGTTCTTCTTTTTGCCGCTACTAGGGGTAGCGGCTCCTTCTCCAGTCGGGCCAGCCCCGCCAGCTCTGAGGGCGGACTGAGCGTGCCAGTCGCGGCCTTCTGCCGCTCTGGCACACTGATCGGCGATGGAGAAGATCTCGGAGACATCTTGCACGTTGTGCGTGGCTAGCTTCTCGAGCATCTTGCGGTCTCGCACTCCCTGGCGAAATGCCACTATGACAGAGGCATTTGGAATGTTGGGAACCGAGTTGCGTACTTGGGAGAAACGTTGGATGAATGACTGCAGCATCTCCTTGGGTTGCTGTCGCACGGTGTGGAGGTCGAGATCGATGCCAGGGCGCGTGTAGGAGCTGCCGAAGTTCGCCATGAACTGCCGGCACAACTCATCCCAAGAGGTTATAGACCCCTCGAGAAGGTTCATCAGCCATGAGCGGGCTGACCCAGTCAGGGCGACTGGGAAGTAGTTCGCCAGGATGGTCTCATCCGCTCCCGCAGCAAGGAGCGTCGTAGTGTAGATCTGCAAGAACTCCGCCGGATTGATGCTTTCGTCGAACCTCTCCGGGATATGTGGTCGGAACTTGCGCGGCCACATCGCAAAGCAGAGGTGCGGAGCCAACGCCGCGCAGCCTCCGACGGGCTTCTTCGGAGAGGCATATGGGACAGCATACCCCGAGGGGGTCTGCTGCCCGACGTGCGGCACTGTTGGACCTGCTGCTATGGCACTGGTTGTGCCATGCACTGTTGCAACGGTATTGGTTGTGCCATGTACTATTGTTGTACACCCTGCTGCACTGAGTACTGCAGGGAGGCTGTCGAACCAACGTGCTCCTTATCAGGTGGCGGAGGATTTATCTGCGGCGCACCTTGGACGGAAGATGCCTCGTGAACAGGGGATTGAGTTTCATCTTCGACGTCGAGGTTGTGCCGCCTCTCTCGCTGCCGCTCGATGATGACGCGGCCTTCCATATGAGCTTGACAACGGTCAAGCTCGGCCCTGAGGTCCTCCGTGGGGAGCCGGCCAACGCTCGTAGGCCTGGAGGAGCGGGAGTTCGCGATGTGATGGTCGATGGATGGTGTGCGCGACAGCAACATGAGGCGCCTTCCCCTGTTGAGGGAGTTAATGGCTGTGACGATGAGGTGGTCGATGTCTTGGACCCACTGCTGAGCTGCCCCCTGAGAGGCTTCCAGCGACGGTGGGTGGTGGAGGAGTGCTCTGGCCGCCGCCAAAGCTTTCTCTGGGCTCGCTGTTGGGGGAGCCGATTGAGTCGGGGCGTGTCCCGGCGTGCTACCTTGGCCAGTCGTACCTGCACGGGGGTGAGACGGACCAGAGAGTGTCGCTTGAGTGACGGATCTGGTTGCCGGGCGATGGCCTTAGAAACCACCTTCCACGGGCCTGATGAACACCATGGTGGTGAAAGCGCTACCACTTTTTTGAGGGAAAAAGCCCCTACCTGGCGCGCCAAATGTCGAAGGGTCAATGCGACACTTCCCCCAGATCTGCTAAGGAGCAGCCCGCAGAGGTTCTTGTTCGGCGGGGCTTAGGCCTCAAACTAGTGTTCTAGCGGAAGAGTATGAGACAGTTGTTTTTACGTGGTTCGTGCCGTAAGGAGCGTAACACCCTACTCCACGGTGGATTGTATTGCTTGGTGAGTGTGTATGCGTATGTGGGTGTATCGGGGATTCTGAGTATGGTCCTTGTATCGGTGGCGGTCCGGGCCTTTTATAGTCAAGGTCGAACACCTTACAAGTGTGGTCCCGGGGCCTGACAAGTGGACCCGATGCGATCTTATCCTAAAGATCAAAGGCTTTTTTTGTAAGCTTGCTCTGACCGTGGACTTGAGGACTCACCGTCTTGCCGCCCGGGTCGTCAGTAGCTCATGCACCGTTGCTGACATTGACAGGGAATGTCCTATCCAACTATCTCTGGCGCTGTAGACTACCCACTTGGCGGAGCTGGATAGGCCTGCAGCGTCTTCACTGTGATGCGATTAGTCGTAGCGGTACCAGACATTGGGCGTGTGCTGCACCATGCGTCTGGGGAAGCCGCTTAGCTTCAAGGCTTGACGGAGACAAGGCGTATCGCCCTCTCAACTTCCTCGCTATCCGCTCAGGGCAAGTGGACTGACTATGCGGCCGCTGAGGAGCTCTCCGCCATGGTGGAGGCCATGCCCGTCTTGCAGGCCATGTGGCAGCTCGGGAGCTCACCTCCGCAGGGGAGGCCAGATCTCGCCCCAGCTTGGGTGCTTGCCTCCGTGGGGGAGGTCGGGTCTTGACATCATGTGCCACGTGGTAGCTTGGAAGCTCACCTCCGCGGAGGAGGTCTGGTCCCGTCCCGCTAGACACATGGCTGCCTGGGAGCTTGTCGTCGAGGTGGAGCTGAGTGCCTCCTTCAGGACGTCTTGTGGGCACCCCGGACCTCCCATCTTAGGCTGGCGGGTCCGGATCTCTTGGACACGTGGCGCCTTTGGGCCATGTCCCTGCTGGGAGGTGAGGTACCTAGGCGGCTCTAACCTGTGCGCGAGGGTACCTGGTATGCCGGGTACCGACAAAGACCATGACACATTTTTTGAGCAGGGGTCTAAGAGTTGAGTTCATAGCTCCTTGAAAGGTTGCAGGTGCACCAGTCAAACCAAAAGTCAATACTTTGAACTCGAAATGTCCTTCACGAGTAGAAAATGCAGTTTTATATTCTTCCCCTTGTTGCAATAATATTTGATGGAAGACGAACCAAAGATCTAATTTAGTAAACCACCTTGTTGCAGCCAACTCATAGAAAATATCCTCCATGATTGGTATTGGGTACTATCTTTTGAGAGTAAGGGCATTTAGATGTCTGAAATCAACACACATTCTCCATGTGTGGTCCTTTTTCTTAACCGGTAAGACAGGAGAGTTAAAAGCACTTGAATTGGGCTGGATGAGACCCTGTTTCAACATTTTTCTGACTTGCATTTCAAGTTCAGTCTTCAATTTAGGGGGGTAACGATAGGGCTTGATGTTAAAGGGTTGAGCTCCTGGAATTAATGGAATAGAGTGATCACACTCCCTTCTTGGAGGAAGGCCAGAGGGAACCTCAAACATGACTGAATACTGTTTGATCAATAACTGAATCTCTGGGTGGACAGAGTTCTGAAGCTGCACTTGTTCAGTCGTATTCAGAGACAACACTTGAACCAAAGTATGAAGGGGTAATTCAGATAAAAAAACCCTGTAGGAGAATTTGAGTGTTTTGATATGGTATAGAGAGCCACTTATGTTTCCAATGAACTTGCATGGGGCTATGGGCTTCTAACCAATCCATGCCTATAATGAGGTCATAACAATGCAGAGGCAGAATTTTGAAGTCTGAAATAAAACTGTAATCATCAACAGACCAAGCCGCTCCAACCAGCTGTTGTTGACAAAGTAACACTTCACCATTAGCCACTGAAACTTTGATTGTATTAGGAAGGGTGGAGATTCCTGAAAGCTTACTAGCAATATTGGAGCTAATAAATGAGTGAGAACTCCCACTATCAATTAACAATAGAATCTTGATATTCTGAATGGAACCCCACATCTTTATGGTCTTAGGTGCATCATGACCAGAAGAACCAGCATGAGATAATGTCATATAAACCTGATCATCCTGGATGATAGTAGGGTCTTTAGTGGATGAATCTTCCACATTCAAAATTGCCCACAATTCTTGTACTGCCTGCAATTGAATTGAGGTTGCACATTTATGGCCTCGGTGCCATTTTTCAGCACATACTTTGTGAAGCCCTTTTGCCATTCTATAAGATTTCAAGGCTTCTAACTTATCTCGAGCACTTCAATCCTGGACTTGTTGGTGGAGCTTTTTGTTATCACCTGGTGCATTGCCATGAACTGGATCATTGCGAGGGGGGGCAAAAGAGGGTATGCTCCTCGGACAGAAGGCTTGACAGTATTGTGATAATCAGATTTGCCAGAAGAATTAAAGTCAACACGCTTGAATTCTTTCTTCATAGGATGATCCACCACCTCGTCATGCAATGATGCCAAAATACAAGCAGTATCCAAATCGGTGGGACACGGAATAAAAACAGCAGCATGAATATCCTCTCTAAGCCCATCTATGAACCTAGTAGTATAGTATAAGGGATCATGGCAAGAATCATAGGCGTTTAACTGATCTATTAATTCAGAGAATGACTAGATATACTCAGTAACACTACTAGTTTGCCGGATATGGAATAGTTTCCTAATCAATATTTCGTGTTCATTTCGACCAAAACGATCCATTATGAGGGAGCAGAACATATCCCAAGAGGTATGATGGAGACGACGTTCAATTGACTGAAACCATCTAGATGTCGGACCCTCAAAATGATGTGATGCAACCTTAATCCAGAGTGATGAATCAACCCCATACATGTCAAAGTAAGTTTCACATCGTGAACGCCACAATCTAGGGTTATCCCCATCAAATTTAGGAAACTGCGTTTTCGTTAAATTTCCTTTCGGGCCTAAGACATATTGTGGATGACGATCAACTGGGGAATTAGAATTATGAGGAGCGCACAAAGAACCCACGTACCCTTAACCGGAATGTGAGTATGGGTGAAAACCGACCCAAACCCAACGTCCCGGTAGAGAGGATCAGAGTGGTGCCCATTAGGGCCGTCGGCACGTAGATCGATGAACGGACGCTCAAACGTCTTTCAGGTGGACAGGACACCAGGGTGGTCACCCGTCAGCTCGCGCGCATCACGGTCGAAGAACCGGTTGAGCTATGATTTCTAGCTTGGCCGCATCCACGGAAGCTTCGATCTCCGGTTGCCAGGATGATAAATGCTTGTCGAAGCCGGCAGATGTTGTCTCCAGGGCAGAAAGGCGCTCGTCGCGCTGCTTCTCAGACAAGGCGATCTCGTCGAACCTCCGATTGAACTGCTCAGACTGATTGTTGAAATGCTTGTCCAGCTCCTTCATCAGCGCGTCGAGCAGCAGCTTCAAGTTCGGCTCCATGGCGCTTAACGCTTTCTGACGGCGCTTGTAGTGGGGATGGTCCTCCAGGTTGGATCCCAAATCTGATATCAATTGTTAGCACATCGCCGGCGAGGGGAACGGAGGTGGAGAAGAAGATAGCAGATTGGAGGAGTTTCGTGAGACGCAAGAAGATGGCAGAGTTTAACTGATTCTGTTTTTCCTCCCCCTCTTTTTGTTCCATGGCACTCCTTAAGTAACACATGCACAATCTTACAACTGGCCCATTCGGCACCGGCAAATCGGGTCGAAGGTAGCTTGGGTCGGCATCCTCTTCGTGGAACTTGGGCTTTTCATTTGAACCAGAGGTCAGCTCGGCTAAATGTTGCTTGGGACCATATGATCTCCAGAGCATGTAACATAATGGTGGTGCAGTTAATTTATCAGTGTAAACAGAAGTGAAACACAGTTAATTTATCAGCGCAAACAGAAGGGGAAACATACAGGGATCACACGAAACGGTTCCTTATGTTCGTGAGGCATGGTTGATTTACATGCAGTACCCTGATGTACGTCCAAGTTACGATTCCTTTTATTTTTCAATACAAACATCAACGTTCTCAGTTCCTTGTTTATTGAGGCTCAGTTCATCAAATAGAGATCCGAATAAGTATTTCTGAAGGATGAATAGCAGTGCTCGATTCAGTCAGTAATCTCGGGACGCCATGGAATGGACAAAGAGGGACAGATCACCCCCTAATAATAGAGTAATAGTAGTAGTAATTGTAATACTACAAAATAAGTCAAGAAAAAATAGCAAAAACCATGCCTCCTTCCTTCCTCATTTTTCTCTACACAAACACCATAGTTATTCCTCTTCTTCCTCTTTTGTTTTTGTTTTTTTCCTTGTCTTGTTTATGTTACAGCCGGGCGGGTGTTCCTCGAGATGGCTTGGTTCCATCAGGCGGCGACGATGCCGGTGGTGAAGAAGATCTGGCCGCCGCCTCCGTTGCAGGGCGACCCGGTCATCTCCGCGGCGGCGTCCGTCTTATTCAGCGAAGCGACGGCGGCGCCGGCGCGGCGCTTCCGCTCCATCTCCTCCTTGGACTCGTCGCTCACGATGGCGTGGTACCGGCACTCCATGCTGCAGAAGGCGCGCTCCCCACGGTACATGAAGATGTCCTTCCCGTCCAGCGCCCGCCGGCACGTGTCGCAACGCGACAGGAACTCCGCCACGCGGAACGCCGCGCCGGCGGACCGGGCGGACCCGCCGCCGCCGCACAGGCTGGTGGTGCACCGGCCGCTGCACCCGAGCTCCGACACCTCCAGCCGCGCGGCGCGACGGGCGATGGAGACGGGCGCCGCCGCTGTGGCGGAGGGCTGCGCCTCGAGCGCGGCGAGGATCCCGAGCCCCACGCCTCCGGCGTCGCGGTGGCGCCACCCGCGCGGCGACGGAGCGGCGGCACGGTCTAACGGGCTCGTCGGCGACGGGGGCCCGTCGGACTTCCACGGCGACCGCGTGCCGGCGGGGGCGGGGATGTCGAGCTGGCGCGCCATGGCTCTCCACTTCTCCACCATGCCTCGCTGTAGTACAAGGAAAGAAGAGAAGAGGTTGTTTTTCGCCTCGCTCCGACGGCGCAGTTGGTTGCTCCCTGTCCGGACACAAGAGGAGGAAGTAGAGACGGTGAGGAGGCGCTGGACGAGGAAGTGGGAGAGAGGGCCGAATGGTTTCCTTTACTCCGTATTTGTAGCCTCCCCGGGGCGGTTTCTTGGTGCCGTGGGTTTGGTTCCCGTTGCATTATTTTTGCTAGTAGAGTATTATTTTTTTGAAAAAACAGTTTTGTCGTTTTCCACGTTGGGCTAGACCAACACCGTGGAAACGGTTGCAATGCGTCTTTGGTATTAGCATGATGCAGCTTCCTTCCTCTCGTTCAGTCCTCTCATACGTCCTCCGCTGAGGTGTCAAGATGTTATTGATCTCACTTTTAATGCTCAAATTAACTACCGTACTTTCACAACAAATAAGATGATAACATGTCAGCGAGAGGATGCATGAGAGTACAAATGAGAGGAGGGAAACCGTGTCCGTATTTGCAATACAAAGTCATAATTTAACAGGGCTCATGTTATATATAGATTTTGATTTGAAATCACAAAAAAGTTCATGGTATGTATTTCATAATTTTTTGATACATGGTTGGAGAAAAAAATTCAGGGCACTCTTTGTTTTAGTGTTATAGTATTCCTTTTTGTGGTTACATGTTAAGTTATGATTGAAAATCCTTTATTCTTCGTACTCGATTCATGTTAATGCCGTGATTTTTGTCATCTTCATATTGTTTTCTACAATGGTTATGTGAGACTAGGAAAAAGGATAAACTAATACACATAATAATAGTTAAGGTTAAAAAAAGATAAAATATATGTAGTTGTTGACATGAGTTAGCAGCATCATAAATGGTAACTATTATCACAAATAAAACAGCATATCTAAGGAGAATGGAAAATACTAAATCCAGATTGTTTGACCTAGCTTGATACGTCATCCATTTTAAGATAGATAACATTTATGACATCTAATTTATTTTAATTTGAAATAAATTAGTTATCCTAAGTGTCATTGACTTTAAAATGGATGGAGTACCTTAGAACTATGTCGTGAAGTTTTACATTATGCTACATCCTATATTTTATCAACTAAGTGTTGGTTATTTTTATTATGTGCATCATTGTCTATTTAATTGTACCATCCTCTAGCTACCTTGATGCAGTGACATCTTTTTAGATGTATACTAAAACTTTCAACAGTTGTTAGCATGGTAATAGTTTAACACATGTTAACGTAGCGAAGTGAGGACAAAAGTCTAGTAACAAGATGCTGATAAAGATCGAAATATTGGTGACTGTCAAAAACGTAGAAAGTGGTATACAAGTGTTTTACTTGAGAGGGAAATGTCAAAAAAGAAAAGAGCTGCTAAAAATTTCAATACAACCTAAATTGTTGATTTTCAACATTCTAATAACTATGAAAACAATATAGTGTGCATGCTGCGTAAATTGTTGAGCAACAACTACGACAGACTCTGCAAACTGGACGGCGTAATAACAGTCTTTCGCGTGTAAGATATAGGGTACATGTAGTCAAATGGAGCAGCGGATCCTTTTGCGAGCGCAAAGCGATGGGGAGAGAGAATCCGGGAGGAGACGATCGAAAACCATGGACGTGGAAAATAGTGGGCTGGCTTTGGTAGTTGCTCGGCATGGGAGTCTGCCACGACCCACTACGTCACATCACAACGTCCTTTTTTGTCCTTTCCGTTTTCTCCAGTCGTTACTATTCCTGCCACTTGTTATGCTGCAGTATTTCATGAATAAAATACTCAACAAAATTATAAAAACTATAGTACTGTATTACAATTGTATTCGGTGTGCTGACTCCTGCAGAGGCAGAGGTGAGGCAGAACATTCCAAACTCACCGGCGTCCAAGGGTAGATCTATTAGTCTTGGTGACTCTGACTCTGTTGTACACTGGAGTTAGAGTAGTACCGTAGTACTTCCACTAACGAACAGTGTCCACGAAATTGTAGCTCCATGATGCCATCTGTTCAAATCCAGCGACCCCTACATTTTTGTGTACTGATTGGCTTTGTCCCTGATTGAACTTTTTAAAAAGAATCATTTTTTTGTGACCTGACCGAACGGTGAAAAAAGCAGTTAAATAACTCGGTTGAAACAATCCTACACAAATGAGGTGACGAGTGAAGAGCGGCGAGTGCCCTCAAATTCGAGATGTCCATTCAAAGAGGAAACACGTCCACCAAACCAACCACTCCAGCAGCTGACACTGACACGCAGTAAGAACAATTCTATCGAGAGGAAGATAAACGTGTCCCTTTCAACTTGTCAATTGAAAATAGTCTCCGCTTATATAGTGATAAACAAACCTCCTTAAGGAGCTAAAGATAAAATAAACCCTAATTAAAATATTGAGTCAGGTGACTCACACCACCTTGAATCTTGTAGAGCGATAAGGAGAGGGACCAACGACAGTGACGCAGCACCATAGCTGTGGGCGACTGGCAGCTGGATGCCGGACGGACAGGGTCACATCTCATGAGAGTGAGCAACCAGCCAACCTCCGGCCCCACTTGGACCCCGCGGTGCGGCGGACGCGTGGGAGGACACGCGGAGGCGACACCGAATCGTGTCTCCCCGCTCCCTCCCCACCCCCACTGTGAAGAGCACAGCTTCACATGCGCAGACCTATGCTGGGCCGCGGTAGCACACGTAGGTACGACCGGGCTCACGCTTTTATTCCTCCTCGATGCTGCTGCTGGTGGCGACGATGATGATAGCGTTTTGGAGCGGAGTGGGGAATTGACGAGGCTGCCCTCGGTTGCCAGATTCTTCCTCCCTCCGTCCAGCCACGCCTGCCACGGTACAGAGTGGGCCCAGCAGCTCGCTCTAACCACGGTTTGCACTACCTGCCAACCATTGTTTAAACAAAAGGCTCAGATGCGTTATGGTAATAGCTATAGGAAGATGGCTCGTGGCTGTAGCTGGAAATATCCAAAGACTGTACTGTAGGGTGTTCATCGGGAGTACGTGTTTCATCAGTGTCTGTGACACGGTTGTAGTACGAATCAATGAGCGAGACATGATCACATGCTCCCGTCTCCATCAAACTGTGTTGCAGGTTTTTTTTTTTCGGACGGGACGCAACAGTAGCTCGGTCCAAATGCATGTAGGGCTCTGTCTCAATAATAGCATGCGGCTGGTACAAGTTCAAGTCGTTTCGAGGGAAACAGGAACGCCATGGAAAATCAGAGCTTCCTTCGTCTCAAGTCGATCCGCAACACCCTGGGTGAAAATCAGAGCAAGGAAACATACGGATACATATTGCAAAAAGTCAAACGCCTTGCATTTTTTTCTTTTCTTTTCGTGGTGCTGCATAAAGTATTATGCAACTGTCTATATTTGGATGGAAATAAGAATGTGTTTGGTTCAGCTGTGAATTTCCGAAAATCTGATTCTAACTGTGAGCTGTGGAAAAGCTGTTGTGAGCTGTCAGCTGTGTAGAAGTTGAAATCTGTTTGGTTGAAAACAACTATCAGCTGTGAATTCTAGCTGTAAGAAATAACTGTAATAACATTAAGAATTAGTAATTTTGTGTATATAAATAATATAAATATAAAACTGATGTAATATAAATTATACAAAATATGTATGGATCACAAGAAATTAAAATATAAGGTTGTATGGTTTAAATGATGATATGCGTCATTTACAAAAATTTTACTATCTAACACTAACCAGAGCTTTAGCTATGTTATCACGAATGTTGTTCATCGTAATCTCATTTTCCTCATCAGGAACATCATAATCTTATGATTGTGTCACCTGTTGTACCTCTTCAGGCATATAATCCACATCTTCATCACACCTCTCAAACTCTTTATTCGTTAATACACTATCACAGATAAAATTATACAGACCAAGCAGAATTAAGACTTCAGTCTTCAGGTCATCACCTGAAAACAGTTTATTATGAGATGAGCAGGAGGAAGTTTTGACATTGAATAAACATGAGCCACATATATCCTTTAAACATTAAAGATTACCCACTGATTTTACACTATATAAATTGACAGCATGTAACCTGAAATGAAGGTCTCGGGGAAATTATAAGTAACCACCCGGCACATCACCCAAATGATACCCCTTCCCCATCCCATTCTTCTGCATAACACAAGAATGCACTTCTAATGAAGAACTTTATAGCAATATAAAGAAACAACATCCGAAAGTGTTGTAAATATTACTAGCCCACCCAACAAATTAGCCCACACCTGCTTCATTAATTGAGCATAATAAGCATAAATCAGCAGGTTCATTGAGAATGGATTGTTCTGGAGCTTGTTTTTTTTTTGTTTCCTTAATCCGAGCGAGCGACACGCTTTTGAGTCAGTACAGCAGCATTCATCCTGGCACAGCCCGCCGGATTTTTTATCAGCTTCGGCAGATCAAATCCGCCTTCACAACCTAAAATTGCAGCCGTTTCCATCATCGTCTGTAACTCTTTTTTTTTTTGAAAAGACGAGTGCATAAGTGCAGTGGAGGAGCTACTGCGTAAGATTATAAAGTATACTCTAATCTCTAAGCCATACTTTATATATTCTATGCTTCCAGTATGTGCTCTCACAAAAAAATTTCAGTATATTTTACAGTATGCTTTCTAGTACGCTTTACAGTGTACCACTGCGGATGGGTTAAGACCATCGGTGCTAGTTTACTCTATACGTTAAATCATACTTTATATAATCTATATATTATATGCAGTTTGGAAATTTACTTTAAATTTTCCAGTAGCTTTTACAGAATATTTTTCAACGTAGCAGTGCGGATGATCTAAACCTCGGAAGCTTGCGACAATCTGTGTACCCGAAGCCTCGGTAACCTTTTTTTTATGTCACTCAACTAGGTATAGTTGTATTATCTGTTCATATACAAACTCACTCACAACACGACACACAATAACACAAATATGCACATGATCAACCCTACAATTACACACAATTTTGGAATCGTGTCCATAAGAAATCATCAAATTATCAGAACCCGATGTGTGATAGAGATGTCACCCACACATTGTGGCTCCACACATGAGAGACATTAACAGAAACTTTTCATAAAGATATGCTCCGATAATAACGTCGGGTGTCCAATTCATAGACTGAACCTTTGAATAGTAAATAGCTAGCGTCTATTGTTACCGCTCACTAGTAATAAAGTCTCATTCGAGGCGAGCCCGCACGAGGAAAGGAGACAAGCAAAAAACGCATCTTCGTCGTCGCGCCTTACATTACAGAGTAATTGCAGACGAGCAATGGGTGCGCGTCACCAATAAGCATAATTGGCAGACAAGCTTCAAGAAAGCTCGTCTCCTTTATGTGAGAAATCCGAGACGGGCTGAGTCGAGTCATCCGTGACACACTATTCTAGGCTCGTCGACGATGAGTACACATGGGAGATTATCTTTAATTGCAATCACCATTAATTGAAATTTAGAGATAAACATATAGAACCGCAAGCACATTGCAATTCAGAGATAAATATTTGTAACTCAATGATATACATTTCAACTCATATATATATATATATATATATATATATACACATACATACATTGCAATTTTAGACATATACATTTTGCAGTCCATAGTTTATACACATTGCGTGCTCTCTAAACTATACATTTCAAACTTATATTCCTATGAAGCTCCCATCGATCAATCTAAACTGTACCATCGAGCTTGCTCCCAAACTTCAAGTAGTAAAATTTTGACAGTAATACCAAGACACCACTCCTACAAAATATCAATTTAAGCAATATAAGAAACCACCTCAAATAAGTTCAGCAACAATTATTAATTATTTGAGCAAAATAAGTCTATCTTACAATCTCTTGATCAAGAACCCCAAGATAGAGTGCTCCTGCGCGATAGATATTTGAGTGAAAGAAACCAGGTGGAAAGACGCATCTTAGAGATACCATAGGATAGTCCCCGAGAAGGATATTGTCAGTGGGTAGTAACTATATTTTCAGTCAGTCTACAAAGGAAAATCATTAATAAGAGAACGATGGTTATACTGCATTGTGTAGAGAAATTAGACAACAAGTGACGCAAATGGCGAGACATTAAATTGCAAACACCGAAAACTAACAAGACAAAACATAACCAGTGGCGCAAAAGCAAAACTACATAGTACATCATTAAGTTCATGAGTCCATTGCAGAGCTACATACAACTATGCGACCGGTGTGCTATATGTACATACATAGGAGTGATTCTTGCACCACGCCAAGCGCAATGGCAGCGACGGTGAGTATGGTACGGTATGGTGAGGACGGCGACGACAGTGAGGACGGCAAGAACGACGATGGCGAACAGTGGACGACAGGCGGCGGTCGCACTGGAGTTGGATCGTGATTTTTACTGAAATGGTTTTTATGGCGAGAGAGAGAAAGAGCGCGAAAGATAAAAAATATGCTGAAAACTTAGCTCGCGCCCGAGAGCTTAAATAGCTAGGTCAAAATGGAGACAAGCTAGAAAAATTCATCTTCGATCATTGACAAAGGGAGACGCGCACGAGAGAAACTCATCTCCTTTTTGCATCCTCTTCGTTTTTTCGAGACGAGCGGCGGATGGTGCGAAGAACTTAATTTGCAGCGGGCGGTGCGAAGTAATTGCGACCAATAATGCGGAGACTACGACCTGCATGCGAACTTCCATTTTTCAGAGGCGAGCAGTTTCAAAGCGTCCCATCATCCCATCAATGCACGCGGAACGAACCTCTCCACCGTTCCGCACAGGCCTTATATAAGACGCTTGATCGTCGACTACTCCACAGTTCTCAACAAACGCGTCTCTCTTTTGCATCCTTTCGTTTCTCCTCTTCTTCGTCTTATATAAGGAGCCACCCACCATGGCCAACTTCTGCCGTCAAGCCCGCCGAGGGAGCCATCCTTCAAGAAACAGTGATGCGACTCCCTCGAGCGGCTTAAGAATGACCTGCGCCTCGTTATGATGCGTGATGCATACAATAGTACGTCTCGCGACAAGAGTTCCTTGGGTCTGGGTATCCTTTCAGAGTTCACTGGAATGGATGGCACCAGTCACTACCTCTACGCCCTCATGGGTGTGGCCGATCATGTCGACACTATGTTCGAGACGATGGCCCAGGAGCTCGGCATCGAAGGACGTAGGAAACTGGTGGCGGTGATGGCGAGGAACCTCGGTCTCGAAGTTGCACCGCCAGAGCAGTCGGTCCATGCTCTTTGTGCACATGCTTCTAGAGAACCTATGCTAGAGGATGAGGAGTAGTGGGATTTAGTTTTTTCTTTTGTTGTTTTTCTTTTCTTGTATCTTCTTGTACTTTTTTCTTGTATTTTGTAATATATTGTGCTAATAAATGAATGTATTATCTGTATTCATCTGTGTAAATAAATGTTATCTTGTTCATATGTGTGAATGAATGAATGTTATCTCGTGTTCATCGTGTTTGTCGGGAATGAAAATTAATAAGGAATGGAGATTTGATTATTTTTTTGAATTAAATCGGACTAATTCAATTAGTGAAGGTGCTCTACATTGGAATGACATCTATTTAGGTATAAGTAAATATGCTCGAAGATCATTAAATTGTAAAAAGGGGAAGATCACGAAGTACACCCGTGAATTGGAGACGCAATAATAAAAGGAGACAAGCTTTCTGTAGAGCCCGTCTCATTTTCTTTCGTAAATAGGAGACACTTTTTGCTAGCCCGTCTCCCTTTTGTCAGAGGAGCGGATGCATCTCGAATATTAACTTAAATGAGACACACCGTAAAGTATGTCATCTCCTTTTACACTCAACTGAGCTATGTACATATCCTCGCTGAAAGCGGGCGCGTCTCATTTACCCATATCGGAGACAGTCACCTTTGCGCTCATCACCGATCTTTGTCTTCTAATTGAGGTTCTTACGTAGTGGCTGAACCATAAATTGAACCATAATGTTGATTTTCGATGAAGAAATTGAGTGAAGTACAGCCTCAACCGCGCTTTCATAGGAGTCCTAATTGAAAAATTTGCCGACCGCCCAACGAAGCAAAGTTTGGCTAGACACTAAGCGCCAGTCATCTCAGTACTGTACCACGAACATCGTCACAAGCAAAATCTTGAATCTCATCAAACGTGATGGACACCAGTTGTGAAGCACGACTGATCACTCTATTTCAACGTCATGATTAACTCCTTGTTACGGTGAAGATACAAAAGAACATAAGCGTGATGGATCCCTCCTCCTGTCCTCCACGAACCCCGGCGATGTGGCCTCGCGTCTGCGCATCATCGTTCGTGGAGATTCATAGCCTTGGGGCGAGAGAGCCCCTCGCCATGGAGCGAGACGCGGAGCCTCGGAAACCTATGGACTAGTGGTTGGCTGCACCATTGTCATCTCTCTCACATCCCTTCACCTTTTTATTTTTCATCTCACAAATCCAGTATTTTCCTACAGAGCTTTATGCCTGATCCGAAGGTGCATTTCTGTCTTTTGCGCCCAACAGAGACAGGCCCTTTGGACCCAGCGAAGTCCACCCTCCTTCATGTGGCTCTCGCCAATGCGTGCACCCGCCATTCGCTGCCGTGTCAGGCCCGCACGCCCTCACTACACGACAGGGATGCACCGCGTCGCGTCGAATAGGGTCCACCTGACGATGACGCGTGCCCCCGCCCCGCACTAATGGGCCCGGCTCCCACTTGTAGGGTCCACTTCTGTTTACATCCAAGCCCCTGGGACATAACTCTTCTAATACACCTCTCCAACCCCGGTAAATTCTGTAAAGATCCTCTCCGTGGGCTACAAGAAACGGCCCCAGGACTACATCGATAATTACCAGAAGTGTAGGGACGTGATCGGAGAAATTGCATAGACCAGGGCAGCGTTTGGTGGGGTCGGCGTGGCAGTGAATGGTTAAGAAAGCGACGGGAGTCGGTGAGGGTAGGTTCACTGTACACTAAGTAATCCCCTGATAGAAATCAAGAGAGGGAGCCCAAAGATGAAATAGCTACTAAATCACTTTGAATTACATGGAGAAATTTGATTACAAGATGAACACCAAGTGCTATTTCTCAAATAGCACAAAAATACTAATAATACCTTATACTCCATCTTTGTTGTAACTTGATGATGCGGCCATCGAGCCAACAAGACGAGGCCACAAGTAGAATGATGACGGGAAGCATTTCCCCTTGTTCTTCTCTTGTTGATCGGATTCTAAGAATTGAGAGAGTTCTTGTGTCTAATGTGTATTCACAACCCCACATCCAATCATACACATAACCCTCTCCTTATATATGACCAAGAGACACAAGAGGGTGCCTCCCACCCTTAAAGACAGTTAAGTCCCCTGATCAGGGATATAATTGTTGGTGAGTTGTGTCCTTTCAATTAGAACACATGTTATTTTCGAGTTCAAACTGATATTAACTAAAAAGATCGGACTAGTCCGGTCAAGGTCCGGACTAGTCCGATGTCTTTACTGGACAATATCAGACTAGTCTGGTCTTATATCGGACTAGTCCGGACCGGACTAGTCTGGTAGTGCTAACATTCTCCCCCTTGAACTCGAAACTGAAACTTACCAATTTACTTAATACTAAATTTAGTGTCCACTTTTTCATGCTTGACATATAGGGCACAACGCATCACAACAACCATTTACGTATTGTTGGACTCTAGGACCACAATACATCTCACACTTTAAAATGAACCTTACTCTTACTTGGCCCCTAAATATCCAGTGATCATATGTTCTTCCTTAAACCCATGCTATCCACGTGTTCACTGAACACGTTGGGTGGAAGACCTTCTGTAAGCGGATCCGCAAGCATTCGCTTGGTACTAATTTGCTCAATAATCATTACTTAATATGATCCTGGATTTACTCCTTTACAACACATACCTTATGTCAATGTGTTTGGCATCACATATGACTTGTTGTCTCTGGAGTATAAAAAACTTAAGTGGTTTAATGCTGTCAATCACTCACAATTCGGGTTTACTTACTGTGTCTGCTCAGTAGTCTCATTTATAATATATATTTGGTATGCATCACACATGACACAGTGACCCTAAGTTAGGAGCTTTTTCCACAATAAAACTCCAATGTGTGAGTGTTGATTACTGATGTGGATTTACTACACATCTCGCACAAACTGAGTCTTAGTAAGTCATTATTCCAATGACTTAATCTTATACTTAACTTACCATGAGACTTTGATACTTGCAAAACTGTAAGTAATACTTATTTCCATCCGGTCATCTGGATTGGACTTACTTATACCAAAATTAACCCGATACTTAAACTTTGTCAAGGTAACTTAGGAATTGAGCAAAACTTAAAACTTTTGACAGCAAGATGTTTTGGAACCGATTCTTATTAGGTCGACCTCTTATTGGTTCCATACTTACCAACCTTGACTCATTAGAGCAGACAAAGATTTATTTTCATGCATACCGTACTTTCCAAGTACGCTCCTTAAGTATGCCTTTTGTGCTAAACTTAATACCTATTTATTCTATCTTGGTGAATTTCTATACCCAGTACATAAAATGTTTCACCAAGATCTTTCATATCAAAATTAGAGGACAAGAACTTCTTAGTTTATGATAGTAGATGGACATCACTACTTGCAAGTAGTATATCATCTACATAAATCACGAGGAAAATAAATTTCCCGTTCTTAAACTTAACATAGATGCAATTGTCCTCCTTATTTTCTTTAAAAAACCCAAACTTTCTTACCGTCTTATCGAACCTGAGATACCACTGCCTTACTGCTTCATTAAGTCCATAAATGGACTTTCTTAAGTGACGTCTCATATGTTCCTTACCCTTAACAACAAAACTTTTCGATTGTGTCATATAGACGTTCTCATATAGATCACCATTGAGAAATGTCGTTTTTACATCCATCTGATGTATTTCTAAATTGTAATGTGCAACTAATGTCATAATGATTCTAAATGAATCCTTACCTTTTGCAACAAGTTTGGACTTAAACTTATCAATATTCCCTTTGGAGTCACATTTAGTTTTGTAGACCCATTTACAGCCTACTTTTTTTGCTCCATTAGGAATCTCAACTAAATTTCAGACTTTGTTTGCTTCCATAGACCTCATTTCATCCTCCATGACTATACACCATTCAGATGTTTGAGGACTTCTTATAGCTTCTTCAAATGTGGTGGGATCACCATCCATTTGAATTGCCTCATTTAATTATATCCCATAATCGTCCAAAATGGCCGATTCTCTTTCTCTTTGAGATCTTCTTAATTGCACATTATCCTCATTTTGAGGCTGTTGTTGCTCTTCATTATTAATGACAACGGGCTGAGAATGTTCAACCTTTCTTAATAATTCTGTTGTCAATGGAGAACTAACAACAAGTGTTGAATCTTCACCAATAGACACTGATGATTCAACAGCAGTAGGTAATGAGAAATATGATTCTTGAATCATAGGAGTGGGTATATAAATCCGCTTCTCTTCAAGATTAATTTCTCGTCTTACCGTACTCCCCCTTATCATGTCATCCGCTAAAAAGACGGCATGCCTTGTTTTCACAAACTTAGTATATCGTTCTGGACAGTAGAAACGATATTCCTTACTCTTTTCTGCATAGCCAATAATATGGCAACTTATTGACTTAGCATCCAACTTACCAATATTTGAGTTAAACATTTTTGCCTCAACGGGACAGCCCCATATATGTATATAACTTAATGAGGGCTTACGTCCTCCACAACTTATATGGTATTTTAGACACCAACTTACTAGAGATCCGATTTAGCACATGAATAGCGGTTTTTAATGCCTCCATCCATAAGCTAACCGACAAATATGATTGACTTAACATGGATCTTACCATATCCATTAGCGTACGGTTGCACCATTCCGCTACTTTATTTTGCCGAGGCTCGCCTGGTGTAGGCTCGCCCGGTGTTGAAATAATAGGCGACTATGCCATTTTCTTGTAGGAACCGAACAAATGGTCCAGAAACTTGGCCATTCGGGGTATGACGACCGTAGTATTCACCACCACGATCAGATCTTACCACTTTTATCATACTGGTGTGCTGATTTTCATCTTCAACCTTAAATATCTTAAATTTATCCAATGCTTCAGAGTGTTTTTTTAATTGGATAAATATAGCCATAGCAAGAATAGTCATATGTGAAGGTTCTGACCGAATCAAAACCATCAATCGATACTACAGGAAATGGATCACAAATGTCCGTACGGATTAATTCCAAATTCCCGCACCGCATATGACACCATTTCTTACTTTTCTTAGTCTATGCATTCTTCTGAATCTGAAAATCCAAATGAGGAAGAATCGATTGTGAAATCAATTGTTCAATTCTCCCACTCGAAATATAGCCTAAGCGACAATGCCATAATTTCGAAGACATTTCAGAATCGATTCTCTTACTCTTACTTTGATATGAGGAAACTGATTGTCGCTTACAACACCATTTAAGGGAGCCTATGCATTCCTTTTAATAGTGACCTTTGTCTAAACAAAAAATGACACTGATTTTTCTCTACTCTCAGATCCTTATGTTAAGGATGGCTTTGTAGAGCCTTACTCTTATCTTTATCATGGTGAGAAGAACCATGATACTTAAAAATTGCTTAGAAGAATAGTTACCATGATACTTAGAACCATGATTGTTCTTCTTAGCCTTACTTTTTCCCTTCACGTAATTAATAGCATAATTACTATGAAGAGACTTAATCCTCTCCTCCTCCTGAACACATATAGCCATGAGTTTTTCTATGTTCCGTAGTTCAGGTTGAGAGTCATAGTTGATGACAAAAGTCTCAAATTCCTTTAGAACTGAGGAAAAATGAGATGCACAATGAACTCATCTTTAATCTCCAAATCTATAGGGTTAAACTTTGCAGTCATATTTGTCATCCTTAAAATGTGCTCTCGCACATCACCTCCATAATACTTTTCATCGACAAGTCTCTTGATAAGAGTACTTGTTAATGACTTAGAAGAACCAGTAAACTGATTCTCAATCTTTTGGAGGTACTCAGTGGCAATCTCACATTCAGGGATTGCTCCCCGAACGATTTCAGTGATAGTGCCCTTAATAATCATCAAACATTTCCCGTTTGATTGTTTTCACCTAACTTTGGCTATATCACAAGCCAATAGCTTATTAGTATAGTCCTTTGTCCTCACAACAAAGGCTTACTGAGTTTCATCAACTTTACTTACTAGAGCCACCGACTCAACTGAATATGGAGTTGTGAGAGCAAACTCCATCTCGGAGACTGCCAAAGCAATCTCCAACTTTCTCTCCATCTCCCATAATTTCTTACGTTGAATAGATCAATGAAAGTGATAAAACTCAGTGCTGAATTCTCATTTGAGAAAACTTCTTAATCAAAACGAGATCATGAGCGAATGCATAGATATTAATCATAAGATAATGTTGAATTTTATCTTTCACTTTGGTTACTTGACCAAAACTCAACACTTGAGAATAACTTAAAACAACATAGTAATTTATCTTTCACTTTGGTTACTCGACCAAATTACTATGTTCTTAAAAGAGAGTGTCATTAATGTCTTTCGCTTTGGTTACTCGGCCAATAATGACATTAAAACTTAACATTGAAGAACAACTGAAATACATAGTAATTTATCTTTCGCTTTGGTTACTCGACCAAATTACTATGCACTTAAACAGAAAATGTCATTAATGCCTTTTGCTTTGGTTACTCGGCCAATAATGACATAATATTGCTTAAAAACATGGCAATTCTATTTTTCGCTTTGGTTACACAATAGAATTCCATACAACTTAAAATGACATAGCAATTTATCTTTCGCTTTGGTTACTCGACCAAATTGCTATAACATTATAATCTTAATTTACAGCGGAAGCTTAATCAAATAAGCAAACTTAATTGTATAGCCCAGACTAGTACGCACATGGCCGGACTAGTCCGAACTTACAATAGAACCATGACCAGACAAGTCCAGTTCTGTTCCAAAAACGTTTGACCTGTTCTTTATTGAACTTTTCGAGTTTGGTCCGTACTATTCATGACTAGTCCGACCAACCCCGGAAAAGTTTCAAATAAAAAACAGAAAATGTCAAAATACCCAAAAGGGAATCTTAATCTTACTATCTTACAAAATTAACTTAATTTTCACAATGGATTTCAATCCAAAGTGCTTGATAGGTTTTCAATCAGATGAACGCGTCGAACGCCCTGATCCGGAAAACCTAACCACTTCATTGTGGCATACCGGACTAATCCGGTCTATAGATCGGACAGGTCCAGACTTTCAAAACTTGCATCGAAAAACTTCGATCAAAACTCAATTCAAAACGATTAGTGGTCTAAATGGCTCTGATACCAGTGTTAGAAATCAAGAGAGGGAGCCCAAAGATCAAATTGCCATTAAATCACTTCGAATTACATGGAGAAATCTGATTACAAGATGAACACCAAGTGCTATTTCTCAAATAGCACAAAAACACTAATAATACCTTATACTCCATCTTTGTTGTAACTTGATGATGCGGCCATCGAGCTAACAAGGCGAGGCAGCAAGTAGAACGATGACGGGGGGCGTTTCCCCTTGTTCTTCTCTTGGTATTGTTGATCAGATTCTAAGAATTGAGATAGTTCTTGTGTCTAATGTGTATCCACAACCCCACATCCAATCATACACATAACACTCTCCTTATATATGACCAAGAGACACAAGAGGGGGCCTCCCACCTTTAAAGACAGTTAAGTCCCCCGATCAAGGACATAATTGTCGGTGGGTTGTGTCCTTTCAATTAGAACACATATTATTTTCGAGTTCAAACTGACATTAACTGAAAAGACCGAACTAGTCCGGTCAAGGTCCGGACTAGTCCGATGTCCTTACTGGACAATATCGGACTAGTCTGATCTTATATCGGACTAGTCTGGACCGGACTAGTCCGGTAGTGCTAACACCCCTTGCACTGTCCTTACGCGCGGTTGGACCCTTTCCTCGTGGGGCCCACCACCCACTACAGTTGCCGTTGTCCGTGAAGGAGCCCACGGGTGATGGGGACTTTGAAGGCGCAGGTGGGGCCCTCTTGGATGGACAGTGACGATGCCGGCCTACCATCGACCCGCTGCGGGTAGTATTTTTCTTCTCTCTCGATTTTTTTTAGATAATGGAAAACCGACCTACCCCTTATAAACTCGAATTCGCCCTAGCTCTGGAGCTTTTGCACGTATTTGGAAAGCTGTCTGAATTTCAAGAACATTTTTTAGTGCCAGTTTCTATTACTCTATGCGGCCTGTGATCAGAGCCATGGCCTGTTCCTGGCACAAAGAATTTCTAACTTCTCTTGAAACTGACCAAAATGTGTGCGGATGTTGATGCCATACTATGCTACACCCCTGAATGTTCATGGCCGTGGTAGAAACTTTACATTTCGTTGGAGCCATCAAACTCTGCTTCCTTTTTGAAGGATTAGTAGAGAACATCACACGCCATGGTTGATCCCACCCGTCCGCACATCACCACCGGTATATATAGTGTGACGTTGAGGCATAGGAATCGCTTAAACCATTCTTCAAAAACTGCTTACACCCATCCTGCCATGGCTTAATGGTCTGAGTAGCTTACAAGACGTAATGGTTTTTCAGACGTGAACCAGGAGTTCAGTCTGCACGGTTGCTACCTGTGTACCACACTACCACAGCAAGTGAGCAGCGCACTTCAGTGCAGTTACTTCACTGTATGACCACTGCAAGGATCCAAGATCATCAGCAAAAGCTAAGCTATGATAACCGTGAACACAAAGAAACACAATTGCACATTATTTACTCACTTGAATTGATATGCCTGCTCCCAGCTTTTTCATACAGTATCGATTGTTAACGATATGGTTCCTTTGGTACCGTTTGTTTGCACAAAGTAACAGATAAGAAATGGGGAGAGTTGAGCTAGTCATGATGGTCCTCATTAGAACTGTCAATGAAGCTCGAGGCTCGTGAGCTACTCGAGTTTGGCTCGTTAAAAGCTCGATTCGAGCTCGGCTCGACCAATAAACGAGCCAAACTCGAGCTTCATCTCGAGCTCGCGAGCTTGACGAGCTCGAGCTCGTTAAACTTGATAAGGCTCGTTTAGATAAATTATATTTTTTAAATATTATTTATTAATAGTTTTCTCTTGATTATTATTCATTTTTACAGTTTAAACGAGCTTCCCGAGCTCGAACTCGAGCTTTTACGAGCTTTAACCGAGCCTAACTATTTAAACGAGCCTTATCGAGCCGAGCTCGAGCTTGACTGCAGGATCGACCGAATTTTAGGCTCGGCTCGAGCTCGGCTCGAATTCTTAACAAGCTCGAGCCTCAGAGGGCAAGCTCGCTCGAGCTCGGCTCGTTGACAGCCCTAGTCCTCATTGTAGTGGGTGAGGTCTCTTTTTTTTCCTCCCCCTTTCCATCCCAACGATCTTTTGTGTTGTGTGCTGAGTTTTCTTAGTTCTAGTATATACTGTAGGTTGGTCATGGATTCATTGGTCTGTTGCCACTTTGCAAACACAACCAGCTAATGCTTACCATCAAGTAATAACTGAAACATTATGAGATGAGGCATTGATGTGGTACCCGAGTATTAGTTAATGCAGGAAGCCGACTAGTAAATTGGGAGATAAACTCCATTATTGACTCAGCTCCAGATCTCCTCAGAAGAGCAAATCTGTAGATATAACACTTAAAAACAAACCCTCATGACCCCACCTGGGCAACAAACTTACGATCGGAGTATATATCAATCGTCGAGTGTGATTCATATGGTTTAATTTAAGGCATACTCCCACTTGGACAACATTTATTGTACAATAACAAGTGTTTTATGCTGTTTGAGTACACGCCATTTGTACTTGGACTAATCTATGGCGTGCCCACTTGGACAACATTACTGCTTTTTAAACTACTCACCTGTTATAATTAAATGATGAACTAACCAGCATCAATTATTTTGAAATGGAGCGAATACTTTTTTTCATCTTTGTCTCCGGTGTCCCTGTTTTGAATTTTCAGAGTACCTAAGACTGATAGAAAAATGAGGGAACGTTATTATTAGATTGATTAAAACCTCTGGAGTGGTACATATTTATAAATGGTCAGGGGACCTTTATTGGTTACAAAACTAATGTAGGACTATGACAAGATCAAAAAAGTATCGGACTTGACGTTGAGAGGAAAAATCCACAAATAATGTGAGCACTCGTTAAGAACAACAAGATAATACTAGTGAGCAGAAACATCTTGCACTAGAGAGGTCCACAAATCACAATGTATTAAATCAAAACTGTTCGAAGTACGAGAATTTGACAAAGTAAAATGAAAAATATGTATGACAACCAAGCTGACAGGCATGACAAAGGTCGTCCAGTTCCTGTTTAATACATTATGGAAATAATCTAGATAAAGTCTTGAAACCTAAATGACTAATAAGATGATGTCGAAGCGTAGACGGTGTGGTGGCTACAACTAAGGCATGTAGAGGCGAAAGCGCCAACACAGTGATGAGGTAAAGTTGTATGGAATATTGTACCTCACGATCACGTTCTTGGTGTCCCCATCCTTCACACAAAAGCCAAATGTATCAAATTCAAAAAAAACTATTATAATTAATGGTGAACCGATGAATAAAACACCATTTTTTAATAATCTAAGGAAACACAAGAACACGGTGCAAATGTAAAGGGTGAGTCAGAATAGAAGAAAAGTATGACCAGTGGAAATAACAGACAACAACAACTTGTTATCGATAAGGATAGACAAAGGAGTCGAAAAACAAGGAGGGTGGGAGGAGAGAGGTTACCGGAGGAGGAGCTCATGCGACTATCAGGCTGGTGTCCATGTAGCATTATGCAGACGGTGATGGCGTCAGAGACATGGTATTGAATGAGTTGGATATCTTGTTCTATCCCTTGTGGTATAAGGAACACTATAGGTGGAAGTGCCCCCGTACAGAGAGTTGGCAAATGGACTGTCAGAAGCTACAGACTGGCCGTTGTAGCAGGGAGCAGTCTGACTGCCACCGGTGGTGATCTGACCACCATAGGCTGCGGTCTGACCGCTGTAGAACGACATAACATGACTGCCATGTGTCCAATGATCTGGTGTCTGGTAGACAAACATGCTGTAGAGTCTCCCGTACGACAAAAGAGCAATGCTGCGGAGGAACAGATGCGTGCGGACGTGGCTCGAAGCCTGGAGGAGGATGTGAGATGGGGAACATCACCATCCAGAGCCTAGAGGAGGATCGGGACAGGGCACATCAACATCCAGAGGTGCAGTGTCCCGTTCCATAGATATCCCGGAGTAGGAAAGCACCATCATTCCGATCGTTATCGTGTCAGTTCTGTCCTTGGTTAGTGGATGGGCACCGGAAGCAAGGGCTCCGGAGGTCGTTTAAGCCAGTATGATATATTTTTTCTATATTTTTAGTGTGTTTTTAAATAAACAGGCCTCGAGTCGGCCCGACCCGACACGGCACGACACGCATAAAATGAGCTTGGACCGTGCTTGGCTGATGTGCAGGCCCGTCATCCCGGCTGGTCTCATTTTCGGGCCTTGCAGGGTCGAGGATTTTAAGACTCGAGCCTGACCAGGCTCCTGCCGGGCCGGGCCGGGCTGGCCTGACCTGTTGGCCACCTAGGACTTTGAAGGCGCAGGTGGGCCCCTTGAATGGACAGTGACGACGCCGGCGTTCCATCGATCCATAACGGGTCGTATTTTTCTTCTCTCTCGAATTCGCCCTAGCTATGGAGCTTTTGTACGTATTTGGATTCAGCGGTGAAGCTAGAATGAAACTGACAGTGGTGCCCTACATATAAAAATTTGTGTTTTGTAGTGTTCAATCCAAAGCTTAAGAGGTGCATTAATGGTTATTATAAGCTAATTACTACCAAAGTTAACTTTTACCGTGGTGCATGTGCACGAGAGTAGCACTTCCTGTGTTCCCCACTGATTTGGAAAGCTGTCTGAATTTCAAGAACATATTTTGGTCCAGTTTCTATTACTATATGCGGCCGGTGATCAGAGCCGTGGCTCTTTTCCTGGCACAGAGGATTTTTAACTTCTCTTGAAACTGACCAAAATGTATGCGGATGTTGATGCCATACTATGCTACACCCCTGAATGTTCATGGCCGTGGTAGAAAGTCTACATTTCGTTGGAGCCATCAAACGTCTTCCTTTTTGAAGGATTAGTAGAGAACATCACACTTCGTGCACTACAAGTATCTCGGCAATTTACAACAGCAAAAACCCATCGTGAATAATGCAAATGTTATCATAAATAAGTTATTTGCGATGATATATGGTTATTTACCATGATTTACTTTCATTGATAGAAAACGGTCGTAAATAACGTTATTTACGATAGTCGTTATCGTAAGTTATGATATCTACAACGGTCAAAGACAGCCATCATAAATAACTGCCTTTCCTCCAGCCGTGTGGAGTCTGGACATCCTTATTTACAACGGTCTGGATCCATCATCGTAAATAAGAATGATTTATATAAGACGGCCTACCTGACAGTAGTAAATAAGAGTTCTATTTTTTTTTAAAATAAAATAGGCTAACCTGACACGATGAGCAGCTCACAGACAGTCACATATACACAGTCTATATAAACAACACAATATAACATCACCTCACATCACAAATGAAAAATATTCATCACATCACACCTAAAATACACACTAATCACTAATGAACGTTGTATCAACTTAGGCTTTCATTCATAAATATTAAACAATTAATCAACTAATTAAACAATTAATCAACAAATTAAATGATTAACAACTAATTAAACAATTAATTTTAAAATCACACAATTAATCAACTATTTAACAAATTAATCAACCATTTAACCAATTAATCAACTAATTACACAATTAACAACTAATGGAACACTTAATTAACTAATTAAACAATTGACAACAAATAGTGGCTGGGGGGGGGGGGTAGGGGAGTGGCGATGACAGCACGCATGAGGGAAGGGGGTGACAGCGGCGCCGGGGGAGAGGAAGGAGTCGACGGTAGCGCATGGGCATGGGCCCCGACGACGCAACGTTGGGGGCAGGGGGCAGAGAGTCGTACTTGGGAGGAGGTGTCCAATGGGCCGTGCTAGCTAAGGCTTTGAAAGCCTCAGCCGGCCATGGCCCGAAAATAGAACGGGTCGTGCCGGGCCGGCCCGACGTGCCTGCACCTCAGCCCATGCATTACTCCGGCTCATTTTACGCGGGCCATGCCGTGCCGGGCCGAGCCGGCCCGTAACCCTGATAATACAAATTTACTTGTAAAATAAAAAAACATGTTACACGGGTCGGACCGGGCCCCGCAGGCTACATGGGCCACACATCGGGCCAACTATTAAACGGGCCTGTGCCGGGTTGGCCCGACGGGCCTGCGCCTAATTAAGCCAAAGCACGGTCTGGGCCGGGCTGCGGGCCGGCCCGGTCTTGGTCCCCTCCATGCCAGGCCGTGCTCGGACCGGGCCAAAAATGCCAAGCTTCGGGGTAGCCTGATTAGCCCGACCCATTTGGACAGCTATAGGAGGAGGAGGAGGCTCAGGGGGCGTGGGGCGGAGACAGCGACAGCGATAATGTAGAGTGCATGAGTCGTGCCTGTGTGAGAGTGGGGGGCATTGGGCTCGGTATATGGCCTAAAACTACGACAACCCAAGCGACTTACGACAGTCCACTAAGAAGCCATCATAAATCAAAACCTTATTGACGACGGTCTCTGTAGCCGTCGTAAATAAGATATTTACGTTAGGCTAAGTAAATAGTTGTAAATTCACTACAGGAAACGCGATCATTTGCGACGGCTAGATTTATTTGCGATAGCAACTCTGTGACCGTCGCAAATAAGAAGGCCGTCGCAAATAAGGACTAATTTGCGACGGCCAACCCTAGGGCCGTCGCAAATAAAGAAACCGTCGCAAATAAAGACTTATTTGCGACGGCTCAAAAAAGTACCGTAACAAATAAGTTAAATTGCAACAGCCATAATATAAGGCTGTCGCAAAGAAGGGCTAATATCGGCCCCATCGACCCCCGACTCCTCATTCTCCTCCACGCCCCCGCCGCCCTGCAGCGCCCCCACCGCCCTGCCGCGCCCCCGCGGCCGTGCCCACTGCCCCCGCTCCTCCCGCCGCCCCCTCCCCCAACCCTGACCCCCCGCAGCCAGCCCGCCGCACCCCCGCCGCCCCCGGCCCCTGCGCCCCTGCTCCCCCGCCGCCATCGGCCCCTGCGCCCCCGGCCCCTTCTCCCCTGACACCCCGCCGCCCCGACCCCTGCACCTCGGCCCCGCCGCCCACGGCCCCTGCGCCCCCAGCCCCGCCGCGCCCCCCGCGCCTGACGTTGCCGCGCCCCTGCCGTCCCCAGCCCCCGACAGCAGTGCCGCCGGCCTCCTCCAATGCCTCCGCCATTCGTCCGACGTCGCCGACCTGCTGCTCCACGCCGCACAAGTAAAGTAGGCATTTAGTTGTTAATTTCTAGATAATTAGTTGTTAATTGTTAATTAATGATTAGTTGTTATGCTATTTAGTTGTTAATTGTTCTTGATGATTAATTGTTATGCAAATTATTTTTTAGATTATTGTTAATTAGTTGTTAATTCTCATTAATTGTTAGTAGTTGCTAATTAGATTTGAATTACAATTAATTGTCAGTTAGTTGTTAATAGTTGATCATTTTAATTAATTATTAGTTAGTTGTTAATTGGATCTTAATGTTACTATATATGCTTAGGTTTTATTTAATAATGTTTAAGATTTGTATTATTGCCCTCATTTATTGTTTTGTGATTAAAATACAGTTGCTTATGTTTTCGTTAATATTTTTGGTGCTTATGTATTATATATTGAAACGGCTAAACAAAAGGGCCGTCGTACGTAAAGTAGGCATCATATATGTAGCGTATATACGGCCCATCGGGCCCAACCCTAACCTTCATTCGAGGTCGGGCAAAGAGAGAACGACGCTGCTATAGTGTCGGTCACGATCATGACTCATGACTGGTGACATGAGGTGAATCGTTAGGGTTAAGTGTATATGGGTCGGGCGGCCCATTACTAACTCTAAAAGTCTGTAACCATGTATCTCTCTGCCGCAAGACCCCCCCTTCACATCGCGCGTGTTTGTGAGTACGTATAAGACGATGAAAACTCCGAAAACGTATGTTGCGAGTATGTGTCCTTGACTCGTAACATCCGTAAGGCAACAGGTTTCCCAGCTAACCAGTTGCCCCCCTTTGTACTTTAAGAACTGCACCATATAGGGGGGTTTAGTGTTAAATAGGCGGCGTTATGCTGCCGAAATTTTGTGATTTGTGAGACGAATGATAATCAAATATTGATGAATCATTAGGGTTAAGTGACCAACCCGGAAGGGCACGACACACAATAAGAGTGATCGTGCCGTGTAGACCATTGTAGTGGTACTGTATGCGTCAAGGCGACACGGAAGCGAACAAGTTGGTAAGGACGTCAATGACCCGCGATTGCATGGACAGTGGAAATGGATGTGGAATTGTCATCTAAGACCAACTATCCTCTCACTCTTTCTCTAGTTCTTTCCTCTCTCTTAAATGACTTCAAAATGAAAATGAGCAACATAACCTATCCTATATACATTAACGACAATTTCTTTCGCATTAAGCTGCAGAGCCAAACATGGGTGAAGACCGCAGTAGGATGTATACTGGCTGGAAGAGCAGAACTGGCGGTCACTCGGATGAGTGTACATCAAGTTAGATAAATTTATGGATCGAGCATTTTCGTTGTCAACGAAAGATATGGTGCGGTGCCCATGTACAAAATGTCGGAACACCAAGTTTTTAAGAAGATGGGAGCTTTCGTTTCACTTATGTCAAAACGGTTTCACTCCACATTATGAAGTGTGGACCTTTCACGGCGAGACTAATTCTTGAGTCATAGCATAAGTGGATGAGGATGATGATATAACAGAGTGTCGGAGTGTTGATCTGACAATTCTCTCGGTACTACTGTTGGTAGCCCGCGAAGTTTGTAGTTCGGTATTGGGCGCACAGAGATTCAGAACACGATGGCAAGTAAACACAGGGATTTACGTGGTTCGGGCCGTCTGAGCGTAATACCCTACTCCACGGGGTGTGTAGTTGTTGTATTGAGCGTCTCAGAGTCGAGAGCTTCCAGAGAGCAAAAGTGTCAGAGGAGTCGAGAGAAGAGTCCAACCCCCTGTGTATCATCGACCAGTCCTTTTATAGTACAAGGACTGGTCGTTACACCGTTAGCCTGGCCCGACATGTGGCCCTGGCGGTTATTGATGCTTAATACACAATTAATGAGGTTAATTACCCTTAATAGCATGGTAAAGGGCCTTGATGGTGCTGTTACTGGTATTAAGGGCCTTCTGATCGTGTGTCGTCAATATGGCATAATGACACTTAATCGGGTTTTGATATCTTTGATTGCCCCTTGAAGGCCCGAGCCGTTGTGGGTCCACCAGTCTCATTGTTGAGGCTGAAGGTCCGACGGTTGGATACGTGGCAGCTTCAGAGCTTTCCGTCTAGGACGGGTAGTTCCGGTGTTGATGTACACGTGTTGGTACCTGAATGTGGGCCTAGAGGGGGGGGGGGGTGAATAGGCCTTTTTGAATTTTGTCGGATCCTGCAACACTCGACAACAAGTTCAATACCAGAGATATCAGACTAGTCCGGTAATGTGCGGACTAGTCTGGTGTTCACGGACTGAGTTGATTAAGCTTGATCGATTAGATTGATTCTTTTATGTATGCAATGGAAATTTAGAATCAAATAAAGGTTTCAATGTTATATATTAGATTATATCACAATTAAATTTTATGTTTGACAATTCAACGTAAGATGATCAATGATTATTGAAAACCTAGATTATATTGATGAATAAGAATGATGAACACCAAAAGCAAAACACAAGGATTTATCCCCTGGTTCGGCTACCACAAAGGGAACCTACGTCCACATTGAGGAGTCCACAAAAGGACCGGGTCTTCTCCAACCCTACTCTCGCCGGATCGCCACGAAGGCCAATCCTCTTCCACTAATCACAAAGGGGTGAATAACCGAATTCAAGGGGCTTTCTCACACGTTGAGAGCTCCCTTGGATTACAACAGAAAATACCACCAAGAACACACTCAAAAATTACAAATGAATCGCAGGAGTGTGTTAGAGAATCAAACCAAGAGCTCAACATGGTGTTGCAAGTGTCTCTCCAATGATCTAGAGTGAATCCTCAAAGGATTGATCGTTGTTGCACTTAATTTCGTGGAGAGATGTAGTTTTTGAGGCTCTTTGGAGGTGTGACGGCGCTAGGGTTCGAGAGTGTTCATAATTGGGCCGTGCACCTCTATTTATATGGGGTTTCTAAAAGTGACCGTTAGGGTAGAAAGTTCGGACTAGTCCGTGGTGGTCACCGGACTAGTCCGGTGTGCTGTGTATAGCAGACCCTAAGTACCCCGAAATATCGGACTAGTCCGGCTAGGAACGGACTTGTCCGATTTCTCTACTGGAAATCTTCATACTAGTCCGATAGTCATCGGACTTGTCTGGACATGTGAGCCCCTAAGTGTATAGGATGACAAGTCCGCACTTGGGGGACTTGTCCGATTCAGATCAGAGGGTATTTCAGACTAGTCTGTGCAAACATTGGACTTATCCGATTTGAATCAGAAAGAATATCGGACTAGTCCGGTTGTGATCGGACTTGTCCGATTTTGTGTCACTTGTGAAGTGTTTTGAGGACAAGTACGCACTGGGGAGGACTAGTCCAATTCTAGTCAGAAAGGATATCAGACTAGTCCGATGGATATCGGACTTGTCCGATTTCATGCAGAAAGGATATCGGACTAGTCTGGTTGTGATCGGACTAGTCCGATACTGTGTAACTTTGTGCAATGTGTGTGTTTAATTGTGATTGAGCTCTTGGGGTGTGTTTCCTTAACACACTCCATACACAATAATCTACTACTCTTCTTCCTCAAGCTCATTTCCACTTTGCTTCTCATTCTTCCTTCTTTTTGGCACTTTGCTCATTTTCTTATTAAAATCCTGCACTCATCTCAACAAGGAGGTTAGGATCCCAATTGCTTGTCATAAATCATCCAAAACCCACAAGGGAGTCCTAGATGCACTTTCATTCTCCCCCTTTTTGGTGATTGATGACAACCAATTGAGATTTCACAAAATATGATAAAAATTGAGATTTTCATAAAACATGCACATATGGGTCCAAAATACATCAAGCAGTGAGAGTATAATCCATATGTGCATTCTTTATGGTGGGATGCATAACTAAGTACGCTGGAACATAAAGAATGACATAATTGACTTTAATCAACCAATAGCAAGAATATATGTCATTTTAGAGCAAAATCACAGTTTCATAAATACTACTCAAAGGATCAAATCATTGCATCACATAACCATAATTAACATAAGATCATTGTTAAAACATTACAAGCCACAAAAGAGTTAAGAAAACATAAAGAGAGCTCTCTCCTCGCACCTTACAGCTAAATATAAGACTCCCCCTCAATCTCTCCCCCTTTGGCATCAAGACACCAAAAAGAAGGAGAGGAGGGTCCTAAGGTCTTCACTCTTCACTGTCGGTCCTCTCATCGTCGTCTTCGTCATCTTCATCTTCATCTTCAGCTTGATGAGGAGGAGAAGGAGGAGGGGCAGAGCCACTCGATCCCCCAATGCCAAAGTAGGCAAGATCGGAGGGGGTCAAGGGCCCGAGCTCGGTGTAGTCCGGGTCGGAGTCCTCAGAAATCACTGGAGATCCAATGGGGTCAATCTTCAACTTCTGGCAAATTTGCTTCACATTTGCCTTGATGTACTTCATGTCCTCCTTTCTTTTCATGTTGAGCTTGTGGGCCTTTACTTCGGCCTTCTTGCAGGAGGTGAAGATGGCAACCAGGTATTTGAGGATTCCACTAGCTGATCCTCTCTGAGGGACTGCCCTTGAAGTTGGAGCAGCTCTAACATCTTCTCTTGTTCTTACCGGTGCCTCGGGACTGGAGGCCAGCGAGTGAGCAGCCTGCACACTCGGCTTTTGAGGCATTTGAGGCCTCAAGGGGAGATGCTCCACATCTTTCACAAACTCAATGCCGATGACTTTTTCAATCACAAACATTAGGTAAGGAGCATATCCACAAGATCTATTGGGAGTGTAGGATATGTTCACCATATCATTCCAATTGTATTCCGCCACATCAAATGGGCGGTCTTTGCTTATGACTCTCATTAGAGTCCAGAGGTATCCTTGCACACTCCCAGCATCTCCATCCTTGGGAGCAATTGTCTTCCTTAACACTCTGTTCAACACCATAAAGAATGTCTTCATGTTTTTGGTGGAAGGAGGGTTGAACTTTGAGTTTGGCTCATATAGGAACTTCATCCTATCCTTGTCAATGACACCAATGTTGTGTATGACCAAGCAGTCAGATCTTGTGGTGTCAAGATGAAGCAGGTTAGCGAAATCTTCTTGAGTAATGCTGTACTTGGATCCATGGGTCATACAAGTGACACTCTCCTCATCCTCACTAGAGAAGTGACAGGTCGCAAAGAACTGCGCAATCACTTCATCATTCCAGTTATTTCTGAAAGCAAACACATCTCTCAGTCCATGCTTCTCAATGGCTCTCACTACATCAGTGAACGGTGAGCAGCCCTTCTTCTCAAAATGTGACCAGTCAATCCACTGACTGCACACAACTGGTGTCTTTATTGGGAGATACAACGATCTGTAGAAATCAGCATGGAAGTTGCACCAAAATCTTCCATCAGCCGCTTGCTTCAGTCGGCCATACCAATCGATGCTTCTGAACTTGGCCCCCGAGTCACTGCCCTTCCCATTGAACTTCTCTTCATTTGGGTCTCGGATCCCTTCCCTTGGAGCATGAAGTTTCAACGGGCCCACCGGACCCGAAGCAATCCCCTTTCCCTTGCCCTTTGCTTGGCGAGGGTCACTCGATGATGCAGCTGCCTTGGAGACTAGCTTCTTAGCTAGCACCTTCCTCTGAGCCTGTGGAGGAGACTGGGCTGGCTCGGACGGTCTTTCTTGGCGCTTCTTGCCAAGACCCTTCGAGGTCCGAGGTGCCACCTCATGGTCCATCTCGGCCCCAAAATCGGAGACATCATTGCTGGAGCTCGACATGACCTGAGAATGAGTGGTATCAATGATAATGAATGACATAGGGCATAGGTGTGAAAGAGCAGCAAGGAATTACATTAAGGAATTGAAGAATTAGGTTTTGAGTTCAGAAACATCGGACTTGTCTGGTGTACAGGCACGGACTAGTCCGGGGGGACCGGACTTGTCCGTGCATAGACCGGACTAGTCCGGTATTCAAACTCAAAAACCTAAGAAACTGGACAAATGTTGATTCCTAATGCACAATTAGCTTAGCAAGAACGTAATACAGCAAGGAGGCATGTATATAGTGAAAGATGCTAGGCTGTTCGATCAACAATGAAGAAAATTGAGATTTCTAGGGTTTGGGTGAAAATTACCGAAGAATTCGATTGAAACTTGGAGATGAGGGGTGTTGAAGGCCGACAAGTCCGCTAGCTTCAATCCTCAAGTGGACAAGCTTGATCTCCGCCCAAATGCGAAGCTTTTTGGTGGAGGGAGCAAGAAATCGCCTTGGGAGCTCAAGTGGAAGAGAGAGAATGCGTGAGCAAGAGTGGAGGATGAAGGGATTAGGGTTTAATGGCGGCTAGGGTTATGGACATGAAAAATCGGACAGGTCCGGAGGTGACCGGACTAGTCCGAACTCATCCAGAGAGAAATATCAGACTAGTCCGCGGTCTATCGGACTAGTCCGGCCTAACCGGCACTCTGCGGACTAGTCTGCATGTGCGGACTAGTCCGGGTAACCATGGACTAGTCCGTGGTCACCAGGAAAGAATTGCATAGCCCATTCATATATATTTGAAGGTTCATAATTGGAGAATAGAGGGGCAAATCAAATCAAATAATCTTGATGAATATGATCAATAAGCATACAACATTCAAGCAATGATCATAATTCACCAAGATCTAGTAATTGACATACTTTTTCAGAGAAAAAAAGAGAGAGAGTTGATTTTCACAGTCCAAAACAACATATTTGAAGAATTCATACAGGTATGCAACATTTCAAGCCACACTCAGAGCATCAAGGATATTTAGTTCATTTCGGAGTTCACAAAAGCGTTTTTCATCAAGTGGCTTGGTGAATATGTTGGCCAATTGCTTTTGAGTGTTGACATGTGAAATGGTTATGTCTCCTTTCATGGCATGATCTCTCAAAAAGTGGTGTCTTATGTCTATGTGTTTAGTTCTGGAGTGCTCAACTGGGTTGTGGGCAATTTTAATGGCACTCTCATTGTCACAAAGGAGTGGAATATGGTTCATATTGTAACCATAGTCCCTTAGAGTTTGTCGCATCCAAAGGAGTTGAGCACAACAACTCCCGGCTGCAATATACTCCGCCTCGCTATGGATAAGGCAATGGAATTTTGTTTCTTGGAGGACCAAGAAACTAAGGATCTCCCTAGGAATTGGCATGTACCGGAAGTGCTTTTTCTATCTACTTTGCACCCAGCATAATCCGCATCGTAGTAACCAATGAGATTGAATTTTGAGCCTTTTGGGTACCAAAGGCCAAGGTTGGGTGTATGAACTAAATATCTCAAGATCCTTTTTACGACTGTCAAGTGACATTCCTTAGGATGGGCTTGAACTCTTGCACACAAACATACACTCAACATAATATCTGGCCTAGATGCACATAAATAGAGTAGAGATCCAATCATGGAGCCTTTTGGTCGACGCTAGGTCCATCTTCATTGAGGTCTAGGTGGCCATTCGTTGCCATGGGGTTTTTTATGGGCTTCGCCTTGTCCATGCCAAACTTCTTGAGTATGTCCTGCGTTCACCTAGTTTGGCTTAGGAACGTCCCTTCCTTCTGTTGCCGTACTTGGAATCCCAAGAAGTACTTTAACTCTCCCATCATTGACATTTCAAACTTGTCTGTCATGATTTTACTAAATTCTTCACAAAAAGATTGGTTAGTTGACCCAAAGATTATATCGTCAACATAAATTTGACAAATAAAAAGATCATCATCAGAATTCTTTGTAAACAGTGTATAATCTACTTTGCCAATATTAAAGCCATTTTCAATTAAGAAATCTCTAAGACACTCATACCAAGCTCTAGGAGCTTGTTTGAGGCCGTAGAGAGCCTTACGCAATTTAAACACATGGTCGGGGAACTCTTCGTCTTCAAACCCAGGTGGTTGCTCCACGTACACCTCTTCCTTGATTGGTCCGTTGAGGAATGCGCTTTTCACATCCATTTTATACAGCTTGAAATCATGGTGAGTAGCATATGCAAGTAATATTCTATTAGATTCAAGCCTAGCTACTGGAGCAAAAGTCTCATCAAATTCCAAACCTTCGACTTGTGAATACTCTTTGGCCATAAGTCGTGCCTTGTTCCTTGTCACCACCCGGTGTTCATCTTGTTTGTTGCGGAAGACCCATTTGGTGCTGACGATGTTTGCATTGGGTCTTGCCACAAGTTCCCATACTTCGTTCCGCTTGAAGTTGTTCAATTCTTCTTGCATTGCCACCATCCAGTCCGGATCTTTCAATGCATCTTCAACCCCGCGTGGTTCCAACAAGGATACAAACGAATAGTGTTCAGAAAAGTTAGCTATGCGAGATCTAGTGGTTACTCCCATTTGGATGTCACCGATTATGTTGTCGATTGGGTGATCCATTTGGACGCATTGGTGTACTCTTGGGTGTGGCACTTGAGGAGTTGTATCTTCATGATTATCTACTTCTCCCCCTAAGTTATTGCCTTCGTTGACTTGTTGATCATCTTGGTATCTTTGTGGTTGATCTTGTGTTGAAGCTCCCCCTTGATCGTTGAACTCCTCTTGTGGTTCATCTTCCTCATGTACGTGTGGAGGTGGCTGTTGTGGTCGAACCTCACCTAGAGCCATTCTCTTCAATGCTTGACAGGGAGCTTCTTCTTTACCTAGTTCACATGGATCAACTTGCTCCTTTTGGGAGCCATTAGTCTCATCGAACACTACGTCATGTGCTATTTCAACAAGTCCGGAGGCCTTGTTGAAAACACGATAGGCGTAAGTGTTTGAATCACAACCAAGCAAGAAACCTGCATCGGACTTTGAAGCGAACTTTGAAGTCCTAGGCTTCTTGTTCAGGATATAACATGGAGAACCGAAAAATCGAAAATATGAGATATTTGGTTTGTTACCGGTGAGTAGCTCATAGGATGTCTTCTTGAGTAGTCGATGAAGATAAAGTCGATTTACGGTGTGGCAAGCGGTGTTAATTGCTTCCGCCCAAAATCGATCCGAGGTCTTGTACTCATCGAGCATTGTTCTTGCCATCTCTATGAGTGTTCGGTTCTTTCTTTCGGCAACTCCATTTTGTTGTGGCGAGTATGGTGCTGAAAATTCGTGCTTGATACCCTCTTCATCAAGGTACTCCACCACTTGTGTGTTCTTGAACTCCGTGCCATTGTCGCTTCGAATACTCTTGATTGTCAATGATAATTCGTTTTGAGCTCGCTTGAAGAACTTCTTGAGTGTTCCTTGTGTTTCTGACTTATAGTGCAAAAAGAAAACCCAAGTGAAGCGAGAAAAGTCATCAATAATTACTAAACCATATTTGTTACCGCCGATGCTTATGTAAGAAATTGGACCAAATAAGTCCATGTGAAGTAGTTCGAGCGGTCTTGTTGTAGTCATGACGTTATTTGCGGGATGAGGTGCTCCAACTTGCTTCCCGGCTTGGCACGCGCTACAAGGCCTGTCTTTCTCAAAAACAACATCCTTCTAACCGCAGATGTGATCGCCCTTGAGGAGTTTTTGAAGATTCCTCATACCAACATGCGCTAGCCGTCTATGCCACAACCAACCCATGTTGGTCTTTACAATCAAGCATGTGTCAAGTGCGGCTTTATCCTTGTTGAAGTCAACGAGGTAAAGCTTTCCCTTCAACATACCCTTGAATGCAATGGAACCATCACTCCTCCTAGAGACGGTCACACCCTCGTTAGTGAACAAGCAATTATAACCTTTTTCACATAGTTGAGATATGGACAGCAGGTTATAATCTAAGTATTCAACATGTAAAACATGAGAAAGTGTGTGTGTAGAAGATATTGCAATTTTACCGGTACCGAGCACCCTTCCTTGACTATTATCTCCAAAGTAGATGCCTTCGTTTGGGTCCTCATTCTCTTCATATTCCACGAACATTCTTCTTTCTCCGGTCATATGGTTGGTGCAGCCACTGTCTAGCACCCATTTGGATCCATCGGAGGAATAGGCCTGCAAAAACAAATTATGCTTTGGTTTTAGGTACCCAAGCTTGCTTGGGTCCTTGGAGGTTAGTTACAATACATTTGGGCACCCACACATGAGATTTGGTGTTCCCATGGCGTGGCCCAACATAATTAGCATGAACCTTGCCAAGATTATTTCTCATTAACACATAGGAGGCATCAAAGGTTCTAAAGAGTAATCGTTGTTGTTTGTATACAGGGCTAGTCTGGGAGGCCGGACTTGTCCGGACACTGACCGGACTAGTCCGGTATTTGTGTGAGTTTAAGTTTTACCCTTCGACTTACCAGTTTGAGAGGGTCTTCCCTTCACAAAGGAAATCCTCCCCTTGTTATTCTTATGACTTCCAGCATGCTGCTTTTCACCATAAGAGTAACCAATGCCATATTTGACATTTGTAGGTCTTTGGACCAAGTATGCACTACGTGCATAGTTGATCTTCTCCTTGTCAAATATGCCACATTGGGTAGGATGTTTATCCTTTGTGGAGGTTGACTTCTCCTTCAAACTGGTGTCAATTTTACTACATGTGCACATATGAGCAAAATCAGTTTTAGTGGGTTGAGAAGGTGAACTTGAAGAGGAGGAAGGTTCACTCAGCTTGAGTGACTCAACTTGCACTTCAAGGATCTTGTTAACCTTGATCAGGTCAGCAAGTTGGTCCTTGATTGCAACATTTGAGTCAGTTAACTCCAAGCAAGCTTTCTTGCTTGAAGCTAACTCAATCTCTAGTGAATTGTTTTTCTCCTTTTCAAGTTCTAAAAGTTTGTCAAGTTCGACATACTCCTCCTTTTGGGAGATAATCATGTCCTATTGACGATGAATTAACCTCTCCTTCTCAACAAGTTGATGAAGTAAAAATTTCATTTTTGTTGCAGCTTTCCTATCTAGTCCACTAAGCATATCTTCATCATCACTAATTATTTCATCATCACTAGAGTAGGAATGCACGGAAGGGGTTTTGATGATTACCTTGCGTTTACCTTCCTTTGCCATAAGGCACGTGTCATTTCCCTTCCTTGCGCCGAGTGTGGGGAAGAGTGTAGATTTCTTGGACGCACTCTCGATGGCTATGCTAGCCATCTCTTCTTCTTCGGATGATGAGGACTCATCGTTTGAGTCCCGCTCCTTCCCAATGTGCGCTTGTTCGGCTTGTTTCTTCTTCTTGAAGAATTTCTTAGGTTGAGGCTTGGCTTCTTTGGTCTTCTTCTTGTTCTCCTCATATGGGCAATCAACTATAAAGTGGTTATACTCACCACAATTATAGCATGCCCGCCTCAACTTCGACTTCATTCTTTCCTTGTACTTTCCTTCACTTGATTTTGTCCCTTGTCTTTTATTCATTATTCTCTTGAACTTTTTCATGAATAATATCATGTCCTCTTCATCTAGCTCACTGCTCTCGTCGTCACTGTCTTCCTCTAGTTGTGCTTCTCTTGCTTCTTTGGATAGAGGCTTGAGGGTGGACTTTAAAGCAACCCCTTTCTTCTTAGCCAAGGTGAGGTCGGCAATTTCCTTGACGTGCTTTGCTTGTTTTTCCATCATCTCAAAGTTGATGATTTTTCCAAGCAATTCATCCGGAGTCATCCTTTTGTATCCGGGGCTTTCTCTAATCATAGAGCATAGCGTGACATTACGAGGCATAAAAGCTCTAAGGATGAGCTTTACCACCTCGTGGTCATTCCACTTCTTGCTCCCATATGATCGAACTTTTTTGACAAGTGTCTTCAATCGATTGTACATATCTTGGGGTGACTCGTCTTCCTCAATTGCGAATCTTCCTAGTTCGCCTTCGATCATCTCAATCTTTGCTTCACGCACATGTTGGTCACCTTCATCTGTAGTTTGCAGTGTATCCCATATCTCCTTAGAAATTTCGAGTCCATCCACCTTGGTGAACTCGTCCCGACTGAGTGAGGAGGTGATTACAGCTGCGGCTTGAGCGTTTCTATGAATGGCCTGCTCTTGGCTTGGGGTGAGCTCTTTGTCGTCGTCCGAAATATCAATACCTGTGCATACAACATGCCATAGACTTGGATTGAGGGAAATCAAATGCATTTTCATATTCTGCGTCCACATTGAGTAATCACTTCCATCGAAGTGTGGGGCTTTTCCAAGTGGGATAGATAAGCAATGATTGTTATTGGAATTTAGACGATCATAGTTAAAAGGATATTGAGAGTAGTCGGTGTGACTACTCCCCTTTTTCTTCTCTTCAACTTTCCCTTTCCCTTTGGAGAGTGCCTTCTTTCTGAGGAGCGCCTTTAGCTCCAGTGTCTCCTCATCGTCGTCCTCGAAGTCTTGAATGGCTTTGAGGTACTTCTCCACTTTTTGAGTCTTGTCATTGTTAACCTCTTCTTGGTTGTTGGTTTTGTGGATGTCCTTCATCTCCGACATGATCTCTTCGAGTGATTAGACTCTTTCTTGAAGAACCTCGCTCTGATACCAATTGAATGTGGGCCTAGAGGGGGGGTGAATAGGCCTTTTTGAATATTGTCGGATCCTGCAACACTCAACAACAAGTTCAATACCAGAGATATTGGACTAGTCCGGTAATGTGCGGACTAGTCCGGTGTTCACGGACTGAGTTGATTAAGCTTGATCGATTAGATTGATTCTTTTATGTATGCAGCGGAAATTTAGAATCAAATAAAGGTTTCAATGTTATATATTAGATTATATCACAATTAAATCTTATGTTTGACAATTCAACGTAAGATGAGCAATGATTATTGAAAACCTAGATTATATTGATGAATAAGAATGATGAACACCAAAAGCAAAACACAAGGATTTATCCCGTGGTTCGGCTACCACAAAGGCAACCTACGTCCATGTTGAGGAGTCCACAAAAGGACCGGGTCTTCTCCAACCCTACCCTCGTTGGATTGCCATGAAGGCCAATCCTCTTCCACTAATCACAAAGGGGTGAATAACCGAATTCAAGGGGCTTTCTCACACGTTGAGAGCTCCCTTGGATTACAATAGAAAATACCACCAAGAACACACTCAAAAGTTACAAATGAATCGCAGGAGTGTGTTAGAGAATCAAACCAAGAGCTCAACGTGGTGTTGCAAGTGTCTCTCCAATGATCTAGAGTGAATCCTCAAAGGATTGATCGTTGTTGCACTTAATTTCATGGAGAGATGTAGTTTTTGAGGCTCTTTGGAGGTGTGACGGCGCTAGGGTTCGAGAGTGTTCATAATTGGGCCGTGCACCTCTATTTATATGGGGTTTCTAAAAGTGACCATTAGGGTTCAGAAAGTTCGGACTAGTCCGTGGTGGTCACCGGACTAGTCCGGTGTGCTGTGTGTAGCAAACCCTAAGTACCCCAAAATATCGGACTAGTCCGGCTAGGAATAGACTTGTCCGATTTCTCTACTGGAAATCTTCGAACTAGTCCGATAGTCATCGGACTTGTCCGGACATGTGAGACCCTAAGTGTATAGGATGACAAGTCCGCACTTGGGGGACTTGTCTGATTCAGATCAGAGGGTTTTTGGACTAGTCCGTGCAAACATCGAACTTGTCCGATTTGGATCAAAAAGAATATCGGACTAGTCCGGTTGTGATTGGACTTGTCCGATTTTGTGTGACTTGTGAAGTGTTTTGAGGACTAGTCCGCACTGGGGAGGACTAGTCCGATTCTAGTCAGAAAGGATATCGGACTAGTCCGATGGATATCGGACTTGTCCGATTTCGTGCAGAAAGGATATCGAACTAGTTCGGTTGTGATCGGACTAGTCCGGTCCTGTGTAACTTTGTGCAATGTGTGTGTTTAATTGTTATTGAGCTCTTGGGGTGTGTTTCCTTAACACACTCCATACACAATAATCTACTACTCTTCTTCCTTGAGCTCATTTCCACTTTGCTTCTCATTCTTCCTTCTTTTTGGCAATTTGCTCATTTTCCTATTAAAATCCTGCACTCATCTCAACAAGGAGGTTAGGATCCCAATTGCTTGTCATAAATCATCCAAAACCCACAAGGGAGTCCTAGATGCACTTTCAGTACCGGAGCTTCCCTCTGTCGGGGGTTAGGTTCAGGGGTGCCACACAGGTGTTTAGCCCGGAGCTATCCCATGTGTGGGATGTAGGTCCGGTTGCAGTATACACGTGGCAGCACCGGGACTAACCATAGATGGGAGGTAGGTCCGGTCTCGTATGACACGTGGGGCCTTCGCAGGTCTTCAACTCAGACAAGTGAAGTTCCTTTGGTCTTTTTTATAGTCCCAAGGGGTATATGGTACGCAGGGTATCGACAGTGGCCCCCTGGACCCACCTCTGGGAGAGACCTTTTGGATGAAGTCATTCTGCCGGAGGTGGGTCCATCCTTCGGTTTCTGAGCCGTGTCTTCAAGGGTCTTCGGAAGTGCCGTTGGCGATAGTTCGCAGTTAAACCAACGCCGCGTGGCATATCCAGTATGCGACATGTGAGATCTAAGCATGCGGATCTCACGCAATTGGAGGTCGCCGGTTCTCGATACAAAAACTGTATCGGTTCCGCGCGCCCTGTCAGGCCGCCGCCCTCGGGCTTCCCGCCTTTCATGATGACAACCATTCGCCTGGGGTAAGGACCTCGACTTGATCGTTGGGGTGGCCCCGGGCCCCCTTGTCATTGGCAGGGTGAAGTTTTTGAATTGTATCGTCGGCTCCTCTGCGGTTTCCATCCAAGCGTTGTGGGGGCTTACTTAAGAAGGAAAGCATGCACCGTTTGGGGATTCTTTACGCCTTCATTCGAACTTGAGCTCAAATCCTCAAAACTTTTGCTTGCTTATCTTCTCTCGCCACGCTGTGCTGCGATGAAGTTGGAACTCCCCAATAGCCGCATCGAGAGCAAGAAGGAGTTGTCTAGGGTCCGGACCTACATGGGATGGTCCAGTGACTCTTTCGACAATGACATTCGCTGCGGCAAGCTTCCCTTCGAGAAGGACGAGCCGGAGATATGGTGTACTTCCTTGGGTACACCATGGCTTGTTTGATCCCGCCTTTCTCCACTTTCTTTCTGATGCTGCTTGATTTCTATGATCTGCAGCTCCACCACCTGGGCCCCCACTCGATCTTGCTAGTGGCAACTTTCGTCCATTTTTGCGAGATGTGGGTGGGCGTGCCCCCTTGCGCGGAGTTGTTCCGGACTTTCTTCACTGTCCACCCGACTGGGAGGAGTGATGAGTTCATTGGCTTCTACTAGTTTGTGAAGCGGAAAAACTCTCCCCTCAAGTACTTGAGGTCCTTCCCTTCTGGCAAGTGGGACGACTGGAAGAAAGACTGGGTGGCATCACTGTCGAGGGACACGAGTGGTTGGAGCTGCCTAAAGGCCTTCCTCGCGTTGACACCGACACTTGGAGTGACGTGTCGAAGCTGTCGAGGGAGTACAGGCCCATCCTGGACAGAATCCAGGAATGTGTCGAAGGTGGGGTGACCCCACAGATGGTCTTCGACAACTTCTTGATGAACAGGTGGGCCCCGCTAAGGGCTAGGAGCTGGCCTGACTGGGCCTTCAACAGTGAGATGGACACCAACCGCATTGAGGTCGGCTTGGACATAACCTTGACCGGTGAAGCCTTGAAGACCCATCTCAAGAAGTTCCAGCCTGGGAACATCAGCCCTGGCGACGTGTCTCCACCGGCGGCCTTCCTTCCTCTGAATATGATACCAGATGAGTGCAGAGAGCTCCGGAGGAAGATGCTGCTGTTGGATGACTTGGGCCTGGTGGAAAGGCGACCAACTTCTGGGGTGGCAATCCTCGGAGCTTCTGAAGGCGGCTCCGCTCCCACCCCAAAGCCAAGAACCGAAGTCGTAGGCAAGGGCAAGGAGTTGGCCGAGCCCTCGAGCCGCAAGAGGAAGCTGAAGCACGCCGAAGGGAGGTCCGTCAGGCCTCCTCCTTCCACGGCGGCTCCTTCTCCCAGGCAGAGGAGGTCTTCGATGGCAGCAACCACTCCAGCATTGGCATCTCCCCGGGGTGCTAGCTCCGGCCATGTGGCTCCAGTACTAGGGCTAGCTGAGGGCTCTAGGTCCGGAGGTCCTTCCAGGTCAAGGGGGGCCTCAACCAAGAAGGCGCCGATGGCAGCAGCAAGCTCTGGGGAACCTTCCGGAGCTACCACGCCAGTGGCGACAGGGTCCGTCACCGAGCATCCAGGGAAGAGGTTCCGCGCTAGCTGGAGCGGAAGCCTTCCAAGGTAATTTTGATTTTTTACCTCAGTTGATGGTTTTTTGTTGTAACTGTATTTTGAGTTTCTTCGTCCTTCATCCACAGAGTGCCCAAGAAAGGGGCTGAAGCTCCGGTTCCTGCAGCAGCAGCTGAGGCTGTGCAGGCGGAAGCTCCAGCTCCAATCCGAGTGCTGCCCCAAGAGGTGGCTGAGGCTGCAGTAGCTCTGGCGCTGGCTGTCGTGGTCCTGGACCACGACTCATACCCAGAAGCTCCCGTGGTAGAGCCGAACCACGTGAATGAAGGTGTACTAGCGGCAGCAGCCCCAGAGGTTGAAGTTCTAGGTTCGGATGTTGAGATGACGGACGCTCCGACCTCAGAGCCGGAGGTAGCTGCAGTCCTGGCCCTAGGGGCAGACGTTGTTGAAGCCTCGACAATCGAGCCGGTGGTTGATGAGGCCCCGGCGATAGAGTCGGGTGTTGATGAAGTCCCGGCGGTAGAGCCAGTGGCCGATGAAGTTCTGACGCTTGAGCCGGTCGTCGAAGAAGTTCCGGCGCCTGAGCCGGTTGCCGCAGAAGTGCCGGTGCCCAAGCCCACGATGGTCGAAGCGCTAAGGCCTGAGCCGGTGATGGAGGAGGCGCTAGCGTCGGAGCCGGAAGTGGCTTCAACTCCGGCGAATCTTCAACGCCTGCCCCAGAGGTGGTGGTCCCGAAGGTGTCCGTGCCTGAGCGAGGGTGCCTTGATGAAGCTACCGGCCCCCCGCTTGCGGCGCCAGTTGTTGATGACCTGGCGGCGGGACCTTTGGAGCCAACTCTGGAGGTCAGAACTTCTGTTGTAGGACCTTCCTCGGCGGTGGCCGAGGCTATCCCAGAGGACGGTCCTAGTGCCGTGGAAGTCCAGGGGACCGCTCTTGTAGAGTGGGACCCGATTTTTGTCGCGGAGAACCCACTGGAGCCAGCGGAAAGGACCCCGGTAGGTCTGGACCCGATCCCTCCGTTGTTGTCTATTGATAACGCCTGCTCCAGTCTTCGTTAGGTCCAGCTGGATTTTTACCATGACAGCAAGGCCCTCGAGGAGGAGCGCTGTCAGTACCCTGCGTACCGTATACCCCTTGGGACTATAAAAAGACCAAAGGAACTTCACCTGTCTGAGTTGAAGACCTGCAAAGGCCCCACGTGTCATACGGGACCGGACCTGCCTCCCATCTATGGTTAGTCCCGGTGCTGCCACGTGTATACTGCAACTGGACCTACATCCCACACATGGGATAGCTTCGGGCTAAACACCTGTGCAGCACCCCCGAACCTAACCCCCAACAGAGGGAAACTCCAGTACCGACACGTGTACATCAACACCGGACCTACCCGTCCCAGACGGAAAGCTCCAAAGCTGCCACGTGTCCAACCGCCTGACCTTCAGCCTCAACAATCAAACTGGTGGACCCCCAACGGCTCGGACCTTCAAGGGGCAATCAAAGACCTCAAGACCCGATTAAGTGTCATTAATACCATATTGATGACACACGATCGGAAGGCCCTTAATACCAGTAACGGCACTGTCAAGGCCCGTTACCACGCTATTAAGGGTAATTAACCTCATCAATTGTGTATTAAGCATCAATAACCGCCAGGGCCACATGTCAGGCCAGGCTAACGGTGTAACGACCAGTCCTTGTACTATAAAAGGACTGGTCGATGATACACGGGGGGGCTCAACTCTTCTCTCGACTCCTTTGACACTTTCGCTCTCTGGAAGCTCTCGACTCTGAGACGCTCAATACAACAACTACACACCCCTTGGAGTAGGGTATTACGCTCAGGCGGCCCGAACCACGTAAATCTCTATGTCTACTTGCCATCGTGTTCTGAATCTCCACGCGCCCAATACCGAACTACAAACTTCGCGGGCTACCAACAGTTGGCGCGCTAGGTAGGGGCGCTCGAGATTCAAACAAGGTGAACTCTGCTACTAGAGCGTCAAACGGCAACCCTATTGCACAACCTGCTGGAGGCAATCCCTCCAACATGCACCCGCCAGCAGGTGCTGTGGCTCCAGCAGGAGCCATGCCAGCGCCGCCACCGTCCGCACTGGCGAATCAAGCGGGACAGCAGGATGGAGCATCTGCGTCAGTCACAGCATCAGCGAACAACAACCCTGAACACGCGCTCCATGTCGTGTGTGCTCTTCTCCAACGCCCACCACCTCCAGGTGCATCCCAGGGTGCAATGGAGCAGTGGAGGGCTGATGTGGAACATTTGGTTGCAGCAGCAACCGATCACATCATCAACCAAGGTCCTCCCCCCTTGGGGCGGGCCCCATCGCAGCATCGGACCGTGTTGGGCAGACTTGGTTCGCACGCTTCCCAACATAGGAGGTGTGCTGCATCTCAACAAGCGACGTCGCTGCCTCCTGGGGCGCGACACACCCATAAAGTAACTAGGCTTTCAACTCACGACCTCTGGGCAGAACTTGATCACCGGTACAGTCAACGGGATGGCCGCGTCCATATCGAGCGCGCTCATGAAAGGAGAGAGGCTCGGGACAGTCCTGCTCCCGAGGGAGTATGAGGGGGCTGTTCTGCCCTGGCCATGCACCTGCGCATGGTCAGATGGCCACAAAAGTTCTGGCCTCACCTGCCAGATAAATTTGACAGGACTGTCAATCCTCCTAAGTTTCTCCAAATCTACTCCACCGCAATCCTTGTGGCCAGGGGCAACGAGGCTGTAATGGCCAACTATTTCCCCGTGGCTTTGACTGGGACTGGCAGGTCCTGGTTCATGAGCCTTCCACCCGACTCCATCAACAGTTGGGCAGCACTGTGCCAACAGTTCACCGCCAATTTCGGGAGTTCATACACCCGACCAGGCACCGAACTGGACCTTTTTGCTGTCAAGCAGAAGGGGGAGAGTCCCTGCGATCCTTCATCCAGCGGTTCTCCCAGGTACGAAACACTATTCCTTCTATCTCCAGCGCCTCTGTTATTGTGGCATTCAGACAGGGCGTACGAGACAAGAAGATGCTGGAGAAGCTGGCGACCAAGGAGATCACTAGCGTCACGGAACTCTTCAGCTTGGCAGACAAATGCGCCAAAGCCGTGGAGGGCCATGAAATGCACTCCCAACCACCTCCGGAGGACAACAAAAAATCCTCAAAGGGTGAAGCCACTACCTTCGGGAGTGGTAAAAAGAATAAAAAGTCCAACGGCAAGAAAAAGCCGTCGACCGGCACACCAACTGCTGCAGCTGCTACAACTCCGGGTGGCTGGGGGCCACACCCTGAAAAACGACCTCAACCATCGTCTGAAGACGGAGGCAGCTCCAAGATGTGGTGTCCTATACACAAGTCGAACAACCACAATATGGAAGGCTGCCGGGAGGTCCAGAACCTTGCCGAGCGCTACAACAAGCGCCGGGAAGAAGTTCCTTTCCGTCAAAGGGAAGGGAAACAGAAAGTCAACAAAGCTCCGACTGAAGAGGAGTTAGGCTTTCAGGACCCTAAAAAGGTTTTGAAGGCTGTTTACACCTCCGTCGACGATGACTCCGACGTCTCCGACAACGAACGTCGGAAAACCATGAACACCATCTTTAGTGGTTCGTGGGACATCACCTCCTGCCGTGTCCTCAAGACCATGCGGCAGGACATGGCCTCAGTAGCACCTACTGCCAGGACAGAGCCGCACCGGAAGTGGATGGACACTGCCATCACTTTCGATGCTTCGGACTGCCCTCAGAATATGATCAGAGCTGGCCAACTCCCATTGATGGTATCTCTGACCATCAACAACATCCAACTCCACCATGTAATTTTGGACGGAGGTTCGGGGCTGAACCTCATAAGCTTCGAAGCTTTCGTCAAGCTTCAGCTCCGACCTTCAGACCTTCGCCCCTCTCGACCTTTCTTTGGAGTAGGTCTGGGGGCCATAACCCCACTCGGTGCCATTACTCTTCCGGTGACCTTCGAGACCTGGGAGAATTACCGCACTGAGAAGTTGGTCTTGGACGTGGCACAGATCAACTTACCCTTCAACGCCATTTTGGGCAGGCCAGCCTTATACAAGTTCATGGCTGCTGCTCATTATGGCTACTTGGTGTTGAAGATGCCAACACCAACCAATATTCTCCGGCTCCGTGAAGATCGCACTGCTGGAGTGATAGCTCTGCAAGAACTCCACGCGCTTGCTACATCGCAGGAGGAAGAATTCTGAAAGGAGCAAACTCCGAAACCCCCGAGCATTTGTCATCGAGGCTCAACCTCCGCACCTCGCGTGCAACCAAGTGGCGACCCCGACATCCCCATCAAAATCGTCCAAATCGGTTCCGACGCAGCTCAGACCACCCGTATATCGGGAGGTCTGAATGAAAAATAGGAACTCGCGCTCATCACTTTCCTCTGGGCTAACGTATACGTGTTTGCTTGGCAACCGTCACAAATGCCTGGGATCCCTAGGGAAGTGATCAAACATAATCTGAAAGTCTATCCCGATGCTCGGCTTGTACACCAGAAGCCCCAGAAGCAATCCGTAGAGTGACAAAACTTCATACGTCAAGAAGTGAAGAAGTTGCTCGAAGCTGGATTCATCCGAGAAGTCTTCCACCCAAAATGGCTGGCAAACCCAGTCGTTGTACCCAAGGCCGGCGGGAAGCTTCAGATGTGTATCGACTACACTACACTAAATAAGGCATGTCCGAAAGATCCATTCCCACTACCTAGAATAGATCAGATAGTGGATTCCACCTCCGGGTGTGAATTACTGTGTTTCCTAGACACATATTCTGGGTACCATCAAATCAGAATGTCTAGGGAAGATGAAGAGCATACCTCCTTCATCACAGTAGATGGATTATATTGTTATACTGCCATGCCATTTGGTCTCAAGGATGCAGCTTCAACATTTGTACGAGCTATGTATAAAACTTTGGGAGAGCTCATCAGAGACATAGTGGAAGTGTATGTCGATCACATCGTCATCAAGATCAAGAACAAGGAGTTATTCCTTGACACCTTGCAAGCTATCTTCGACAAGTTGCGAGTCACTCGCACGAAGCTGAACCCGGACAAGTGTGTATTCGGGGTTAGCTCCGGAAAACTTCTTGGTTTCTTGGTAAACCACAGAGGAATAGAAGCAAACCCGATGAAGATAAAAGCTATTGAAGACATGCGGCCACCAGCCCACATCAAGGACGTCCAGAAGCTTAATGGATGTCTAGCTGCCCTCACCCGGTTCATCTCAAGACTGGTGGAACGGGCGCTACCCTTCTTCAAGCTATTGAGGAAGTCCGTACCATTCCAATGGTTGGAAGAAGCAGAGAAGGCATTCCAGGAGCTGAAGCAGCTCCTCACCACCTTACCAACCTTGGTAGCTCCGAACCCTGGTGAGCCACTCCTACTTTACATTTCGGCAACTGACGAAGTTGTCAGCATGCTCCTGGTTGCGGGAAGGCCAGAACCATCTCCGGTTTAGGAATCCAGACCCCTTCGGGAGGGCCCGGAGCTACCTGAAGTTGAGTTTGGGTCCCAGCTCCCAGACCCGGATCCTCAAGGAGAGACTCCGGAGGATACATCTCCTTCAAATGAAGGAGTCACTTCTGCTGAGCAACAAGATCTGGGCCCCTCCGGGAAGGTCCGAGTCACTTCATAAGAAGCTCCGGGTACCTCCAACCGGCACCCGGAAGTCCCCGAACAAGGTTCGGACCCCTCCGGGAGGGTCCGGGTAGATGAGGAGGAAGCTCCGGTCCCCTTCGAGAGGCTCCGGACGGTCCAGCGCCCAGTGTACTTCATCAGCGAAGTACTCCATGACGCCAAGACTCAGTACCTAGAGGTGCATAAGCTTCTCTACGCAGTTCTTATTGCCTCTAGGAAGCTCTGACACTATTTCCAAGCTCACAAGATTTCAGTGGTAACCTCTTATCCACTACGTGCAATCTTGCATAACCCCAATTCCACTGGGAACATTGCAAAGTGGGCAGCGGAATCAGCCGAGTTTGACCTTGAATTCGTTCCAAGACAAGCGATCAAGAGTCAAGCATTGGCGGACTTCGTGGCGGAATGGACCCCCTCTCCATCAAATCCTGGGGGCCCCAGTGAGCAGAAGTCGGAACCCAAGGTTCCGGTCTTCACTGAGTCTCACTGGACTCTCTACTTTGAAGGCTCCGTGCAGAAGCAGGGGGCCAAAGCTGGATTCCTTCTCCTCGCTCCGACCGGGTAGAAGGTTAAATACATGGTGCACCTTGACTTCAAGGCGACTAACAACATGACGGAGTATGAAGCACTAATTTATGGACTCAAGGTGGCACTATCGTATGGTGTAAAGTAGTTGTTGGTAAAGGGTGATTCACAGCTTGTTGTAAAACAAGTCAAAGGTGATTGTTGCTGCAACAACCCTCAACTAGCTGCATACCTACTTGAAGTCCAGAAGCTCCAGAAGGACTTCGACATCCTAGATCTTTGCCATGTCCATCGTCTCAACAACGTTGAAGCCGACGAACTCTCGACGAAAGCTTCAACAGGGGCTCTAGCTCCCGACGGAACCTTCGTCCATAGATTGTCTAAACCTACAACTCAGCCTGCCGAACTGAGCAAAGGGGGCAAGACCAGCACCTGGAAGCTGGCGGTCCCGATGGCCCTGTTACCATGGCGTCCATCAAGGGTCGTAGGTGCTGCAGGAAGCTCCGAGCAACTCAACACGCAAGACTCAAATTCTCAAGTTAGTTCTGATGCATGGATCTCGGAGATCCGGAGCTACTTGAAAGACAATTTCCTTCCTGAAGATAATGTATCCGCTGACCGGATAGTCGGATTGGCTAAAAGATACACACTGGTAGAAGGGGATCTCTACCGGCGTGGTGCCAACGGCGTCCTAATGCGGTGCATTACAAGGGACGAAGGCTGCGAGCTCCTCACAAAAATCCATGGAGGCAAGTGCGGGAACCACACGTCTTCTCGCACGCTGGTCGGTAAAGCCTTCCGTCATGGCTTCTACTGGCCTACAGCGCTCCAGGATGCAACTGAGCTAGTGAAGAAATGCGAAGCATGCCCGTTCCATGCAAAGCAAATTCACACACCAGCTCAACCTCTACAAATGATACCTCCTACATGGCCTTTCGCTGTGTGGGGGATGGATATCTTGCGACCTTTCCCAAGAGTCGTCGGAGGTTATAAGTTCCTGTATGTTGCCATTGACAAATTCACCAAATGGTCGGAAGCAACTCCAGTTATGACAATAAACAAGCAATCAACTATCAACTTCTTGCAGTCCATCGTATGCAGATTTGGAGTCCCAAACAAGATCATAACTAATAATGGGACCCAATTCACAAGCTCTACATTCAAAGGATATTGCGAAGACCTCGGCATCCAAGTCAGCTACGCTTCCGTAGCTCACACAGCAAGCAATGGAGAAGCCGAGAGAGCAAATGCAGAAATCCTAAAAGGAATCAAGACGCGCACATATGAGCGCCTGAAAAAACATGGAGCCAACAGGATAGAAGAGCTTCCGCCCACACTGTGGGCCAACAGGACAACTCCAAACCGGTCAAGTGGAGAGGCACCCTTCTTTCTGGTGTACGGAGTTGAAGCAGTCCTTCCTCCGGAAATCACGTTGGGGTTGCTCCGGGTTTGGACCTTCGATGATGCCATGCAGGACCAGCTCCAGCGTGAAGACCTTGATCTCCTTGAAGAGGGAAGGTGCCGAGCAGCTGTTTAGAATGCCCGATACCGCCAAGCTCTTCGGTGCTATCACCAACGGCATGTTCACAGCCGACAGCTCGAGGAAGGCGATCTGGTGCTATGGAGAATACAATCCAGAGAAGGGTTAAACAAACTTTCCCCCAGCTGGGAAGAACCCTTTCGAGTGTTCAAAGTATCCCGTCCCAGATGCGTTCACTTGGCAACCAAGGATGGGACACCTCTCCCAAATCCTTGGAACATTGAGCACCTCCGTAAGTTCTACGCTTAATATCACGGAGGTGAGTCTGTAGTTACATGTGATGTATCTTATAGAGTCATTGTACAGAGTCGGGTAGCTCCTCCGAGAGAACAACCGGACCTTCCCCGGAAGGTCCGCAAAGTTCAGGCAACACTTGTCATAGTCTCAGAACTAAAAGTGTAGCTAGCTACCTTGGGTCAAACGAGAAACAAAACACACTTAGCCTGGTTCCGTACCCTAAGAGTGTACTTGTTTCCACATAGGGTATGGAACCAGGCTAAGTGTGTTTTGTTTCTTGTTTGACCCAAGGTAGCTAGCTACAATTTTAGTTCTGAGACTGTGACAAGTGTTGCCTGAACTTTGCGGACCTTCCGGGGAAGGTTCGGCTGTTCTCCTAGAGGAGCTACCCGACTCTGTACAATGACTCTATAAGATACATCACATGTAACTACAGACTCACCTCCGTGATATTAAGCGTAGAACTTACGAAGGTGCTCAATGTTCCAAGGATTTGGGAGAGGTGTCCCATCCTCGGTTGCCAAGCGAACGCGTCCGGGACGGGATACTTTGATCACTCGGAAGGGTCCTTCCCAGCTGGGCGAAAGTTTGTTTAACCCTTATCTGGATTGTATTCTCCGTTGCACCAGATCGCCTTACTCGAGCTATCGGTTGTGAACATGCCGTTGGTGATAGCGCCGAAGAGCTTGGTGGTATCGAGCATTCCGAGCAGCTGCTCGGCACCTTTCCTCTTCAAGGAGGTCAAGGTCTTCACGCCGGAGCTGGTCCTGCATGGCATCATCGAAGGTCCGGACCCGGAACGACCCCAAGGTGATTTCCGGAGGAAGGACTGCTTCAGCTCCGTACACCAGGAAGAAGGGTGCCTCTCCAGTTGACAGGTTTGGAGTTGTCCTGTTGGCCCACAGTGTGGGCGGAAGCTCTTCGATCCTGTTGGCTCCATGTTTTTTCAGGCGCTCATATGTGTGCGTCTTGAGTCCTTTTAGGATTTCTGCATTTGCTCTCTCGGCTTCTTCATTGCTTGCCGGGTGAGCTAAGGAAGCGTAGCTGACTTGGATGCCGAGGTCTTCGCAATATCCTTGGAACGCAGAGCTTGTGAACTGGGTCCCATTATCAGTTATGATCTTGTTTGGGACTCCAAATCTGGATACGATGGACTGCAAAAAGTTGATAGCTGATTGCTTGTTTATTGTCACAACTGGAGTTGCTTCTGGCCATTTGGTGAATTTGTCAATGGCAACGTACAGGAACTTGTAACCTCCGATGGCTCTTGGGAAAGGTCCCAAGATATCCATCCCCCACACAACGAAAGGCCATGTAGGAGGTATCATTTGTAGAGGTTGAGCTAGTGTGTGAATTTGCTTTGCAAGGAACTGGCATGCTTCACATTTCTTCACTAGCTCAGTTGCATCCTGGAGCACTGTAGGCCAGTAGAAGCCATGCCGAAAGGCTTTACCGACCAGCGTGCGAGAAGACGCGTGGTTCCCGCACTCGCCTCCATGGATTTCCGCGAGGAGCTTGCAACCTTCTTTCCTTGCAATGTACCACATTAGGACACCGTTGGCACCACGCTGGTAGAGATACCCTTCTACCAGTGTGTATCTTTTAGCCAATCGACTATCCGGTCAGCGGATACATTATCTTCAGGAAGGAAATTGTCTTTCAAGTAGCTCCGGATCTCCAAGATCCATGCATCAGAACTAACTTGAGGATTTGAGTCTTGCGTGCTGAGTTGCTCGGAGCTTCCTGCAGCACCAACGACCCTTGATGGACGCCATGGTAATAGGGCTATCGGGACCACCAGCTTCGAGGTGCTAGTCTTGCCCCCTTCGCTTAGTTCGGCAGGCTGACCTGTAGGTTTAGAAAACCTCCGGATGAAGGTTCCGTCGGGAGCTGGAGACCCGGTTGAAGCTTTCGTCGAGAGTTCATCGGCTTCAGCGTTGTTGAGACGATGGACATGGCAAAGATCCAGGATGTCAAAGTTCTTCTGGAGCTTCTGGACTTCAAGTAGGTATGCAACTAGTTGAGGGTTGTCGCAGCAACATTCACCTTTGACCTGTTTTACAACAAGCTGTGAATCACCCTTTACCAGCATCTGCTTGACACCATACGATAGTGCCACCTTGAGTCCATAAATTAGTGCTTCATACTCCGCCATGTTGTTGGTCGCCTTGAAGTCAAGGTGCACCATGTATTTAACCTCCTCCCCAGTCGGAGCGAGGAGAAGGACTCCAGCTCCGGCCCCCTGCTTATGCACGAAGCCGTCGAAGTAGGGAGTCCAGTGAGGCTCATTGAAGACCGGAACCTTGGGTTCCGACTTCTGCTCACTGGGGCCCCCAGGATTTGATGGAGAGGGGGTCCATTCCGCCACGAAGTCCGCCAATGCTTGACTCTTGATCGCTTGTCTTGGAACGAATTCAAGGTCGAACTCGGCTAATTCTGCTGCCCACTTTGCAATGTTCCCAGTGGAATTGGGGTTATGCAAGATTGCACATAGTGGATAAGAGGTTACCACTAAAATCTTGTGAGCTTGGAAATAGTGTCGGAGCTTCCTAGAGGCAATAAGAACTGCGTAGAGCAGCTTATGCACCTCTAGGTACTGAGTCTTGGCGTCATGGAGTACTTCGGTGATGAAGTACACTGGGCGCTGGACCGCCCGGACCCGCCCGAAGGGGCCCAGAGCTTCCTCCTCATCTACCCGGACCCTCCCAGAGGGGTCGGAACCATGTTCGAGGACCTCCGGGTGCCGGTTGGAGGTACCTGGAGCTTCTTCTGAAGTGACTCGGACCTTCCCGGAGGGGTCCGGATCTTGTTGATCAGTAGCAGTGACTCCTTCATTTGAAGGAGATGGATCCTCCGGAGTCTCTCCTTAACGATCCTGGTCTGGGAGCTGGGATCCAGACTCGACTTCAGGTAGCTCCAGACCCTCCTGAAGGGGTCTGGATTCCTGAACTAGGGATGGTTTTGGCCTTTCCGCAACCAGGACCATGCTGACAACTTCGTCAATTGCCGAAATGTAAAGCAGGAGTGGCTCACCAGGGTTCGGAGCTACCAAGGTTGGTAGGGTGGTGAGGAGCTGCTTCAGCTCCTGGAATGCCTTCTCTGGTTCTTTAGAACATTGGAATGGTCCGTACTTCCTCAATAGCTTGAAGAAGGATAGCGCCCGTTCCGCCAGTCTTGAGATGAACTGGCTGAGGGCAACTAGACATCTAGTCAGCTTCTGGACGTCCTTGATGCGGGCTGGTGGCCGCATGTCTTCAACAGCTTTTATCTTCGCCGGGTTTGCTTCTATTCCTCAGTGGTTTACCAAGAAACCAAGAAGTTTTCCAGAGCTAACCCCGAAGAAACACTTGTCTAGGTTCAACTTCGTGCGAGTGACTCACAACTTGTCAAAGACAACTTGCAAGGTGTCAAGGAATGACTCCTTGTTCTTGATCTTGACGACGATGTCATCGACATACACTTCCACTACGTCTCTGATGATCTCTCCAAAAGTTTTGTACATATCTCGTACAAATGTTGAAGCTGCATTCTTGAGACCAAACGGCATGGCAGTGTCATAATATAATCCATCTACTGTGATGAAGGAGGTATGCTCTTCATCTTACCTAGACATTCTGATTTGATGGTACCCAGAATATGCGTCTAGGAAACACAGTAATTCACACCCGGAGGTGGAAGCCACTATCTGATCTATTCTAGGTAGTGGGAATGGATCTTTCGGACATGCCTTATTTAGTGTAGTGTAGTCGATACACATCCGAAGCTTCCGGCCGACCTTGGGTACAACGACTTTATTTGCCAGCCATTTTGGGTGGAAGACTTCTCGGTTGAATCCAGCTTCGAGCAACTTCTTCACTTCTTGACGTGTGAAGTTTTGTCGCTCTACGGACTGCTTCTGGGGCTTCTGGTGTACAAGTCGAGCATCATGATAGATCTTCAGATTATGCTCGATCACTTCCCTAGGGATCCCAGCCATTTGTGATGGTTGCCAGGCAAACACGTCTACGTTAGCCCGTAGGAAAGTGATGAGTGTGAGTTCCTATTTGTCATTCAGACCTCCCGATATACGGGTGGTCTGAGCAGCGTCGGAACCGATTTGGACAACATTGACGGGGATGTCGGTGTCGCCGCTTGGTTGCATGCGAGGTGTGGAGGTTGAGCCTTGATGACGAATGCTCGGGGGTTTCGAAGCTTGCTCCTTTCCAGATTCTTCCTCCTGCGCTGTAGCAAGCGCGTGGAGTTCTTCCAGAGCTGTCACTCCGGCGGTGCGATCTCCCCGGATCTGGAGAACACCAGCTGGTTTTGGCATCTTCAACACCAAGTAGCCATAATGAGCAGCAGCCATGAACCTGTATAAGGCTGGCCTGCCCAAAATGGCGTTGAAGGGTATGTTGATCTGCGCCACGTCGAAGACTAACTTCTCAGTGCGGTAGTTCTCCCGGGTCTCGATGGTCACCGGAAGAGTAATGGCCCTGAGTGGGGCTATGGCCCCAAGACCTACTTCGGAGAAAGGTCGGGAGAGGCAAAGGTCCGAAGGTCGGAGCTGAAGCTTGACGAAAGCTTTGAAGCTTATGAGGTTCAGCCCCGAACCTCCGTCCACCATTACATGGTGGAGTTGAATGTTTCTGATGGTCGGATATACCATCAATGGGAGTTGTCCAGCTGCGATCATATTCTGAGGGTAGTCCGAAGCATCAAAAGTGATGGCAGTGCCCATCCACTTCCGGAGCGGCTCCACCTAGCAGTAGGAGCTACTGAGGCCATGGCCCGCCACATGGTCTTGAGGACACGGCGGGAGGTGATGTCCCACAAACCACCAAAGATGGTGTTCATGGTTTTCCGACATTCGTTGTCGGAGACGTCGGAGTAATCGTCGATGGAGGTGTAAACAACCTTCAAGACCTTTTTAGGGTCCTGAAAACCTAACTCCTCTTCAGCCGGAGCTTCATCGACTTTCTGTTTCTCTTCCCTTTGACGGAAAGTAACTTCTTCCCGGCACTTGTTGTAGCGCTCGACAAGGTTCTGGCCCTCCCGTCAGCCTTCCAGATTGTGGCTGTTCGACTTGTGTATAGGATACCACATCTTGGAGCTGCCTCCGTCTTCAGACGACGGCCGAAGTCGTTTTTCGGGGCGTGGCCCCTAACCACCCGGAGCTGCAGCAGCTGCAGCAGTTGGTGTGCCGGCCGACGACTTTTTCTTGCCGTTGGACTTTTTCTTATTTTTACCACTCCCGGAGGTAGTGGATTCACCCTTGGAGGATTTTTTGTTGTCCTTTGGAGGTGGTTGGGAGTGCATTTCACGGCCCTCCACAGCTTTGGCACATTTGTCTGCCAAGCTGAAGAGTTCCGTGACGCTGGTGATGTCCTTGGTCGCCAGCTTCTCCAGCATCTTCTTGTCTCGTACGCCCTATTTGAATGCCACAACAACAGAGGCGCTGGAGACAGAAGGAATAGTGTTTCGTACGTGGGAGAACCTTTGGATGAAGGATTGCAGGGACTCTCCCCCCTTCTACTTGATAGCAAAAAGGTCCAGTTCGGTGCCTGGTCGGGTGTATGAACTCCCAAAATTGGCGGTGAACTGTTGGCACAGTTCCACCCAACTGTTAATGGAGTCGGGTGGAAGGCTCATGAACCAGGACCTGGCGGTCCCAGTCAAAGCCACGGGGAAATAGTTGGCCATTATAGCCTCGTTGCCTCCGGCCGCAAGGATTGCGGTGGAGTAGATTTGGAGAAACTCAGCGGGATTGACAGCCCCGTCAAATTTCTCTGGCAGGTGAGGACGGAACTTTTGTGGCCATCTGACCATGCGTAGGTGCATGGCCAGGGCAGAACAATCCCCTCCTACTCCCTCGGGAGCAGGACTGTCCCGAGCCTCTCGCCTTTTGCGAGCGCGCTCAATATGGACGCGGCCATCCTATTGACGGTAACGGCGATCAAGCTCCGCCCGAAGGTCATGAGTTGAAAGCCTAGTTACCGTATGGGTGCGTCGCGCCCCGGGAGGCAGCGACGTCGCTTGTTGAGACGCAACACGCCTCCTATGTTGGGAAGCATGCGGACCAAGTCAGCCTAACACGGTCCGATGCTGCGATGGGGCCCGCTCTGAGGGGGGGGGACCTTGGTTGCTGCTGTGGTCGGCTGCTGCTGCAACCAAATGTTCCACATCAGCCCTCCACTGCTCCATTGCACCCTGGGATGCACCTGGAGGTGGTAGGCGTTGGAGAAGAGCACGCGCGGCATGGAGCGCGTGTTCAGGGTTGTTGTTCGCTGATGCCGTGACCGACACAGATGCTTCATCCCGCTGTCAAGCTTGATTCGCCAGTGCAGATGGTGAGGGCGATGGCATGGCTCCTGTTGGAGCCACAACACCTGCTGGCTGCTGCATGTTGGAGGGATTGCCTCCAGCAGGTTGCGCAGCAGGGTTGCCATTTGACGATCCAGCAGCGGAGTTCACCATGTTTGAATCTCGGGCGCCCTTTCCTGGCGCCCAACTGTCGAAGTGTTGATCTGACAATTCTCTCGGTACTTCTGTTGGTAGCCCGCGTAGTTTGTAGTTCCGTATTGGGCGCACAGAGATTCAGAACATGATGGCAAGTAGACACATGGATTTACGTGGTTCAGGCCGCCTGAGCGTAATACCCTACTCCACGGGGTGTGTAGTTGTTGTATTGAGCGTCTCAGAGTCGAGAGCTTCCATAGAGCGAAAGTGTCAGAGGAGTCGAGAGAAGAGTCAAGCCTCTGTGTATCGTTGACCTGTCCTTTTATAATACAAGGACTGGTCATTACACCGTTAGCCTGGCCCGACATGTGGCCCTGGCGGTTATTGATGCTTAATACATAGTTAATGAGGTTAATTACCCTTAATAGCGTTGTAACAGGCCTTGACAGTGCCATTACTGGTATTAAGGGCCTTCCGATCGTGTGTCATCAATATGGTATTAATGACACTTAATCGGGTCTTGAAGTCTTTGATTGCCCCTTGAAGGTCCGAGCCGTTGGGGGTCCACCAATCTGATTGTTGAGGCTGATGGTCTGACGGTTGGACACATGGTACCTTTGGAGCTTTTCGTCTGGGACGGGTAGGTCCAGTGTTGATGTACACGTGTCGGTACCAGAGCTTCCCTCTGTCGGGGGTTAGGTCCGGGGGTGCTGCACAGGTGTTTAGCCCGGAGCTATCCCATGTGTGGGATGTAGGTCCGGTTGCAGTATACACGTGGCAGCACCAAGACTATCCATAGATGGGAGGTAGGTCCGGTCCCGTATGACACGTGGGGCCTTCATAGGTCTTCAACTCAGACAGGTGAAGTTCCTTTGGTCTTTTTGTAGTCCCAAGGGGTATACGGTACGCAGGGTATGGACACATGTCTTTCGAAAGAACACTGTTGTGACTGAAGGACCATCGAAGCGTCTCAACGGGTTAGAAATTTCTGATATGTTGGACCAACTGATGCCTAATGAAGGTCGTCCTGGATATTTTGTAGGTTATAGAGAGAAACACAATTGGACTCACATATGTGGACTTTGGGAACGTGAACCAATCAATCCTCAAGCCGCGTATGCAAGCGGAGGTGGAAAAGCACACGGAAGGTGAGTTTATAAGTCATTTTATCATTTTCAATTCAAAGTATTCAAGATATTTCAAATTCATATTAATGACGCTCTTTTTTATAGGCTCGCCTTATTCGGCAGAGTTGTCAACTCGAGGGCGGGGAGACCTACGAGAGGCAGCTCCACGCAGGCTTCTTCGATGGGCACGACAGGTCACCGCGTCTCATAGAGGGACATTGAGATGCAATCCCTCCGACAAACTGTAGAAGAGAACCTCAAGTGACAGGAGGAGGCGGAACGCCAAATGATCGCGATGGAGGCCATGATCCATTCCCAGGCAGCAGCGTTGGCGCAGATGCGGGACGCAATGGAGGTAACAAAATAAAAACTAAAGTTCTCATTAATTCAGTGTAAATGACATACTAATAGGTAATATTTAATGTTTGCATTGACAGGCCATGGCTCGGGCGCAAGGTCTGGGGATCCAGCTACCGCCACTACCGGTCCTTCCAGGCGATCCTTCTTCTGCGGGTCAGGTAATTTTCTATGTCAACTTAACAATTCTAGTTTTAACTCAACTTAACCAAAATAAAGCGAGGAAATGGAGTGACAGTGGAAGATAGATAGAGGGAGAGATGAAGTTAGAAGACGGAGGAAGATAGAGAAAAAAGGATTGATATAGAAGAGAGAGGAGATAGTTAGATAGAAGAAAAGGATTGAGATGGAAGAAAGAGAGATAGAAGAAAGAGTGAGAGATAGTTAGATAGAGTGGGTGAGGAATTACGAGAGAGAGGGAGATTGGAGATAGAAGGAGAGGAAGAGAGAGGGAGTAGGGATATGTAGATTGAGATAGAGAAAGGAAGATAGAAGGAAAATGATAGCAATAAAGAGATAGAGAGAGAGGAATGAAAGAAGAGAGGAAGAGAGGGGATCTAGATGGAGATAGAGGGAGAGGGAGGGAGAGATGTAGATGCATATTGATATTCTAACTCTAAGTTTCATTAATTGCAGGGATCTGCGATGGCTGCACAAACTCCGTCGCCGTCGCTACCGCCACCTGGAATGAGGCGCGACGACGACTTTAACTTCGGAGGTGGCTCCGGAGGTTAGACGGGCGAGTGAGTCCTTGTTTGGTTTTTTGATGGTGATACGATGTATCGACGATGTGTTGTGATGTGTTTTTTGACTATTATGATGTGTTATGTGACTGTTTGTTATATATTGACTGTTCTGTGATTCTGGCCATCGAGCCGGGTAGTATTTTTAGTTTTTTTTTTTTAAAAAATAAAAAACCTTATTTGCGATGGCTCTTTATACAGTACCGTCGCAAATAAGGTTTCAGGCCGTCGCAATTGAGCCTTTGTTATTTGCGACGGCCTAGCCGTCGCAATTAAGGCCCTATTTGCGATGGCCAGGCTGTCGCAAATGTCCGCGTCGGCCCCGTCGGTTGACCGCGTGGGACCCATTCACTGACCTTATTTGCGACGGCCTAACCGTCGCAAATAGGGACTTAATTGCAACGTCCAGGCCGTCGCAAACCGCCCTGTGGGGCCCATCGGTCCCCTGAAAATAATTTGCGACGGCTACTGCCGGCCGTCACAAATAAGCCTATTTGCGACGGTGGCTGTCACAAATAAGCTTATTTGCAACGCAATATTTGCGACGGCTAAAATCCATCGCAAATAAGGAAATCTGTCGCAAATAGCTTATTTGCGACGGCCCTTGCCGTTGCAAATCGTCGTGATTCCTGTAGTGATTAACAGCTTATTTACGACGGATGTATCTGGCCGTCGTGAATAACTTTATTTACGTTGACGTGCCTAAATGTAATCGTTAATAAAGTTGACCGTCATAAGTTTACATGTTTCCTGTAGTGGTGGTTGATCCAATCCGTCTGCGCATTACCATCGGTATAGATAGTGTGACGTTGAGGCATAGGAATCGTTTAAATCATTCTTCAAAAATTGCTTACATCGATCCTGACATGGCTTAATGGTCTGAGTAGTTTACAAGATGTAATGTTTTTTCAGACGTGAAGCAGGAGGTCAGTCTGCACGGTTGCTACCTGTGTACCACACTACCACAGCGAGTGAGCAGCGCACTTCAGGGTAGTTATACTTCACTGTATGACCAAGGATCCAAGATCAGCAAAAGGTGAGCTATCATAACCGTGAGCAGAAAGAAACACAATTGCACATTATTTACTCACTCGAATTGATATGCCTGCTCCCAGCTTTTCCAGACAGTGTCCATATGGTTCCTTTGGTTCTGCTTGGTCATGATGGTCCTTACCTGTAACATCCTCATTTTCATGCATTTACATTACATACATCATTAAATATGTTTAACACTAATCCACCTAAAAAAGAACAAGTTTAAAATGAATTAGAAGCAAATCTGTGCTTAAAAAGTATAAGAAGTGCGGACTTGTCCGATTTAACCCGGACTAGTCCGGATTTCTCTCTGACCTCTCTTCGGACATGTCTGTTTTTACTGCGGACTAGCCTGTTTTTCTCTCTTTACCGGTTTCAGACTTGTCCGGTCCATTGCAGACTAGTCCGGTAATCCCATCCTTAAAAATTTTGCTAAGTTCGCGAACTTGTCCAGACTTGTCCGTTTTCCTCTCTGACTAAGTTCGAACTTGTTTGATTTGTTAGAGATATAGGAGTTATTGATATTTTCCCTTTTGCACAAGGGCTTTTCTGCATATTTATAATGTCTTGTACCTTTATTTATTGTGGCCTCTGGCCCTCATAATAATATAAGCCGCATTTATAACATGGTATCAGAGCGAGGTTAGGGTTTCTCTATTGCCCTAGTAAGTTTGGGCATTTTTTTCGCCTTTGTGTCGGCGGCGCTTCGTTTTTGCGCCATCGGCTCTTGTCCGGCTCTTCTTCGTCGTTGGATCTGCTGGGCAGCATGTATGGTTTCTCGTTCAGCTTACCGTGGCCTTGGCCATCCTTGGAGCACAACACGACTCAGATCTACGGTCATTTTCCGACGCCTGCTGTGCGTTTTGTTGGATGACTGGCGGCATCATGCAGCAGCTCGGTGATTGAGTGCTGCTCTGTCCTTCACGTTGACCAGGTAAAGACAGGAGCTATCTTTACTGTGGCTTCCAGCAGGAACATGGTTGCGATTATGATGAGACATTTGCCCCTGTCGCTCACATGACCACTGTTCGCACTCTGCTTGTTGTGACCTCTGTTCGTGACTGGTCCATATCTCAGCTTGATGTGAAGAATGACTTTCTTAATGGTGAGCTGCGTGTGGAAGTTTATATGCAGCCACCACCTGGGTATTCTGTTCCTGAGGGTATGGTTTGTCGCCTTCGGCGTTCTCTTTATAGCCTTAAGCAGACTCCTCGTGCTTGGTTTCAACGTTTTGCATCTGTGGTCACTGCTGCTGGTTTCTCTGCCGGTGCTCATGATCCCGCACTTTTTGTGCACACTTCGTCTCGTGGCCGCACTCTTCTTCTTCTCTATGTTGATGATATGATCATTACCGAAGATGATTCTGAGTACATAGCCTTTGTAAAGGCCCGTCTCAGTGAGAAGTTTCTTATGTCTGATCTTGGTCTTCTTTGCTACTTTCTTGGGATTAAGGTTTCTTCCTCCTCTGAGGGAATTTATCTGTCTCAGGAGAAGTACATTCAAGATCTTATTAATCGGGCTTCTCTTACTGATCACCGGACTATTGAGACTCCCATAAAACTCAATGTCCATCTTCGAGCTACTGATGGTGAGCCTCTTGATGATCCTACTCATTACCGTCATATTGTAGGAAGTCTCGTGTACCTTGGTGTCACTCGTCCTGATATCTTGTACTATGTTCACATTCTGAGTCAGTTTGTTTCGGCTCCCACCCAAGTCCACTATAGTCACTTGTTTCGTGTATTGCGTTATCTTCGTGGGACTATCTCTAGACGCTTGTTCTTTCCACGCTCTAGCTCTTTACGGCCCAAAGTATATTCTGAGGCTACTTGGGCTAGTGATCCCTCTGATCGTTGATCTCTTTCTGCCTATTGTGTTTTTCTTGGTGGTTCCCTTATTGCTTGGAAGACTAAGAAGCAGGTAGCAGTTTCTCGTTCGAGTGCAGAGGCTGAGTTGCGTGCTATGGCTCTTGTGAGTGCAGAGGTTACTTGGTTGCGGTGGTTGCTTGAGGACTTTGGGGTTTCTATTGGTATGTCGACACCTCTTTTGTCTGATAGTACAGGTGCTATCAGTATTACTCGTGATCCGGTCAAGCATGAGCTTACCAAGAATATTGGTGTTGATGCTTCTTATACACGAGCACAGGTACAAGACGGTATTGTTGATCTTCAGTATGTGCCTTTAGAGCTTCAGCTGGCGGATTTCTTCATGAAGGCACAGACTCGAGCTCAACATAGTTTTCATCTCTCCAAACTCAGTGTTCGTGACGCACCATGGGTTTTAGGGGGGTGTTAGAGATATAGGAGTTACTAGTATTTTCCCCTTTGCATAAGGGATTTTCTGCATATTTGTAATCTCTTGTACCTCTATTTATTGTGGCCTTTGGCCCTCATAACAATATAAGCCACATTCATAACATGATTTCTGTGGGGACCGGGGTCCACACATCCGAGGATCTCATTGGGTGGTGCCGTGCGATGCGGCATCTAACAGCACACACGAAAAAGGATACCAAAACATATAAAGTTTTCATTTCATAAGAAGAGTTTACAAAAGAGTGCACAACAGAAGTACACACGCAGCGGAAAATACATACTCATAATCTCACCTAACTAAGTAGGAGAGAAGACGTCCATGCCCTAGGACGATTCTCCCTAGCAACAAGAAGAACATACAGCAGCGGCGTGGTTCACATGAGATTTATCTCGACACCTCGAGTCTCATGTACAACCCGAACAACAGAAATAAAACTAATACCTGCAAAAATCGTTAAAGCGCAAACGTGAGCATAAGGCTCAGCAAGACTTAACCGTCTCACTAGACATATCCAGGGTGACTACTAACATAGGTAAGGAATGGCATAAAAGACTCGCCTACAAGTGGATCCTTATAATTAGGTTTTATGTAGCAAATGGCATTCTCCAAGCACGACACATCATGGGCTCCACAATCAAACAAGAAACGCTTTACCGATGATATGACATGCTCATAGCACATAATGCTATTACAGCTAAAGTATGGGGAAATTGTAAACTTTTAATTGTACTATCTCTAAATCATACAAGGTTGCAAAGTAATTATAATTCAATACAATATGATTTTCTGGCTTCTTTAGTATTTAGTACGTCACGACAGCGACGAACAAGTGGTACTCTATTACCGCGAGAGACGGTGATTGCAATCAGGACACACCCGGACAACACGACACATACGTCGTTCGGAAGTGTCAGCGAGCACACCCGTACCTACATAACACTTCAGTACTAGGCGTATATGGCAACCTTTCGCGAGACACTCAAATGCCGAACCGGTCGATCCGTCACGAGCAGGAGGTCCCTGCGTGGGGCGTACTCTGACGTGCCCACCAGCGGATTTACACCTTGCTGCCCTCAACCCACACCTATAAAACGGAACGGTATGCCTCGACACCCAAGTGACCAAGCTACGTTAGTTTATTGGATTCCATATGTCCATTATGTTGCCGGTACAAGTCAAGTTTGTTCAACGGGGCCGCACATGAAGCGGGCCTTAATCGACCCAGGCAGGGCTATGCGACCGAGACTCACTTCTTGCCGCTTCCTATCCATTCCCTGCCCGGTCTCAGCTTCATTATATTAATCCATTTTTCCTGTGAGATATGTCCTACATCTCTCGCGAGTAGATTCCAACTATTCGACTTCTACCGGATTTCCTATGCATTAGCAAAGCAGTTACTACAGGTCAAATTGTAACCCGTTCCAACCAATCCCTGGGATTTTTGGCCATGCAAGTGGAGTATCAATCATCCTATACGTAATGCACAATTCATAGACTACTCATCATAGTGATAAAGTCAAATTTTATAAATGACTTAAATGCAAATCGGGACTTGCCTTGTTTGCGACTCGAATAAATGTCAATTGTCAGTGGTCCTTCTGTGCGAACTTCGCCAAGGACTTCAAGTGGACACCCTGGCCTTCTCCTCCAAGCGAAACTTCTCGTCGATCACCTATCATCACGTTCCTATCGACATGATATGCATATAAGTAATTAAGTAATTTAAGAACAGACTCCACGGGGTTGTGTAAACTCTAAGAATGAGGAATTCCACTAGGAAGGATAGATATGCCTCTGTTGTGTGGATAAACAAAGGATGACTCAAGGTGGCATAGTAGTGTCGAGATAAGCACTGAAAGGTGCAATGTAGTGACACATCGCGATTTAGCACTCGACACTTGGAGCTATGCCACTCAAAGAGTGATAAGGTAGAATGGTGAAGAAGCATTACTGGACTGTGTGATGTAAGGAAGACTCGATCAAGATGGAGCATTGAAAGCTTAAGGCATGAGTGAATTGTGCAACAAGAGGTTGTGACTTAGAAGTCGACCAATGAAGTTACACAAACTCATTAAGGAGTAAACCTAATTATGTGACAAGTGTGGTCGCAGGGTTCTGATAAGGATGAACCAGGGTGAAACCCTAGCGGCACTTGGGAGTGAAGTGAGGTCAACATTCTTTGGACTTAAGAGGTCATAAAGAGCCTTGTTAACCTGACGTGAGTACCGAGACAACGTTCAAATGACCTTTAGGTAAAGTAGTTTCTACGGCTAGCTTCTCGAGCATCGTTCAAGTGCTTACACGACACTATTGCAGTGTCTTTTGCAAGATTGTCCAGATGAGCTCGGTGAACTCCTGGAACTCGAACACGATGCGAGACATTGTCGTGACGGTCATGTTTTGCCATCACGAGAAGATCGTCTTAGCGACGTCCACAACAACCCGGACTCGTCAAAGGGGTGAGCAGAATCTCGAACACCACCTTGTGAGTCTTAAGGCTAGTGATGTCGACTCGGTTGTTGATAAGCGACTCGACGAACCTATCGTCGAAGAAGTGGTACACCAAGTTAACAAATCCTGTGATTGGCTATGGAACATCCTCAACACAACCAAGGAACTCTTATCCAAGGTTACCCTTGGTCTAGTTCTCCTTGTTGGTCGCAACGTTCATGCATCCTCTACTCCAGGTCATCGGTGAGCACCGACACACCTGGTTTGACCTAGAAGGCATTTCATCGAGCACCCTGGCTACACCTAGGACTCAACGAGTCTCGCCTTGACCAAACCCTAATTTGGCTAAACGACTATCGACCGTTGTGTCGTGGTGGTGTTCCAGCAACCTATACGTTACAGGCATCCTTCATCTCGATGCCCGAACACGATGATGGCTCGGAACATCACGACGACGTCATATGGTCAACGATGTCGACGCGGCTCATGGTGGAGCATCACGAGCATGCACGGACATGCCAACGTGATACAAACGACAAAGGAGGTCAACATGGGGATTTCTATAGGAATGATATCAATGCGGAAAATGGACGTACGGCTTGACGACACATGAGTACTATTAGCGGTCACCACTAACGGACTTCGGGGAATCAAGCAAGGCATTTTAGGGTAAGGCTCACCTTGTAGGCATTTCGCCGAACATCTTGGGTGTGTACTTGATTCGGTTACTTCATCAACATCCCAAGAGTACCTTGGCACATGTCCTTGTCGATTGCCACCCCAGAATAGACCTGCATCCATAGACCAGCATTGAACGACAACACACTTAGTTTTGCCTTGTAACCATTTCATCGAACATCTTGGCTGCAGTCACTGATCCAATCACTCTTGCAAAATAAGAGCTAACCTTGGACCAGTTGTCGATGCGGGTATGTCAATGACGTGTTCCTGCGTTTCATCCATCACACCCATTACTCGCCTTGCTTCCAGGAGATAGCCACGGCATGGAACGCCGCGACGACACGATCAACGGCGTTGGACGGAGCAACCGTCGAAGCAATACAAGCGCCCACATGGACTTGCCAGTGACGCAGCGGCAGTGAGGTTGGGTGTTGGCGCTGGTTAGGGAGTGCTGGACAGTGGTGAGGGCCGGAACACAGCGAGCGGAACGAGCATCGTCAGCAAATGGCGCGGACATGGAGGCGCACAGCTCGGCGAGCAGTGGAGAGTCGACAGCGGCCGCCGGACTGAGCAAGGGTGGGGCAAGCTGGGTCGCTGCAGGGAGGAGCTGGCTTGGTGGACGGCAAGGAACTCCATGGCGGCAGCGCTAGGGTTGGAGGGACGTGGCCAGGCGAGGAGGGCACGCGTCGGAGGAGCGGTGCAGGGGCGGCCAGTGGGGCGCGGACCTGTGGCCGGAGGCGAGCTTGAGGGGGGGCCGGCGGAAGAGGCGCGCGGACCGGCGGGGCGGACTGAGCGCGCGGTGCGGGGAGGTGGAGCGCCGGCGTCGGCGGCGGCGCGAGCTGGCGGGGGCGACGTCGCGGCGACCGGGAGGACGGGCGTGGGAGCGCTCGGCGCTGCGGTCGGGCGCGGGGCGAAGCCTCGCCGTGGGAAGCTAGGGCGGCGGCGGCCTGGGCGCGAGCGACGCTGGGCGCGAGCGGCGCGCCTGGGAGAGGCGAGGTGCCGTGGGGGGGGGGGGGGGCGGGGCAAGCCGGAGGGAGGAGCGGGCGCGACGATAAGGACCGAGAGGGTCGGGCGCAGTGATAAGGACCGGGAACGTCGCGGTGGTGCTGCATGCGGTTGCATGGAGGCAGGGGGGGAAAGAGGAAGCCAGTGCCGACCTGCCAGGTGGGGATCACTTTTTCTAGTACTGAGGATAAGTAAGACATGTGGGTCCCACTCTCTTCTCCCTTCTCTTTTAAAATTCAAATGGAGCTAGCAGACATGCTTCAAAAATATTCAACTTTGGGCCAATAACTAAATAAAATGTGGAGAATTTTTATGGTGTAATCAGATTTCAAAACTAAGCAAGTTTGAATTTGAACTCAGGTTTGAATTTGAATTCAAGTGGTGATACTTGACTCAAGGAAATAAATAGTAGATTATGTTCAACAATCCTGAAACTTTGAAGTTACCCTTTTTGAACCATAAGGGACCTCAGGAAAAATTTGGAGTTGATTTGGACAAGGTTGAGCTCAAAGTTTAAATTTGAAGTCGACGTTGATTAAACTCTCAGTACGTGTCCAATAAATGGAAAACGTGCTTCAAAAATTTTGAAACTTTACCGAGAGTCTATTTGGAATATTAGAAGGTCATGGAAAAATTTACGGCATGAGATTTGAATAGTTTTGGATGTCCCATTTTAGGGTTGGAATAATTCCTTTTGCTTTCTCTCTATTTTGTTTTCTTTTCTCCTTTAATTTTTCATTGAAAATGTGAATACTTGGAAATTAAGGATTTTACATCTTAGTTCCAAATACATTATCAACCATGTTCTATAGGTAAAACTTTAACAAGTTCCTGTTTTTAGTGAATATGGGTTAACTCATATGGTTCATGTGAGTTTGGATTCCCAAGTCCACTTTCAAAAATTTTTAAGTTCACATTTTCATGTTCTGGCTTTACTCTAATGCGGGCTTTTACAATCCTTCCCCCTTAAAGGAATCTCGTCCCGAGATTCTAACAAGTAGAATAACAGAAACGATGAGGGAACGATCCGTAAAAGAGGATCATTGACTAAGGAAAATGGCAATGCCCTTAAAGACTTGGGTTCTACGAAATAGTGATTATCTTCAGGCATCTTCCAATTTTTGTTTCAAGTGATTCCAGTCTTTAGGTTGATAACCTTGACAGGAGGCTCGACATGACAATATCACATCGTAAAACTTGAGTCTTAAAAAGTTATGTTGAGGTGTTGAGGTCTTCTTCTTTCCGTCAAAATGAAGTAACCTTCTTTATTGAGGAGGTACTTAGAGTTCTATGATAGTTAAGCGTCCTCAACTCTGGATGTTTCTCTTATGAAGACTTTACTGCTTTGGTTTTGTAGCCGAAGCAATGCCATCAGGCAGTACAAGTCAAAGAGTTCCAAAGTTTGGTAATCAATAATAACCCTGCGAATAGAAAGATTTTAAGGTTCTAGCGAGGTCGAGAAGTCCATAGGAAGCTTCTCACAACTAGAAACAATCAGTTTCCAGGATTCAAGTTGATTTGAGTTTCAATTAGTCAAGGACAACGGCTCAACTGTGTTTTAGTCACAAGGTGTCCCTTGCGCTACTCAAGATAATGAAACAAGTCGAAGGCGTTGCGAATGATAAAGTTGATTACAACTCAAAATTGTGAGACACAACGTAGGTATTTGAATGGGGTCATATATTCTTGCTCAAAACTCATTGGTAATTACGTTTCATGATGCATCACAAGTGGAATAATGTTATGCATTAATGATGCAATGCTGGCCAGCTAGAAATGTAGACGGTATGATGCATTCATTATTATGCTTTGAGCAAAAATAGGTAAGACAATCCAAACACAGTCAGAAGTATCCCAAATACAGGAGGATTGAATAAACTTGGTCATGAAAGGCGCTAGACAAGACTTTCTACTTTCATATCTCGACCAAGTTTGATGGTTTCAAGGTAAAAGTATTAGCAAGGAATGGTGAGGTGCATCTCAAGGCAACGAAGTGTACAAAAAGGAACAAAATGATTGAACTTCTTGTTGATCCGAAGTTCCCTAAAGCTTGTTAATCACAACTTACAGGTAGTTGTGGTTCCTTAACAAAGGGTTAGGTTTTTCATCTCGTAGTTTTCTTAAAGTACTATGTATACCCCTTAAAAGGTGCGGCAGGGTTACCTTCAGAAGTTGCAAAGAGAGTAACCTTTGAAGAGTAATGTTCTCATCACTTCTGTAGGTTGCACGAAGTGGTTGACAAAGTACTGTGCTAGGCATGACCTTGGTTAGTGATCCACGTTCTTGCTAAAGAATCTCCAGCTCATACTACTCACCTATGGCTTCTCGTCTCAGAGACTGAAGCAAGGGAGTGGTTTAGCGTGAAGAATCAACTGACTTCTTTAACTTGATGATTGAGTTCCACGAGAAACGGGGTTCGAGGTGATCCGTTACTTAAGCTTCTCATTGACTCAATGGGTCAATATTGTACTCGGTCCTACTTACTTGAGCATTGCTTCCAGCACGTTGGTTCAGTGTCAATGTACCTTGGTATGACACCTAGGTGAACGTATCACTTTGATTACTAGGTGCACTCCTTCCCCCTTAAGGTTTAAGCTAGGTAAGAAATTTACCCCAAACGATCCTTATGGGGAGGGCTGTTGACTCGTGGAAGTGCAACACATGCTCAATACACCCTTAAAGTGTGAGGTGCACGGTTACCTAATTAAAACACTAATCATGAGCAACCGAGACAAAGAGATTTGATGGAGTTTAATACTCGACTCTAATGGTAATTACCATTGAATCACAACACCTTGGATGTTATGAAACTCCTCGAGTTGAACTCGAGAACCACATCCATAATCACCCTAAAGAGTCATCACCCGATTAAACCCTGGTGGAGGATGAACCGCCTGGACGCAACTTCGATTTTGGCCAAGTAAATGGCAAAATCAGATCTTTAGTTGAACAAGAAAGTTAAAGTAAACTTCAAGACCTTTCCAAAAAGTATTGTTTTGCCTCTAGATCATCTTTGGTTTGAAAGTTATGCAATTTTTAAAGTTAACAGAATTTTCTGTACTTTCAGCAGAACCTGCTTAACAAGTAGCACTTTTGACCTAAAGTTTTCAGACTGTTCTGATGGAAATCTGGAAATATTCTCATTGACAAAGTTGTAGCCAAGGTAATATGATTTCCATAATGTACTCACTTGTCTTCATATCAGTTCTGGTTGAAAAGATATGAATTTTTGAAGTTGGGTAAAATTTCAGCATTCAGAATTGAATTCAGTTCAGATTGACCACTCTGTATTCAAACTCGATTTGGAATAGGTAGATGACCGATTCAGGTCTGGAGACAATTGCAAAAATTGTAGCTGAATTTCTAAATCTTCCATCGGTTACTCGCGCGATACCATTGGATCAAGGGTCTGCGAGTTATGGATTAAATTCAGAGGTGTACAGATTGCTGTCCAGTTTGGGTATGCCTGGACAGTCTCTGCGACTATCCAAATTCCACCCACCTAGAAAATGATTTTGGTCTTGAAATGAATAGAGAACTTGTAAAGTACTTCCAAAAATTTCTAAGGGGTACATACTTGCCCTCGTAGCACTTCTGGTTGAGAAGATATGGCATTTTGCAAGTTGACAGTTTTTCTGAAAATTTGGACAGCATCTCCTTTGTTTAAGGCTGATTTTGTCCACAATTTTCAGATATACAAACATCAATATTTGCAAAAGTAATACATAGAAAACTTGTTGAATACATTCTCAGGATCCCAGAAATGTAAAATACGAAGCCATTCGATAAGTCTACTAGGAACTATAATCGAAACAGTAACTGAATAGGTAACAGCCCATATTCTGAACTGTTTCGACACTTTAAACGATACTTCAATTTAGACTTGGTCATTGCGAGTTTTAGCCTTTGTGTTGAATAGGAAGTTTATAAAGGACTCTTTAAGCTTTCCATACATGTATAAACATGCATAGGTTGCATTTCTAGTTTAAGAGTTATGGCCGTTCAATGTTCAGAATTTTTTTCTGACTGTTTCAGATAGAACCTATATACATGTACTAACTTCAACTCCAGTTTTTAATTAGTTTTAAACTTAATTTGGGGTAACATTGAATAACAAAGTTGTCGAATAGCTCTTCCCCTTTTCAGAAATGTATCATAATAGAATATAAGAGCTTTCTTCAAGGAAATATGACAAAAGTTCAGATACTGTCTTGTACGGTTTCAGAACAGCAGCTGCAGGGGTTATGGTGCATTTTCATCACCATATAAAGGTCTTTTGGCTTGTAGGCCAATAGAAAACTTATAGAACACTTCAAAAGCTTTCCAAAAAGTATTCAATTGCATTCGTAGCCCTCCAGGTTGAAGAGATACGGATTTTTGAAGTGGAACAATCGGTTCAGGTTTTAAAATTTAGTTTGATAGATCATGGTTGTTTATAGCTGATTTGGCCACTGATTTTCAGATGGATAACCTCACAATTTGATAGAAAGTCCCGATACAAACTTGTTGCACCAGTCGCAAGGTTTCCGGAAATGTTTTGCACGAAGCTGTCCGACGATTCTGCGAAGAGGTATGGTCGAAACCGTAACGGTATGCAGAACTGTCCGCTAGGTGTTCAGATTCGATAAAATGTGGAGCTTCGAGTCTTTTGCCGAGTTCCATGAGAACGCTGACCGGAAGTTCAATGGAAAGGTTGTAGAGGACTCTACACTTTCCAACAAGATAGTTTAGACCTTCATTTGTGAAGTCTACAAAGAGTTATGGTCAAAATGCCGAGGCTAGTTCATTAGATCAAGGAGGTGAAGAAATGCTAGTTTCTAATGATTTGGACGAGTTTCCAAGTGTTGTTCTGTCCAACTCGTCCATAGAGAAGTCGTCGAGGACTTGAAGATCTTCATACTCCATATAGCATACTATTATGTGCTATGAAGTTTAACTAGAAGCATCTCTTGACAAAGTCGAGCTAGATTCCGTCAAGAGTACACAAAAGCCTTAATCTTCATCCTTCTTCGTATTGCACTAACCATGTCGAAACTTTGACCCAAAACATACCAGCAACTGGTAGTTGGATCTTACAAGATGATGATGAAGCCATTCTTTCGTGGGGGACGTTCAAAGTATCAAATGTGATACTGACGGTACTACGTTCCTTACCAAAGAAAAGTCTAACCCGGTATATCCGGATACGTCTATAGGTGGTTCTAATATTGATCACTCGCAAACGTATTCTACACGGGTCGCTACCGGAGTTAGTGTACCTACAGAAGGCAAACAATCCCCTTTCACACCTTCACACCTCAAGGGTGGCACGGGGAAACACGACAGTCAGTCACAATAAGATATAATCAAAAGTAAATGCATACGACTCTGGTGTGAGTCGCCCTCGAGCGAAGTCATGTCTCGAGGTACATGGCTGTACTACGTCTGTACAGCAAAGACTCCCGCACGAACCGGCTTATACACGCTCGGGCATACATGTTTCGCATGATCCCATAGAACATGAATGGTTCTAGAGATGCATACTATCGGGTTATACACCACCCGACGGGGGCTCCCACTAATTTTGTGTCACGCTGGGGTACCGCGTGTCATATGTTCTCAGAAACATGGAAAGTTTCAGAGACTCATATTGACTTTCCATGCCAAGCCACGTAAATTTCACATACCACTCCTCGTATGCTGAGCTTACCGAGATTGATCCGCTCTCGGTGGCGTACCTTACCTCTTACCTTGAAGACGGAGCGTCGTTACAGAATAATATAACAAGTTAGTTCACCACCTTTATAATTTATACTAGTAATAGTCTTTAATGGGCATATAGCCAATTCTCACTCGACTACTTTGGAGTTTTTGAAAATAGGCTCTTTTTGAGCGTGCTATTCCCAATGAAGCTCTGATACCATGTCTGTAGGGACCGGGGTCCACACATCCGAGGATCTCACTGGGTGGTGCCGTGCGATGCAGCACCTAACAGCGCACACGAAAAAGGATACCAAAACATATAAAGTTTTTATTTCATAAGAAGAGTTTACAAAAGAGTGTACAACAGAAGTACACACGCAGCGGAAAATACATACTCATAATCTCACCTAACTAAGCAGGAGAGAAGACGTCCATGCCCTAGGACGATTCTCCCTAGCAACAAGAAGAACATACAGCAGCGGCGTGGTTCACATGAGATTTATCTCGACACCTCGAGTCTCATGTACAACCTGAACAGCAGAAATAAAACTAATACCTGCAAAAATCGTTAAAGCGCAAACGTGAGCATAAGGCTCAGCAAGACTTAACCGTCTCACTAGACATATGCAGGGTGAATACTAACATAGGTAAGGAATGGCATAAAAGACTCGCCTACAAGTGGATCCTTATAATCAGGTTTTATGTAGCAAATGACATTCTCCAAGCATGACACATCATGGGCTCCACAATCAAACAAGAAACGCTTGACCGATGATATGACATGCTCAGAGCACATAATGCTATTACAGCTAAAGTATGGGAAAATTGTTAACTTTTAATTGTACTATCTCTAAATCATACAAGGTTGCAAAGTAATTATAATTCAATACAATATGATTTTTTGGCTTCTTTAGTATTTACTACATCACGACAGCGACGAACAAGTGGTACTCTATTACCGCGAGGGACGGTGATTGCAATCAGGACACACCCGGACAACACGACACATACGTCGTTCGGAAGTGTCAGCGAGCACACCCGTACCTACATAACACTTCAGTACTAGGCGTATATGGCAACCTTTCGCGAGACACTCAAATGCCGAATCGGTCGATCCGTCACGAGCAGGAGGTCCCTGCGTGGGGCGTACTCTGACGTGCCCAGCAGCGGATTTACACCTTGCTGCCCTCAACCCACACCAATAAAACGGAACGGTATGCCTCGACACCCAAGTGACCAAGCTACGTTAGTTTATTGGATTCCATATGTCCATTATGTTGCCGGTACAAGCCAAGCTTGTTAAACGGGGCCGCACACGAAGCGGGCCTTAATCGACACAGGCAGGGCTATGCGACCGAGACTCACTTCTCGCCGCTTCCTATCCATTCCCTGCCCGGTCTCAACTTCATTATATTAATCCATTTTCTATCTAACCAATCCTGTGAGATATGTCCTACATCTCTCGCGAGTAGATTCCAACTACTCGACTTCTACCAGATTTCCTATGCATTAGCAAAGCAGTTACTACAGGTCAAATTGTAACTCGTTGCAACCAATCCCTGGGATTTTTGGCCATGCAAGTGGAGTATCAATCATCCAATACGCAATGCACAATTCATAGACTACTCATCATAGTGATAAAGTAAAATTTTATAAACAATTTAAATGCAAACCGGGGCTTGCCTTGTTTGCGACTCAAATAAATGTCAATTGTCAGTGGTCCTTCTGTGCGGACTCCACCAAGGACTTCAAGTGGACACCCTGGTCTTCTCCTCCAAGCGAAACTTCTCGTCGATCACCTATCATCACGTTCCTATCGACATGATATGCATATAAGTAATTAAGTAATTTAAGAATAGACTCCACGGGGTTGTGTAAACTCTAAGAATGAGGAATTCGACTAGGAAGGACACATATGCCTCTGTTGTGTGGATAAACAAAGGATGACTCAAGGTGGCATAGTAGTGTCGAGATAAGCACTGAAAGGTGCAATGTAGTGACACATCGCGATTTAGCACTCGACACTTGGAGCTATGCCGCTCAAAGAGTGATAAGGTAGAATGGTGAAGAAGCATTACTGGACTGTGTGATGTAAGGAAGACTAAGCGATCAAGATGGAGCATTGAAATCTTAAGGCATGAGTGAATTGTGCAACAAGAGGTTGTGACTTAGAAGTCGACCAATGAAGTTACACAAACTCATTAAGGAGTAAACCTAATTACGTGAAAAGTGTGGTCGTAGGGTTCTGATAAGGATGAACCAGGGTGAAACCCTAGCGACACTTGGGAGTGAAGTGAGGTCAACATTCTTTGGACTTAAGATGTCATAACGAGCCTTGTTAACCTGACGTGAGTACCGAGACAACGTTCAAATGACCTTTAGGTAAAGTAGTTTCTACGGCTAGCTTCTCGAGCATCGTTCAAGTGCTTACACGACACTATTGCAGTGTCTTTTGCAAGATTGTCCAGATGAGCTCGGTGAACTCCTGGAACTCGAACACGATGCGAGACCTTGTCGTGACAGTCATGTTTTGCCATCACGAGAAGATCGTCTTAGCGACGTCCACAACAACCCGGACTCGTCAAAGGGGTGAGCGGAATCTCGAACACCACCTTGTGAGTCTTAAGGCTAGTGATGTCGACTCGGTTGTTGATAAGCGACTTGACGAACCTGTCGTTGAAGAAGTGGTACACCAAGTTAACAAATCCTGTGATTGGCTACGGAACATCCTCGAAACAACCAAGGAACTCTTATCCAAGGTTCCCCTTGGTCTAGTTCTCCTTGTTGGTCGCAATGTTCATGGATCCTCTACTCCAGGTCATCGGTGAGCACCGACACACCTGGTTTGACCTAGAAGGCATTTCATTGAGCACCCTGGCTACACCTAGGACTCAACGAGTCTCGCCTTGACCAAACCCTAATTTGGCTAAACGACTGTCGACCGTTGTGTCGTGGTGGTGTTCCAGCAACCTGTACGTTACAGGCATCCTTCATCTCGATGCCTGAACACGATGATGGATCGGAACGTCACGACGACGTCATATGGTCAACGACGTCGACGCGGCTCATGGTGGAGCATCACGAGCATGCACGGACATGCCAACGTGATACAAACGACAAATGAGGTCAACATGGGGATTTCTATAGGAATGATATCAATGCAGAAAATGGACGTACGGCTTGACGACACATGAGTACTATTAGCGGTCACCACTAACGGACTTCGGGGCATCAAGCAAGGCATTTTAGGGTAAGGCTCACCTTGTAGGCATTTCGCCGAACATCTTGGGTGTGTACTTGATTCGGTTACTTCATCAACATCCCAAGAGTACCTTGGCACATGTCCTTGTCGATTGCCACCCCAGAATAGACCTGCATCCATAGACCACCATTGAACGGCAACACACTTAGTTTTTCCTTGTAACCATTTCATCGAACACCTTGGCTACAGTCACTAATCCAATCACTCTTGCAAAGTAAGAGCTAACCTTGGACCAGTTGTCGATGCGGGTGTGTCAATGACGTGTTCCTGCATTTCATCCATCACACCCATTACTCGCCTTGCTTCCAGGACATAGCCACGACATGGAACGCCGCGATGACACGATCAACGGCGTTGGACGGAGCAGCCGTCGAAGCAATACAAGCGCCCACATGGACTTGCCAGTGACGCAGCGGCAGTGAGGTTGGGTGTTGGCGCTGGTTAGGGAGTGCTGGACAGTGGTGAGGGCCGGAACACAGTGAGCGGAACGAGCATCGTCAGCAAATGGCGCGAACATGGAGGCGCACAGCTCGGCGAGCAGTGGAGAGTCGACAGCAGCCGCCGGACTGAGCAAGGGTGGGGCAAGCTGGGTCGCTGCAGGGAGGAGCTGGCTTGGTGGACGGCAGGGAACTCTATGGCGGCCGCGCTAGGGTTGGAGGGACGTGGCCAGGCGAGGAGGGCGCGCGTCGGAGGAGCGGTGCAGGGGCGGCCAGTGGGGCGCGGACGTGTGGCCGAAGGCGAGCTTGATGGGGGGGGGGGGGGGGGGGGGGGCGGCGGAAGAGGCGCGCGGACCAGCGGGGCGGACTGAGCGCGCGGTGCGGGGAGGTGGAGCGCCGGCGTCAGCGGCGGCACGAGCTGGCGGGGGCGACGTCGCGGCGACCAGGAGGTCGGGCGCGGGGCGAATCCTCGCCGTGGGCAGCTAGGGCGGCGGCGGCCTGGGCGCGAGCGACGCTGGGCGCGAGCGGCGCGCCTGGGAGAGGCGAGGTGCCGTGGGGGGGGGGGGGGGCGGGGCAAGCCGGAGGGAGGAGCGGGCGCGACGATAAGGACCGAGAGGGTTGGGCGTAGTGATAAGGACCAGGAACGTCGCGGTGGCGCTGCATGTGGTTGCGTGGAGGCAGGGGAGGAAAGAGGAAGCCGGTGCCGACCTGCCAGGTGGGGATCACTTTTTCCTAGTACTGAGGATAAGTATGACATGTGGGTCCCACTCTCTTCTCCCTTCTCTTTTAAAATTCAAATGGAGCTAGCAGACATGCTTCAAAAATATTGAACTTTGGGCCAATAACTAAATAAAATGTGGAGAATTTTTATGGTGTAATCAGATTTCAAAACTAAGCAAGTTTCAATTTGAACTCAGGTTTGAATTTGAATTCAAGTGGTGATACTTGACTCAATGAAATAAATAGTAGATTAGGTTCAACAATCCTGAAACTTTGAAGTTACCCTTTTTGAACCATAAGGGACCTCAGGAAAAATTTGGAGTTGATTTGGACAAGGTTGAGCTCAAAGTTTAAATTTGAAGTCGACGTTGATTAAACTCTCAGTACGTGTCCAATAAATGGAAAACGTGCTCCAAAAATTTTGAAACTTTACCGAGAGTCTATTTGGAATATAAGAAGGTCATGGAAAAATTTACGGCATGAGATTTGAATAGTTTTGGATGTCCCATTTTAGGGTTGGAATAATTCCTTCTACTTTCTCTCTATTTTGTTTTCTTTTCTCCTTTAATTTTTCATTGAAAATGTGAATACTTGGAAATTAAGGATTTTACATCTTAAGTTCCAAATACATTATCAACCATGTTCTATAGGTAAAATTTTAACAAGTTCCCGTTTTTAGTGAATATGGGTTAACTCATATGGTTCATGTGAGTTTGGATTTCCAAGTACACTTTCAAAAATTTTTAAGTTCGCATTTTCGTGTTCTGGCTTTACTTAAATGCAGGCTTTTACAATTTCATACCAGACTTGTCTGTTTTTGCCTCTGTCTAATATCAGATTAGTCCAGTCTAGTACGGACTTTTCCGGTGTTCGCGACTCCGATTCAATCTTTTCTTCCACGACTTGTTATCAGTTATTTATCTTAATTGGGCCCAAAGACGTTGTCTCTAACATTTTTGGAGCCCATGTGCGACCCCACCCCGGCCTCCACCCACCTTAGACTCGAATTCCATCAAACCCTACCACCTCCACCCGTTTATAAACAACCCAACACCCAACTTTACATCTCTTTGGCACAATTGGAAGACCACCAAACGCTAGTTCGTGAGAGCCGTCACCAAGGGGAGATACAACATCAAGGAGGAGGAGGAGATCACGAAGAAGGATCAAGCAATCGAGATCTTCATCGACTTTGCGTTCCTCATCACCAATTCACCCTCAACTCTTCGTCACCAACCCTAGATCATCAAGATCCAAGTGTTTCCTCCAAACTCTTGTTCTTTGGAGTTCTAGACACGTGGTATACCTTCTACTTTCTCTTTCCCACGTGAACTCAACCCCAATTCTACACATTCTCGTAGATCAAGAAAACCCTAACTCGCTGGTTCTGCGTAGGGCGGACTAGTCCGACCCCATAGCGGACTTGTCCGGCCTCTAGATTCGTTTAATGTTGAATTAATTCAAAATTAATGTAAATTAAATTGGAACCTGTATAAACTTGTTAAGAACCATTGTAATTGATTAGTAAATATTAAAAGCAACTCATTAACAAGTTTCACTTCACATTTGCATTAATGATGCATGTCATGTCATATTGAGTAACATATAAGCATCTATTGATTGTAATCATTGTTTTGTATGTTTGTCGCTCGGAATAGAAGGAGTTGCGCTAGAGGATGCTGTCGAGAACCTCTAGTACCGGAATTTTGAAGTCTTTGACCCTAACCAAGCTCAAGAGCAAGGCAAGTGTCCTTGATCATATTGATCCTAGTTTGTGAATGTTTTGTTTTCAAATTTGCATGCCTGTGTCAATTTGATGGGACTCATATGATAGGAAGTTTAGAAGACTTGTTTAACCATCCTTGTCACTTGGAACACATATTAGAGAGTCGGGAAGGGCTTTTACCTTTTGTCTTCGCTCAATTTAATTGGAATGGGAAAACAACCAAGTTACTTAATTTTAATTATTGAGATTTTGAATAATGTACATTGATGAACATGATTAATGATAACATGGTAATGGGTGATGTAAGCAAGCATGGTATGTGGATGGGTTGGATGTTATAGTGGTTTGCTTGCCTTAGATCTAAGGACCGGTTCATTGGAGAATATGCTAGGACAACAGTGCCACCACGAGGCCAAGTATGCATACGGCATAGTTGATTAATTAGGGTATTGCTAGTATTGCGCGGACCATTTAAAAGAGCGGGGAAGGGGAGTCGGATTGGATTTGTACGAGTGGTGGGACTCCCTGGGATTCGAACAACACAAGAGTGGGCCCTCGATTTAGGATGTGCTCAGTTGGAGACATCACCACCGGTGAAACCTCAGTGGGTCCGTACATGCTAGTAGTCCCTTTGTAAAGGCTATTTTGTGATTTCTTGGCCACACACCAACGAAAGTGTAAGACGGCATAATAGATGTTCTTAGTCACCGAAAGGTGATGAAATCACGAACATGTGGGTAAAATGGTACAACCTCTGCAGAGTGTTTAAAAACTATCATGATAGCCGTGCTCCCGGTTATGAGCACCTGACAACTTCCATGATTAGAGGAAACATGGGATTTAGGATGGATGGTTGTGGTTATGGTTACGGTTGTGATTATGGTTATGGATTGAGTTATGATAAATGAACATGGATGATGATGATGATAATAATCTAGCATATGGATGGATAATTGATTATGATTTTGTATTATGTTAAATATGTGAGATACGATGGGATTGCTTCACATAGACATAGTATAATGCTTTTACACATTTTAAATGTATTTTTCAGCAATTAGCCATTGTTCATTATCATGACTTGTTTAAGCTACATGTCATACTTTCCACACTTGCTGAGTACGACATGTACTCACCCTTGCAATTCTCCCACCAATAGTTGTAGGTCATAATTGAGAGTATCATGATGTTAATGAGTTGTTCTAGGCTGTGTGCTGTTATCAGCTTTGCCTGTGGTGTTCCTTGGAGCCGCGCTACCCTATTTGCTTAGTTTGCTTACTTAGATTATTTCTGCTGCAGTAGTAATATCATTAACGTTCATTAGAGCCGTAATATGAGGAGTATTTGAATATTGTAATAAAAGTACTTATTTAATAATTTGAGCTGTGATAATTATCTATTTATCATCTGTGAATCACTTGTGTATGTGTGTTAAACATCCTGGACACACATATACTGCACTTGGTTCATTTTTCAGAACCAGGTGTCACAAATTGGTATCAGAGCCACAGGTTGACCGTAGGATGCAACCTAGATAGAATTGACACTTTAGAGCACATAGGGATCACTCAGGAAGCGTTGTGGTTTGTTTGGTGTGCTGATTGCTATATATGTTGCTTGTGTGCTTAGTAGAGGATTGTGGGATGTTTTAGCATTGCCATGTCCATATAGGCTTGTATAGTTAATTTTTTAGTTTCATATCCCTTGATGCATATCGTTGGGGACGTGTTCTAAATTCTTCTCTATTGCCTTTCTTCAGATGGTGAGGACTCGCAACCAGAGAGATGCCAATGATGAGGAGAAGAACAGGGGCACCTCAGAACAACCAGTGACCTGCCCAGGGATCTATCAATCTTGAGCAGCTATTGGCCATGCAAAACCATCTCATGCAGACCATGATACAGACTATGGGATAGCTGCAAGCTGGAAACAACAACCAGCCCCACATGTCTCCACTGCCACCACCCCCATCGCCTCATAACAGGTTGGGAGAGTTCATGAGGACTAGGCCACCAACCTTTGCTCAAGCCACCGACCCTATGGGCGCTAATGATTGGCTCAAGTCCGTGGAAAATAAGCTAGCTATTGTCCAATGCAGTGACCGGGGGAAGGTTCTATTTGCTTTCCATCAACTAGTTGGAGCAGGTGTGGATTGGTGGGACTCGTTGTGTAACGCCCATGAAAATCAGGAGAGGATCACTTGGGCTGAATTGAAGGAGAGCTTCCGTTCTCATTATTTGCCGGAAGGTGTTATGATCCTAAAAGGCAAGAATTTGAGACCTTGAGGCAACAAAGATCAAGCGTGAGTGAATATCTTGGTAAATTCACTCAACTTTTAAGGTATGCATCGGAAGATGTCAGCCGGAACAGCCGGAAGCAATATTTGTTTATGAGGGGCCTTAACATTGAGATCCAAGTACAATTGCTCAACTGTGACTATGCCAACTTCCAGAAGCTTGTGGCTAAGGAAATTGTGGTTTTGAACAAGGTTCGCGAGATGGAGCAAGAAACTAAGAGGAAGGAGCCATACCCAGGACAGTTGCAAGGAAGCAATGTGCACCCCCACTTTGCACCACCCAATGCGCCATACTACAACCCCTCAACTCCTGCGTATCGCCCTGCTTATCCTCTGCGCCCAGCTTAGCCTGTGCAGCAGCGCCCCCATATGCAAGCACCTCGTCCTCCACTGCCTCAAGCACCCCACACCAACTTTTCTGCCGTTGCCCAAATACAAGTTCGTCTAAATAATACTGGTGCAGCAAGGTCGTGTTATACTTATGGTGAGGTAGGACACTTTGCATCACAATGTCCCAAGTCAAACCTTGGTCAAGGAAACAATGCTCCCAGATAGAACCCAAGTCGAATGGAGGAGCGCCACAAGGCAACCGTGGACAACAGAATTTTGCTCGTGGCAATGTGAACCATGTCTCTACGGAGGAAGCGCAACAAGCGGTTGACGTGGTTATTGGTATGTTACTCGCAAACTCCAACCCATCGACTATGATATTTGATTCTGGAGCATCACATTCATTCATTGTATCGAAGTATGTTGCCAAACATAGTTTGCCTATCTCTCATATGAAGTATACTTTGCTGGTTAAATCTACTGGAGGAGAGATGAGGACGAATATAATATGTCCAAAAGTAAGCCTTAGAATAAGGGGGGGTTGATTTCTTTGCCAACCTCATTGTTTTGGAGTCTCAAGGATTGGACATTATACTTGGTATGAACTAGTTGAGGAAGCATAATGGAGTTATACAATGTGCCACAAAGACGGTGAAGTTGACCAATGAGGAAGGGATCACCATAGAATTTGAAGCATCTCAACATGCACCAAAGCAATTGGAGCTGAATTGAATGTACGGTGCCGCAATGGAGGAGATTCCAGTGCTGTGCGAGTTTTCAGATGTGTTTCTGGATGAGTTGCCAGGTATGCCACCTGATCGAGACATAGAATTTGCTATTGAATTAATACCTGGAACTACAACTATAGATAAGAGGCCATATAGGATGCCTCTTAAGGAGTTAGCAGAGCTCAAGAAGCAGATTCAAGAGCAACTAGAGAAGGGTTTCATTCGCCCAAGGTCTTCATCTTGGAGAGCGCCAGTTCTTTTCGTGGACAAGAAGGATGTATCCCAAAGAATGTGTGTGGACTACTGAGTTCTCAACGAGGTGACAATCAGGAACAAGTATACTTTGCCCCGCATAGAGGATTTGTTCGATCAGATAAAGGGTGCCAGTGTTTTCTCTAAGATTGACTTGAGGTCAGGTTATTTCCAAATGAAGATCAGACCGTCGGATATATCCAAAACAGCTTTTCGGACACGGTAAGGATCTTATGAGTACACCGTGATGTCCTTTGGATTGACAAATGCACCTGCACACTTTATGTACCTCATGAATAAGGTCTTCATGGAGTACTTGGATAAATTTGTTGTTGTGTTCATTGATGACATTATGATCTACTTGAGAAGCGAGGAGGAGCATGAGGAGCATTTGAGGCTCACATTGCAGAAATTGAGGGAACACCAATTATATACGAAGTTCAGCAAGTGCCAATTTTGGTTAAAGGAGGTGTCATTTTTGGGTCATATCATCTCAGGAGGAGGAGTATCGGTTGACCCAGGAAAAGTGAGAGATGTGCTAAAGTGGGAATCGTCCCAAAATGTGAAGGAGATTAGGAGTTTTCTTGGGATGGCTGGATATTACCGTCAATTCATCAAGGATTTTTCCAAAATAGCCAAGCCAGTGACAGAATTGTAAGAGAAAAGCATTCCAATGGACTCCGGCATGCCAAGAAAATTTTGAGGAGTTGAAGTAGAGGTTAACTACAACCCTAGTGTTGGTATTGCCAAATGTGAGTAAAAGTTTTGATATTTATTGTGACACATCGAGACATGGACTTGGATGTGTGCTCATGCAAGAAGGTCAAGTGGTAGACTATGCATCGAGACAATTGAAAAAACATGAGCAAAATTATCCAATGCACAATCTCGAACTTGCAGCCGTGGTACATGCCTTGAAGATTTGGAGACATTACATTCTTGGTCATAAGTGTGAAATTTATACGGATCATAAGAGTCTTAAGTACATATTCACACAAACGGATCTGAATTTGAGGCAACGAAGATGGTTGGAGCTTATCAAGGATTATGATGTTGGAATCAATTATCACCCGGGTAAGGCTAATGTAGTGGCCGATGCTTTGAGTCAGAAAGGAGTAAGCCACCAACTCACGGTTCAAGAGCTGCCATCCGAGTTATGCAAGGAGTTTGAACGGTTGAATCTTGGATTTGTAAATGAGATGGGGATAATGGAGTTAAATCTGACCCTGGAGCAAGAAATTCGAGAAGGTCAGACCAAGGATGAGGAAATTCAAGAAATCAAGGAAAAGACCCAAGAAGGGAGAGAATTCAGATTTGATGAGGACGAACATGGTACCGTATGGCTTGGAAAAAGAATCGTTATGCCTAATGTAAAGCATATCCAGGAAACAATATTAAAGGAGGCACATGACTCACCTTACTAGATTCATCCCAGCTGTACGAAGATGTACAAAGATGAAAACATGTTATTGGTGGGCTAGCATGAAAAAGGACATAGCTGAGTATGTCGCTGTGTGTGATGTGTGCCAACGAGTCAAGGCGGAACATCAAAGACCAGCTGGATTATTGCAGCCATTAAAGATTCCAGAATGGAAGTGAGAAGAAATCGGTATGGACTTCATAGTTGGATTACCGTGTACCCAGTCTGGCTATGACTCAGTATGGGTTACTGTGGATCGTTTAACCAAGTCAGCTCACTTCATCCCTGTCAAGACCAAGTATACCACAATACAACTGGCAGACCTATATATGCAGCATATTGTGTGCTGACATGGAGTTCCAAAGAAAATAGTCTCGGACTGAGGTTCTCAATTTACCTCTAGGTTCTGGCAGAAATTGCATGAAGCATTGGGTACAAGCTTAAATTTCAGTTCGACATATCACCCACAAACCGATGGACAAACCGAGAGAACGAATCATATTTTAGAGGACATGTTAAGAGCTTGTGCTTTAAAGCATGGAAAAAGTTGGAACAAAAGCTTGCCATATGCGGAATTCTCATATAACAATAGTTACCAAGCAAGTTTAAAGATGTCACCATATGAAGCACTATATGGAAGGAAGTGTAGGACACCCTTGTTTTGGAATGAGACAGGGGAGAACCAAGTATTTGGACCTGATGTGTTGCAAGAAGCTGAAAAACAAGTCCAAATAATCCACAAAAATTTGAGGGCTGCCCAATCAAGACAAAAAGGATATGCGGATAATAGACAGAGAGATCTAGCTTTTGAAGTGGGAGACTTCGTTTACCTCAAAGTGTCATCAATGCGAGGTCATAAGAGGTTTAATGTCAGAGGCAAGTTAGCACCTCGCTATATTGGACCATTCAAGATTTTGGACAAACGGGGAGAGATAGCATATAAACTGGAGATGCCAACAAATCTTTCCGATGTCCATGATGTGTTTCATATTTCACAGCTCAAGAAGTGCTTAAGGGTATCGAAAGAACAAGTTCCACTGGAAGAATTGGAATTAGGGGCAAATTTGACTTATGCCGAGCAACTGGTCAAAATCTTAGAAACCAAGGAGAGGTTCACAAGGAACAAGGTAATTCGATGGTGCAAAGTACAATGGAAGCACCATACGGAATTGGAAGCAACTTGGGAGCTGGAGGATGATCTCAAGAAAAAAATTTCCTATCTCTTTCCTTCTACATCGAATCCTGAGGGCGAGATTCATTTTAAAAGGGGTAGGTTTGTAACACCCTAATTTTATGGATCATGCATTGCATACATCATTAAATATGTTTAACACCAATCCACCTAAAAAGGAACAAGTTTAAAATGAATTAGAAGCAAATCCGTGCTTAAAAAGTCTGAGAAGTGCAGACTTGTGCGATTTGCCCCGGACTAGTCCGAATTTCTCTCTAACCACTCTTCGGACATGTCTGTTTTTGCTGCGGACTAGTCCATTTTTTCTCTCTTTACCGGTTCCGGACTTGTCCAATCCACTACGGACTAGTCCGGTAATCCTATCCTTGAAAATTTTGCTAAGTCCCCGTACTTGTCTGTTTTCCACCAGACTTGTCCGATTTCCACTCTGACTAAGTTTGGACTTGTCCAATTTCATACCAGACATGTCCGTTCTCGCCTCTGTCTAATATCGAACTAGTGCCATCTAGTGCGGACGTGTCCGGTGTTCGCGACTCCAATTCAATCCTTTCTTCTACGACCCGTTATCAGGTATTTAACTTAGTTGGGCCCAATGATGTCATGTCTAACCTTTTTGGAGCCCATGTGGGACCCCACCCCGGCCTTCACCCACCTTAGACTCGAATTCCATCAAACCCTACCACCTCCACCCCTATATAAATAGCGCAACACCCCAACTTTACATCTCTTTGCCACAATTGGAAGACCACCAAACCCTAGTTCATGGGAGCTACCACCAAGGTGAGATCCAGCAGCAAGGAGGAGGAGGAGATCATGAAGAAGGATCAAGCAATCAATATCTTCATCGACTTTGCATTCCTCATCGCCAATTCACCCTCAACTCTTCGTCACCAACCCTAGATCGTCAAGATCCAAGTGTTGCCTCAAAAAATTTGTTCTTTGGAGTTCTAGACACGTGTTACACCTTCTACTTTCTCTTTCCCACGTGAATTCAACCACAATTCTCCAAATTCTCGTAGATCAAGAAAACCCTAACTCGCCGGTTCTGCGTAGGGCGGACTAGTTCGGCCCCTAGCAGACTTGTCTGACCTCTAGATTCATTTAATGTTGAATTAATTCTAAATTGATATAAATTAACTTGAAACCTGTATAAACTTGTTAAGAACCATTGTAATTGATTAGTAAACATTAAAAGCAACTCATTAACAAGTTTCACTTCACATTTGCATTAATCATGCATGTCATGTCATATTGCGTAACATATGAGCATCTATTGATTGTAATCATTGTTTTGTATGTTTGTCGTTCGGAATAAAAGGAGTTGCGCTAGAGGGTGATGTGGAGGACCTCCCGTACCAGAACTTTGAAGTCTTTGACCCTAACCAAGCTCATGAGCAAGGCAAGTGTCCTTGATCATATTGATCCTAGTTTTTAAATGTTTTGTTTTTAAACTTGCATGCCTGTGTCAATTTGATGGGACTCATATGATAGGAAGTTTACTAGACTTGTTTAACCATCCTTGTCGCTTGGAAACACAGTAGAGAGTCGGGAAGGGCTTTTTACCTTTTGGCATCGCTCAAATTAATTGGTATGGGAAAACAACCAAGTTACTTAATTATAAATTATCGAGATTATGGATAATGTACATTGATGAACATGGTTAATGGTAACATGGTAATGGGTGATCCAAGCGAGCATGATATGTGGATGGGTTGGATGTTATGGTGGTTTGCTTACCTTAGATCTAAGGACCGGTTCATGCGAGAATATGCCAGGACAACTGTGCCACCACGAGGCCAAGTATGGGTGCAGCGTAGCTGATTAATTAGGGTATTGCTAGTATTGCGCGAACCATTTGAAAGAGCAGGGAAGGGGAGTTGGATTGGGTTTGTATGAGTGGTAGCACTCCCTGGGATCCGAATGGAACAAGAGGGGGCCCTTGGTTTAGGATGTACTCAGTTGGAGATATCGCCACCGGTGAAACCTTAGTGGGTCCGTACATGCTAGTGGTCCCTTTGTAAAGGCTATTTTGTGATCTCTTAGTCACACACCAACGGAAGTGTGAGACGGCATAATAGAGGTTCTTAGTCACCGAAAGGTGATGAAATTACGAACATGTGGGTAAAGTGGTACAACCTCTGCAGAGTGTTTAAAAACTCTCATGATAGCCGTGCTCCCGGTTATGAGCACCTGGACAACTTCCATGATTAGAGGAAACTTGGGATTTGGGATGGATGGTTGTGGTTATGGTTATGGTTATGGATTGAGTTATGATAATTGAACATGGATGATGATGGTAATAATCTGGCATATGGATGGAGATTATGGTTTCATATTATGTTAAATATGTGAGATATGATGGGATTATTTCACATAGACATAGTATAATTCTTTTACACATTTTAATGTACTTTCCAGCAATTAGCCATTGTTCATTATCATGCCTTGTTTAAGCAACATGTCATACTTTCCACACTTGCTGAGTACGACATGTACTCACCCTTGCAATTCCCCCACCAACAGTTGCAGGTCAGGATTGAGAGTATCATGACGTTAATGAGGAGTTCTAGGCTGTGTGCTGCTGTCAGCTTTTCCTGTGGTGTTGCTTGGAGCCGCGCTATCCTATTTGGTTAGTTTGCTTCCTTAGATTATTTCCGCTGCAGTAGTAATACCATTAATGTTCATTAGAGCCGTAATATGAGGATTATTTGAATATTGTAATAAAAATACTTATTTAATAATTTGAGATGTGGTAATTATCTGTTTAGGATTTGTGAATCACTTGTGTATGTGTGTTAAACATCCTGGGAACACATATACTGCACTTGGTTCATTTTTCGGAACCGAGTGTCACATCATCCTCATTGTAGTGGGCGAGATCTTAGTCTCCCCCCCCCCCCCCCCCCCCCCCGCCCTCCATCCTAACAATCTTTTGTGCTGTTTGCTGAGTTTTCTTGGTTCTAGAGTAGAATATAATATACTGTTGGTTGGTCATGGATTCATTCATCTGTTGCCACTTTGCAAACACAACCAGCTAATGCTTATGATTAAATAATAAGTGAAACATCATGAGTTGAGCTATTGACATGGTACCCGAGTGTTGCTTAATGCTGGGAGATAAAAACTCCATTATTGACTCAGCTCCATATCTCCTCATAAGAGCAAATCTGCAAATATAACACTTAAAAACAAACCCTCATGTGTCACAGGTCCTGGTCGCTACTACAGAGTTGGCGCGAGCTGCTTCACCAGAGATGGCACACAAAGAAGATTCAAACGACGGCCCTGCTGGGCCGCGACGTGGAGCCTGACCCAAAGCGTCCATCGTCCGCTTCACTGGCAAAGAGTGGTCCCACACATGGTCGTTAAAGAGAGAGACGAGGGAACAGAGAGAATCAACTCCGTAACAAACAATGATGTGGTCTAAAGTTTAATCCCAACTTCCTCCCCAAGTTTCTCCTCCGATCACGTCTCCTTCTTCCTCGATCGATCTACCCAATCTTATCCTAACAATTGGTATCAGATTCGCTATCCTCAGATCTGGAGGGACACGACCACTATACACGGTGACAACAAGCTCAAGGTGCCATGGAGCCCAACACGAAGCTACTGATGGAGGAGATGATCTGCCAAGTCCACAACGAAATCACCAACGTCATCGATCATCGCCTCGCCGAGTTCTCCCACACCATTCAGCACCACGGCAACCGCGCCACCACACTCGAGGAAACTGTCTACGAGATACACCGCGACCTCACCACCTAGAAGCCTGAGGTCGACGACTCCATCACCGCAATCAAGCTCGAGGTGTCAAAGCTCAACAAGTTTTTCGAGCGTGATGCAAAAGAACACCCATCTGCACATCAGGGGGTTCTGAGTTTTCAGTCGGCGTCCGCGCACCCACCTGCCGGATTCAGCGCTGACGGGCTGATCGGGCACCGCGTCGAGAACACTCACCTGGACACGGGTTTCGGGTCGGTCTTTACCCTTACCTACGTCCTGGTCTAGGGTACATCAGATTTGGACTCCTCCCATCCCCCACCCCGCTACTCTGTTCATGAACTTGATAAGCAACATGCTAGTTGGAGTGCACCTGAGCACAATCTTCCTAAGTTGCAGTTTCCCGTGTTCAACAGTGACAATCCAAGGCTCTGGCGGTCTAGATGCAAAAGTTATTTCGACATGTACGCGATCGATCACACACTTTGGGTTAAGATTGCTTCACTGCACTTTGATGGGGTCGCCACGTGCTCGATTCAGTCTGTAGAGCGCAAGTTGCTGCACTGTCCTTGGGATTCTTTTTGTGCCTTGGTGCTAGATAGATTGGTCGCAATAAGCAAGAGCTGTTAGTCCGCAAATTGTTTCATATAAAGCAGACCGGGTCGGTTTCAGAATATATTGAGAGCTTCTCTGAACTTGTTGACCAGCCGTGCGCTTATGAATCCCAGTCAGACCCTTTGTTTTTTTACTAGGTTTATTGATGGCTTACGCGATGATGTTCGTTCACATGTCTTAATGCAACAACCTTCCGATCTAGATACTGCTTGCATTCTCGCTTCATTGCAGGAAGAAGCAACCGACACTTATCGTTGGCGAGATTACCAGCGTAATGAATATTCAGGCATTAGGTCTTATTCAGTTTATAACAAGACTTCATCTAGGCCGGCCTACCCTCCTATTTCCTCCACCACGCAAAGAGATGACCAAGCCAGCAACCCTGCCTGATGATAAGAAGGGACTTGATCACATTTGGGCTTCATCTTCAACAGATAAGTTGGATGCTCTTAAATCTTACTGTATAGCTAAAGGACTCCGCAAGGTGTGTGCTGAACGTTAGCCAAAGACCACAAATGCTCACCTACAATTCATTTGAATGCCATGCAGGTGTTGGGAAATCAGCGGTACGCTACTCTAGCAACTCTACCGCATCACCCAGGAAACATGCGAGTACAGAGGTCATGGATCATTACCACTAGACGCGCAGCGCAACGTAACGTAGACGCGCGTCGGTGTAGCAGAAGTAGACGATCCCGTTCGTCTCCTTCTCGCCCTCTTCTCAACAGCAGTAGACGAACATGTTCGTCGTAGCCGATTAGCGCAGCAGTAGCAGCAGCGCCTCCACAGAGTTCACACGTACGGAGAGGAACGCCGTGCGCCGGTGTGCTAGCACCGCGCGCGCGGCAGGGGTCTCAGCATGAGGCCTTCGAGGGGTGGCGGCTAGGGCTGTCACGTGGTGGGGTGATTAGCCCCAAAACCTACCCCTCATATTTATAGGCATACTAATGGGCTTTTAGGTCGCAGGCCCATTAGTATCCAATATGCCTTAACTCGAATTGTTATGATTGCCTCTTGGGCACATCACCAACAATCTCCCACTTGCACTGGAGACAATCATCTAGCCAAGATTTTCGATATTCCAACTCCTTAAGTGTGTGACCCATTAGGTTCATGTGCAATCGGTCGTGAATGGAAACCGTTTCCAACCACAAGTCAGTAGAGGTACCTATCAGGACATAGTGACTCCCGAATGTACATAAAGATCATATAGGCCGAACCTAGATACATTCAACATGCTAATCCCTTTGTCTCACGATACCAGTCAAGCTCAAGGCGAGATGCGTGCCATCCTTGTGATAGCTCGACCATTCACTCGATCAAATAGTGGATTCATTTTGTGACTAACTTTTAGTCACTATGATTAACCGTTAATCACCTTGGCATGACCATGCACTTTCAAATCCAACTATCTCGAGGGGCCCATATATATCTCTCTTGTTATTAAGGAGGGGCAAATCTCATCTTGATTCACGCACATCCCATTCTATGTTTCATTATATATCTAAAAACTACTTTTATGACTACCCAGTTACAGAGTAGCGTTTGGTAGTCTCAAAGTACACAACTACGCATAGTGAGAAACAATGACGATCTCAGGTCTAAGGATCTAGCAGGTGTATCACTCAAGACCAACTGATGACACATATGGAAATAACAATCCCAGCAGTGTCTCGGAGTAGGTCAATCCAACACCATGTTCACTAACATGTGTTCACATTATTAATTCGATATCTCCATATGTATGATCTGTGAACTGTGATCATCAATTAATACATGTGCTAGTCTGTATGCAATCATTATCTCATATAATGATATAGACTAGGGATCATCTGGAGTAACATTACTATTAACAAATAGTTTCACAAACAAGTCACATACTTGATGATCAATGTAAATAATGATTATCCATATAACAATTTATTTAACAGTACATAAACATAGCTGTGACACAAGTCTCCCACTACACACTATGATCACTGATGTAAGTATCTAATACCCATAGATCTCGTGTACGCCTCATGCTTTGATTGTGGAAGAGGCTTTGTCAACGGATCTGCAACATTCAAATCCGTGTGCACCTTGCATATCTTCACATCACCCCGGTCGATGATCTCTCGAATGAGGTGATAGCGTCGTAGTATGTGTTTGGATCGTTTGTGTGATCTAGGCTCCTTTGCTTGTGCGATGGCTCCACTATTGTCACAGTAGAGATCCACAGGACTGGACACGCTAGGAACAACACCCAACTCAGAAACAAATTTTTTTGATCCAAACAACTTCTTCTGCAGCTTTAGAAGCTGCAATATACTCTGCCTCAGCGGTTGAATCTGCTACTGTATCTGGCTTGGAACTTTTCCAGCTCACTACCCCTCCATTGAGGCAAAACACTAATCCGGATTGCGATCTAGAATCATCCTTATCAGTTTGGAAGCTGGCATCGGTGTAACCTTTTAAAACGAGCTCTTCTTCACCTCCAAACACTAAGAATGCATCCTTAGTTCTTCTCAAGTACTTAAGGATGTTTTTGACAATGGTCCAATGAGCCTCACCATAATCTGATTGATACCTGCTCGTGATACTTAGAGCATAACATACATCTAGGCGTGTACATAGCATGGCATACATGATAGATCCAATAGCGGAAGCATAAGGAATCGCTCTCATCCTCTTTTGCTCATCAGGTGTCGAAGGACACTGACTCTTGCTTAGAGTAATGCCATGTGACATTGGCAAGAAACCTTTCTTGGAATCTTGCATATTGAACTGATTCAATATTTGTCAATATATGTATCTTGGCTTAATCCAATTAGCCTTTTAGATATATCTCTATAGATCTTTATGCCCAAAATATAAGCTGCCTCTCCTAAATCTTTCGTTGAGAAACTTTTTCTTAAGGAGGATTTAACATCATCAAGCATTGGACTGTCATTTCCGATCAATAATATGTCATCTACATATAGGACCAGAAATACATGTGCACTCCCACTGAACTTCTTGTAAATACAAGGTTCTTCTACGTTCTTGATGAAACCAAACCCTTTGATTACTTCATCAAAACGTAGATTCCAACTCCGAGATGCTTGCTTCAGTCCATAAATGGACTTTTGAAGTTTGCATATTTTATTAGAACTTTTAGGATCGACAAAACCCTTAGGTTGTGTCATGTACACATCCTCAGTTAGGCTTCCATTAAGAAAGGCTGTTTTGACATCCATCTGCCATATTTCATAATCAAAATATGCAGCAATTGCTAGAAGAATCTGAATAGACTTAAGCATTGCAACGAGTGAGAAAGTTTCATAGTAATCAACACCTTGAATTTGTTTGAAACCTTTTGCCACCAATTGCGCTTTATAGATGTGAACATTTCCATCCATATCAGTCTTTTTCTTGAAAATCCATTTACAATCGAGAGGTCTCACACCTTCAATTGGATCAACCAAGTTCTAGACTTGATTTTCATGCATGGATTCAATTTCGGATTCCATGGCTCGAAGCCACTTCTCAGAGTCGGGTCCCATCATTGCTTCGATATAGGTCGTGGGCTCATTATTGTCCAACAATACCATGTCATGCTGCTCCGTGGTTAGAAGCGTTAACTTTTCAGTCGCACGACGTACCCTCGTAGACCTTTGTGGGGCTGGTGTTTCATCAACTAGTTGCACAACATCTTGTACATCCTGTATAGGATCAGTAGATGCTGAAACATTTTTAGGTATTTCTTGAATTTCTTCAAGATGCACCTTGCTCCCACTAATTCCTTTTGAGAGAAACTCTTTCTCCAAGAAGACACCATTGCAAGCGGTAAACACTTTACCCTCTGTTTTATTATAAAAATAATATCCTTTGGTTTCCCTAGGATATCCCACAAAGAAGCATTTGTCTGATTTTGGAGTGAGTTTGTCTGACGTCAAACATTTGACATAAACATCACATCCCCAAACATTGAGGAAAGACAATCCGGGACGTTTCCCGTTCTACATCTCATATCGTGTCTTCTCAACAGACTTAGTTGGGACTCTGTTCAGTGTAAACGCAGCAGTTTCAAGAGCATAACCCCAAAAGGATAGTGGAAGATCTGCTTGGCTCATCATCAACCTAACCATGTCCAACAAGGTTCGGTTCCTCCACTCGGACACCCCATTCCATTGAGGCGTTCTAGGTGGAGTCAACTGTGAAACAATTCCACATTGTTTTAAATGATCATAAAATTCATGGCTCAAATATTCACCCCACAGTCAGATTGTAGAAGTTTAATTGTCTTTCTCAATTGATTTTGTACTTCATTCTGAAATTCTTTGAACTTTTCAAAGGATTCGGACTTGTGCCTCATTAGGTAGACATAACCATATCTACTAAAGTCATCGGTAAATGTGATGAAGTACTGAAAACCCCCTCTGGCAATTGAACTCATTGGTACACATACATCTGTATGTATAAGTCCCAACAAGTCAGTCGCCCTCTCACTTTGACCAGTGAAGGGTGCTTTGGTCATCTTCCCAAGTAAACAGGATTCGCATTTGTCAAGTGATTCAAAATCAAATGAGCTTAGTAAACCATCTTTATGGAATTTTTCAATGCGTTTCTCATTTGTATGACCTAAGTGATAATGCCAAATAAAAGTGGGATTTAGATCATTACGTCGAGCCCTTTTGGTATTAATGTTACAAACAGTTTTATCCTCAAGATCAAGAACATATAATCCATTCACCAATGGACATTGAGCATAGAAAATATTATTGTAATAAATAGAACAACATTTGTTCTTTATTACAATCTCATAACCATCAACTTCTTCTAAACATGAAGAAGAGATAATGTTCTTGCTCAAAGTAGGAATATAATAATAATTATTCAATTCCAAAACTAATCCTAAGGGTAATGACAAGTGGTATGTTTCGACAGCTATGACCGCAACCTTTGCTCCATTGCCGACACGAACATCCAACTCGCCTTTTGCAAATCTTCTAGTCTCACTTAGACCTTGCAACGATTTGCAAGTGTGAATCATCAATCCGGTATCAAATACCCATGATTCACTAGAAGATAATGCAATGTTAATTTCTATAACATTTATACATGAAGCTAAAGTCTCACTTTCCTTCTTCTTATTATCCTCCAAGTACTTCTTGCAGTTCATAGACCAGTGCCCCTTACCATGACAGTGAAAGCATTCATCATCAGTAGAAGGGCCAGATTTGCCCTTTGGTTTAGACTTTGAGCTTGAAGGCTCATCGAGAACCTTTCCCTTGCCTTTACCTTTAGGATGTGTCACACGCTTCCTCTTTTTGTTCTCCTTTTGCACCATCATCACATGAGTGGCATTTCTCTTAATGCTTTCTTCGGCTGTTTTAAGCATCCCATGCAATTCAGCCAAAGTTTTCTCCATGCCATTCATTTGAAAATTCAATATGAATGGCTCGTAGCTCGGTGGGAGCGACTGGAGAACAACGTCAATAGCCAGATCATCCTTGAGTTCAAAACCAAGTTTGCCCAAAGTTTCAATGTAACCAATCATCTTGATTACATGAGGGCTGACCGGGCTACCCTCCGCGAGCTTGCATGAGAACAAGGACTTTGAGATGTTGTATCTCCCAACCCTTGCTTGATTCTCAAACATTCCACACAGTCCCTCAATCATAGAATAAGCATCTGTATGCTCATACTGTTTTCGCAGATCAGAGGACATAGTGGCGAGCATGAGGCAGCTTACATTAAGCGCATCATCGCAGTGCTTCGTATAAGCTCTACGTGCTGCATTAGTTGCATCAGCTGGGAGGTAATAGGGTAAGGCTGCAGAAGAACGTACTCGGTTTTCTCTTGCCTAAGAACGATTCTCAGGTTGTGGTACCAATCGATAAAGTTAGCTCCATTGAGCTTTTCCTTTTCAAGCACAAATCGCAAATTGAAACCGGAATTTTTACTAGCAGACATTATCTACAATAGAAAATAAATATGCAAGGTTTAGCACTATGTTATGTACCAATCTTCTATTAATAGTTTAATAAAAGATATCACCACTATATGATCACCGTCTTCCCTCTAACGATATATAGTGGTTCAAGATTCATATTCACTAATTCCTAGTGAGCTTTGGCTTCACTGCTCGAAAATTAGTGACATAGGTAAACAACCATTGTTAATAATATCCCTATATGACTCTTGTTTGTTGGGTGACATCCAATGCCCCGGCTCCCAACTCTATGCCATAAAGCCCAAAAATGTTTGGATAGCCTTGTTGAGTAAACCAACACTATGCATGTGAATGTACAACATTCACCCTATGAATTATGATATATGATGGTATTTTGCTTTGGCAAACCTACCACACAACGATCAAAATATCATAGGTGCAGCTATTGGTAAATGGCATCAAATGCTCAACTTTTGTGAGGGAAGCTATTCTATCATGACAAAACATCCACCATATGAAAAGCATGAAAAGAATAGTAATAAGCATCACAGGCATATGATCATATCACATTGTGAATAGTATGGCCTTTAGAATCATAATGGTCTCCAACACCATGGTTCCATCAAGATCTGAGCTGCCATGCCTCCCTTCTTGTGGTGATCTCCATCTGCACCATGCTTGAAGACATCTCCATGATAATAAATGAAGCTAATACAACTAATAACTACTAAACAAATTACATGAGAGATCAAGCATCACAGGTCGACACGCAGGTCGTTATACAATTATGTGATAACCTCAACCCGGTAGTGTTAAATTTGCAGCACGCGGGCTGCACGAATTTACACACATATCATCACATGACATTAAGGCCATACCATTCACATCATTTCCTGCAAAAACAAGTTAAGGTAGAACGATTTCTAGCGCAAAACTATATTATGTAATCGCTATAGCAGACAGCAAAACAGCGGTCCTGCTAGCCGGTTAGCGGGCGGAGGATCGAGGGGGGAGCCGCCCCCGGCAGGTTTCAAGCAGCGCCTTGAACATCAAATGAAATTACATAGATCACATCTATGAAATCACTATTAAAATCTCATCGGATTGATCAAATCAACCCTAACCCAAGCCATTCAGAATGCCTCAATTTTCAATGTGACCGACTATTCATGAGTAGACCGTGACTCATGGACGTGGTCTATTGGCTCAATCTGTGAGCTATGTACGCGATTGGTCCCGATGGTGATTCCAGCCGGTAGGGATAGGTTGCGCACACAATAGAGAAGGAGCACAAACTGACCCTTTAGTCATATACGATCACAATATACTCTAACCAATTCCAAACCCCAAAAACTGTGCGATAAAATTCATCGTACGAATATGTCTGCAGTATATCCCATGTACTAATAAGATCCAGACAAAAACTATGCAAGTCGGCTCTGATACCATTGTTGGGAAATCGGCGGTACGCTACTCTAGCAACTCTACCGCATCACCCAGGAAACATGCGAGTACAGAGGTCATGGATCATTACCACTAGACGCGCAGCGCAACAGAAGGTAGACATGCATCGGTGTAGGGGAAGTAGACGATCTTGTTCGTCTCCTTCTCGCCCTCTTCTCAGCAGCAGTAGGAGAACACGTTCGTTATTGCCGATCAACCAATCAGTAGCAGCAGCGCCTCCATGGAGTCCACACGTACGGAGAGGAACGCTGTGCGCCGGTGTGCTTGCGCCGCGCGCGCGACAAGAGTCTCGGCGTGAGGCCTTCGAGGGGTGGCATCTAGGGCTGTCACGTGGTGGGATGATTAGCCACTAACCCTACCCCTCATATTTATAGGCGTACTAAAGGGCTTTTAGGTCTTAGGCCCATTAGTACCCTAATTGCTTATGGATCAAATATCCAATAGGCTTTAACCCAAATTGTTATGATTACCTCTTGGGCACATCACCAACAGCAGGAACTTTGGGAACTCCTGTCAGTGGAGGGTCATCTTCCTGATAGTCCTTCTTCCGGCCATCAGGCATACATGTGCCTGTCTCAAGCTGGTTTCAATGGAATAGATGCTCCCAGGGCCACAAGATTCACGGGGACCATCCAGACTATCGATATTCTAATTCTTATTGATAGTGGTAGTTCCAATTCATTCATCAGCTCTTCTATGGCCAACAAACTCTTTGGTGTAACACTTATTGCCAAGCTTGTGCAAGTTTCTGTAGCCAATGGTGATAACTTGATGTATCAAAAATGTTGGAATATATGTGTACCTTTAGGTGTTTTTGGCTAGGCCCATGTACCAGCCCACCCTTGGGTCTATTTATATGTACTCTTTCCCCGTTTGGGTTTAATTAATAAAGTATGTCTTCTCTAATATGGTGTCAGAGGCCAAAACCTAACCCTAATTCCCCACCACCCAGCCGCTAGCCACCACCCGATGTTCGGCACCCTAAAGCCGCTGCCGGCCATCGCCGGCGCGACCCCCCTGGCTAGTGCCCTGGTCGGCGCCCCTCTTCTGGTTGCCGCCACCCCCTTCCTGCCGTCACCCCCCTTCTGGCCACTGCCGCCCCCTCCCTGGCCACCGCCCTCGCCCTGGTCGCTGCCGCCCCTTCCCTGGCCGCCGCCCCCCTGGCCGGCGTTGCACTGGCCGGCACCCCCTGACCAGCGCCCCTCTGGTCGACGCCTCTCTAGGCGGCGTCCCTCTGGCCGATGCCCCTCTAGCCGACGCCTCCCTGGCCGGCGCTTCCCTGGCCAGCGCCTCCCTGGCCGGCGCTCCTGCACCCGCCCCCTCCCTGGCTAGCCTCTCCCTGGACAGCATCGTCGGCGCCAAGATCTGCGCCCCTCCTCTGTCTCGGGTGCAGCCACCACTAGTCGGCGCGACCCCCTCGCCGGCGCACCTGCTACTGGTCCGACAGCCGGCGCGCCACGCGTCACTGTGGCTCTGCACGCGCCCGACGCAACGACAAGTCTGGCAGTCAGCGGCTCACTCGCCAGCTCTACCGTCGTCACCTTCATGATTGGCTCCGGACCAGCCGGATCTGCTGTTGGCGCCGCTGCTGCTCCTCGCACGGCCACTGACCCACTCTACGGCATCGACATCACCAACAGGACGTCTGCGGACACCTCCGGTGTCTTTGCGGCTTTGGCTGGCTCTCGCGAGCGCGAGCAGGTACTTGTTGTTGCTCTGGAGCAGGAGCGTGCTTTAACAACCGCTCTCTCTCACCAGATCTAGGAGAGTGCTTACAGGTCGTTGAGTGCCATGTATGAGCCTTCCTCAGACGTTGGTGGGTACTCCGCGTACTCGGCGTCTCTCGTCGCTGCTCTACACGCCAAGGCTGCTGGAGTTCAAAACATGCAGACGCTTGTGGCGATCGCCCTTAGTTCTAACTCCACAGCCTATGCCCGCTGGCGTCACGTGTTCCTTTTCACGTTGAGGCGGGTACCAGCATGAGGACCACGTCCAACGGGATGGCTCTCCGTATGATAACTCTTGGATTAGCATGGACAGCTTGGTCCTTGTTTGGATCCCTGGGTCCCTCTCCGACGAGCTACACGACCTGGTTGGGCAGCGTGGTGGTGGTACTGCACAGCGGGCGTGGCTGGTGCTTGAGCAACACTTCTTGGGGAACCGTGCGACTCGGGTCTCAATATCAATGCGCGGTTCCAGAACACAGTCCAGGGTGATTGCTCCATCTCCGCCTACTGTGGGGTGATGAAGAGCATGGCTTATGCTTTGCGCGATCCTGGGGAGCCGATCACTGATAGCACACTTGTTCTTCGGGTCCTTCAAGGCCTGAACGAGCGCTACAGCCACCTTCGCTCGTGGCTTCTTCGTGTGGAGCCGCTAGTGACCTTTGAGAAGGTCTGGTCTGCCCTTGAGCTTGAGGAGATTATGAATGGTGGCCCGACTGGCTCTGGGCCAGCCACAACATTCTATGGCTCTGGGCAGTCCCCGCGGCCACATACTTCTGGCGGACCACCTCCGAGACCACCTGCTCCATCTACTGCCCCAGGTGCCCATGCAGGCTCCGGGGGTGCTAATCATCGATGCCGAGAGAAGCGAGGCGAACAAGGAGGTGATGCCGGTAGCACCTCTGCATCTGCACCTGCTCCAGCTCCAGCTCGTGGAGGTGGTAGTGGTGGCACCGGCTGGGAAGGTGCACCCTTGCCCACGCGCTCTACAACCCGTGGACCAGCCAGATCTCTATGTGGCCTGGACCATCCCCGGGTCTTCCTTCTCCACGCTAGCCGCATCCTCAGCCGGCGTATGTGGCCCACCCGGGCTTTGGTGGACTTGCCTACCCTGTAGGTGGATCGTCGACTCAGACCTACGGGGGAACTACCTACCCCGCTAGGTACTTGGAGCTGCCAGCACCACTCCAGGAGCCACCCCTGGGTGGGACCATCAGGAACTGGCGTCTTCGTTCAGCACTATGCACCTCACACCACCTGTTGGTGATTGGGTGGCTGATTTTGGAGCTTCGTACCATACCACTCCTCATGCTGGTATACTCTCATTCCTTCATCTATCGTTGTCGGGAATGGGTCTGTTCTTCCGGTCACCTCAGTCGGTGACTCGAAATCTCTGGGTTCTTTTCAGCTTAACGACATTCTTGTTGCTCCGGATATCATTCAGAGCCTGCTTTCTATTCGTTGTTTTACCACTGATAATAATGTTTCTGTTGATTTTGATCCTTTTTGTTTGTATGTTAAGGATCTTTCCACCCGACGTCTTCTTCTTCGATGTGATAGCCCGGGACCCCTGCACACGCTTCGACTTCCTACTTCCGCTGCATCTCCGTCTTTTTCTCTGGCTACGACAGCTCCATCCACCACTTGGCACCGCCGTCTTGGCCATCCTGGCATTGATGCTATGTCCAAGTTGTCCAGTAGTTCAGTTATCTTGTGTACTAGGGGCACACATGAGTCTTTATGTCATGCTTGTCAGCTTGGTCGCCATGTTAGGCTTCCATTTCCTACGTCTGTTACTCATGTCGAGCATACTTTTGATCTCATTCACTATGATTTGTGGACATCTCCTATTATCAGTGTTTCTGGTTTTAAATATTACTTGGTGGTTATTCATGATTTGTCGCATTTTTCCTGGACTTTTCCCTTACATTTGAAGTCTGAGACCTATGTCACTCTCTCTCACTTCTTCATTTGGGTTTCCACGCAGTTTGGACGCACTGTCTGTGCTCTACAATGTGATAACAGACTGGAGTTTGACAACTCAGTGCTCCGTGATTTTTTACTCGCACGTGGAGTCCAGTTGCATATATCTGGTCCATATACCTCTACCCAAAATGGCAAGGCAGAGCATATGATTCGCACTACTAACGATGTCATGCGCTCCCTGATGTTTCAGGCTTCTGTTCCTGCTCGGTATTGGGTAGAGGCACTCTACACTTCCACCTTTCTCATTAATCGCCTTCCCACCAAGGTGATTCGAGCACCTACTCTGTATTTTGCCTTGTATGGCACCATCCCTCTCTATGACAATCATCTGTTTTCAGGTGCGCTTGCTACTCTAATATTTATGCCACGACTCCACATAAGCTTGCGCCCCGCTCTACTCGGTGTGTCTTTCTTTGGTACTCTCTAGATCATAAGGGGTACTGGTGTCTTGACCTCACCACTCACCGTATCTTGATCTCTCAACACGTTGTGTTCAATGAGTCCTTCTTTCCTTTCTCCACTTCCTCCTCTGCCTCAGCCATAGAGTTGGACTCCCTATTTTCTATTGACAGCAAGGATGCTACAGTACAACTGCCTTGGCCTTTTTCTACAGGTACGACACCCGTTGCGCCACACGTGGCCCCGACGTCAGCTGCCAGGACACAAGTGACTCCGGTGTCCACGACGTCGACTACTGCATCCCGTACAATACTGGCTCCTCAGGCGCCACCAGCTGTGCCTTCTGGGGCCCAGGCATCTCGGTTCACTGACCCTGTACTCGTCTACCAGCGACGAGCGCGGGTTGGTGCTCTAGCTCTAGTAGCTCCCGGGTTCCGTGGATCCCCGGCCGCGCCTCCTGCAACCTCGACGTCTCCGACCTCCACTGCCGCGCCATGCGCGGCCCCAGTGTCTCTGACCTCTACTGTCATGCCACGTGTGGCCCAGGCATCTCCGACCTTTACTGCCATGACACGCGCGACCCTGGCGTCTTCGACCTCCACTGCCGTGCCACGCGCTGCCCCGACGTCTCCGGACCGTTCAGCCGCGCCACGTGAGGCCCCGACGTCTCTGACCTCCACTGCCATTCCACGCGTGGCCCCAGTGTCATTGACGTCACGAGTTGCGCCATGCACGACCACGGCACCACGGTTTGCCAACCCTGCTCTTGTCTACTAGCGACAAGAGCGGTTTGGTGACCCGGCTCCTCGTGCTGAGCCTCCGGTGTACCACCCGCGTTTGCTCCACCAGGACCCAGGGCACGTTCAACCAATGGTTACTCGACGTGCAGCTGGGGTCATCCGGCCTATTGAGCGTTTCTCCGGGGTTGTCCTCTCGTCGACGACACCCCCACCTTCTGCCTCCTCTTCAGTATCACCTATACCATCTTCCGTTCGTTGCGCTCTCGCCGACCCTCACTAGCGCTGCGCCATGGAGGAAGAGTATGTGGCCCTACTCGCCAACCGGACGTGGGACCTTGTTCCTCGTCCCACTTGTGGCAATATTGTCATAGGCAAGTGGGTGTTCATGCATAAGAGGAAGGCAGATGGCTCCCTGGAGAGATATAAGGATCGATGGGTACTTCGGGGCTTCACTCAGCGACCAGGAGTGGACTACGACGAGACCTTCAGTCCGGTGGTGAAGCCGGTGACAGTTCGCACTGTTCTGTCGCTGGCTCTCTTGCGTTCTTGGCCTGTCCACCAGCTGGATGTCAAGAACGCGTGCCTCCACGGTACCCTGACGGAGACTGTGTACTGCAGTCAGCCGACAGGGTTTGTTGATTGAGCTCATCCAGACATGGTCTGTAAGCTAAACAAATCCTTGTACAGTCTGAAGCAGGCACCCGAAGCTTGGTACAACCGGTTCGTCTCTTTCCTAGTCTTGTTGGGCTTCGTTGAGGCCAAGTCGGACACATCGTTGTTTGTCTATCGATAGGAGGGTGACACTGCTTACCTTCTCCTGTACGTCGATGACATTGTGCTAACAGTGTCCAGACTGAGCTCTCCTTCAGCGTACTACCTCTGCCTTACAGCAGGAGTTCATTATGAAGGACTTGGGCTAGCTCCACCATTTCCTGGGTGTTGCGTTCGAAGACTGACCAGGTGGCCTGTTTCTTCACCAGCGGCAGTACTGTCTGGACATCCTCGAGTGAGCGGGCATGACTGAGTGTAAGTCGTGCTCCACGCCGGTGGATACCCAGGCTAAGGTCTCTTCTGCTGATGGGACACCTGTCATTAACCCGACCGCCTACAGGAGTCTTGCAGGTGCGCTTCAGTACCTCACCTTCACCAGTCCAAACATCTCCTATGCAGTTCAGCAGGTGTGCCTTCACATGCATGACCCGCGGGAGCCACACCTCATCGCTGTGAAGCGGATCCTCCAGTACCTGCGTGGCACCCTCGACTACGGCCTCCTTCTTCGACGTGACTCGCCCTCAGAGTTGGTCATCTACACTGACGCTGACGGGGGGAATCTCGTTTTCTGGTCCTCGAAACGGTAGCCCGTGATGTCTCGCTCGAGTGCTGAGCCAGAGTACCGCGCCGTGGCTAAGGCATAGCTGAGGCCTCTTGGCTTCAGTAGCTACTTCAGGAGCTTCACTCCCCCGTCACACGGAGCACGTTGGTCTACTGCGAGAACGTCAGCGCTGTCTACCTCTCCACCAACCCCGTCCAGCATCAGCGCACAAAGCATGTGGAGATTGATCTTCATTTTGTTTGTGAGTGGTTTGCTCGTGGGGAGGTCCGGGTTCTTCACGCCCCGACGACGTCGCAGTTCGCTAACATCTTCACGAAGGGTCTCCCGTCGTCGCTGTTTTTAGAGTTTCGGTCCAGTCTCAACATCGTTTGTGGCAAGATGTTGAGATTGCGGGGGGGGGGGGGGGGGGGGGGGGGTGTTGGAATATATGTGTACCTTTAGGTGTTTTGGGCTAGGCCCATGTACCAGCCCACCCTTGGGTCTATTTATATGTACTCTTCACCTCTTTTGGGGTTAATTAATAAAGTCTTTCTTCTCTAATAAAGGAGAGTTGGTTTCAGCTTCTTGGTGCATTTAGCATTGTCTATTTCACTCTACACTGAAGATACTTCATTTGCACTGCTATGACTTAATTGTTGGAATGGATTGGTTAGAGCTCCATTGCCCCATGGAGGTTCACTGGTCTCAAAAGTGGTTGAAGATTCCTTATCAAGGCTCTCAAGTGTTATTACAAGGCATCTTACATACACTACCTCCTGCCACAATCCTCCAAGTTCAAGTCTGAATTCTAAACCTTCTGAACTTCAACTGTCAGACTTGCCATCTGAAATTCAGTTACTTATCTCTGAATTCTTTATACTGTTTCAAGCGCCTTCAGAGTTGTCCCCCAACAGAGCAGGTGCCAACTCCATCCCCCTCATACCAGGTGGAAGCCCTTCAATATCTGACCCTACAGATACCCCTTCAATTAAAAACAGAGATTGAAAATTAGATCAAGGAAATGCTTCACAAGGGTCTTATTCAGCACAGCCAAAGTGATTTTAACTCACCAGTGTTAATGGTGAAAAAGAAGGATAATTCTTGGCGTTTTTGTGTGGAGTTTAGGCACCTAAATGCATTGACCATCAAGATACAATTCCCTATCCCAATCATGGAAGATATTTTCTTGGAACTGGTCCCTGCTAAGTGGTTCACTAAACTGGATTTGTGGTCAGGGTTTCATCAGATTTTGCTGCAACCAGGGGAGGAATTTAAAACTGCCTTTTCCACACACCAAGGCCATTTTGAATTCAGGATTTTGGCTTTTGGATTGACTGGAGCACCTGCAACTTTTCAAGGGGCCATGAATGCTACTTTAGCTCCCTTAGGAAATGTGTCATTGTATTTTTGGTGACATCCTTGTTTACAGTGCTACTTACACTGACCACCTGTCCCACCTCAGAGCCACCTTGGACCTTCTGCTTAAAGTTGAATGAAAGGTCAAGTTCTCCAAATGTTCTTTTGCCCAGAATCAGATGTCTTACCTAGGCCACATTCTCAGTGAGGAACGCATATCAACTGACCCAGCCAAGTTTTTGTAATTGCTGAATGGCCTTGTCCTTCATCAGTTAAAGACCTCCGAAGCTTCCTTGGGCTGACAGGCTATTATCTCCATTTTGTAAAGAACTATGGAGGTATAGGTAAACACTTGACTAACCTGCTTCGAAAGAATTCTCCCTTCAGCTGGACTGACAATCATCAACAAGCATTCGAGTTGCTGAAATCAGCACTATCCTCTGCACCAATTTTATCTCTACCCGACTTCTCCAAACCATTTTGTATTGAAACTGACACATCAAAACATGGAGTTGGAGCTGTTCTCATGCAAGAAGGTCATCCTATTGCTTTTGTCAGCCGATCCTTAGGGCCTAAAACTATGGGTCTATCTACCTACGAGGAGTACCTTGCTATCTTACTAGCGGTTGAGCATTGGCGCCCTTATATTCAGTTTGGTGAATTCTTGATTAAAACTAACCAATACAGTTTGTCACACCTCTCGGATCAGCGTTTGCACACGTGGCAGCATAATGTATTCACAAATCTATTCGGCCTACAATACAAGGTTGTGTACCGGCAAGGTCATGACAACAAAAGTTGCCGATGCTCTCTCTCGGCTTCCTCCCTCTACTGAACATTCATTAGCTCTGTCAGTCTCAACTCTGATGTGGCTATCAAATGTCCTCAAAAGTTATCAGAACAACCCTCATGCTCAAGAGTTGCTTACAGCATTATCTCTGAATCCTGTTTCTGTGCTGCATTTCACCCTGTCTCAAGGCATACTTCGCTATAAGGGCAACGTCTAGCTCAGTGCTGATCACAAGTTTCAGCGCAAATTATCTCATCGTTGCATGACATCGCTATTGGGGCCCAGTCCGGTATACCTGTCTCCTTGAGGCGTATCAAGCAACTCTTCCATTGATCTGATTTTAAACCTATGCTCACCTCAGTTGTCAAATCTTGCCAAGTAAGCCAGCAAGCAAAACCCGACCGTGCCAAGTACTCTGGGCTTCTATAGCCTCTTCCGGTTCCTTCCTCAGTGTGGCAACTAATATCCATGGATTTCATTGATGGACTTCCTTCCTCGGGACACTATAATTGCATTTTAGTCGTCCTCGACAAGTTCTCCAAATATCGGCATTTTATTCCTCTCCACCACCCTTATACAGCTATCTCAGTGGCTCGGGCTTTTCTGGACAATATTTATCGGCTCCATGGGATGCACCAGGCAATCATTTCAGACCGCGATGCAATATTCACAAGTCGGTTTTGGCAAGATTGTTCACGATGGCTGGTGTTCAACTGCGGATGAGCAGCGCCTATCATCCTCAGTCCGACAGGCAGACAGAGGACCTGAACCAGTGCGTCAAATTTTTTTTTTCCATTGCTTCGTACACGCTTGCCCGAGCAAATGGATCAAATGACTTCCTTTATCTGAATTATGGTACAAACATGTCTGCAATTGCCTCTAGGCCGATCTCCATTCGAGGTACTCTACGGCTGTCAACCCAACTTCTTTGGTTTATCCACTGACGATGCCGGCCACAGTTCAGATATTGCAGACTGGTTGCAAGAGCGCCAGTTGATGAATGATCTCATACGCCAACACCTTCTTATAGCTCAACAGAGGATGAAAAAGCACGCTGACAAAAACCATTCTGACAGCTCCTTCCACACTGGAGACTGGGTATTTCTGAAGCTACAGCCACACATGCAATCATTAGTAGCTCGGCGTGCCTGCCACAAGCTTGCATTCAAGTATTTCGGCCCATATCAAGTGGTTGACAAAATTGGCTCCGTTGCTTACAAGCTTGCCTTTCCACCTTCCTCTTTAGTGCATCCCGTCTTTCATGTATCTCAATTGAAGGCAGCAGTCCACCGCCCTTCAGGTGAGCCCGGACCTTCCCGATGATACTATTTATTTACAAGTGCCAAAACAAATTTTGTAGGAAAGGCAGGTCTCACGAGGGGATTCCACGGTACGCCAAGTGCTGATCAAGTGGTCTTGTGAGACCTATGTGTGCTGAATATATTAACAATTAGAATAAAAGTAAAGATTTACATTCAAAGTTGTGAGTTTACACCGATACACCAAGATACACCCCGATACACACTGTTCGAACTTGTATCAGTACATTTTGGGAGTAACATTACTCTCGATGGTTTTGGATTGTTCGAACTTTTTCTCACGTGAGTTAGCACGTGTTTCACGCTTCGATTTGTCCGAACTTTCACTCACATGAGCTGCACATGAGTCGATGTGGTGGGAGAGTTTTCGGGAGTAATATTTACTCTTTACTTGGATAGGAATGTCCGAAATTTTTGACACATGATTTACACGTAAGTTATAGATTGGAATGTCCGATCTTTTGCCTTTACATTGTGATGCCACTTTTGGTGTATTCGATAATTTTATTTGCTGAAATAATTGTGCAGCGGATCTATTTTTAACTTGCAATGTTACAAACTTGCTTTTTGACTTATAGAATGTTTGCTTAGCATTCTCTTACTAAGTTTTTTATGTGTTACGGCTGGTATTATTTTGCTATGGTTTGCAACATGCTTATGTGAGGTGCTCATGTAAAGTGTTGTGTTTTTCGGACTAACGATAGTCAAGTCACGGATTTGTGCTCAGAAGATTTGGTTGTTTGTTCATGTGAAGGTGTTGTCTGAGGTCAATACATGGCTAGTGACGGGATCCATTTAACTAGTCTTAGGGAGAAGATGAGGTTCAACAACCAAGTTCAGAAGGAATTGTGGTTGAGTTGATCGGGAAGGTCACACAACATGTTTGGATCAAGAACAATGCATATGAAGGTATCGTGGACGTCGTTGGAAAGTGTTCGCACGTGTGCCAGGAGTGCATGGACGTCGCAACATTGTTCCAAGGCGTGATGAGGAGAAATGGACGTGAAGATGTGGCTGGAAGGTCCAACCAGGTGGTTTAAGCCTCAGGCTGCGGATGAGGTGGTTATAGTTCGTTTATGGAAGGTTTAGAGTTTGGGTTGGTTAGATTTCATGGTGAGCATGGAGTTGAGTTGTTTTATGAATGTTTGGTATGTTCCTAAGGTGTTTAGAAGTCTTAAGATTGCTTCTATTTGCTTATGGAAGAGTCTTGAGCAGTTAAGGTAAGTTTGAGTTAGAGTCCGAGTAGGATTAGAGTCCTAGTTAGGATTGGGTTGGCCTAAGAGCATTTTATATAAGCAAGGGAGGCTAGAGCTCATGGTAAGATGACTTTGAGGCTGTTCCTCTTGTGTTTTTATCAACAAAATACATAGTTTAGAGGAGCTTTTGTGCCTTGTTCGTCTGACTTGTTTTTGTCAAGTCTTTCTCATCGAGGTTCTGCACTGCCCGAGCTTTCTTCATTGTTTTGATCGTAACTCAATTTTTACAGATCCAATTGACATGATTTTTTGTGTTGTATTCACAACTCAATACTCTATCATCTGTGAAAATTTAACAATCATTGTATTTGTAGTTTTTGAGTTACACGAGTTTCTTTACAGCAAATCAAATCTGTTTGCTCTCTATTAGAACGGATTGGCATTTGCTTAGGGTTTCAGTCATAACTTGAGTTTTACTTGATAATTTCTAGCGATTCTTGTTGTGGTGTCTCCGTGACTTTATTATCTATGATCTATACTAGTTTTGTCAATGTTGAACTCATCTAGATTAGTTGCACACACAATTTTTTTTGATTAGTTTTCTACCGAGAGGTTTTTGTTGCTTCCGCTAAAAAAGTTTTAATCTATTATTCACCTCTCTTGTAGCTTTTCACGTGCTCTTCAATCCTACAATTGGTATTGGAGACACGGTGATCTAATCTCATTTATTTGCACATATTTTGACTAATCATCATAGAGAAATACTCCGCAAAACCCTGTGTGTTCAATGGCATTGATTTTTAGGTTTGGAAGGCACAGATGGAGGGTTACATACAGGCGCAAGGCTTCGCCATATTAGAAAAGATATTCAAGTGTTTTTTCATGCCTTCAAACGACGAAGTTACGGCTGTGAACATGAGAGATGTCGACAACAACAAGTCACGAAACGTGATCATACAAGGATTGACTCAACGCGACTTCGATCGTGTTGTACATCTCCGATCAGCATACGACGTGTGGAAAGCTTTATGTGACTACCGCGAAGGATCCAACACAATCAAAGAGGTACACCAAGATACGTTCAAGAAGGAGTACATGCGTTTGGAGATGCAACCCGGTGAGTCAATCGATGATATCTTTTCTCACTTTAATAAAATTCTCAGGAACTTGCGTAGCATCGATTTTAATTTTTCAGATGCTGAAAATGCTAGGCAATTGTTAAGTACATTAGACATGTCGATTTGGGAGATGAAAGTTACACTATCCGTGAATCTACTATCATGAGTACACTTACTTTAGGTGTTTTATATTCTAAGTTGAAAACTCATGAACATGATATAATATCACGTAAAAATCCCAACAAGTCTCTTGCATTTGTTTCACAATGTGACATGCCTAGTTCTAATCAATCTTCGTCATGTGGTACACTTGCTTTGGTGTCCTTTCTAACCCTTGAATAGATTGAAGAGTTTTCAGAGGAGGATCTAGCACTTCTCTCTACTCGGTTCTCGAAAGCATTGCAAAATATGAGGACTAGAAGGAGAGGAAGTGGTGGACCTCAACGATGCTTCAAATGCAGTGAGTTTGGACATTTTCGTACAACTTGACCTAAGCATTCAAGTTGTACTCCCTGTGATGAGAAGCAAACAAAGTTCAAGTCCTCGTCTTCAAACAACAAGAAGAAAAGAAGGGTTTTACAACTCACCAATTGGTAAATAGTTTTGTCTTCGCACTTCAAGAACTTGACTCGGGCGATATGGACATCGAAAGTGACAAAGATGAATCAAATTTGGAAAATATGTGCTTCATGACGGGCAACTCTAGATCAAGTATAGAGGAGGCAAAATACAACAGCGACGATGAGGAGGTATGTCCCACTTGCGAAGAAATGTGTGATGCTATTTCTTATGCCACTGTTATACTTAAGAAAAAAGATAAAAAACTTAGGGATAATGCTGAATCACTAGAATCTAAAATTAATCATTTAAAATCTTTGATTCCTAGTGATGATTCTTGTTCCTCATGTGAGCTTATATCTGAACAGTTGTCCTCTTTAAGAAGTGGGGACACCTCCACACTTGATAAACTTGAACTTGAAATTGAAAAGAACAAAAAGCTTGCTGCACTTAATGATAAAAACATGAAAGATGCTAGCTGTTCTACAATTGATTTGCATTGTTCTAGTTGTGATGATCTTAACAAGAAACTACATGATGCTATGAATGAGATTTCTATTTTGAACAATGCTTTACGTGTTCATGAAGTTAAATGTTGTTCTAATTGCAAATTAAAAGCAAAAACTTCATGTGAAAATTGTCTTGATCTGTTCAATAAACTTGATGACATGCATAGGACACTAGGTCGGTTTTGTAATGCAAATAAGAATCTAAACTTGCTGTTGAATACATATAAGTCTTGCAATGATAAAACTGGTTTTAGGTTTTGATTCTCATGCTCATGCTAAGACACATTAACCTAAAATTGTAAAATCATTTGGGAGTGGTTTGATTCAAACTATTCCTAAACAAAAAGAGGTGGTCTTTAAGTTAGCAGGAGTGTTGTCTCGTTCGGTTGGTAACAAACATGTTGCTTGCTCATCTAGACATGAACACAAAGTTAGATTCCATTGTACCTACTATGGTAGACATGGTCATATCATAGATTTTTGTTATAGACTAGCTAAACAACATAAAAAGAAAAGAATGCAAGATAGATCTCATAACTCTCATGCAACATTTCCACATGCTGAACCAAATGTTTGGAACTTGCAACCTGCTTTGATAAGTCGAAAACATGCATAGTTTGCTCCCAAATGTACCGTTTTTTTCTGCTACACATACCACACTTCATAAATCAGTAGTTAGAAACAAGAATTATCAAAATTTGACTCATAAACCTGCTGTATTTTCTCAGCTTTCACGTGTTATTCCTGCTGGATGTCATGTGACTCAGTACTTGATTCCTAAATGCCTTTTGACTAATCCCAGTATTGAGTCATCGATGTATTGTGCTTCTATGTAGGTTACACTCTTGAGGAAGGAGGACATTTGGATTGTTGATTCAGGTTGCTCATGCCACATGACCGGTAACAAAGAATGGTTCTCCTCCCCCTCTCTTGTGCCACGTGTAGAAAATGTTACTTTTGCCAATAATTCTTCAACTCCTATAATTGCTAAGGGTTCGATTCGAGTAAATAATCACTACACATTGAAGGATGTGACACTTGTTAAAAATTTGAAACACAACTTTCTTTCCGTTTCACAATTACTAGATGAAAATCTAGAAGTTAACTTTACTAAAAATAGTTCCAAGGTTGTAGATTCAAAAGGTGAGCTTTTGTTTAACATGTCTAAGTTTGAAAGAGTTTTTAAAGCTGAATTTGATATGTCAACTTCTAAGCATAGTTGTCTAGTTGCTAATGATTGGAAAGACTTCTATTTTTTGCATCGTAGACTTGGTCATGTAGGCTTTGATCATCTCACACGTGTTAGTTCTTTTCATCGCACACGACATTTTGTGCTCTTATTATAGACATGCTAAGATGGTTGCAGGTTCACATCCTCTTCTCACAGTAACCATGACAACTTAACCGGAACAACTTTTACAGTTTGATATCGTAGGTCCTTCATGTGTTCAATCTTTTGGAGGTAAATGGTATGTGCTTGTGATTGTTGATGATTATTCTAGATACTCTTAGGTTTACTTTATAGCATCTAAGAATGAAGCTTTTAGTCACTTTCGAACTTCATTTGTTAGATTATAAATTAACCACCCATGATCTTTAAAAGCAATTAGAAGTGATAATGGAACTGAATTTAAAAATCAATCTTTTGATCACTTTTGTACTAAAAATAGAATATATCATCAATTTTCTTCACCCCATGTACCTCAACAAAATGGTGTCGTAAAGAGAATGAACAAAACCTTAGTTGAGATGGCTAGGACTATGCTTGGTGAATATCAAACTCCTAGGAAATTTTGCTGATGCAATTGCAACCGCTTGTTATGTCTCAAATCGTGTTTTCTTGCGTGCTAAGCTAGGAAAAACTCTATATGACCTTCGGTTTGGATATAGGCCTAGTATCACACACTTTAGTGTCTTTGGATGCAAATGCTTTGTTAATAAACTAGGTAATCTTGATAAATTTGAAGCTAGATCTGTTGATGGCATGTTTCTTGGTTATCCATCTCATACTAGAGGCTACCACGTGCTTTTACTTGACACTAACAAAATTGTAGGGACTTGTGATGTTTCTTTTGATGAAGCTAGCCCAGGTACTAGCTCTAATATTGCAAGTCTAGATCCATATCCGCAGTGGGGAGTATTTTTGTCGAAGATGATAAAGTGTAGGATCGAAGAGCACGTGAAAAGCTACCAGAGGGGGGGGGGGTGAATGGTAGATTTAATAATCTTACGCAGCGGAAACAATTAAACCCCAAACCCTTCAGTAGAAAAACGATCTGTTAAAGAAATCATATGTAAGACTAATCTAAATGTGTTTCACCATGACAAAAGTAATAGATATCAGAGAGAATCAAGTCACGAAGACAACACAAAAAGAATCACTCAAATCCGTCAAGAAAAACTCAAGTTATGATCGAAAGATCAAACAATGGTCAATCTGCCCTACCCGAGAAAAAACAGTTCTGGAACGCTGCAAAGAAACTCTTGTAGATCATAGATCACAAATCCAATGACCGTGAAATTTTTATAGATGATAGACAATCAATTTGTGAAGACAACCCAAAAAGAATCACATCAATTGGATCTGTAAAACTCGAGTTATGATAAAACCACCGACGAAAGGTAGTGCTGTCCAGAAACTCGACGAGTAAAACTTGTCTGGAACAAGTCGGACGAACAAGGCACAAAAGTTCCTTCAAACTACGAATTTTATTCAATAGAACACAAGAGGAACAGCCCCAAAGTCGTGCACCACGAGCTCTGGGCTCCCTTGCTTATATAACCTGCACTTAAGCCAACCCAATACCAACTAGGACTCCAATCCTACTCAGATCATGAATCGTAACTTTCCATAACTGCTCAAGATTCTTCTATACGCAGATAGAAGCAATCTTAAGACTTCCAAACACCTTAGTAACGTATCCCACATTCCTAAACAACTCAAATTCGTGACCCACACAAAATCCTATCATAACCAACTCAAATCTTTCCATATTTGAGTCAAACCCAACTCAGCCGCAGCATGAGTCCATAACCTAGTCGGTGGGACCTTTCCGACCAATTTTTTACGTCCATATCTCTTCATCACGCCTCGGAACCATGTAGCCACGTCCATGCACTCTTTGCACACGTGCAAACATCTTCCAACGACGTCCACGATACCTTCATATGCATTGTTCTTGATTCAATCATGTTGCGCAACCTTCTGATCAGCTCAATCACAACTCCTCCTGAATTTGGTTGTTGGAACCTCATCTCCTCCCTGAGACTAGTCCAATGGATCCCATCACCAACCATGTCTTGAACTCAAGCAACACCTGCACATGAATAAACAACCAATCCATACGAGCCCAAGTCCTCGACTTGACTCACGTCAGTTCCGAACACAACACCCTACGTGAGAACCTCACATAAGCATGTTGCAAAACCACAGTAACACGATATCATCCATATCAACCAAAACGCACCAAAAACTTAGCAAATGAATACTAAGCAATCTTTCCAATAATGTAAAGCAAGTACGAAACATTGCAAATGAAAAGCAGAAGCACTACGGTCAAGTTCCGGACCTTGCCAGAGCAACCCGGACCTTGAGGCGGAGCTAATAAAAGCTAGTAGAACCTAGCACCGGAGCTTACCAAAACTAGTACAACCAAGCTCCCACCGGAGCTTACAAAAAAATAGTCAAAACTAGTCAACCCAAAGCCGGAGCTAGACAAAGTACGTCGGAGCTTAGCAAAAGCATGCCGGAGCTATCAAATATATGCCAGAGCTATCAAAGACATGCCAGAGCTAACAAAGACATGCCGGAGCTAGAGATAAAACTCACCAGAGCTAACCAAAGCTGGTCGGACCTTACCAAGAAGTCGGACCTAGCATCTAACGTAGCCGGAGCTACCCAAAACAAGGCGGACCTACCGTCGGACCTTGTTGTAGCTCGGAGCTAGAGTCGGACCTTGATAAAAAGGTGTTTTGGTGATATTCAAAACGTTTATCGTCAAAGCAAAGTGTATTCACTACAAGCCAATATATTCAGCACACATAGGTCTTACAATCTCCCCCATGATGAATGCATTGGCAACACCATTTAAAATCTGAACATTGGCTTATTCACATAAAAGTTTTGAAGACAATTTCTCCCCCTTTGTAAATCAGAAGTAAAATGAGAAGAAAAATTATCCCATATTATCTCTCCCCCTTTATTATCTCTCCTTATGCACATATTTTCTCTCTCTTTATGCTTATCTCTCCCCCTTTGACAATGTATTCAGCAAGTCATGAGCATATAAACAAATTATCTCTCCAACTTTAGTTGTTATGAGCATATTATAACATATACATATAAAACAAAGCTCATCCAAGTCATACTATCAAGTAACTTACACTATCACATCAATGAGACACATAAAGTAGTGTAAGCCATGCTAGAGATCAAATGTAATTTTCAATTTAAGCAAGTCATGATCTCACAAACTTAACTATTTCAAAACCTGAAAACATTACACTAGTTGCTGCATTTTATTATTTTTCAAAGCATAAATTTGGATCATATGATATTTGCAAGAGATTACATGCGCATCTGCCTTATTCTAACCAACCAAGCCAAGCCTATGTCATTTGACAATCAGAAGCTTAAGGACATGGTTTTAGTCATACACAACTTCTTTCAAGTTCATATCTAAGTGCAATGATAAGCCATCTCAAAAGAAGAAGTGCGATGCATGCATATTCTCTTGATCTTTTCTCAATTTATATTTGTTCATAAAAACTCAATATGTGAGTTGATTACTTGATTAATTCTTAATGATTAAAAGCACTTATGAACATGTAACAAGTTCAAAACAGCAAGAAAGTTCGACCATGACCAGTTTTAGTGTAAGTAATTATACCAATTACTAGACATGGCAAAAACTACAAAATGTATAACACGAGTAATGTAGTAAGAACTTTCAGCATGTAAAAGGAATCACAAAGTCATATATGTATGAAATACTATGCTCATATTACAGATTCACACATAGACTTCCCAAGTTTCAAAACTCCCCCTCAATATAAGCCATGAGGATGCATAACCCCTATTTTACTACGAATGTAACAAAAACGAGTGAAATCCAAAGGTTTTGTAAAAATGTCAACCAATTGTTGTTCGGTATCTACATGGTGAAGCACAATGTTTCCCTTTTCAACATTATCTCGGAGAAAGTGATACCTAAAGTCAATGTGCTTAGTTCTAGAATGTTGCACGGGGTTTTTAGCAATGCAAATGGCACTAGTGTTATCACAGAATAGTGGAACACTATCTAGATCAACCCCATAGTCCTTAAGTGTTTGAACAATCCAAATAATTTGTGAACAAGCACTAGCAGCAGCTACATATTCAGATTCGGCTGTGGATTGTGCAACTGAATTTTGTTTTCTAGAGGACCAAGCAACAAGAGAATTATCAAGAAAATGACAAGCACCGGAAGTACTTTTCCTATCAATCCTACAACCCCCAAAATCAGCATCCGAAAAAGCTTTCAAAGTAACGGTTGAGGAAGAAGGAAGAAAAATACCAAATTCTTGGGTTCCATGTAAGTACCTGAGAATCCTTTTGACGGCTTGACGATGTGAAACATGTGGGGAAGCTTGAAACCGTGCACAAAGACATACGCTGAATTGTATGTCCGGTCTTGATGCTGTGAGGTACAAAAGTGATCCGATCATGCTTATATATTCTTTTTTATTCACAGATTCACCATCTTCATCAAGTTCAAGTGTTGTTGCTGTTCCCATTGGTGTCCGAAGAGGCTTGCTTTTGTCCATGTTGAAGCGCCTTAGAATGTCTTTGGTATACTTCGTTTGATGCACAAATGTATCCTCCTTGGTTTGCTTGATTTGCAGCCCCAAAATGTAAGTGAGTTCACCCATCATACTCATTTCAAATTCGGAACTCATCATTGCTGAAAACTTGGACACAAGATCATGAGAAGCACAACCAAAGATAATATCATCCACATACACTTGAACGAATAATGAGTCATTGCCATGTTTAAGCACAAAAAGAGTTTTATCAACCTTGCCCATGGTAAACCCCTTTTCAAGTAAGAATGTTTTTAGCCTATCATACCATGCTCTAGGGGCTTGTTTGAGACCGTATAAGGCTTTGGACAGTTTGTAAACATAATTAGGAAAATCTGGATTTTCAAAACCCGATGGTTGTTTGACATAAACCTTCTCATCTATGTAGCCATTAAGAAAAGCACTTTTAACATCCATTTGATATAGCTTAAAACCTTTAGATGCTGCAAAAGCTAACAAAATTCTTATAGCTTCTAATCTAGCAACGGGAGCAAAAGTTTCATCAAAATCTAGACCTTCAACTTGAGTGAAACCTTGAGCAACCAACCTAGCCTTATTCCTAACCACAACCCCATCCTCACTTTGTTTATTTTTATATACCCATTTAGTTCCAATTAAAGTATGACCTTGAGGTGGAGGTACAAGTTTCCAAACATTATTTCTTTCAAAATTTTCTAACTCTTCTTGCATGGCAATAATCCAAGATTTATTAGTGAGTGCGTGTGATATATATTTGGGTTCAAAAGAAGCAACAAAAGCAGAATGAACATGAGAGTTTGGATCGCAAAACTTGGACCGTGTGACTCGTTCGTGCAAGCTTCCAATCATCTATTGTGGGGGATGATCTTTGTAAAAACGTAGGAGAACAGATGTCTCACAAGCTTCTTCTTCATTAGGTTCATCGTAGATTGATGAGCTTGTGACTTGTGGACGATCAGGACCAGCATAGGTGATAGCCGGAGCTTGTTCAATGTCCGGAGCTGGACACGTGTCAACTTCGGAACTACCAGGCAGTATCACCGACTCTTCTTCATCTTCGAAAATACCCTCCCCCTGAGGATACAGATCTGGTCCTGCAACACCGGTCTAGTACCTGGGCTAGCTTCATCAAAAGACACTTCACAAGTCTCCACAATTTTGTTAGTGTCACGTAAAAGCACACGGTAGCCTCTAGTATGAGATGAATAACCAAGAAACATGCCATCAAAGGATCTAGGTTCAAATTTATCAAGATTACCATGTTTCTTAACAAAGCATTTGCAACCAAAGACCCGAAAGTGTGTAACACTAGGCCTATGTCCAAACCGGAGCTCATATGGTGTTTTACCTAACTTAGCACGCAAGAAAACACGATTTGAGACATAACAAGCGGTTGCTAACGCATCAGCCCAAAATTTCCTAGGAGTTTGATATTCATCAAGCATAGTCCTAGCCATCTCAACAAAGATTCTGTTTTTTTCTTTCTGCAACACCGTTTTGTTGAGGTACATATGGTGAAGAAAGTTGATGATCTATTCCATTTTCAGCACAAAAGTGATCAAAAGATTAATTTTTAAATTCAGTTCCGTTATCACTTCTAATTGCTTTTAATGATCCTGGGTGATCAATTAATAATCTAAGAAATAAAGTTCTAAAGTGACTAAAAACTTCATTCTTAGACGCCATAAAGTAAACCCAAGAGTATTTAGAATAATCATCAACAATAACAAGAACATACCATTTACCTCCGAAGGATTGAACACGTGAAGGTCCTATGGTGTCAAGATGCAAAAGTTGACATGGTTCAGTTGTCATGATCATTGTGAGAGGAGTATGTGAACCTGCAACCATCTTAGCATGTCTACAAGAAGAGCACACAATATCTTTGTCCCCTTTAAGCTTAGGCAGCCCACGTATGCGATCAAGAGCACTAACACACGTTAGGTGATCAAAGCCTACGTGACCAAGTCTACGATGCCAAAAATATAAGTCCTTTGAATCATTAGCAACTAGACACCTATGCTTAGAGGAAGACATATCAAAATCAGCTTTAAAAACTCTTCCAAACCGAGACATGTTAAAAATAAGCTCACTATTTGAACCTACAACTTTGCAGCAGTTTTTATTGAAAATAATTTCTATATTTTCATCTAGCAATTGTGCAACAGAAAGCAAGTTATATTTCAAATTTTTGACAAGTGCCACATCCTTCAAACTGTAGTGATCATTTACTCTAACCGAACCCTTAGCAATTATAGGAGTTGAAGAATTATTGGCAAAAGTAACATTCTCTACACGTGACACAAAAGAGAGGGAGGAGAACCAATCTTTGTTACCGGTCATGTGGCGTGAGCAACCTGAATCCACAATCCAAATGTTCTCCTTCCTCAAACGTGTAACCTACATAAAAGCACAATACGTCGTTGACTCAATACTGGGGTTAGTCAAAAGGCATTTAGGAATCCAGTACTGAGTCACGCGACGTGCAGCAGGAAAAACACGCGAAAGCTGAGACAAAATAGCAGGTTTATGAGTCAAAGTTTGAGATTTTTTATTCTTGACTACTGACCTATAAGGTGTTACTTGTGTAGCACAAAAATCAGTAGCTCCAGAGGCAAAAACAGAAGGTCCGGAGGTAAACTTTGAATGTTTTTGACTCAAAACAGCAGGTTGTACATTCAGTTCAATGTGTTCAGCAAATTTTGCATGAAAGTTATCAGATCTAGCAACCATTCTTACCCTTTTCTATTGTTTAGATAGTCTATAACAAAAATCTATGACATGACCATCTCTACCACAGAAGGTACAATGAAATTTAACTTTGTGTTCATGTCTAGATGAGCAAGCAATATTTTTATTTGAAACCGAATGAGGCAACACTCCTGTAGATTTGAAAACCACTCCATTTTGTTTAGGAACTGTTTGAATCAAACCACTTCCTAATGACGTTACAATTTTAGGTGGATGTGCCTTAGCATGAGCATGAGAATCAAAACCTAAACCAGTTTTATCATTGCAAGACTTGGAAGAATTCAGCAGTAAGTTTAGGTTCTTATTCCCATTACAAAACCGATCTAATGTCCTATGCATGTCATCAAGTTTATTGGACAGATCAAGGCAATTTTCACATGAAGTTCTTCCTTTTAGTTTGCAATTGGAACAAAATTTAACTTCATGAGAACGTAAAGCATTGTTCAATATAGCAATTTCATTCATAGCATCCTGCAGTTTCTTATCAAGATCATCACAAGTAGAACAATGCAAATAAATTGTAGAACAGCTAGCATCTTTCAAGTTTTTATCATTAAGTGCAACAAGCTCTTTGTTCTTTTCAATTTCTTCATCAAGTCTATCTAGAGTGGAGGAGTGTGCACTTCTTAATGTGGACAATTGTTCATAGATTAAGTCACATGAGGGACATGCATCATCACTAGGAATCAAAGTTTTTAAATGGTTAATTTCACATTCTAGTGATTCAATTTTAGCAGCATTATCCCTAAGCTTTTTGTCCTTTTTCTTGACAATAATAGTTGCAAGAGAAATAGCATCACACATTTCATTGCAGGTAGAACATACCTCATCGTCTTCACTGTTGTGTTCTGCATCCTCCTGACTTGATCTTGATCTTGTTTTGCCCGCCATGAAGCATAAGTTGGCCAGATCGTCATCATCTTCATCACTTTCAAAGTCTACATCACTTGAACTAAGTTCTTGAAGTGCGGTGATGAAGCTGTTAATCATCTTGCGTCCTATGGTACCCTTCTTTTTCTTCGTATCTTTTTCAGAGGAGTGCTTCATTCTTGTTTTCTTTTCATCCCGGGAAGTAGGACCTGAAAGGTTAGGGCAATCTGAACGAAAATGTCCTGTCTTACCACATTCGAAGCATCGTTGAGGTTCGGAGCTTCCTCTCCTTCTAGTTCTCACATTTTGCAATGCTTTTGAGAACCTCGTAGAGAGAAGTGCTAGCTCCTCCTCTGGAAACTCCTCAATCTGTTCAAGGGTTAGAGAGGACAACAAAACAAGTGTACTACAAGATGAAGATTGGCCGGAGCTAGGCATATCACGTTGAGAAACAAAAGCAATAGACTTGTTGGGGTTTTTACGTGATATTATACCAATTTTATGAGTTTTTAGCTTGGAATATAGCACATCTAAAGTAAGTGTACTCATGACAGTAGATTCACGAATAGATGTAACTTTCATCTCCCAAATTGACATGTCTAATGCGCTTAACAATTGCCTAGCATTTTCAGCATCTGAAAAATTAACATTGACGCTATGCAAGTTGCTGAGAATTTTATTAAAGCGAGCAAAGAGATCATCAATTGACTCACCGGGTTGCACCTCGAAGCGCATGTATTCTTTCTTGAACATGTCTTGCCTTACCTCTTTGATCGTGTTGGATCCTTCATGGTAGTCACAAAGTGCTTTCCAAACATCGTATGCAGATCGGAGGTGTGCAACACGGTCGAAGTCGCTTTGTGTTAATCCTTGTATGATCAAGTTCTGAGCCTTGTTTTTGTTGTCGACATCTTTTAGATTTGTAGCTGTAACTTGATCGTTTGATGGCACTTCGTAAGGCTTGTATACCTTCTCCCATATTGCAAAGCCTTGTGCCTGGATGAAGGCCTCCATGCGTGCCTTCCAAACCTGAAAATCAATACCAGCAAACACACACGGTTTGGCAGAGTACTTCTCCATGATGATTAGTCAAAAACACGTGCAAATCACAAAGATTAGAGAAACGTGGCTCTGATACCAATTGTAGGATCGAAGAGCACGTGAAAAGCTACCAGAGGGGGGGGGGGGGTGAATGGTAGATTTAAAAATCTTACGCAGCGAAAACAATTAAACCCCAAACCCTTCAGCAGAAAAACGATCTGTTAAAGAAATCGTATGTAAGACTAATCTAAACGTGTTTCACCGTGACAAAAGTAATATATATCAGAGAGAATCAAGTCACGAAGACAACACAAAAGGAATCACTCAAATCCGTCAAGAAAAACTCAAGTTATGATCGAAAGATCAAACAATGGTCAATCTGCCCTACCCGAGAAAAAACAGTTCTGGAATGCTGCAAAGAAACTCGTGTAGATCATAGACCACAAATCCAATGACCGTGAAATTTTGACAGATTATATACAATCAAGTTGTGAAGACAACACAAAAAGAATCACGTCAATTTGATCTGTAAAACTCGAGTTATGATAAAACCACCAACGAAAGGTAGTGCTGTCCAGAAACTCGACGAGTAAAACTTGTCTGGAACAAGTCGGACGAACAAGGCACAAAAGTTCCTTCAAACTACGAATTTTATTCAATAGAACACAAGAGGAACAGCCCCAAGTCGTGCACCATGAGCTCTGGGATCCCTTGCTTATATAACCAGCCCTTAAGCCAACCCAATACCAACTAGGACTCCAATCCTACTCAGATCATGAATCGTAACTTTCCATAACTGCTCAAGATTCTTCTATACGCAGATAGAAGCAATCTTAAGACTTCCAAACACCTTAGGAACGTATCCCACATTCCTAAACAACTCAAATTCGTGACCCACACAAAATCCTATCATAACCAACTCAAATCTTTCCATATTTGAGTCAAACCCAACTCAGTCGCAGCCTGAGTCCATAACCTAGTCGGTGGGACCTTTCCGACCAATTCTTTACGTCCATATCTCTTCATCACGCCTCGGAACCATGTAGCCACGTCCATGCACTATTTGCACACGTGCAAACATCTTCCAACAACGTCCACGATACCTTCATATGCATTGTTCTTGATTCAATCATGTTGCGCAACCTCCTGATCAGCTCAACCACAATTCCTCCTGAATTTGGTTGTTGGAACCTCATCTCCTCCCTGAGACTAGTCCAATGGATCCCGTCACCAGCCATGTATTGAACTCAAGCAACACCTGCACATGAATAAACAACCAATCCATACGAGCCCAAGTCCTCGACTTGACTCACGTCAGTTCCGAACACAACACCCTACGTGAGAACCTCACATAAGCATGTTGCAAAACCACTGTAGCACGATATCATCCATATCAACCAAAACGCACCAAAAACTTAGCAAATGAATACTAAGCAATCTTTCCAACAATGTAAAGCAAGTATGAAACATTGCAAATGAAAAGCAAAAGCACTACGGTCAAGTTCCGGACCTTGCCAGAGCAACCCGGACCCTGAGCCGGAGCTAACAAAAGATAGTAGAACCTAGCACCGGAGCTTACCAAAACTAGTACAACCAAGCTCCCGCCGGAGCTTACAAAAAAATAGTCAAAACTAGTCAACCCAAAGCCGGAGCTAGACAAAGTACGTCGGAGCTTAGCAAAAACATGCCGGAGCTATCAAATATATGCTGGAGCTATCAAAGACATGCCGGAGCTAACAAAGACATGCCGGAGCTAGAGATAAAACTCACCGGAGCTAACCAAAGCTGGTCGGACCTTACCAAGAAGTTGGACCTATCATCTAATGTAGCCGGAGCTACCCAAAACAAGGCGGACCTACCGTCGGACCTTGTTGTAGCTCGGAGCTAGAGTCAGACCTTGATAAAAAGGTGTTTTGGTGATATTCAAAACTTTTATCGTCAAAGCAAAGTGTATTCACTACAAACCAATGTATTCAGCACACATAGGTCTTATATAAAGAAGTGGTGCTGCTGCCCGAAATCCAAGAAGCTAATAATATCGTTCCTGCTCCTAGTTTTGATCCACAACCAGCCCCAACGACGACTCTTGCTGGTCCAGATCATCCTCAAGCTACAATCTCTTCTATTTATGATGAACATGAAGAACAAGGAGCTTGTGAAGTGTCCACTCCTCTCCAGATCATGAAAAGTTATCCTCTGCAACAAATTATCAAAAGCTTGCACGAACGGGTCACACAGTTCAGGTTTTTTGATCCAAACTCTCATTCTCATTCTGCTTTTGTTATTTCTTTTGAACCTAAAGATATATCACACGCACTCACTAATGAATCTTGGATTATTGTCATGCAAGAAGAGTTAAATTTGTTTTAAAGAAATAATGTTTTGAAACTCGTATCTCCACCTCAAGGTCACACTTTAATTGGAACTAAATGGGTGTTTAAAAATAAACAAAGTGAGGATGGGGTTGTGGTTAGGAATAAGGCTATGTCGGTTGCTCAAGGTTTTACAAAAGTTGAAGGTCTAGATTTTGATGAAACTTTTGCTCCCGTTGGTAGATTAGAAGCTATAAGAATTTTGTTACCATTTGCTGAATCTAAAGGTTTCAAGTTATATCGAATGGATGTTAAGAGTGCTTTTCTTAATGGCTACATAGATGAGGAGGTTTATGTCAAGCAACCACCAGGTTTTGAAAATCCGTATTTTCCTAATCATGTTTAAAAACTATCCAAAGCCTTGTGCTATCTCAAACAAGCCCCTAGACCATGGTATGATAGGTTAAAATCTTTTTTACTTGACAAGGGGTTTACCATGGGCAAGGTTGATAAAACTCTTTTTGTGCTTAAGCATGGTAATGACTCACTATTCGTTCAAGTGTATGTGGATGATATTATCTTTGGTTGTGCTTCTCACGATCTTGTGTCCAAGTTTTCAACCATGATGAGTTCAGAATTCGACATAAGTATGATGGGAGAACTCACATACTTTTTGGGGCTGCAAATCAAGCATGCGAATGAAGAAACTTTTGAGCGTGAAATGAAGTATACGAAAGACATTCTTAAGCGCTTCAACATGGACAATAGCAAACCTCTCCAGATACCAATGGGAACAACAACAACACTTGAACTTGACGAAGATGGTGAACCAGTGGATAAAAAAGAATATAGAAGCATGATCGGGTCACTTTTGTACCCCACGGGTTAAGACCGGATATACAATTCAGCGTATGTCTTTGTGCATGATTTCAAGCTTCTCCACGTGCTTCACATCAACAGTTCATCATAAGGATTCTCAGGTACTTACATGGAACACAAGAATTTGGTATTTTTCTTTCTTCTTCCTCAACTGTTACTTTGAAAGCATTTTCTGATGCCGATTTTGGGGGTTATAGGATTGATAGGAAAAGTACTTTGGGTGCATGTTATTTTCTTGGTAATTCACTTGTTGCTTGGTCCTCAAGAAAACAAAATTCAGTTGCACAATCCACGGTTGAATCTGAATATGTAGCTGCTGTTAGCGCTTGGTCACAAATTCTTTGGATTGTTCAAATATGGGGTTGATTTTGATAGTGTTCTGCTGTTTTGTGACAACACTAGTGCCATCTGCATTGCTAAAAACCCCGTGCAACACTCTAGAACAAAGCACATTGACGTTAGGTGTCATCTCTTCGTGATAATGTTGAAAAAGGAAACATTGTGCTTCACCATGTCAATACCGAACAACAATTGGCTAAAATTTTGACAAAGCCATTGGGTTTCACTCGTTTTTGTATCATTCATAGTGAAATAGGGGTTATGCATCCTCATGGATTAAATTGAGGGGGAGTTTTGAAACTTGGGAAGTCTATGTGTGAATCGGAAATGAAAATAATATGAGCATAGTGTTTCATACATATATGACTTTACAATTCCTTTTAAATGCTAAAAGTTCTTACTACATTACTCGTGTTATACATTTTTTACTTTTTGCCTTGACTAGTAATTGAAATAGTTACTTAAACTAAATCTAACCATGATCGAACTTACTTGCTATTTTGAACTTGTTGCATGCTCACAAGTGCTTTTAAACATGAAAAATTAATCAAGTAATCAACTCACATGTTGAGTTTTATGTTCAAATAAAAATTTGAGAAAAAGATCAAGAGAATATGCATGCATCACACTTCTTCTTTTGAGATTGCTTATCATTGCACTTAGACATGAACTTGAAGGAGTTGTGTATGACTAAAACCATGTCCTTAAGCTTCTGATTGTCAAATGACATAGGCTTTGCTTGGTTGGTTAGAATAAGGCCGATGCGGCATATAATCTCTTGCAAATGTCATAAGATAAATTTAGTTCCTTAAAATAAAATAAAAATACAACAACAAGTGTCATGCTTTAAGGTTTTGAAATAGTTGAGTGAGGGATATCATGACTTGCTTAAACTGAAAATTACACTTGATCTCTAGCATGACTTACACTACTTTATGTATCTTATTGATGTGATAGTGTAAGTTACTTGATAGTATAACTTGGATAAGCTTTGTTTTTATATGTATATGTTATAATATGCTCATAACAATTGAATTCTCTCTTTTGAACCTTGCTGAATACATTGTCAAAGGGGGAGAAATATATCACACATTGCACATTCATGAGTTTTTACACATTCTTCTCAGGGGGAGAAATTATTTTTGAAATTTCTTTATCATTTGAAATTTGATTTTCAAAAGGAGGGGAAATTTTATTTCAAAACTTTTCATGTGAATAAGTCAATGTTCAGATTTTAAGTGGTGTTGCCAATGCATTCATCAAGGGGGAGATTGGGAGACCTATGTGTGCTGAATACATAGGTAATTAGAATAAAAGTGAAGATTTACATTCAAAGTTTTGAGATTACACCGATACACCACGATGTACCCCGATACACACTGTTCAAACTTGTCTCAGTACATTTTGGGAGTAACGTTACTCTCGATGGTTTCAGACTGTCTGAACTTTTTCTCACGTGAGTTGCACATGTTTCACGCTTTGGGCTGTCTGAACTTTCACTAACATGAGCTGCACGTGAGTCGACATGGTGTGAGTGTTTTTGGGAGTAACATTTATTCTTCAATCGATTTCCACCTGAGTTTTGGATTGGAATATCCGATCTTTTGTCTTTACATTGCAGCGCCACTTTTGGTCTATTCGATAATTTTATTTGCTGGAATAAATGTGCAGCAGATCTATTTTTAACTTGCAATGTTTCAAACTTGCTTTTTGGCTTATGGAATGTTTGCTTAGTATTCTCTTACTAAGTTTTTGATGTGTTATGGGTGATTATGGCAGGTATTATTTTGCTATGGTTTGCAACACACTTATGTGAGGTGCTCACGTAAGTTGTTGTGTTTTTTGGACTGACGAGAGTCAAGTCGCGGACTTCTGCTCGAAAGATTTGGTTGTTTGTTCATGTGCAGGTGTCGCTAGAGTTTAAGAGATGACTGGTGATGGGATCCATTGAACTATTCTTCGGGAGAAGATGAGGTTCAACATCCAAGTTCGAGAGGAATTATGGTTGAGTTGATCGGGAAGGTCACACACCATGTTTGGGTCAAGAACAATGCATATGAATGTATCGTGGATGTCGCTGGACGGTGTTGCACATGTGGAAGGAGTGCATGGATGTGTAAACATTGTTCCAAGACATAATGAAGAGAAGTGGATGTGAAGATGTGGCCGGAAAGGTCCAACTGGCTGGTTTATGCCTCAGGCTGCGGCTGAGATGATTATGGTTCGTTTATGGAAGATTTAGAGTTTGTGTTGGTTAGATTTCATGCTGAGCACGAAGTTGAGTTGTTTTAGGAATGTTTGGTACACTCCTAAGGTGTTTGGAAGTCTTAAGATTGCTTCTATCTGCGTATGGAAGAATCTTGAGCAATTATGGTAAGTTTGAGTTAGAGTCCGAGTAGGATTAGAGTCCTAGTTTGGATTGGGTTGGCCTAAGGGCTGGTTATATAAGCAAGGGAGGTCCGAGATCGTGGTAAGACTACTTTGGGACAGTTCCTCTTGTGTTTTGATCATTAAAATTCATAGTTTAGACGAGATTTTGTGTCTTGTTCATCTAATTTGTTTTTGTCAAGTCTTTCTGGTCGAGTTTCTTCGATGTTCGACCTTTCTTTATTATTTTGATCGAATCTCACGTTTTACATATCTAATTGATGTGATTCTTTCAATGTTGCCTTCACAACTCAATACTCTATCATCAATGAAAATTTCACTGTAATTGGATTTGTGGTTTTGGAGTTACACAAGTTTCTTTGCAGCATATCAGATCAATTTGCTCTCTGTTAGAACAGATTGACCTTTGCTCAGGGTTTCGGTCATAACTTGAGTTTTACTCGACGATTTCTCGTGATTCTTGTTGTGGTGTCTCTGTGACTTAATTATATACAATCTATAATAGTTTTTTCAATGTTGAACTCATCTATATCAGTTGCACACACAGTTTCTTTATCAGATTAGTTTCCTGCCGAGGGTTTTTTGTTGCTTCTGCCGAAAAAGTTTTAATTACCATTCAGCCCCATCTAGTAGCTTTTCACGTGCTCTTCGCTCTTACAGGTCTCGCATGATGGTTGAACTTTCCACTTGGGATGACTTCATTCCGCTGCATCAAGCTCCGGCGACCCCTGCTTGGGGACAAGTAGGCTCTCGTGGAGGGGGGATGTCACGGTCCCGGTCGCTACTACAGAGTTGGCACAAGCTGCTTCACCACGGATGGCACACAAATAAGATTCAAACTACGCCCCTGCTGGCCACGAAAGGGAGCCAACCCAAAGCACCTAGCGTTCGCTTCACTGGCAAGGAGTGGCCCCACGCATGACCTTTAAAGAGAGAGACGAGGGAACAGAGAGAATCAACTAACAAACAATGATGTTGTCTAAAGTTTAATCCCAACTTCCTCCCCAAGTTCCCCCTCTGATCATATCTCCTTCTTCTTCCTCGATTGATCTTCTTAATCTCCTCCTAACATCATGACCCCACCTGGGCAAATAAAATTACCATCGGAGTATATATCAATCGTGGTGTGATTCATATGGTTTAATTTAAGGCAATGCCCACTTGGAGAAATTTTATTGTACAATAACAAGTGTTTTTTGCTGTTTGAGTATACACCATACTTGGACTAATCTAAGTTGTATCCGCTTGGACAACATTACTGCTTTTTAAACTGCTCATCTGTTTTAAATAAATGATGAACTAACATGCATCATTTATTTTGAAATGGAGGGAATACTTTTTTTTCATCTTTGTCTCCAGCCTCCCTGTTTTGAATTTTTAGAGTAGCCAAAACCAATAGAAGGATGAGGAAAAATAATTATTAGATTGATTAAAACCTTTGAAATGTACCCATTTATAAAGGGTCATGGGATCTCCCTTGGTTACAGAACCAATTTGGGAATATGACAAGATCGGAAAAGTGTCAGATTTGAGGCATGGAGGAAAAGTCCACAAAAAATGCGAGCAGTCGTCAAGAATAACAAGAAAATACTTGTGACCAGAAACACTTTGCATGAGAGAGGTCCACAAATCACAATGTATTAAATCAAAATTGTTTGAAGCATGATAATTTGACAAAGGAAAATGAAAGACATGTATGATGACCAAGCTGAAAGGTATGATAAAGGTTGTCAAGTTCATGCATAATACATTATGAAAATTACCTAGATAAAGCCTTGAAACTTAAATGACCAAGATGATGATGTCGAAGTGTCGACGGTGTGGTGGGTGCGGCTAAGGCACGTGTAGGAAAAAGCGTTGACAGGGAGATGAGGTAGAGCTGTCTGGAACTATTGCGCCTTACGATTACGTTCTTGGTGTCTAAATCTTACACGGAAAGGCCGAAGGCATCAAATTCAATGGAAATATTGTTATCAATGGTGAGACGACGAACAAAAACCATATTTTAATAATGTGAGGTGACACAAGAATAGATGCAAATGTAAAGGGTGAGTCAGAGTGGAAAAATAAGTATGACCAGTGGAAATAACGAACAACAATGACCCATTACATATAATGATAGACAAAAGTTGGAAAAGAAGGGGGGTGGGAGGAGGAGAGGTTACCGAAGGAGAAGCTCATGTGGCTATCCGACCGAAGTCCATATATCATTCAACAGACGGTGATGGCATCGGTGACATGGGTTTGAACAAGTTGGAGAACTTGTTCTGATCCCTTCTGGTAGAGGGCACACCATAGGTGGAAGTGCCCCAGTACAAAGAGCTGGCAGTTGGACCGCCAGAAGCTATGGACTGACTTTTGTAGCTGAGAGCGATGTGACTGCCACCAGTGGTGATCTGATCACCATAGGCTGCAGTCTGACAGTTGTAGAATGACGTATCCTGACCGCCATGTGTCCGGAGACCTGGTGGATGGTTGACAACGTGTCGTAGAGTCTCTCGTACACCAGAAGAGCATGTTACGGAGGATAAAGTGTATGCAAATGTGTCGGAAGCCTGGAGGAGGACCAGACGAGGTGCATCACCATTTAGAGTTGGGATTCCTCAGGGTGGGGAAACCACCATTGTTCCGACCGTGGTCGCACCAGTTTTGTCTTCGGTTGGAGGACAAGTCACCGAAAGCAGGGGCACCGAAAGTAGGAGTGCTAGAAGGAGGCCCTCTAGAAAGTAGTTGCACATGGAGGAGGGTGTTGACGGCTATTATATACCAAGCCCTTCAATATAACTAAATTATGTGAAGGAAACATCATTTCTTGCACACATCACCTTTCTATTTAACCTATTTCCACTTGTCCTTGGAGAAAGTAGTGCATGTAGGCATTCTATGCAGAATTGAAGTGAAACGAGGGGATGGATCCTATAAAATATCATTCCAGCCAATCAGGCGATGCCATGTGGAACCACATGGATCAAATGGCCCACAAAGAGAAGTATTTGAGGCCATCCAACGGTGTAGCACCCATATAAGTCAATGGGACCCACCTGGAAGTTACCCCGAGGAAGCACACCAGGAATGGTTAACATTTATGTTAGGACGACTAGAGGGTTTGGTCGAACACTTCCAGGTGCCAAACTCGGTCAGCTTCCATGTGTCGACTCCCTGTGGTGCCCTGGTCACGATGAAGACTGATTCGCGTGCTTTTGGTGGTGGGAACCAAACCTTCTCCAAGCTATAAATAGGACCCCTCACTTCAACACACACCACTTGAGTATTCATCCATTGTATCCACTACTCTCCATAGGTTTAGAGGACTATAGGCTGTAGAGAGAAGAGTCTCTAGTCCATAGTCCAAGTAGGAGAGGAGTAGAAGGAGTCTTTCCCAATTTCCAATTGATAAAGGTATGGCTCTTATATTCATTTTTGTATTTGTGACTTTGTTCTTAATAAAAATGTTATCTTTAGTCTTCCATTGTTCATATACTTGGATGAAGCGTTTCTTGTTTGATTGTGGATTCCATGTATGTGGTAGGAGTAGTATTTATGATTATGTTATACCATTCTCAATATATCATCATAAACACTACAAACCTCCACTATAGTCTAATTAGCTATGATATGATTATGTTAACATCAATCACTTATGTTATGAATTAACATTGGTTCAACGATGATTTAGTTCATTGCCTTAGGATGGCTTGTGCCTAGGGTCTTAAGGTAATTACTTAATATGCTAGCATAGTCCTAGGATAGAGAGTAACGTTGTATGTCTCGTAGACCCACAGATTGAAGAGGTAGGCAGTAGGTGGTGACAATCCTATCTGTCTGTTGTAATCCTCGACATTCGGCTATGCCACAGGCTCTTGGCGGGAGTCGTCCTTGTATTACTAGGGTAAACTCGTGCCCGATGTGTTAATCCACTTAGCATGAGAATTCATAATTGACATGATCATTAGTAACTAACTTAAGCTATGTATATGTCATTAGTAAAATTGTAGGAGTCTTTACCTAACTATTAGCTTAGTCCCTCTTTACCCCATTTATCCCCTTAGGATAGAATGCTTTTGCGTGTGTCACACTACTCCAACTTATCATCAGTCCATCCTTGCTAGAACCCTACCTAGGCAAACCTAGCCTTTCCACTTGATGATTGTTTTACTTCCATCTAGCCTTCCTTTGGAAGAATAGAAATGTCACCCTTTGTGAATACTCTTAGAGGGGAAATGCTACATCGATAGTTTCCGTGTGCTTGTGGATTTACATGTATAATATAAATTCTATTAACAAGAATTTCTTGCACCACTGCTAGAGATGAATTGTTAGTAGTGCGTAGGAACCATCAGCAAGCATTTCTGGCACCATTGCTGAGGAAGGCAGCCGAACTATTGCATGACTGAGTGAATAGGATAGGACCCTGGTAGTTTTTAGTAGGATGACCCTTCTTTGTTTTTGCATTTTATGTGAAAACAGAGTAGTGTTTGTCTAGTTTCCGCTTGCCGAAAAACTTTGTTGAAGATCCCGATCCCTTCTGAGAGATCGACCTCGTGTCGTTACTTCTCAGAAGCTTTGAGCAGCAAAGCAAGCCAGCACAACTGCACCAACAACTGAAACACCAATGGTCCAGAAGACCCTTCGTGAGTTTTCAGCCCCCTCTGCTAACAATGTGCCTATTGGGCCCAATGTTAACACGGGAGATGTAAACTTCGAAATAAAGACTGACCTTATCACTATGGTGCAAGACAACCCATTTTGTGAGAAGTCTAACGAGGATGCAAGTGCTCATCTGCAACAGTTCCTTGTGATCTGCAGCACATTTAAGATAAATCACATGTCTCCCGATGATGTCCGTCTTAGGCTGTTTATGTTCTCTCTTCTTGGGAGGGAAAAACTGTGGTTCTATGCGAACCGAAGTGATGTATATACTTGGGAGAAATGTTCTACAGCATTCCTCGCCAAGTTTTTCCTGTTGGGTAAGACCAATGCCCTACGTGGAAGAATTTTCAACTTCTAGCAAGATGCCGAGGAATCTATTCCCAAGGCTTGGGAAAAGCTTCAGGAGTACATCCTAGCCTGTCTCCACCATGGGATGGATGACTGACTCATCATCCAAAACTTCTACAATGGGCCGGTCCCTTTCGCCCGTGACCATGTTGTTGCTGCTGTTGGAGGTGCCTTCTTCTTGTTGACGGTGCCCAAAGCTAAATACTTGATTGAGAAGATGGTGTCAAACATGGGCTGGAGCAACGAGCGTCTCCATACCCGCCAGCGAGGCATGCACACCTTGAAGGAGGTGGATATGATCGCTGCCAAATTGGACCTCCTTATGAAGAAGATTGATGGACAAAGAAATGGTGAGGTATGTGGCAATGCCTATGCCTTAGACTCTCACATCACTTGTGAAGTCTGTGGCAGCACGGGCCAGTTGGGCAATGATTGCCTAGAAACCTATGAGGATGCCTTATACATAGCCAACAATGGAAACAATAATGGCTATCGTCCAGGAGGTCAAGGGTGGGGCCAACCATGCCCATTCTTTCATGGAGGGTACAACAACAATGGCAACAGTGGAAATCAACCCAACTTGAGAGAACGTGCCATTGGCCAGCTAAAGATCAATGAGTCCCTATCCAAGAAGCTGTCAGCCAATGACAAGACCCTATGGAGCATAAATGCCAAGATTGAAGGAGTATGCTCAACCTTCAAGAATCAATTGAGTTTAACAAGATGTTGGAGACTCAGTTGGCTCAACTGGCAGCTGCTGTTCCTCCAGTGGAGAATGGCAAAATGCCAGGACAACTCGAACCCCCTGTGGAAAATGTCAACATGATTTCTCTACAAAGAGCCAACTGGCTGAAGGACCCTGGATGTCCTATAATTTCATGCTCAATTGGGGCACACCACTTTGACAAGGACATTTGTGACCTTGAAGCAAGTGTGAGTGTGATGCCCAAGGTGGTTTTTTACTAGTTGAACTTCACGGAACTTACTCCAACACCAATGCAGCTCCAACTGGCTTATTCTTCAGTCTGTTATCCAGCGGGTATCACTGATGATGTTTCATTGAAAATACGGAACTGATTCATACCCGTGGATTTTGTGGTGCTCGACATGGAGGTCGAGAAGGATACACTGCTCATTCTTGGGTGACCATTCCTAAGCACTACGAAGGCCCGCATAGATGTGGGAGCTGGATAAATCCACTTCCAAATCAATGGCATGGAGGAGAAGTTTAACTTCTGCCCAAAGTTGAAGCAATGCTCCATGATCCATATCAAGTATGGGTTGAATGATAAACACATTCAAGAGGTTGAAATCAAACCTCCAAAGGTGGACCCGCTCATTGCATTCATGAGGAATTTGATCTATGCGGGGAACCCGTCTTGTCGTCACGCCGACACCACAAGAAGATGGAGAAGTACGGGCCTCCCCAAAGGCCCAAGTCCACCAAGCCACTAAAGAAGGAATGGCGGAAGAAGCAAGACAAGCCATCCAAGCCCATCCCTCCGTACCCGGATGTCAAGAAATGAAGAAGGAGGAATGTCCATCTCATCGGACGGTGGTGAGACGTAGCCGATATGTTAAATTGGTAGTTATCCTTTTCTTTTTTTCTTTTCTTTTTATTTGATTTACCCATTTAGTTTGACTTTTCCCCACTACATATTTGGTTTTCCTAGTAAGTTGAGAATATTATATTCGCAACTATCATTTTTATTTCTTTAATTTCACAAAAAGAAAATTGTTGGGTTTTGAAAAAGGAGTTTTTATTCGAAAAACAATTTTTCTGAACTGCAAAAGTGGTAATTCACCAACGTGCTAATCCCATAGTCGTTGGGGAGCCACCTGCCAAAAGGGAGAATAGGCGGGCCCACTTGTCAGTGCGGCCGACCCCCCGATTCGATCGACTAGGGGAAAGAGCCATTATGGCTCTCTCTCCTCCAACGGCTACATTTGGTTCCCTAGTGACCGTTGGGGACTGTACACTATAAATGGTGGCCATGAGGAGCTCTTCTCCTCACACTTCACCTCATTTCATACCTCCCCAAAGTCACTCTTGCTCACATTATTTTTCTTGCTCTTCATTGAAGTACTCTTGATCAATTCCGAACTCAAAAAGATTTGCTTTCATTTGCATTTGCAACTTGCTCTCAAGTTCTTCAAGGGAGAATCCGTTGAGGGTTTTGCTTTTGCTAACATCACCTCTTTCGAGTTTTTGCCTTGTTGTGTACTTGTTTGTTGTGGCCATGAAGGGGATGAAGAGGTTGTTTTGAAAGAGGAAGGAGGATGCAAGCTCAAGCCATGGTGGAGACTAAAGTGCAAGCTCCTCTTCCATTGCTACACCAAGTTCACGAAGGAGGAGTGTAGGCGAAGACACTCCCATGGGTGAGAGGAGCAACCCACACCAACTTCTTCACAACGACGACCTCGACATACAAAGTGAAGTTGAAGATCAAGCACGCAAGCTCCTCCAAGATGGTGAGTTTTCTCATACAAAAGCTTATGATCCGGATTTGATCTTCAAAATAGGTATGGATTCCAAATTCTTTTCCATTTGGCGTACAATAGGATGGGAAAACACTGTTCACATAGAGGAGAAAGGTTCACGCCTTCTCTCCATACAATTCCTTTGCACACTCAAAATAGAATTTGATGGTATTACTTTTAGATTATTTCAAGAAGAATACAACATCCTATGGAATGAATTAAGTGCAATCCTAGGCTTCCATAAACGTTGTTTGCTAGATTTAGACACTTTCCCAATGTTTGACAAACAAAGTTTTTGGCAAGATTTAACTGGTGAGGTCAGATGTAGTGCACCTAAGAATAGCCACTTGCACAACCCTACTTTGCGCTTCATGATTAGATGGGTGGCTATGACTATGTTCCCTAGAGGAGATGTAAGGGTAGTGCGTGATGATGAGCTGAAAATTTGGTTTGTTATGACTAAAAAGATAAAAGTTGCTCTAGTTATTGCCATGATGACACAATGGTTAGATTACATTCCAAGGGTAGGGCCAATTGAATGTACTTCATTGATTACCCGTATTGCTACAAGGGTAGGAGCACTAGAATATTCTTCATTTGAGTATATTGAAAATGAAAGAGAATTAATTGATAAAGATTATTTAGTGCAAGGACATACCTTAATCATGATCAAGATGGCTCTTTAATATTTTATTGTCCAAGATTTGTTAATGAAATTCGGTTACCTAACCCGAATTATCATTTGTACAAATGCAGGAAGCTAACCATTGACCTCCTTCCTATCGACGAAGCTGGAAGAAGTAATGTCTCTGGCAGGGTAACTAGAAGCCGTACAAGGAGAGCAGCCATGCCCCCGACAACCTCCACGGTCCATGAGTACGAAGAGGAAGAGAACCCAACGGGTTATGCACCCGGATGGACTCAACCTATATCGTATAAGATGGAAGGTCCGTCTTGGTATGGATGGCCAGGTGCCACATGGGAGCCACCCCTATCCACTTCAAGCTCTAGCAGCTTGCCTCCAACGTCCATGAATGTCGTTCCTCTTCGGCTAGAAGTCATCGTGACTATAGCCAAGGAATGAAGGATCTCACTAAATGTATGGAAGAGCTTGAAGTGAGAACGGGTGACATCTACAACACTCTCCAAGGGCTTTTTCAAGGTACCCAAGAGTGGCAACAACACATGGATGCTCAATTCACCAACTTCAACTCTACGCTACAACAACAACAAGCCGATCTCGTGGCATACTTTCGTAATCAAGGGTTCAACCCTCATCACGGAAGTAAGTGAAGAACAAGCTGTGGGGAGGACTCCCACTTGAGGTAAATTGTATCACACCCTTGCATATTTATTTTCCATTTATCCATCATCCACCTTGCATATAAAAAAATATAGGATAGATTTGATTTCAAATAAATTAAATGATATGCGGTAAGAATGGTTTGGTATTCACATAGATGAAATGATGAATAGTTGCTCTGTTTTAATTTTCCTAAGTCTCTAGTTTACAACTTACTATTCTCCAACATATTGCTCTCATTGGCTAAAATTGCTTTTGCCTTGATTTGGAAATTGTGGGTAGCAAAATCTTAATCCATTCTAAGTTGTTGTAAGATATGATATAGTGATAGGGCTGCTATTCCTAGTTTGAAAGTGAAACTTAGATTTCCAGAGAAATTCTAAAAAGATTTAAGTTGCTCTCATTTGATCGGAAATACCTACCAAAGCCATATGATATATCACATTGATAGACCTCATGCATATGCTATTTGTCTTCACATTGAGCTTTGTCAAACTAGTATAGACCTATGTGAGATTTCATTCATTAATTTTTGAATTCAAGACTTCACTTGCACATGCTATACTTCTACACTAGATGTAAGCAAAATTCCATCATAACACCATCCCACAATAAAAAGAGAAAGTCCATATTATTCATGCTCAGTACTCTCTCCAAAATTTATTGCATAAAAAGGGAGTAGAAGACATGGCTACAATAAAAAGAAAAAAAGTATGCTTACATCGTATGCATGAGAAAAAAAAGTAGCCATGTTTCATCCCTGCAAAAATAAGAGAGTTCACTCAAAAAGGAGTCATCTTAAATGTCCACATCTACTTCCACTTCCTCACACATGCACAAGTCTTGAATCAAATTGTTTTGAATTGATTTCTCCTAAGGCTTACTATTTTAACTTACCAATATTATATGTTGCAAATATACCTACTATATTCCCTACTAAGCTCCACATACAAGCCTTATGTAGATGTAGGATGAATTTAGGCAAAATGCCTTGGTGAGGATATATTTCCACTACACACAAAGGAGAGACTTGAGAGAATCAAATTGAGATACTTAAAATCTAAATTGAACCAAGCTCTATTAGTTGTTCTATCTTTCAACTACCCATGTATAGGAGATGGCATAAGCCTCATAATGACTTGAGATGGGTGAAGTACCATGCCAGTTTTTTCAATACTAGGTAGAGTATTTTGTTGTGCACATGGTACTTTTGAAAAGTAGAACATTGTAGCAACTCCTAATCATCAACCTAAAGTCTTGACTTTGCTCTGGACGAGCAAAGGATAAGCTTGGGGGAGTTTGTTAACGGTTGTTATATACCAATTTCACCCATCAATATAACTCAAGTATGGGAAGGAAACATCATTTCTTACACACATCACCTTTCTATTTAACCTATTTCTACTAGTCCTTGGAGCAAGTAGTGCATGGAGGGATTCTATGAAGAATTGAAGTGAAACAAGGGGATGGATCCTATAAAATATCATCCTAGCCAATCAGGCGACACCACGTGACACCACATGGATTAATGCCTCACACATAGAAGTATCTGAGGCAATCCAAAGGTGTAGCACCCATATCAGTCAATGGGACCCACCTAGAAGTCACCCCAAGGAAGAACACCAGAAATGGTAAACTTTTCTGTTCGGTCGAACCCTTCCTGGCGCCAAACTCGATCAGCTTCCACGTGTCGACTCCCTGTGGTGTCTTGGTCATGATGAAGACTGATTCATGCACTTTTGGTGGCTGGAACTGACCCTTCTCCAAGCTATTAATAGGACCCCTCACCCCTCACCTCAACACACACCACTTGAGTATTCATCCATTGTATCCACTACTCTCCATAAGTTTATAGGAGTATAGGCTGTAGAGAGGAGAGTCTCTAGTCCATAGTCCAAGTAGGAGAGGAGTAGAAGGAGTCTCTTCTGAATTCCTAATTGCAAAAGGTATAACTCTTATATTCCTATTTGTATTTGTGACTTTGCTCTTAATAAAGATGTTATCTTTAGTCTTCTATTGTTCATATACTTGGATGAAGCGTTTCTTGTTTGATTGTAGATTCTATGTATGTGGTAGGAGTAGTATTTATGATCATGCTATACATTGTCATTATGTCATCATAAACACTACAAACCTCCACTATAGTATAATTAGCTATGACATGATTATGTTAACATGAATCACTTATGCTATGAATTAACATTGGTTCAACGATGATTTAGTTCATTGCCTTAGGATGGCTTGTGCCTAGGATCTTAAGGTAATTATTTAATATGCTAGCATGGTGCTAGGATAGAGAGTAGCGTTGAATGTCTTGTAGACCCACGGATTGAATAGGTAGGCAGTAAATGGTGACAGCCCTATCTGTCCTTTATAATCCCCCACGTTCGGCTATGCCACAGGCTCTTGGCGGGAGTCGTCCTAGTATTGCTAGGGGTAAACTCGTGCCCGATGTGTTAATCCACTTAGCATGAGAATTCATAATTAATATGATCATTAGTAACTAACTTAGGCTATGTATATGTACATTAGAAGCATTGTAGGAGTCTCTACCTAACCCTTAGCCTAGTCCCTCTTTACCCCATTTATCCCCTTAGGGTAGAATGTTCTTGTGTGTGTCACACTACTCCAATTATCATTTATCCATCCTTGCTAGAACCCTACCTAGGCCAACCTAGCCTCTCCATTTGATGATTGTTTTACTTCCATCTATCCTTCCTTTGGGAGAATATAAATGACACCCTTTGGGAATGCTCTTAGAGGGAAAATGCTACATCGCTAGTTTCTGCGCGCTTGCGAATTTATATGTATAATCTAAAATCTATTAACAAGCATTTATGGCACCATTGCTAGAGATGAATTGTTAGTATTGCGTAGCAACCGTCAACACTAACATGTATCGATAGGACCACGAGAGCGATCAACAGCCGGCACTATCGAGGTGTGGAAGAGGGATCACTTCGGAAGTGACCCGTTGTTGATGGCTGTTATATACCAATTTCACCCGTCAGTATAACTCAATTATGTGAAGGAAACATCACTTCTTGCACACATCACCTTTCTATTTAACCTATTTGAATTTTTTTTTAAAAAATGTAGTGCATGCAGGCATTCTATGCAGAATTGAAGTGAAACAATGGGATGGATCCTATAAAATATCATTCCAGCCAATCATGTGAGGCCATGTGGCACCACATGGTTCAAATGGCCCACAAACAGAAGTATCCAAGGCCATCCAATGGCGCCCATATAAGTTAATGGGACCCACCTGGAAGTCACCCCGAGGAAGCACACTAGAAATGGTCAACATTTCTGTTTGGCCGACTAGGGCGTTCGGCCGAACCCTTCCTGGCGCCAAACTCGGTCAGCTTCAAGGTGTCGACTCCCTGTGGTGCCCTGGTCACGATGAAGACTGATTCGCGTGCTTTTGATGGCAGGAACCAACCCTTCTCCAAGCTATAAATAGGACCCCTCACCCCTCATTTCAACAGATACCACTTGAGTATTCATCGATTGTATCCACTACTCTCCATAGGTTTAGAGGAGTATAGATTGTAGAGAGGAGAGTCTCTAGTCCATAGTCCAAGTAGGAGAGGAGTAGAAGGAGTATCTTCCCAATTCTAACTGGGAAAGGTATGGCTCTCATATTCCTATTTGTATTTGTGACTTTATTCTTAATAAAGATGTTATCTTTAGTCTTCCATTGTTCATATACTTGGATGAAGCGTTTCTTGTTTGATTGTGGATTTAATATATGTGGTAGGAGTAGTATTTATGATTATGCTATATGATTCTCAATATATGATCATAATCACTATAAACCTCCACTATAGTCTAATTAGCTATGATATGATTATGTTAACATGAATCACTTATGCTATGAATTAATATTGGTTCAACAATGATTTAGTTCATTACCTTAGGATGGCTTGTGCCAAGGCTTCTAAAGTAATTACTTAATATGATTGCATGGTGCTAGGATAGAGAGTAGCATTGAATGACTCATAGACCCACAAATTGAAGAGGTAGAGAGTAGATGGTGACAGCCTATCTGTCCTTTGTAGTCCTCCATGTTCGGCTATGCGACATGATCTTGGCAGGAGTCGTCCTAGTATTGCTAGGGGTAAACCCGTGCTCGATGTGTTAATCCACTTAGCATGAGAATTCATAATTCTCATGATCATTAGTAACTAACTTAGGCTATGTATATGTATATTAGAAGCATTGTAGGAGTCTTTACCTAACTCTTAGCCTAGTCCCTCTTTACCCCATTTATCCCCTTAGGATAGAATGCTCTCGTGTGTGTCACACTACTCCAAATTGTCATTTATCCATCCTTGCTAGAACCCTACCCTTTCCACTTGATGATTGATTTACTTCCATCTAGCCTTCCTTTGGGAGAATATAAATGACACCCTTTGGGAATACTCTTAGAGGGAAAATTCTACATCGATAGTTTTCGTGCGCTTGCGGATTTACATGTATAACCTAAAATCTGTTAACAAGCATTTCTGGCACCACTACTAGATATGAATTGTTAGTAGTGTGTAGGAACCGTCAACACCCATCGCAGCCTGACCAGCTGTCTTCTCAGACGGTGACATAGACTTTGGTGAGTTATAATTAAATTCTCTTTAAAAGTTCTAATGATGTTATTTTTTTTGTATTTTCAGGCAAAGTACGGTGAGGAGGTGCGGAGGATTCGAGGTGAAGACTTCGATTGGCAGAGCGCGAATCGTTCCCGAAGCCCCGTATGCAAGCAGTAGTGGGAAACCTCACGAACAGTGAGCTTTATTATTTTTAATTTAATGTTACCAACTTTGAGATACAAAAAATTTAATAATCTTACTTTGTTGTGCAGATTAGCCATCTTTGATGGAGTGGTCGACTCGAGGCAGGCACGGGCTTCCTTGATGGCTTCATCATCGCATCAGGGTGCATCCAGCAGCAACCGTGTGAGCTGAGATCTGGAGCTCCAGGGTCTTTGAGAGTAGCTCTAGAGGACTCAAGAAGTGCTCAGGGCTAGGGACGAGGCGCAGAGGGCTAGGGACGAGTATCAACACTCGTTCATGCTACAGATGCATACTACCGTCAGGTACATTCTAGATGTTGTACTTAACATTTTTAAAATATAAATGACATGTATAATGCTTTGCTTTGTGTTTGCAGGCTATGTTTCCAAGACAACCGCCTGTCTTTCCGCAATGGATGCAGCCAGTGATACCGCAGCCGCAGGTGCCGATGACATCAACTCAGGTACAAAATTATTCAAAATAGCTTAAACTAGTTAAACTTGTTCAAATTTAGTAAAATATGCATTTTTTACTTGTAACATGTCTAACCACACTTGCACATCACTGGGATCGCAAACGGAGGCTCAAACTCCGTCGCCTCATATTCCGGCGCTTGGACGGCTGCAGGAGGAGGAATTTCCGAACTCCAGCGAATGGGGTAGTGTCTGATAGTCAGGTAAGCTCCTCGCTTGAATTTTTGGTTACAATATTTGACATTGCCTCTGGATTTTGATTTAGAATATGAAAAAAAAGAGTGAGTAAAATGCAATGGTGGTCCATGAACTTGTGAGATTGTGCCACATAGGTCTATGAACTCCTAAAATGCATTTTGAGGTCCCTAAACTATTTAAGTGACTCACTAGAGGTCCAAGATTATGCTTGTTAGACTGAATAGATATTGTAGAGTTCAGAAAACAGTGGATCAACTAATTGTGCTTGGATAAAAAACAATAATATTTCCTCAATGCTTGTAAAGAACCCCCAGACTTAGACTGTAAAGGCCTCCAAGACTTGCGAGGAGTGAATAACGAGCCTAGACTTGGGTTTTGGAGTCATTTTCCTGCTTTTGACACTCTTCTATGCAATATTGAGTCATTTTCCTGCTTTTGACACTCTTCATGTTTTGCAGGTCTTCATATTGGCTATTGGGCAATCATGGTTGTAATTTGCTTCTTTGTCGTTGTGGTTTTGGCTTCACAAACTCACAAAGTGTGTAGTGGCATGCGTATAGTGTTTTGAAATTCTATTATTGTGATATATATGCTTGTGAATCTGTTTGTGTATGTCTATGTGATATGGCCATTGAGCAAGGGCTGGCCTCGAAGCCAGGGCAACATTTTCACTTTTTTTTTCTAGAAAAAATGCATACCTTATCGATGACGGTTTTCGGGGCACCATCGTCGATACTGGCAATTTATCGTCGATGGTTCTGGCAATAGCGTCGAGGATAAGCTCTATCGACGATGGTTTCCGCTCGGCCGTCGTCGATACTGGCAAGTTATCGTCGACGGTCTCCAAGAACCTGTCGACGATAACATCCTGTATCGATGATGGTTGCCATTAAAACATCATCTATAAGTGTATTATAGGCGACGGTCCATGCCATCGTCGTCGATAAGCTCTCTGCTTCCACGTGGCCAGTGTCCCTTATTGACGACAGCTAAATCTGGCTGTCGTCAATAAGCTTATAGACAAGGGTTACCGTCGTCGATAAGCTTATAGATGTCTAATAGTCGTAGATGGCCGGATACTGTCGTCGATAAGCATATATTGTCATCTATAGCATAAAGATGACGGTGACGGTACCTACCTTATAGACGATAGTTTCCAGCCGTCGTCTATTATCATGATTCCTGTAGTGATTTAATATGTTATACTAATATTAGGATCTATTTGGTAGAGTACACCACAACCTGATTTTTTTAGATTCATTTTTTATTCTCTGGTGAAGTGATTGTGACTGAAAGTGGTTCTCTAGAATATACTCTTAGAATTAGGACATAATCATTTCATAGAATCAGCCAAGAATCACTTCTTCTGAAAAATAGATGACACAACATCACTAATTTTGTTTGAGAATTAGCTTGGTGGAGCTCTACCAAATGTGGCCTTAGTGTATTATTAATGTTAAACAAAGATATATAATTAGATAATGATTCTCATCCCTCTCACCCTCATCTCTTCAACCAAACAAAAACAGGGATGACCACGTCCATCTAATCAAACACTCTAGTAGATGACCTCATGTATAACTCCTGAATACACTCTGCCCTCAGTCATCTTGATGCTCATGTACCCTAACAATTTCAACATCAAATGAGGCAAAACCTATCCACTCTTCTTCTTTCTAAAATTCATGATATATAAATACAGATTTTCCAGAATTTGCAGCTAAACACGTCATCCTGACAAAATTTGTCATCAATTTTGTAAACTTTTTGAAAGGCCCAAGGGATTCGTTTTATTGATTCATTATGAGTTAGCTTCATGTTTCCTTTTGATTTTCACTAATTTTCATTTTTATTTTCACTTGGACAGACACAATTGCTCTTGCCTTATCCAAGTCCGAAAAGTGCATCTAGGCTAATCTTTGTGGGTTTTGATGATTAATGACAACACTTAAGGGACTAATGAGCATTACAAGTGTAAGTATAGGTCATTGAAAGATGGACGATGTTGGATACACTCAAAAAGGAAAAAGAGGAGAAAAAGGTAAAAAACTCGAAGGGTAGAATTTATGTTTTTAAATTCTTTGTGTCGAGTTTAGCCACAAAGAGTGAGTGTGTTCAATGTTTCAAAGTGTTGAGAATATCCTGAGAGCTCATAGTTCAAGTTAGATTAGTTTGAGAGATGAGTTGAGGCAGCCCTAAGGATAGGGCCGAACTTGTCCGGGCTGGTAGGCCAGACTAGTCTGAAAACATCGGACTGATCCGATGTTAGGTGGACCAAGAGTTTCTATGTCAGTTTGGACTTGTACGTTTGGGGATTGGAATAGTCCGTGGTGAGTGTGTCTGAGTCCTTCTAGGACTAAGTCCTGAAGGACCGGACTAGTCGGCGTAGGGTGGTCGGACTAGTCAGCTCAGTCAGACTAGTCTATTTCTGACGGGAAAAGAAGTTTCTTTGTTAGATCGGACTAGTCTGTTCTATGTCAGACTAGTCCATTGTGGACTTGGAAGAGGCTTCTAGGACTAAGTCCTAGACGGCCAGACTTGTCCGTCCTCGGGGGCTGGACTAGTTCGGTGAACCAGACTTGTCTGTTCTCAACCGGGACAAATGGTTCTGTGTGAGATCGGACTAGTCCGTTCTGGGACAGACTAGTCCGTGGTGTCATTATTGTTTGAATTGAAAAGATTGCGGGAACTTTGTGGTTGGTAAAGGGTGACATCACTGGTCCCCATAGGTCATACTAGTCCGGGGTCAAAAGCTGGACAATTCCGCACTTTTTCTGGTGGCAACAGCTATTTGTCAGGACCCCTATAAAAAGGGATCCCCCGGCCCTCAAAGGGTATCTCTTAAACCCTAGTGCCACCAAAGCCTTTCTAGAGCCTTCCTAGCCCTCTCTCAATCATTCTTGGAGTCCTAAGAGCGATTCTTGAGAATTTGTGAGTCTTAGAAGAGAAGAGAGAAGGGTTTGCTTGTCTTTGAGCTCTTGGTTGATTCTCTTGCTTTGATTCGTTGATTTGAGTTTGTGTGGGTGTTGACCTCTGATCTCTTTGAGTTGTAATATTGTGGGAGCCTTAGATTGTAAGTTGCCTCACAAATTTGGTGATTACCCCCGTGATTTATTGGAAATGCTAGCCGACCTCCATGATGGCTAGGTGAGGAAAGGGTTGTGTGAAACATGACCTTCCGTGGGCTTCTCAACATGGATGTAGGCTTCTGTGTGAAGCTGAACCATGGGATAAATCTTGTGTCTTGCGCCCTTGATTTACCTTTATCTTTCTTCGCTAGATCAAGTTAGGGTTCCACATGTTCTTCATCTTAATCTTGCAGTTCACCTCGATCTAGTCATTTTATCTTCATGCATCTCCATTACTAGATTGTTAGGTTTGTATTCTCAACATATCATGAAGTAGTCTTCACAATATCTCACAAAAATCTCACCTTTTTGTTAAGTTCAACTTCCTGACCGGACTAGTCCGCCCCGACGCCGGACTAGTCCATACTCTGTCTACTAATTAGCTTTTATTAGTTAAATTTCATGTTATCCGCCTATTCACCTCCCTCTAGGCAACTTTCAATTGGTATTAGATCCTAACTCTCCCGAAATCTTAATCGCTTGGAGAGTAGATGGGGGAAAATGTTGAGAAGGAGATGTCGATCATCGACACCACCGACACAGGGGAGAACAGCGACAACAGCGAACAAGGATCCAATCCTTCGCGCGACAGGACCGGTAACACCACCAAGGGCAAGCCAAAACCTCCTCCTTTTGACGGTGAAACCGAAGACAAAGATGAATAAGTGAAGCGCCTTGCGGACCTTCTTCAAAAAGCAATATATGAGGCTAAGAGGAGGAGAAAGCTTGAGAAGGAGAAGAAGCTCTAGAAGCCCGAAGAGGACTACACACGATATACTTCCAACTATGAGCGCCTCAATTTACATTCCAACTATCTTTCTATTCCAATGGGCAAAGATCCACACTTTGATAGGACTAACTATACTATGTGGAAACACAACATGAAGTTGCATCTTATTTCTCTCAATCCTACACTTTGGCATGTTGTTTGCACAGGTGTAGATAACCCCGTGGATGACAAAGAGCTGACCCCTGAACGAGAACAACTAATTCACTGCAATGCTCAAGCGGCGGCTGCGCTCAACTCATCTTTGAACCAAGAAGAATTCAACAAAGTGGATGGGTTGGAGCAAGCCAATGAAACTTGGGACACTGTCAAGACTGCACATGAAGGCAACCAATCCTTTAGGGAAGCCAAGATTGAGATGATTGAGGGGTAGCTTGGAAGATTTGCCATGGAAGAAGGCGAGACTCCTCAAGAGATGTACAACCGACTCAAGACTCTTATCAATAGGAGTCGGGGGTACGAATACAAGAACTGGACCGACCATGAGGTGGTCAAGAGGATGATAAGAGCCTTTATGCCTCATAATGTGATGCTTCGCACACTCATCCATGAGAGTTCCAACTTCCACAAGATGACTCTGGATGAGGTGCTTGCCAAGATCATCGACCACGATGGAGATGGAAGCACGCCATTTCAATGACCTTGCCAAGGTCACATCCTCCAAGAAGAAAGACATTGCTCTCAAAGCCTCACCCAAGTCCAAAGGCAAAGAGGTGCAAGCTTCAAGCAATGATGATGAAAGTGAAGAAGAAGAGAGCACCGACATGGACGATGAGGAATTGTCCTTCTTCATCAAAAGATTCAAAAGGATGATGAATAAAAGAAAAGCGTCAAACTATTAGGGCAAGAGCAAAGACAAGAGCAAGTCAAGACCAAGGAGAGCTTGCTACAACTGTGGTGAGTATGGGCGGTTCATTGTGAATTGCCCATACGAAAAGGAAGATGACAAGAAGAAGAAGAACAAGGACGAAAAGCCTCAAGAGAGGAAGATTTTAAAGTAGAAGAAAGCACATGGGAACGCTCATGTTGGCAAGGAGTGGGACTCCAACGATAAGTTCTCCTTCGATGATGAAGCGGGAGTGGCAACCGTCACCATCAAGAAGCCAACAATGAAGAAGACTCTCTTACCAAACAAGGGAGAGTCGAAAAGCTCAAGTCACACTTCCCTCGTGGCCAAGGAGGGAAAACAAAAGGTTAAATCTAAACTCTCTTTACGTTAAAGATGTGAACTTTGATAGTGCTAGTTAGAATGAATACATGTTTGAAGGCTTATGTAAACATGCTTTAATTAAAATGAAAAAGCTTTCCGATGAGATTTTAGACAAGGAAGAACTTCTTGAGGAACAATATTAATTGCTTGTTCGTGAGAGGCAAAATAATCTTAACCTTGATAAGCTTCTTGATCTTGAGAAGGAAAAAACAAGGCACTTGAACTTGAACTTGGAAAATGCAAGCAGGCTTCCTCAAGCCTCAAGAGTTCGAATGTTGTGCTCCAAGATGAACTTGTGAGCTTGAACAAAGCTCATAAGAGTCTTGAGGCACAAATCGCAACTCTCAAGTCAAGTGTTCATTCTTCTCCCTCAACAAGCTCAAACTTGCCTAAAATGGAATCAGACAATAAAACTTAAAATGTGCTAACATTGTGCTTGACCTGAAAAATGAGCTTAACTTGGCAAAGAGCAAGAGCACACCTAAGGATGGTATCTTTGACAAGGAGAAGATCAAGTATGCACGTAGTACATACTCGATCACAAGATCTACCTTGATCAAAGATGGTCTTGGTTATTCAAGGGAAGGAAAGCAAAATGCTAGAATTTCCAAGAATAAAAAGATGCAAATTGAGTTTGTAAAGGAAGGTTTGTTTCAAGCCAAGAATGGACATCATGCATCTACTTCTCTTGAAATAGTGAAACTTGACAAAAATGTCCAAAATGCTAAAAATCTCAACTTAACCACGTTTCATGACTTTGCTGCATCTTATGTGCTAATGAGAAACAAATTTGGTTATACCTATGCTAAATATGTTGGGCCACACTGCAAGAGCCCAAGGCTTTGTGTGTGGGTGCCCAAATGCCTTGTCACTAACCTCAAAGGACCCAACCAAGCTTGGGTACCCAAAACCAAAGACTAAACTTGTCTTGTAGGTTTACTCCTCTGGTGGTTCAAAATGGGTGCTAGATAGTAGATGCACCAATCACATGACAGGAGCGAGAAGAATGTTTGTGGAGTATGAAGAAAATGATCGCCCAAGTCCAGGTATCTACTTTGGCGACAATAGTCAAGGCAAGGTACTAGGTATGGGTAAAATCTCTATTTCTCCACAACACACCATTTCACAAGTCATGCATGTTGAGTCTCTAGATTATAATCTCTTATCCATTTCTCAATTATGTTAAAAGGGGTATAATTGCGTGTTTACTAATGAGGGCATGATTGTCACTAGAAGAGTTGATAACTCAATTGCCTTCAAGGGTGTGCTCAAAGGAAACCTTTATCTCGTGGACTTCACCGTGGATAAAAATCAACTTGACACATGCTTGATTGCAAAGACCAACATGGGGTGGTTGTGGCATCGTAGGCTAGCCCATGTTGGTATGGGGAATATTCACAAACTTCTAAAAGTCAATCACGCCCGGTCTTAAGAATGTTGTCTTTGAGAAAGATAGGCCTTGTAGCACGCGCCAAGCTGTGGAACAAGTTGGAGCAGCTTATCCCGCCAAGAATGTCATGATGATAACTAGAGCATTGGAGATGCTACACATGTACCTTTTCGGTCCCATTGCTTATATAAGTATGGGTGGTAACAAATATGGTTTAGTTATACTTTATGACTTTTCCCGCTTCACTTGTTTGTTTTTCTTGCATGACAAAGGTGAAACACAAGGTGTCCTCAAGAGCTCCTTGAGAAGAGCTCAAAATGAGTTCCTCTTGAGAATCAAGAAGATAAGAATCGATAATGGCATCGAATTCAAGAACAGTCAAGTTGAAGAGTACTTGGATGAGGAGGGCATCAAGATTGTGTTTTCGGCACCCTACTCACCCGAACAAAATGGGGTGGCCGAAAAGAAGAACCGAACTCTAATAGAGATGTCAAGGACCATGCTTGATGAGTACAAGACTTCTGACTGGTTTTGGGTAAAAGTAGTCAACACCGCTTGCCATGCCACAAACCTCCTCCACCTACATCGCCTATTGAAGAAGACTCCATATGAACTTCTAACGGGTAACAAACCAAACATCTCCTACTTTAGAGTCTTTGGCAGCAAATGTTACATTCTCAACAAGAAGCCTCAAATTTTTAAGTTTAATTCGAAATCTGATGAATGTTTCTTGCTTGGTTATGATTGAAACACCTACGTCTATCATGTATTCAACAAAATCTTCGGTTGTGTTGAAATCGCACTTGATGTGGTGTTTGATGAAACTAATGGCTCCCAAGTGGAGCAAGCTGTGTGCTAGATGAAGAAGAGGCACCATGTATGGCGTTGAGAAAGATGGCACTTGGTGATGTAAGACCTCAAGAGCAACAGGGGCCAAGTGATCCATCCTCAACACAAGAGGTGCCCCAAGAACAAGATCAAGTCCAAGACCCCCCAAGGTCAACAACAAGATCAAGATCACCATGATCAAGAAAAAGAAGATCTAAATGGGGACAATGTTCAAGGGGGAGACTATGAAGACGAGGGAGATGAAAAAGTTGACTCAAGACCATGTGTACCATGTAGGATTGAAGAGCATGTGAAAATCTACCAGAGGGAGGTGAATGGTAGATTAAAACTTTTTCAGCGGAAGCAATGAAACCCCCTCGGCAGAAAAACAATCTGTTGAAGAAATCGTGTGTGAGACTAATCTAAATGTGTTTCACTGTAACAAAAGTGATATATATCAGATATAATCAAGTAAATAAGACAACACAACAAGAATTACTCAAATCCGTCGAGAGAAACTCAAGTTACGATCGAAAGATCGAACAAAGGTCAATCTGTTCTACCGAGTAAAAAAACAGATCTGTAATACTGCAAAGAAACTCGTGTAGATTAAAAACCACAAATCCAATGACCGTGAAATTTTGATATATGATAGATAATAAAGTTGTGAAGACAACCCAAAAAGAATCACGTCAATTGGATTTGTAAAACTCGAGTTACGATAAAACCACCGAAGAAAGGTAGTGTTGTACACAAACTCAACGAGAAAAACTAGTCTGGAACAAGTCGGACGAACAAGGCACAAAAATTCCTTTCAACTACGAATTTTATGTAATATAACACAAGAGGAACAGCCCCAAAGTCATCTTTCACGAGCTCTGGCCTCCCTTGCTTATATAACCAGCCCGGAGGCCAACTCAACTCAAACTAGGACTCTAATCCTTCTTAAATCACGAATCGAAACTTTCCATAACTGCTTAGGACTCTTCTATACGCAGATAGAAGCAATCTTAAGACTTCCAAACACCTTAGGAATGTATCTCACATTCCTAAAACAACTCAAATTTGTGACCCACACGAAATCCTATCATAACCAACTCAAAACTTTCCATATTTGAGTCAAACACGACTCAGCCGCAGCCTGAGTCCATAACCTAGTCGGTTGGACCTTTCTGACCAATTCTTTACGTCCACATCTCTCATCACGCCTTGGAACCATGCAACCACGTCCATGCACTCCTTGTACACGTGCAAACATCTTCCAACGACATCCACGATACCTTCATATGCATTGTTCTTGATTCAAACATGATGCGCAACCTCCCGATCAACTCAACCACAATTCCTCCCGAACTTGGTTATTGAACCTCATCTTCTCCCTAAGACTAGTTCAATAGATCCCGTCACCACCCATGTCTTGAACTCAAGCAACACCTGCACATGAACAAACAACCAATTCGTACGAGCCCAAGTCCGCGACTTGACTCATGTTAGTTCCGAACACAACACCTTACGTGAGCACTCACATAAGCATGTTGCAAAGTATAGCAAAAATGATATCATCCATATCAACCAAAAGGCATCAAAAACATAGAAAATGAATACTAAGCAATCTTTTCAACAATGTAAAGCATGTTCGAGACAATTCACAATAAAAACAGGAACATTGCGATCAAGCTCCAAATCTTGCCAAAGCTAACCGGAGATTACCAAAGCTAGTAGAACCTAGCGCCGGAGCTTACCAAAGCTAGTCGGACCTAGAGCTGGAGCTTGCCAAAGCTAGTCGGAACTAGTCAACCCAAAAGCCAGAGCTAGAAAAACATGGCAGAGCTAACCAACATAAGTCAGACCTATCAAAACATATTGGAGCTTAACAAAGACATACCAGAGCTATAAAAGATATGTCGGAGCTAAATACAAAGCTCACCGGAGCTACCAAAAAACATGTTGGACCTAGACAAAGAAAGTCCGACCTATTGTCGGACCTTGCAGAAGCTCGGAGCTAGAGTTGGACCTTGCTAAAAAGATGTTACAGTAGCATTCAAAACTTTTATTGTCAAAGTCAATATATTCAGCACACATAGGTCTCACATACTACACCCAAGAGTCCATCAATGTGTTAAATGGGATCATCCTGTTAACAACATACTTGGAGACATCTCCAAGGGGCTAATGGCTCACTCTCGTATGGCTAATTTTTGTGCTCACTATTCCTTTGTGTCTTCTTTGGAGCCATTTAAGGTTGAAGATGCCCTACGAGATCCAGATTGGGTGATAGCCATGCAAGAGGAACTCAACAACTTCAAGAGGAACAAAGTATGGGAGCTCGTGAAAAGACATAATGACAATGTGGTAGACACCAAGTGGGTCTTCCGCAACAAGCAAGATGAGCATGGTGTGGCAACGAGGAACAAAGCTAGACTTGTAGCCAAAGGATACTCTTTAGTTGAAGGTTCGGATTTTGATGGAACTTTTGCTGCCGTAGCTAGACTTGAGTCTATTTGCATATTATTGGCCTATGCTACTCACAACAATTTCAAGTTGTATCAAATGGACTGAAAAGCTCCTCCTTTAATGGACAAATCAAGGAGGAGGTGTATGTAGAGCAACCGCCTGCCTTCGAGGACGATAAGTATCCTAACCATGTCTTTAAGCTTCATAAAGCTCTCTACAACCTCAAACAAGCTCCTAGAGCTTGGTATGAGTGCCTTAGATATTTTCACATTGACAATGGTTTTAAGATAGGGAAGTTCAACTATACACTCTTTACTAAGAACATGGATGATGATTTATTTGTGTGCCAAATTTATGTTGCCGACATAATATTTGGTTCTACTAACAAATCCTTTTGTGAAGCGTTTAGCACAATCACGACGGAAAGATTTGAGATGTCGATGATGGGAGAATTGAAGTTCTTTCTAGGTTTTCAAGTGACACAACTCAAGGAAGGCACCTTCATATGTCAAACAAAGTATACACAAGACATACTCAAGAAGTTTGACATGGAGAAAGCCAAGCCCATCAAGACGCTTGTTGAAGTGTTCTTGCGATAGTTCCCCCAGACTTGCTATGGGAGTAGCCCACGGAGGTTCTTGATCGGAAGGGCTTAGTCCTCACGAGAGGTTGCGCGTATGAGAGATGGTGATACAGTTGTTTTTATGTGGTTCGGGCCGTAGTAGCGTAATACCATACTCCATGGTGAGCTTTGTATTGCTGGTGTGAATGTGTGTGTAGCGTGCGTATGCGTTCAATTGGGGATCCTTTGTAACAGTGGCGGTCCGATCCATTTATAGACAAGGTCAGACAACTTACAAGTGGGGTTTGGGGCTCGACGGGTGGCCCTGGGTTGATCTTAGCATAAAAGATCTAAGGCTTCTCGAATAAGCTTCATCCGACCGTGGCTTGAAGACCCGCCATCTTGCCACCTCAGACGCTAGTGGCCCATGCGTAGTCATTGATGATGGCAGGGGATGTCTCGTCCTACTATCCTGTCGCCGTAAGGTACCACTTGGCGGAGTTGGGTAGGCCTGCGGTGTCTTTACTGTGATGCAATTGGGCATAGCAGTACAGACAGTAGGCATGCACCACGTCATGCGCCTGGGTAAGGCGCATGTCTTCAATGCTTTATTTGGACAAGGCGCACCGCCCCCTTAACTCCGGCAACCCATCGTGCAGGGCAAGTTGTAGGGTACATGGCAGCTCAGAAGCTAGCCTCTACGGGGGAGGCCATGTCCCAATCCACAAATCACGTGGCAGCCCCGGAGCCCATTCCTGAGTAGAGCGGGGGATCCAGGGTCACAGGACACGTGGTAGAGACAGAGCCCGCCTCCGCGGGAGGTGGCCAACTTGGTGCTTCAAACCACATGGCAGCACCGGAGCCCTCTCCCATGGGGGAGCGAGGTCCTGTCTCGCTGGACGCATGGCCTCTTGGGAGCCCGTCCCCTTGGAGGAGCTGGACCCCTCCTTGAGGTATATGTGGATGCTCCGGACACCATATCTGAGGTAGGGAGATGTTCGACCCTTCTGGAGACGTGCGCCCTTGGACCCTGCCTCGGAAGGAAGGGCACTTAGGTGACTTTAGCCTGTGCAAGAGGGTACCCGGTATGCCGAGTACGGACAGTGGCCCTTGGGTCCACCCTAGGGGGAGCTGATGAGCACGAGGATGGAGCCCTATCCTTGCTTTCCTGCACTGTCTTTTGATTTTGTCTTGATCAGTCGAAGCAGTGTGTGTCTCTGCTATCGTGGCCACGCGTCCCCATCTGGTTGAGGGGTCATGGTGACGGGATCTTTACTTGCCACAGTTTCTTTATCGCGACGATTCCCAATGTGGCTGTTGCGCTCCTGCTGCCCTCGCTCTGCCTTTATGGGAACCGTCGGGTTGCCTTCTCAAGTGGGGGCATGCTCGGGCCAATCTCTCTGACAAGGGTCCTGGGCCTCGCTGTCATGGATGCCATGGGTTCAGCAGTGGGTTTCGGGCCTATGCGATTTGCACAGGGTGCTCAAATATCATCAGGGTGTTTAAACGAAACCTTTGTGGGCAAAGGTGGTTCCTCCCTTACCACACCACAAAGTTCGAGCCTTTGTCTTCCTCCTTGATCACTCGAGCTTTCCCCACCTTCGAAGTTCTTGACTCTTGCTCCAATGGCCCCGAGCGGCTGCTTGGTTGGGAGGACGAGGAGCGGTGGAATATGACCCGCCCCAGCTCTCTGCCTCTGAAGTTGGAGGAGAAAGAGATTGTATTCTTCACCTTGTACCATACTTTGGGTTCATTCCACCCATTTCTCCCTTCCTTGTGACGCTTCTGGAGGTCCTCGAGCTCCAACTTCATCACTTGTTGCCAAACTCTTTGATGGTGGTGGCGGTGGTCTTGCATTTCTGCGAGATGTTCGTCAGAGTGTACCCATGCGTGCCGGTTTTCTGTCAGTTCTTTGTGTTGAGGCGGACTGGGAAGAGCAAGTCGAACTTTCTCGGCGCCTACTTCTTGCAGCATCGGACCAATAGTCCCTTCAAGTACATCACTCTGCTTTTCGCTGCGAGGTGGGACGGCTGTAGGGGCGACTGGGTGATCCTACTTGCTGACGCCCATGATCGCATGGTCCTACCCACCGACTGGCCGATGCTTAGGAAGAAGACCAGATAAGAGCATCCGGAGTTGGGGCTGGAGTATACCCCAGTGATGGAGAGGATCCAATACCTAGTAGACCATGGTTTGTCGTTGTTGATGGTGCTGGCGGACTTTGTGCGTCAACGCGTGGCCCCCCTCCAACATCATTGCCGCGCGACGTGGCTATACTTTGGGCCGCAAGACGACACTAGGCTGGTGAGGGGTCGCGACAAGGATGACCCCAGAAGAGGTGTTCGCCATGATGTCCAAGGTTTGTGTTGACTCGTTGTCTTCCGTGTCTCCACTCTCCTGTGGCCATGTCCGCCTCTTTGCACAAATTAGAACCTCAGGTTGAAGATCCTTAGGGATATGCCAAACCTGGACGCGCTTGGCCTTGCGCAGCGACAAGTTGGAGACACGAACTGTGGTCTGATCATTTCTGACACTCTACAGGAGTCCGCACCTGCTCCAGGCTCTGAAGTGTCGAGGGTGGAAAACGTACCCTCTAGTAGAGGGAAATGCAAGGCTCTGGTCTACAATACAGTGAAGGGGAAGTCGCCAATGATTGAGGTCGCGAAGGACAAATGCCCTCAATCACCGCCGAGGGTGGTCCTTGCTCCAAGTCAACGTCCGATGGAGCGCCCCTCCTCAACCTCAGGTGTTGGCAGTTCTAAGGGGGGAGGCCCAGTCCGCCAAGCGACAAGTCCACTATTGACTGCGGCCGGCGCACGAAATAGCATCTCTGCCACCGGTGCAACCCAAGGCAATGAGGAGGGCTCAGGAGCGCTACACCCACGTAGCCGCATGACAAGAGGCCTCGGGCCACTAGTGATCTTGCCCCAGGTTTGGCAATGGACGTTGGGGGCGGCTAGAGAGGAGGCTCCAGGAGTGGCACCTTTGGAGTCATTGGAGACACGCTAATGCGGGCTGGCAGCATCGTAGGTGGTTTTGGTAGAGGTCCAGTTGGATCGACCCTGCCCGTCGCGTCGCTAGAAGAGCCCACGGTCCTAGAGCTGCCGAAAGTCGAGGCTCGCTGGAGTTTCTGGGGGCGTCGATAAGGCATTCTTACCAAGGCTTGCATCATTGTCTCATTTGTCCTCTTGTTTCGTTTGTTCTCTTGTTTAAACAGACTTTGATTTTGATCTCTAGGTCTACGTCAGCTGTTATGATGCCCTTACCACCGGGGGTAGTGACTCAGAGCGCTCCGAAGTCGGTCGAGGGGGCCACGGCTGCATCGATGGAGCAGACCGCCAAGCCGGTACAAGCGAGCATTGCTCCGGTGTCCGCGCGTGGCGCATGTAGTGAAGCACCTCCGGCTGACGTACCATAGGTAATGTTGGTGTTGACTCAGCAAGCTGAGGGTCCGGCCTCCGAGGTTGTTTATCCGTCAAACGGCACCTCAGGTGATGGTGGTGCTGCCGCTTCAGGCGGTGCTGCAATTTTTGCTCAGGTTCCAGCATCGAGGCCGCCGACACTATTGGCCTTGCCATATTCTCTGCGGGGATAAGAGGTTCCCAAGCTAATCACCAGGTGGCCCTCCATAGCATCGGCAGAACCTGAGCACCTCTCCAATGCCATCGATGCAGCGCAATCCAGCATCAATTTGGTGCAGTCCAACCTCCGCAGGGCGCAGGGTGCCCTCGCCATAGAGTGGGAGAAGCTGCATGCTGAGGGCGAGCGCCTCCGAGCCTGGGAGGACCTTTTAAGGTCCAGGATCGATCAGGCGAAGGAGAGGTACCAGAAGGAGAGTGAGGAGCTGGAGTTGAGGCGCCACTTGGCAAAAGCTATGGACGCAGTGTCCCAGAAGATTATGTACGATTCAAAGGCGACCAACCGGGCATCTCACGCCCGTGTGAGTGCCCTTTAAGAGGGTTGAGTAGCCCTAGGTCACCACGAGGTCGCTGTTGCTGAGCGGGAGGTCGTTGTTGCTGAGCAAGAGGTGGTGGCCCAAGCGATGAGGACTCGAGATGAGATAGATCGGGACAGGCTGTAGTCTCGCATCGAAGACCTTGAGCTTCAAGAGAGCAACCTGGTGTGGGATCGAGAGCAACACCTAGCTGAGCACCAGGAACTCCTCCTGCTAGAGCTTGACGTCCAGGCTCGGGAGCAGACTTCAGAGAGCCGCGCTCAGGAGCTCGATTAGCAGGAGTGATAGTTGGCCCGATGTTAGGAGGCTGAGGGTAGAGCACTGGAAGAGACAGTGGCATCCCACATTCTGGTGTTTTACTGAAGTCGGTACCCTGAGATACCGCAAGATTCAGTTTTCAAAGGCCCCGTCGAGGTGCACGAGGACGCGACAACGACAGAAGTCAAAAATGCTGCCAAACATGTCACTGTGCAATTCGTGAGAGATTGAGGTTTACAGCCTCTAGGCGGGGACGTCTTTGTATCCGGGGCTCGCCCCTTTGTAAATATTCTTCAATGAATTTAATTTGTGTTTGGCTTCTTGGCCGTGTCTTGTGTGTTCCCGTCTTGTTCACTCGAGCTCTTAGTAGCGTGAGGGCCGAGAGAACTTTGCCAATTTCGTTAGTTTGTGAGGACCAACAATCGCATAGTTGACACATCCGATCCGTCGTTAGTTGACGTCCTGCTTATGGAATCCCCTTAGAGGCCCCCTGAGAGGTGTGGCCAGGTGGTTGGGCACGCCTACCACTTGATCGCGGAATGTCTTTGACTGGCCCCCAGTGGAGCGGGGGAGTTTGAGTAGATGGCCTCAGTGGGGCCCCTTCAGGGGTGCCAATCTTTATCTAAGTAGAGACATCGACGGCAGGCCCCCTGGGTAGTGTTGGAGCTGGCAGCTCCGGCGTCGGCCACCGTCATCGTAGAGTCGTCGACAGTAGGACCCCTCGATGGTGCCAGAGCTGGCTGCTCTGGTGTTGCCTGCCATCATCACGGAGTCGTCGACTGTAGGCCCCTTGGGTGGTGCCAGGGCTAGCTGCTCCGGCGTCTCCCGCCACCATCGCAGAGTCATCGACAGTAGGCCCCTTGGTGGTGCTAGGGCTGGCTGCTCCGGCATCACCTTCCATCATCGCAGAATCGTGGAAGGCATGCCCCTTGGGTTGTGATGGAGCTGGCTGCTCCGGCGTCGCCTGCCATCGTCGCAAAATCGTCGACGGCAGACCCCTTGGGTGGTGCTAGAGCTGGCTGCTCAGGCATCGCCTGCCATCATCGCAGGATCATCGACGGTAGGCCCGTTGGGTGGTGTCGGAGCTGGCTGGTTTGGCGTCACCCACCATCGTCGCAGATTTGTTGACAACATGCCCCTTGGGGTGGTGTCGAAGCTGGCTGCTCAGGCGTCACCCACCATCATCACAGAGTCATCGACGGCAAGCCCCTTGTGTTGGTTGCGGAGCTGGCTGCACCATCGTCACCCACCATCGTTGTAGAGTCATCGACGACAGGCCCCCTAGGCATTGTTAGGGATGGCTGCTCTAGCGTCGCCCGCCATCATCGTAGAATCATCGATGGCAGGCCCATTGGGTGGTGTTGGAGCTGGCTTCTCTGGCGTCACCGACCATCATCGCAAAGTCATCGATGACTGGCACCCTTGGTTGTGCCGGAGCTCGCTGCTCCGGTGTTGCCTCCATTGTTGCAGAATCATTGACAGCAGGCCCCTTGGGTGGTGTCAAAGTTGGCTGCTCTAGCGTTGCCCACCATCGTCGCAGAGTCATCAACGGTAGGCCCCTTGGGTGGTGCCGGAGCTGGCTGCTCATGTTGCCTGCCATTGTTGCAGAATCATCGACGGCATGCCCCTTGGGTGGTGCCGAAGCTGGCTGCTCTGACGTTGCCCACATCATCGCAGAGTCATCGACAGCGGGCCACTTGGGTGGTGCCGGAGTTCGCTGCTCTGGCATGACCCACCATGTTTGCAGAATCATCGACGGTAGGCCCCTTGGGTGATGCCGGAGCTGGCTACCTCAGCGTCGTCCACCACCAATATGTAGCAACTTCCACGGTAGGCCCCTGGTATATAGGTTACCACAAAAGAGCGGGACGGGAGGGTGTACTCACTAAACAGCACTTGTTAGTGTATTTGACGTGCTGGGACGTCGACATAAGGCCCCCTGGGAAGTGCTGGAGCTAGATGCTCTGGCGTCGTCCACACTGATGTGTAGCAACTTCGACGGCAGGCCCCTGGTATACAAGTTACCACAAGAGAACCCTATTAGCAACAAGAGCGGGACGGGAGAGTGTACACACGAATCAACGATTGTTACTATCTTCGACGTGCTGGGTTGTCGACGACAGGCCCCCTAAGAGGTGTCGGAGTTGGCTGTCCTGCACACATGATAGATGAGAGACTAGTTTGCTCGCTGATTTACCTCTTTTTTCTCCTTAGCTTTGTCATGTCTCACTGTCCTGAGCTAACACACGGGGCTTGGGTAATTCAATGCATTAGTGCTTCAGGGTCCGGCTCCCGTCGTCCTTAGGGTGCGAACTTTCCGGCCCCAATACTCGGCTGTAGTGCTGGGAGGCAGGGTGTGCGTGCTTAGGGTACAGGACTAGATGTAAGACCTATGTGTGCTGAATACATTGGCTTGTAGTGAATTCACTTGGCTTTGATGATAAAAGTTTTAAATATCACCAAAACACTTTTTATCAAGGTCCGACTCTAGCTCCGAGCTATAACAAGGTCCGACCATAGGTCCGACTTGTTTTGGGTAGCTCCGGCTACGTAAGATGCTAGGTCTGGCTTCTTGGTAAGGTCTGACTAGCTTTGGTTAGCTCCGGTCAGCTTTATCCTTAGCTCTGGCATGTCTTTATTAGCTCCGGCATGTCTTTGATAGCTCCGACATATATTTGATAGCTCCGGAATGCTTTTGCTAAGCTCCGATGTACTTTGTCTAGCTTCGGTTTTGGGTTGACTAGTTTTGACTAGTTTTTGGTAAGCTTCGGTGCTAGGATCTACTAGTTTTGGTAAGCTCCAGCAGGTGCTTCATTGTACTAGTTTTGGTAAGCTTCGGCGCTAGATTCTACTAGCTTTTGTTAGCTCCGGCTCAAGCTCCGGGTTACTCTGGCAAGGTCCAGAACTTGACCGCGGTGCTTCTGCTTTTCATTTGCAATGTTTCGTACTTGCTTTACATTGTTGGAAAGTTTGCTTAGTTTTCTTTTACTAAGTTTTTGGTGCGTTTTGGATGATATGGCTGATATCGTTTTGCTATGCTTTGCAACATGCTTATGTGAGGTGCTCACATAAGGTGTTGTGTTCGGAACTATCTTGAGTCAAGTCGAGGACTTGGGCTCGTATGGATTGGTTGTTTATTAATGTGCAGGTGTTGCTTGAGTTCAAGTCATGGCTGGTGACGGGATCCATTGGACTAGTCTCAGGGAGGAGATGAGGTTCCAACAACCAAGTTCAGGAGGAACTGTGGTTGAGTTGATCAGGAGGTCGCGCAGGATGATTGAATCAAGGGCGGTGCATATGAAGGTTACTGGACGTCGAAGGAAGGTGTTTGCACGTATACATGTGGTGCATGACGTGGCAACATGGTTCCGGAGATGGGATAAGGAAGGAAAGATCTGGTTGGAAGGATCGGATCATACCGGTTGTTGACTTTGGCTGCGGCGAAGTCGGTTATGGCTCGGTATGGAAAGTATCGAGTTGGTTATGTTAGACTTTCGTGTGTGTCACGAATTTGAGTTGTTTAGGAATGTGGGATACGTTTCTAAGGTGTTTGGAAGTCTTAAGATTGCTTCTATCTGCGTATAAAAGAATCTTGAGCAGTTATGGAAAGTTACGATTCGTGATCTGAGTAGGATTGGAGTCCTAGTTGTATTGGTTTGGCCTAAGGGCTTGTTATATAAGCAAGGGAAGGCCAAAGCTCGTGGTAGACGACTTTGGGGCTGTTCCTCTTATGTTCTATTGAATAAAATTCATAGTTTGAAGGAACTTTTGTGCCTTGTTCGTCCGACTTGTTCCAGACAAGTTTTACTCGTCGAGTTTCTGGACAGCACTACCTTTCGTCGGTGGTTTTATCATAACTCGAGTTTTACAGATCCAATTTACGTGATTCTTTTTGGGTTGTCTTCACAACTTGATTATCTATCATATATCAAAATTTCACGGTCATTGGATTTGTGGTTTCTGATCTACACGAGTTTCTTTGCAGCGTTCCAGAACTGTTTTTTTCTCGGGTAGGGCAGATTGACCATTGTTTGATCTTTCGATCATAACTTGAGTTTTTCTTGACGGATTTGAGTGATTATTTTTGTGTTGTTTTCGTGACTTGATTCTCTATGATATATATCACTTTTGTCACGGTGAAACACGTTTAGATTAGTCTCACACACGATTTCTTTAATAGATCGTTTTTCTGCCGAGAGGGTTTGGGGTTTAATTGTTTCCGCTGCGTAAAATTTTTAAATCTACCATTCATCCCCCTCTAGTAGCTTTTCACGTGCTCTTCGATCCTACAATTGGTATCAGAGCCACGGTGCTCTAATCTTTGTGATTTGCACATGTATTTGACTAATCATCATGGAGAAGTACTCTGCCAAACCTTGTGTGTTTCCTGGTATTGATTTTCAGGTTTGGAAGGCACGCATGGAGGCTTTTATCCAGGCACAAGGCTTTGCAATATGGGAGAAGGTGTATAAGCCTTATGAAGTGACACCCAATGATCAAGTCACGGCCACAAACCTACGGGATGTCGACAACAACAACAAAGCCCGAAACTTGATCATCCAAGGACTCACTCAAAGCGACTTTGATCGTGTCGCGCACCTCCGATCAGCATACGATGTTTGGAGAGCTCTCTGTGATTATCATGAAGGCTCCAACACAATCAAGGAGGTAAAACAAGATATGTTCAAAAAGGAATATATGCGCTTTGAGATGCAACCAGGTGAGCCTATCGATGACCTCTTTGCTCGTTTCAATAAAATTCTCAGCAACTTACGTAGTGTCAATGTTAATTTTTCTGATGCTGAGAATGCTAGGCAACTTCTTAGTGCATTAGACATGTCAATTTGGGAGATGAAAGTAACATCTATTCGTGAATCAACTGTCATGAGTTCTCTTACATTAGATGTACTTTATTCTAAACTAAAAACTCATGAAATTGACATCCTAGCACGTAAGAACCCAAACAAGTCTATTGCATTTATCTCACAACGTGATATGTCTAGCTCCGGCCAATCATCATCCTGCAATACTCTTGCTTTGTTGTACTCACTAACCCTGGAGCAGATCGAAGAATTTCCAGAAGAGGAGTTGGCACTCATCTCTACTAGATTCTCAAAAGCATTGCAAAATGTGAGAACTAGAAGGAGAGGAAGCTCCGGACCTCAATGCTATTTTGAATGTGGTAAAATAGGACACTTTCGTACAGAATGCCCTAACCTTTCAGGTCCGACCACCCGGGAAGAAAAACAAAGCAAGGTCCGGACCTCCTCTGGAAATTCCAACAAGAAAAAGAAGGGTACCATAGGACGCAAGATGATCAACAGTTTCATCACCGCACTTCAAGAACTTAGTTCAAGTGATGTAGACTTTGAAAGTGATGAAGATGATGACGATCTGGCCAACTTATGCTTCATGGCGGGCAAAACAAGATCAAGATCAAGTCAGGAGGATGCAGAACACAACAGTGAAGACGATGAGGTATGTTCTACCTGCAACGAAATGTGTGATGCTATTTCTCGTGCAACTATTATTGTCAAGAAAAAGGACAAAAAGCTTAGGGATAATGCTGCTAAAATTGAATCACTAGAATCTGAAATTAACCGTTCAAAAACTTTGATTCCTAGTGATGATGCATGTCCCTCATGTGACTTAATCTATGAACAATTGTCCACATTAAGAAGTGCACACTCCTCCACTCTAGATAGACTTGATGAAGAAATTGAAAAGAACAAAAAGCTTGCTGCACTTAATATTGGAAACTTAAAAGATGCTTCTTGTTCTACAATTGATTTGCATTGTTCTAGTTGTGATGATCTTGATAAAAAACTGCAAGATGCTATGAATGAAATTTCTATATTGAACAATGCTTTACGTTCTCATGAAGTTAAATTTTGTTCCAATTGCAAACTAAAAGGAAAAACTTCATGTGAAAATTGCCTTGATCTGTCCAATAAACTTGACAACATGCATAGGACATTAGATCGGTTTTGTAATGGGAATAAGAACCTAAACTTGCTGCTGAAATCTTCCAAGTCTTGCAATGATAAAACTGGTTTAGGTTTTGATTCTCATGCTCATGCTAAGGCACATCCACCTAAAATTGTGAAATCATTAGGAAGTGGTTTGATTCAAACAGTTCCTAAACAAAAAGGAGTGGTTTTCAAATCTGCAAGAGTGTTGTCTCATTCGGTTTCAAATAAAAATATTGCTTGCTCATTTAGACATGAACACAAAGTTAAATTTCATTGTACCTTCTGTGGTAGAGATGGTCATGTTATAGATTTTTGTTATAGACTAGCTAAATAATAAAAAAGGGAAAGAATGGTTGCTAGAACTCATAACTTTCATGCAATTAGAAAAACACAACCTGCTTTAGTGAGTCAGAAATTTGAAAAGGTAGTTTCCGGACCTTCTGGTAAGAAATCCGCAAAAGCAGCTCCGATAGTTTCGATAGCTCCGAGAGCTCCCGGACCTTCTGTTGTTTCCTTCGGAACTTCAGCTTTTGTTTCCGGAGCTTCAGCCTTGTCTTTTGGAACTGCTGCTTGTACCTCCGGAGCTACTGGTTTTTGTGCTAAAAGAGTTAAAAATAGAAAACCACAAACTTTGACTCATAAATCTGCTGTTTTATCTCAGCTTTCGCGTGTTTTTCCTACTGCACGTCGTGTGACTCAGTACTGGATACCTAAATGCCTTTTGACTAACCCCAGTATTGAGTCATCGACGTGTTGTACTTCTATGTAGGTTACATGTTTGAGGAAGGAGAACATTTGGATTGTGGATTCAGGTTGCTCACGCCACATGACCGGTAACAAAGATTGGTTCTCCTCCCTCTCTTTTGTGTCACGTGTAGAGAATGTTACTTTTGCCGATAATTCTTCAACTCCTATAATTGCTAAGGGTTCGGTTAGAGTAAATGATCACTACACTTTGAAGGATGTGGCACTTGTCAAAAATTTGAAATAAAACTTGCTTTCTGTTGCACAATTGCTAGATGAAAATCTAGAAATTATTTTCAATAAAAACTGATGCAAAGTTGTAGGTTCAAATAGTGAGCTTATTTTTAACATGTCTCGGTTTGGAAGAGTTTTTAAAGCTGATTTTGATATGTCTTCCTCTAAGCATAGGTGTCTAGTTGCTAATGATTCAAAGGACTTATATTTTTGGCATCGTAGACTTGGTCACGTAGGCTTTGATCACCTAACGCGTGTTAGTGTTCTTGATCGTATACGAGGGCTGCCTAAGCTTAAAGGGGACAAAGAAATTGTGTGCTCTTCTTGTAGACATGCTAAGATGGTTGTGGGTTCACATTCTCCTCTCACAATGACCATGACAACTGAACCATGTCAACTTTTGCATCTTGACACCGTAGGACCTTCACGAGTTCAATCCTTCGGAGGTAAATGGTATGTTCTTGTTATTGTTGATGATTATTCTAGATACTCTTGGGTTTACTTTATGGCATCTAAGAATGAAGTTTTTAGTCACTTTAGAACTTTATTTCTTAGATTATCAATTGATCACCCATAATCATTAAAAGCAATTAGAAGTGATAATGGAACTGAATTTAAAAATCAATCTTTTGATCACTTTTGTGCTGAAAATAGAATAGATCATCAATTCTCTTCACCATATGTACCTCAACAAAACGGTGTTGTAGAAAGAAAGAACAGAACCTTAGTTGAGATGGCTAGGACTAGGCTTGATGAATATCAAACTCCTAGGAAATTTTGGGCTGATGCGTTAGCAACCGCTTGTTATGTCTCAAATCGTGTTTTCTTGCGTGCTAAGCTAGGTAAAATACCATATGAGCTCCGGTTTGGACATAGGCCTAGAGTTACACACTTTCGGGTCTTTGGTTGCAAATGCTTTGTTAAGAAACATGGTAATCTTGATAAATTTGAACCTAGATCCATTGATGGCATGTTTCTTGGTTATCCATCTCATACTAGAGGCTATCGTGTGCTTTTACTTGACACTAACAAAATTGTGGAGACTTGTGAAGTGTCTTTTGATGAAGCTAGCCCAGGTACTAGCTCCGGTGTTGCAGGACCAGATCTGTATCCTCAGGGGGAGGGTATTTTCGAAGATGAAGAAGAGCCGGTGATACCGTCTGGTAGTTCCAAAGTTTACACGTGTCCAGCTCCGGACATTGAACAAGCTCTGGCTATCACATCTGCTGGTCCTGATCGTCCACAAGTCACAAGCTCATCAATCTACAATGAACATGAAGAAGAAGAAGCTTGTGAGACATCTGTTCCCCTACGTTTTTACAAAGATCATCCCCCACAACACTTGAACTTTATGAAGATGGTGAACCCGTGGATCAAAAGGAATATAGAAGCATGATCGGATCACTTTTGTACCTCACGGCATCAAGACCGGATATACAATTCAGTGTATGTCTTTGTGCACGGTTTCAAGCTTCCCCACGTGTTTCACATCGTCAAGCCGTCAAAAGGATTCTCAGGTACTTACATGGAACCCAAGAATTTGGCATTTTTCTTCTTTCTTCCTCAACCATTACTTTGAAAGCTTTTTTGGATGCTGATTTTGGGGGTTGTAGGATTGATAGGAAAAGTACTTCCGGTGCTTGTCATTTTCTTGGTAATTCTATTGTTGCTTGGTCCTCTAGAAAACAAAATTCAGTTGCACAATCCACAGCCGAATCTGAATATGTAGCTGCTGCTAGTGCTTGCTCACAAATTCTTTGGATTGTTCAAACACTTAAGGACTATGGGGTTGATCTAGATAGTGTTCCACTGTTCTGTGATAACACTAGTGCCATTTGCATTGCTAAAAACCCCGTGCAACATTCTAGAACTAAGCACATTGATATTAGGTATCACTTTCTCCGAGATAACGTTGAAAAAGGAAACATTGTGCTTCACCATGTAGATACCGAACATCAATTGGCTGACATTTTTACAAAACCTTTGGATTTCACTCGTTTTTGTTTCATTCGTAGTGAAATAGGGGTTATTCATCCTCATGGCTTAAATTGAGGGGGAGTTTTTGAAACTTGGGAAGTCTATATGTGAATCTGAAATTAAAATAATATGAGCATAGTATTTCACATATATATGACTTTGTGATTCCTTTTACATGCTAAAAGTTCTTACTACATTACTCGTGTTATACATTTTGTAGTTTTTACCATGTCTAGTAATTGGAATAATTACTTACACTAAAACTGGTCATGGTCGAACTTTCTTGCTGTTTTGAACTTGTTGCATGCTCACAAATGCTTTTAATCATTAAGAATTAATCAAGTAATCAACTCACATGTTGAGTTTTTATGAATAAATATTAATTGAGAAAAGATTAAGAGAATATGCATGCATCGCACTTCTTCTTTTGAGATGGCTTGTCATTGCACTTAGATATGAACTTGGAAGAAGTTGTGTATAACTAAAACCATGTCCTTAAGCTTCTGATTGTCAAATGACATAGGCTTGGCTTGGTTGGTTAGAATAAGGCAGATGCGCATATAATCTCTTGCAAATATCATATGATATAAATTTATGCTTTGAAAAATAATAAAATGCAGCAACTAGGGTCATGCTATCAGGTTTTGAGATAGTTAAGTTTGTGAGATCATGACTTGCTTAAATTTAAAATTACATTTGATCTCTAGCATGGCTTACACTACTTTATGTATTTCATTGATGTGATAATGTAAGGTACTTGATAGTATGACTTGGATGAGCTTTGTTCATATGTATATGTTATAATATGCTCATAACAACTAAAGGGGGAGAGATAATTTGTTTATATCTCATGACTTGCTGAATACATTGTCAAAGGGGGAGAGATAAGCATGAAGAGAGAGAATATGTGCATAAGGAGAGATAATAAAGGGGGAGAGATAATATGATAATTTTTCTTCTCATTTACTTTTGATTTACAAAAGGGGAGAAATTCCTTCAAAACTTTTATGTGAATAAGTCGATGTTCGGATTTTAAATGGTGTTGCCAATGCATTCATCAAGGGGGAGATTGTAAGACCTATGTGTGCTGAATACATTGGCTTGTAGTGAATTCACTTGGCTTTGATGATAAAAGTTTTGAATATCACCAAAACACTTTTTATCAAGGTCCGACTCTAGCTCCGAGCTATAACAAGGTCCGACCATAGGTCCGGCTTGTTTTGGGTAGCTCCGGCTACGTTAGATGCTAGGTCCGGCTTCTTGGTAAGGTCTGACTAGCTTTGGTTAGCTCCGGTGAGCTTTATCTTTAGCTCCGGCATGTCTTTATTAGCTCCGGCATGTCTTTGATAGCTCCGACATATATTTGATAGCTCCGGAATGCTTTTGCTAAGCTCCGATGTACTTTGTCTAGCTCCGGTTTTGGGTTGACTAGTTTTGACTAGTTTTTGGTAAGCTCCGGTGCTAGGATCTACTAGTTTTGGTAAGCTCCGGCAGGTGCTTCATTGTACTAGTTTTGGTAAGCTCTGGCGCTAGATTCTACTAGCTTTTGTTAGCTCCGGCTCAAGCTCTGGGTTACTCTGGCAAGGTCCGGAACTTGACCGCGGTGCTTCTGCTTTTCATTTGCAATGTTTCGTACTTGCTTAAAATTTTGGAAAGTTTGCTTAGTATTCTTTTACTAAGTTTTTGGTGCGTTTTGGATGATATGGCTGATATCGTTTTGCTATGCTTTGCAACATGCTTATGTGAGGTGCTCACATAAGGTGTTGTGTTCGGAACTAACTTGAGTCAAGTCGAGGACTTGGGCTCGTATGGATTGGTTGTTTATTCATGTGCAGGTGTTGCTTTAGTTAAAGTCATGGCTGGTGACGGGATCCATTGGACTAGTCTCAGGGAGGAGATGAGGTTCCAACAACCAAGTTCAGGAGGAACTGTGGTTGAGCTGATCAGGAGGTCGCGCAGGATGATTGAATCAAGGGCGGTGCATATGAAGGTTACTGGACGTCGAAGGAAGGTGTTTGCACGTATGCATGCGGTCCATGACATGGCAACATGGTTCCGGAGATGGGATAAGGAAGGAAAGATCTGGTTGGAAGGATCGGATCGTACCGGTTGTTGACTTTGGCTGCGGCGAAGTCGGTTATGGCTCGGTATGGAAAGTATCGAGTTGGTTATGTTAGGATTTCGTGTGTGTCACGAATTTGAGTTGTTTAGGAATGTGGGATACGTTCCTAAGGTGTTTGGAAGTCTTAAGATTTCTTCTATCTGCGTATAGAAGAATCTTGAGCAGTTATGAAAAGTTAACGATTCGTGATCTGAGTAGGATTGGAGTCCTAGTTGTATTGGGTTGGCCTAAGGGCTGGTTATATAAGCAAGGGAAGGCCATAGCTCGCGGTAGACGACTTTGGGGCTGTTCCTCTTATGTTCTATTGAATAAAATTCATAGTTTGAAGGAACTTTTGTGCCTTTTTCGTACGACTTGTTCCAGACAAGTTTTACTCGTCGAGTTTCTGGACAGCACTACCTTTCGTCGGTGGTTTTATCATAACTCGAGTTTTACAGATCCAATTTAAGTGATTCTTTTTGGGTTGTCTTCACAACTTGATTATCTATCATATATCAAAATTTCACGGTCATTGGATTTGTGGTTTCTGATCTACACGAGTTTCTTTGCATCGTTCCAGAACTGTTTTTTTTCTCGGGTAGGGCAGATTGACCATTGTTTGATCTTGCGATCATAACTTGAGTTTTTCTCGACGGATTTGAGTGATTCTTTTTGTGTTGTTTTCGTGACTTGATTCTCTCTGATATCTATCACTTTTGTCATGGTGAAAAACGTTTAGATTAGTCTCACACACGATTTCTTTAACAGATCATTTTTCTGCCGAGAGGGTTTGGGGTTTAATTGTTTACGCTGCGTAAAATTTTTAAATCTACCATTGACCCCCCCCCCCCCTCTGGTAGCTTTTCACGTGCTCTTCGATCCTACACTAGACTAAGCAGTTCACACCCTCTGTACCTCTGACTTGGCATACACCTTTCCTGGGAGGCCATCCGGTGTCACGGGACTCTAAGGATGGGGCAACCGAGTGAACCCCTCACACATTACAGGTACCTGAAGCAGGCCCACCAGTAGTAGGATTGCACAACTCCGCCAAGGGTGAGATACAGAGCGTATAACCACGTATATGAAGGCAATATACAAATAACAATCCTAGCATGGTTCATCATAAAATTAACGCGTAATTAACTGAACATTCTTAAGGAAACATGGGGTATGACAATGATTCTTTTATATCAGCATTCATAGGAGGATACAAGCTTCTACAAAAGAAGGTGATGCCTTGCTTCCGGATGACGAGGGAGGCAAGGTGCATAAGCTTAGGGTTTGGGACCAGGCTAAGCTAACTGCGCACTCTGGACCTGACCCTTCCAGAGCTTGGTTGTCCGAAATGCTGCTCCTAGACTCTATGAAACCTTCACACTATCCTACTACTAAGCTAAGATTAACTTATATGGGTGCTCAAAGTTCCGAGGGTAGATGTGACAGTTGTTGGGCAACCTATTGCCGATAGCTACTAGTAGGACGATGAGTGGGTGTCCCTACTTTCTGCCTTGGCCCCCTGTTTTGCGGGTGTTCTGAGCAGAGCCAAAACTGATCTTGATATATTTGACGGGAGTGTCGGTGCTGTCAGAAGGCTGCAGATGGGGTGCAGCGGACGAGTCACGCTGATGCAAGCTCGATGGTGGCTGACTTGGTCTAGCGCCACCCAGGGCTGGTGCTGGTTCTGCTGCGAGGGCTTGGAGCTTCTCCAAGGCTAACACCGCAGCAGTGCGGTCTCAGCGTATCTTGAGGACGCCGAAGGGGGTCGGCATCTTCAAGACAAGGTAGCCATAGTGGGCTACGGCCATGAATCGGTACAGGGTAGGCCTGCCGATGATGGCGTTAAAGGGGAGGCTGACCTCCGCGATGTCGAATAGGGTGCTCTCCGTCCTGAAGTTTTGAAGTGTCCCAAAGGTCACCCAAAGATGGATGTTTCCGTATGGGATGATGTTACCTAGTCCCACACCCGAGAATGGGCTCGAGGGGATGAGCTTGGACACCGGGATCTATAGCTGGTGGAACACCGCACGACTGATGAGGTTGAGGCCGGCCCCACCATCTATCAAGACATAGTGGAGCTTGATGTTGGCGGTGGTGGGGGAGACCAGGAGAGGTAGGATCCTGGCTCCTGCCATGTTCTTGGGGGGGGGGGGGGGGGGGGGGGGGGAGGCATCAAAGCTAATTGGTGTGTCCTTCCACTTGTGGTGCAGCGCCGGAGTGGGGGCAGGAGCTATTGAAGCTACTACTCGGCGCAGGGTCTTGACCACATTCTGAGATGCGGGATCCTAAGACCCCTGCAGATGACATGGAGTGCCTTGCGACGCTCGTGGTCACTGCTGGCGTTGGAGTCCTCGTCTTGGTGGACCACCTTGACAACCCATTCATGCTTCTGGTACTCCATCTCCTCTTCGTCGTCAACCTTGAGGTCGACCTTCTGCTTGCCCTTCTGCTGGCGAAAGGGAGCATCGTCAGTACGCTACTACACCCGCTCTTTGTATCGCTTGGCGCATCTCTTGATCTCCCAACACTCACTCGTGGTGTGGTCACGAGTCTTGTGCACCATACAGGGCTCGACGCCATCACTAGTAGCAGGTGGATGACGTGGGTGTTTCTCTGGGCGTGGGGGTCTGCCAACATATATCGTAGTTTCTACTGCAATGGGTGCCCTATGCAGCGGCTTGTTCTGGAAAGCGCCCCGATTCTTGTTCTTCTTTTTACCGCTACCAGGGGTAACGGCACCTTCTCCGGTCTGGTCAGCTCCGCTCACTCCGGTGGCGGGCTGGGTGTGCCAGTCACGGCCTTCTGCCGCCCTGGCGCACCGGTCGGTGATGGAGAAGAGCTCGGAGACATCTTGCACGTTGTTGTTGACGGTTCCTACGCACAACTAAAAATTCATCTCTAGTAGTGATGCCATAAATGTTTGTTAATAGATTTTAGATTATACATGTAAATCCGCAAGCACACAGAAACTATCGATGTAGCATTTCCCCTCTAAGAGTATTCCCAAAGGGTGTCATTTATATTCTCCCAAAGGAAGGCTAGATGGAAGTAAAACAATCATCAAGTGGAGAGGCTAGGTTGGCCTAGGTAGGGTTCTAGCAAGGATGGATAAAGGGTAATTGAGATAGTGTGACACACACAAGAGCATTCTGTCCTAAGTGGATAATAGGGGGTAAAGAGGGACTAAGCTAAAAGTTAGGTAGACTCCTACAATGCTACTAATGTACATATACATAGCCTAGGTTAGTTACTAATAATCATGTCAATTATGAATTCTCATGCTAAGTGGTTTAACACATCATGCACGGGTTTACCCCGAGCAATACTAGGATGACTCCTGCCAAGAGCCTGTGGCATAGGCGAACATGGAGGAGTACAAAGAACAGATAGGGTTGTCACCACCTACTGCCTACCTCTTCAATCCATGGGCATACGAGACATTCAACACTACTCTCTATCCTAGCATCATGCTAGCATATTAAGTAATTACCTTAAGAGCTCAGGCACAAGCCATCCTAAGGCAATGAACTATATCAGCATTGAACCAATGTTAATTCATAGCACAAGTGATTCATGTTAACATAATCATATCATATCTAATTAGACTATAGTGGAGGTTTGTAGTGTTTATGATGATATAATGATAATGGTATAGCATAATCATAAATACTACTCCTACTACATACATGGAATCCACAATCAAACAAGAAACGCTTCATCCAAGTATATGAACAATGGAAGACTAAAGATAACATCTTTATTAAGAATAAAGTCACAAATACAAATAGGAATATAAGAGCCATACCTTTCCCAATTGGAAATTGGAAAGAGACTCCTTCTAATCCTCTCCTACTTGGACTATGGACTAGAGACTCTCCCCTCTACAACCTATACTCCTCTAAACCTATGGAGAGTAGTGGATACAATGGATGAATACTCAAGTGGTGTGTGTTGAAGTGAGGGGTCCTATTTATAGCTTGGAGAAGAATCGGTTCCCGCCACCAAAAGCGCGTGAAACTGTCTTCATCATGACCGGGGCACCACAAGGAGTCGACACGTGGAAGTTGATCGAGTTTGACGCCAGGAAGGGTTCGGCCGAACCCCCTAGTCGGCCGAACAGAATGTTGACCATTTCTGGTGTGCTTACTCGGGGTGACTTCTAGGTGGGTCCCATTGACTGATATGGGTGCTACACCGTTGGATGGCTTCAGATACTTCTGTTTGAGGGCCATTTGATCCATGTGGTGCCATGTGGTGTCGCCTGATTGGCTAGAATGATATTTTATAGGATCCAACCCTTTGTTTCAGTTCAATTCTGCATAGAATTTCTGCATGCACTACTTTCTACAAAGACAAGTGGAAATAGGTCAAATAGAAAGGTGATGTGTGCAAGAAATGATATTTCCTTCACATAATTGAGTTATATTGACAGGTGAAATTGGTGTATAACAGTCGTCAACAAACTCCCCCAAACTTATCCTTTGCTCGTCGCAAGCAAAGTCAAGACTTTAGGTTGATGATCAGAAGTTGCTACAATGTTTTAATTTTCAAAAGTACCATGTGCACAACAAAATACTCTACCTAGTATTGTAAAAATTGGCACGGTACTTTACCCATGTTAAGTCATTATAGAACTTAAGCCATCTCCTATTCATGGGTGGTTGAAAGATAGAACAACAAATGGAGCACACATACCCTAGAAATCAAGTTCCACCCAAATTCCGGAGAGTTCAATTTAGACTCTAAGTATCTTAATTTGATTCTCTCAAGTCACTCCTTTGTGTGTAGTGGAAATATATCCTCACCAAGGCATTTTGCCTAAATTCATCCTAACTCTACATAAGGCTTGTATGTGGAGCTTGGTAGGTAATATAGTAGGCATATTTGCAACACATAATATTGCTAAGTCAAAAGAGTAAGCCTTAGGAGAAATCAATTCAAAACAATTTGATTCAATACTTGTGCATGTGTGATGGAATGGAGTGGATGTGTATATTTGAGATGACTCCTTTTTGAGCGAACTCTCTTATTTTGCAGGGATGAAACATGGCTATTTTTCTTTCTCATTATTTTTCTCATGCTTATGATGTAAGCATGCATTTTTCTTTTTCTTTTTCTTTTTCTTGTAAACATGTCTTCTACTCCCTTTTTATGCAAGAAATTATGGATGATAAGATGCAATGAGGTGTCGGCGTGGATGATAAGATGTGTTTTCCGCATAGATCAAATTCCTCATGAATGCAATGAGCGGGTCCACCATTGGAGGTGTGATTTTGACATCTTGAATGTGTTTAACATTCGACCCATACTTGATATAGATCATGGAGCATTGCTCCTACTTTGGGTGAAAGTGAAACTTCTCCTCCTTGCCATTGATATGGAAGTGGACTTATCTAGCTCCCACATCTAAGCGAGCCTCCGCGGTGCTTAGGAACGGGCACCCTAGAATGAGGGCATATCCTTCTTGACCTCGATGTCGAACACCACGAAATCCAACGGTATGAAGCCGTTCTGGATTTTCACCGAAACATCTTTAGTGATACTCGTTGGATAACAGGCTAAAGAATCAGCCAGTTGGAGCTACATTGGTGTTGGAGTAAGTTCTGTGAAGTTCTGCTAGTCAAAAACCACCTTGGGCATCACATTCACACTTGCTCCAAGGTCACAAAGGGCCTTGTCAAAATGGTGTGCCCCAATTGAGCATGATATTCTAGGACATACAGGGTCCTTCAACCAGTTGGCTCCTTGTAGAGAAATCATGTTGACATTTTCCACAGGGGGTTCGGGTTGTCCTGGCATTTTGCCATTCTCTATAGGAGGAACAACAGCTGCCAATCGAGCCAATTGAGTTTCCAATATCTTGTTGAAACTCAATTGATTCTTGAAGGCTGAGGATAGTCCTTCAATCTTGGCATTAATGCTCTCTAGGGTCTTGTCATTGACTGATAGCTTCTCGGATATAGCCTCATTGATTTTTAGCTCGCCAATGGAAAGTTCTCTCAAGTTGGGTTGATTTCCATTGTTGCCATTGTTTTTGTACCCTCCTTGAAAGAATGGGCATGGTTGGCCCCAGCCTTGACCTCCTGGACGATAGTCATTGTTGTTTCCATTGTTGGCTACGTATAAGGTATCTATTGACGGTTCTTAAGTGCCAAATATGACCAATTCTCTGCATAAAAGCTATGGATTGGACAACCAACATAGTGGTAGGCGTTATTTACTAACTATCTCCACAAGTGTTGGTGCAATTGTGTATGCAGGTGAATTATGCCCATAATTAGAAGTATTCACAGGGACCAATCCAAGAAACACACCTTTCGACCAATTAGGCGCAAGCACAAGGATTCTAGGGCCCACTCGGAGGAGAAAACCAACTAAAAATGAGGGGAGTCACCCATACCCATGATGGGAGCTCACAAATCTGTGTTACAGAGAAGTTTCGGTGCGATTGGAGCCGTTTGCAAGTTGGCCAAAGTGCTAGGTTGGCTGACTAGGTAAACGCGCCAAACGCGGTCAACTACCACATGTTGTCTCCTCACAACTTGGAGATCACGATGGCGACTGAGTCCCTCACTTTTTCTGGTGCAAAACCGACCTTTGGAGGGTATAAATAGGGGGTAGTGGGCTCCCTCACTCCACACACCAAAAACTTGAATCTAGTACTCCACTCCAAAGGCGTAGCGCTACCTAAGTGCTTAGAAAATAGGGAGAGAGTGAGAAAGAGGAGGAGGAGGAGGAGGAGGCTCCGACTTGTCGGGCTTCTTCCACTTAAGGATAGGGTTCGGGCTTATTGAACCCTCACCACCTTTGTACCTCGACAATTCTTCCCATCTCAAGTAAGGTACATGATTTCCAATTGAGTTCATTTATTCAATTCAAGCAAGTTAATTCCTTAGTTGCTTGTTTGTTCATTGCTCTATTCGTATAGAGGCCCTAATCTTTGCGAGAAAGGTTAGGGAAGTAATCGATAGTGTATGTGTGGTGTCTAGGCTTGACGTTACCTATGATTATCTCGTAGTCCATGGGTTGGAGATATAGGCAGTAGGTGGTGATAGCCCTATCCGTCTGTTGTAATCCTCCACGTTCGACTATGATGTAGGCTCTTGGCGGGAGTCGCTTGGTAGACTAGGGTAAGCCGGTGCCCAATACAAGCTACTATTGACTGACTTGCTGTGGATTAGAAACCCTTCTCTTAGGAAATCCACTTCATCCCTTGCCTAGCACCAAGCTTTGTGTCCTTGGGTGAACTATTTAGAAGATTAGCACACATGTTCCTTGGACTCGATACCCTTGGGAATACTCTTTAAGGGGAAGTGCTACAGTGGTTTCTCCGTGCGCTTGTGGATTTTCATCTATGACATACCAGCTGTCAACAAGCATTTCTGGTGCCGTTGTCGGGGAATGGTTGTTGTTGATCTTTGAACCTTGTTCACCTGCGTATCTATTTTTCTTATCTTTATTCCTTATCTTTCTACCATCTAATCTATGGAGCAACCCACAATTCTTTCTCTATCTACTCTCAAGTGTGAGTTATGTGAGCCTCCGCCATCGGCGGATCCCATTTGCTCAACTAGCTATGAACTCCACCCTGGCTTTATAGCCATGGTTTGGGAGCAATCCTTCTCAGGGACAGATTGTGAGAATCCCTACCATCACCTGCGGAAGTTTGAGCAATTGTGTTCATGCCTTCTAATCAAGGGCATGACACAAGAAACCCTTAAGTGGAAATTGTTTCCCTTTTCCCTCAATGGAAGAGTGAAGCACTGGTACACTCATACCGTCGGGAGTGCAAATGGAAAATGGAAAGAACTTCGAGACAATTTGTGTCTTGCATTCTTTCCACTCTCCCAAGTTGCCTCCCTACAAAGGGAAATTTTGAACTTTTAGCAAATCGAGAAGGAATCTATAGGTGCAGTTCGGGCTAGATTCTCATTGCTAACAAAATAAGGCCCGAACTTGTCTATTCCCGAATATGTGTTGTTACAACATTTTTGTTTCGAGCTTGACAAGAAGTTTGCCCTATACCTTGAAATAACGGCTGGAGGCTCTTTCCTCCATGAGACACTGATTGAAGGAATGGAAATTCTAGACCGCATTCTAGAAAATACAACCTTCATCGCCGGTCTTAATGAATCTCCTCAAGAGGAAGCCGAGTTGAGACATGAGGATCCCCCCATAGTCGCCCTGGAACCCATACCATGTCTATCTCAAGTTGTGACTATAAAATCCTCACCCGAACCAAAGACACCAAAGGAAGAAGAAATTCGGCCTTCACAGTTTCCATTATGCTTCGAAGAAGATCTTTTTGAATATTTTGGAGATACTTCGAAGTATTGTTATGGAAGGAAACCATCATTACATCCCTCACTCCTTGATCCGCCCAAAGAAAAATTCCTTCAGGAAATGATCAAGGAGTTGACCTCGAGCATGAATAGGGAATGGACGGCAGGGGTTCACCTTTTACATTGAATAATTTTGGTAAACTCACCCCCAACAACCATTCGATGTCTTATTCGAGGGGTAATGGTGAACGTCCTTTATAATCCCACTGTTGGAGCCTATATTATTTTTGAGAATTGTGATTTAGCCATTTTGGGTGATCTACCCTGGGCTCCAACAAGAAAACCCTTCAGAGACTCCAATGAAAACATCAAGGAAGGATATAGGATTTTACAAAAAAAGTGTCTATAAGACATGAAAACATCGATTTTTGCCTTGATTTTCATGTCTTCGAAGTCCAAAACTTTGATGTAATGATAGGGTTACCCATTGAGAAATTAATCATGGATGCACCCTCAAAAGGCAACCAAGATGTTAAACTCAGAGGGAGGAAGTCTTCCATTCCCATTCTGCGATCTAAAAACACATTAGCAGAACCTCTCGCCGAGAGTGAGCCAATCGAGGAAGCCATGGCCCTTCAATTCTTAGACCCAAATTGAAGAAGAAGAATAATTCATCCAAGAAGAGTGTGAATTGCAGGAGACATTTGATTTGCCCAAAGAAGAGCCATCACAAAAGCCCCCGATTGAGTTGAAAACCCTACCTCCAGGCCTATGCTTTGCTTTCCTACACGGTGATGCGGAAGCTCCTATCATCATAAGTGACAAGCTTTCACAAGACGAAACTGCCAAACTCATGACCATCTTAGAAAAACATAGATCCGTCCCGGGCTACTCACTCCAAGACCTTAAGGGAATCAGCCCTGCTCTTTGCACCCATCGCATTCCCATCGACCATCTTAGCACACCGTCTAGGGAACCTCAATGGAGGTGTAACAATGCTATGTGGGAGGTTGTCAAGAAGGTCTTGAAACTCTTACATGTTGGGATAATTTATCCCGTTCCTCATAGTCTGTGGGTTAGCCCTGTCCAAGTAGTGGCCAAGAAAGGAGGAATGATGGTCATTCGAAATGAGAAGAATGAACTCATCCACGAACCGTCACAAGGTGGAGGATGTGTATTGACTACAGAAAACTCAACAAGGCAACAATGAAGGATCATTTCCTGCTGCCTTTCATTGATGAAATGCTTGAGCGGCTAGCAAAACATTCCTTCTTTTGTTTCCTTGATGGGTATTCTGGTTACCATCAAATTTCCATCCACATGATGATCAAAGTGACCACCATTACATGCCCTTATTGAATGTACACCTATCGACGAATGTCGTTCGGGTTGTGTAATGCACCCGCTTCGTTCCAAAGGTGCATGATGTCTATTTTCTCAGACATGACCGAGGAAATCATGGAAGTTTTCATGGATGACTTTTCCATTTATGGAAAAACTTTTGATCATTGTCTTGAGAACCTAGACAGGGTCTTACAAAGATGCCAAGAGAAGGAACTAGTGCTAAATTGGGAAAAGTGTCATTTTATAGTCCGTGAAGGCATCGTCTTAGGACACTTGGTGTCCAAAATGGGGATTGAGGTGGACAAAGCCAAAATTGATGTTATTGAAAAGCTTCAACCTCCCACCAACAGTACGGATATCCGTAGCTTTTTAGGCCATACAGGGTTCTACCGACGATTTACCAAGGATTTTTCCAAAATCGCTAGACCCCTCACTAGCCTATTAGCTAAGGATGTGCCCTTTGATTTCGATGATGAGTGTCACCAATATTTTGACATCCTCAAGAAGGCACTCATCACCACTCGAATCATTCAACCCCCTGACTGGACACTGCCATTCAAAATCATGTGTGATGCTAGTGATTATGCTGTTGGAGCGGTCCTTGGCCAAACCAAGTATAAGAACCATCGTGCAATAGCCTACGCTAGCAAGACTCTATCAGGAGTTCAGCTTAACTATGCCACAACTGAAAAGGAGCTCCTAGCAGTTGTCTTTGCTATCGATAAGTTTAGATCATACTTGGTTGGAGCAAAAATCATAGTCTACAAAGACCATGCTGCTTTGAAATATTTTCTCACCAAGAAAGATGCTAAACCTAGGCTAATCCGATGGATTCTCCTACCCCCAGAGTTTCACCTAGCGATAAGAGATAAAAAAGGAGTAAAGAACTCCGTCGCTGATCATCTCTCATGTATGGAAATCCCAAGTACACCGGACATACCTATCAATGATTTACTATGTGATGATATGTTGCTCAAGGTGACCGACTCTAACCCTTGGTATGCGGACATCGTAAACTTCATGGTTACGGGGTATGTAACACCAGGACAGGATAAGAAAACGCTCATTTTTGAGAATTGACATCGTCTGTGGGATGATGGATACCTGTAGGATCGAAGAGCACGTGTAAAGCTACCAGAGGGGGGATGAATGGTAGATTAAAACTTTTTGGGGGAAGCAACGAAAACACCCCTCGGCAGAAAACTGATCTGTTAAAGAAACCATGTGTGTGACTAATCTAAACGTGTTCAACTGTGACAAAACTAGTACAGATTGTAGAGAATCAGGTCAAGAATACATCACAACAAGAATCACGAAAATCCGTCAAGAGAAACTCAAGTTACGATCGAAAGATCGAACAAAGGTCAATCTGTCCTACCCAAGAAAAACAGTTTTGGAACACTGCAAATACACTCGCGTAGATCAGAAACCACAAATCCAATGACAGTGAAATTTTCACAGATGATAGAAAATTAAGTTTTGAAGACAACCCAAGAAGAATCACGTCAATCGGGTCTGTGAAACTTGAGTTATGATAAAACCACCCAAGCAAGGTAGTGCTGTGCAGAAACTCGACGAGAAATATTTGAAGAATACAAGTCGGACGAACAAGGCACAAAAGTTCCTTCAAACTACAAATTTTATTGATCAAACCACAAGAGGAACAGCCCCAAAGTCATGCACAACAAGCTCTGGCCTCCCTTGCTTATATAACAAGCCCTTAGGCCAACCCAAACTTAACTAGGACTCTAATCCTACTCAATTCACGAATCGAAACTTTCCATAACTGCTCAAGACTCTTCTATATGCAGATAGAAGCAATCTTAAGACTTCCAAACATATTAGGAACGTATCCCACATTCCTAAAAAAACTCAAATTCGTGACCCATATGAAATTCTGTCATAACCAACTCAAATCTTTCCATATTTGAGTGAAACACGACTCAGCCGCAGCCTAAGTCCATAACCTAGTCGGTTGGACCTTTCTAACCAATTCTTTATGTCCACATCTCTTCATCAAGCCTCGAAACCATGTAGTCACGTCCATGCACTCCTTGCACACGTGCAAACATCTTCCAACGATGTCCACACTACCTTCATATGCATTATTCTTGATTCAAACATGTTGCGCAACCTCCCGTTCAACTCAACCACAATTCCTCCCAAACTTGGTTGTTGAACATCATCTTCTCCCTAAGACTAGTTCAATGGATCCTGTCACCATCCATGTCTTGAACTCAAGCAACACCTGCACATGAATAAACAAACAATACTTCCGAGCACAAGTCCTTGACTTGACTTTCGTTAGTTTCGATAACCACAACACCATATGTGAGCACCTCACGTAAGCATCTTGCAAACCTTAACAAAAAGATATCAACCATAATCACCAAAAAACACCAAAAACTTAGTAAAAGAAAACTAAGCAACTTTCTATAATCCAAAAAGCAAGTTCAAAACATTGCAAATTAAAAGCAGAACCACCGCGATCAAGCTCCAAATCTTGCAAAAGCTAACCGGACCTTGAACCGGAGCTTACCAAAGCTAGCAAGACCTAGCGTCGGAATTTACCAAAGCTAGTGGGACCTAGCGCCGGACCTGGCGTCGGACCTTGCAGGAGCTCTGACCTAAAGTTGGACCTTGTTAAAAAGGTGTTTTGGTAGTATTCAAAACTTTTATCGTCAAAGCCTATGTATTCAGCACACATATGTCTCACAATCTCCCCCTTGATGAATTCATTGGCAACAAAATTTAAAATCCAAAGATTGGCTTATTCACATGAAAAGTTTTGAAAACAATTTCTCCCCATTTTTGAAAATCAAATGAGATAGAAATAAATTTCTCCCCCTATACTTATTTCTCCCCCTTGCATAATTCTCCCCCTTTGAGAATGTATTCAGCAAGGTACAAAAGAGAAATTTTAATTTGAAATGAGCACATTATAACATATACATATAAAACAAAGCTCATCCAAGTCATACTATCAAGTAACTTACACTATCACAACAATGCGATACATAAAGTAGTGTAAGCCATGCTAGAGGTCAAATGTAATTTTCAATTTAAGCAAGTCATGATCTCACAAACTTATTTCAAAACCTGAAAGTATGACACTTGTTGCTGCATTATATTATTTTTCAAAGCACAAATTTAGATCATATGATATTTGCAAGAGATTATATGCACATCTACCTTATTCTAACCAACTAAGCGAATCCTATGTCATTTGACAATCAGAAGCTTAAGGACATGGTTTTAGTCTTACACAACTTATTTCAAGTTCATATCTAAGTACAATGATAAGCCATCTCAAAAGAAGAAGTGTCATGCATGCACATTCTCTGGATCTTTTCTCAATTTATATTTGTTCATAAAACTCAACATGTGAGTTGATTACTTGATTAATTCATTATGATTAAAATCACTTGTGATCATGCAAAAGTTCAAAACGCAAGAAAGTTCGATCATGACCAGATTTAGTGTAAGTAATTATTCTAATTACTAGTCATGGCAAAAAATACAAAATGTATAACATGATTAATGTAGTAAGAACTTTAAGCATGTAAAAGGAATCACGAAGTCATATATGTATGTAATACTATGCTCATATTATTTTTTAATTCAGATTCACACATAGACTTCCCAAGTTTCAAAACTCCCTCTCAATTTAAGCCATGAGGATGCATACTCCCTGTTTCACTATGAATGTAACAAAAACGAGTGAAATCCAAAGGTTTTGTAAAAACGTCAGCCGATTGTTGTTCGGTATCTACATGGTGAAGCATAATGTTTCCTTTTTCAACATTATCACGGATAAAGTGATCCTAATGTCAATGTGCTTAGTTCTAGAATGTTGCACGGGGTTTTTAGCAATGCAAATAGCACTAGTGTTATCACAAAATAATGGAACACTATCTAGGTCAACCCCATAGTCCTTAAGTGTTTGAACAATCCAAAGAATTTGTGAGCAAGCGCTAGCAGCAGCTACATATTCAGATTTAGCTGTGGATTGTGCAACTGAGTTTTGTTTTCTAGAGGACCAGTTGAGGAAGAAGGAAGAAAAATGCCAATTTCTTGAGTTCCATGTAAGTATCTGAGAATCCTTTTGATTGCTTGACGATGTGAAACACGTGGGGAAGCTTGAAATCCTGCACAAAGACATACGCTAAATTGTATGTCTGGTCTTGACGTCGTGAGATACAAAAGTGATGTGATCATGCTTCTGTATTCTTTTTTATCCACGGGTTCACCATCTTTATCAAGTTCAAGTGTTGATGTTGTTCCCATTGGTATCTGAAGAGGCTTGCTTTTGTCCATGTTAAAGCGCTTAAGGAGGTCTCTTGTATACTTCGTTTGATGCACAAAGGTTCCCTCCTTTGTTTGCTTGATTTGCAGCCCCAAAAAGTACATGAGTTCTCCCATCGTACTCATATCAAATTCTGAACTCATCATAGCTGAAAACTTGGACATAAGATCATGAGAAGCACAACCAAAGATAAAATCATCCACATACACTTGAACGAATAATGAGTCATTGTCATGCTTAAGCACAAAAAGAGTTTTATCAACCTTGCCCATGGTAAATCCATTTTCAAGTAAGAATGTTTTTAACCTATCATACCATGCTCTAGGGGCTTGTTTGAGACTGTACAAGGCTTTGGACAGTTTGTAAGCATGACTAGGAAAATCTGGATTTTCAAAACCTGGTGGTTGCTTGACATAAACCTCCTCATGTATATAGCCATTAAGAAAAGCACTTTTAACATCCATTTGATATAACTTTAAACTTTTAGATGTAGCAAAAGCTAACAAAATTCTTATGGCTTCTAATCTAGCAATAGGAGCAAAAGTTTCATCAAAATCTAGACATTCAATTTTTGTGAAACCTTGAGCAACCAACCTAGCCTTATTCCTAACAACAACCCCATCCTCACTTTGTTTATTTTTAAACACCCATTTAGTTCCAATTAAAGTTTGACCTTGAGGTGGAGGTACAAGTTTTCAAACATTATTTCTTTCAAAATTTTCTAACGCTTCTTGCATGGCAATATTCCAAGATTCATTAGTGAGTGTGTGTGATATATCTTTGGGTTCAAAAGAAGCAACAAAAGCGGAATGAGCGTGAGAGTTTGGATCGCAAAACCTAGACCGTATGACTCGTTCGTGCAAGCTTCCAATCATTTGTTGCGGGGGATGATTCTTGTAAATCCGTAGGGGAACAGATGTCTCACTAGCTTCTTCTTCATCAGGTTCATCGCAGATTGATGAGTTTGTGGCTTGTGGACGATTAGAACCAACAAAGATGGTAGTCGGAGCTTGTTCAAAGTTCGGAGCTAGACACGTGTCAGCTTCGGAACTATCAAGCAATATCATCGAGTCTTCTACTTTTTTGAAAATACCCTCCCCTGAGGATATGGATCTGGACCTACAATGTTTGAGCTAATACCTTGGCTAGCTTCATCAAAATACAACTCACAAGTCTCCACAATTTTGTTAGCGTCAAGTAAAAGCACACGGTAGCCTCTAGTATGAGATGGATAACCAAGAAACATGCCATCAATGGATCTAGGTTCAAATTTATCAAGATTACCATGTTTCTTAACAAAGCATTTGCAACCAAAGATCCGAAAGTGTGTAACACTAGGCCTATGTCCAAACCGGAGCTCATCTGGTGTTTTACCTAGCTTAGCGCGCAAGAAAACATGATTTGAGACATAAGAAGCGGTTGCAATCGCATTAGCCCAAAATTTCCTAGGAGTTTGATATTCATCAAGCATAGTCCTAGCTATCTCAACTAAGGTTATGTTCTTTCTTTCTACAACACTATTTTGTTGAGGTACATATGGTGAAGAAAATTGATGATCTATTCCATTTTCAGCACAAAAGTGATCAAAAGATTGATTTTTAAATTCGGTTCCGTTATCACTTCTAATTGCTTTTAAAGATCCTGGGTGATCAATTGATAATCTAAGAAATAAAGTTCTAAAGTGACTAAAAGCTTAATTCTGAGATGCCATAAAGTAAACCCAAGAATATCTAGAATAATCATCAACATTCACAAGAACATACCATTTACCTCTGAAGGATTGAACACGTGAAGGTCCTATGGTGTCAAGGTGCAAAAGTTGACCCGATTCAGTTTTCATGATCATTGTGAGAGGAGTATGTGAACCTGCAACCATCTTAGCATGTCTACAAGAAGAGCACACAATTTATTTCTCCCCTTTAAGCTTAGGCAGCCCACGTATGCGATCTAGAGCACTAACATGCGTTAGATGATCAAAGCCTACGTGACCGAGTCTACGATGCCAAAAATATAAGTCCTTTGAATCATTAGCAACTAGACACCTATGCTTAGAGGAAGAAATATCAAAATCAGCTTTAATAACTCTTCCAAACCGAGACATGTTAAAAATAAGCTCACTATTTGAATTTACAACTTTGCAGCAGTTTTTAGTGAAAATAATTTTCAGATTTTCATCTAGCAGTTGTGAAACAAAAAGCAAGTTGTATTTCGAATTTTTAACAAGTGCCACATCCTTCAAAGTGTAGTGATTATTTACTCTAACCGAACCCTTAGCAATTATAGAAGTTGAAGAATTATCGGCAAAAGTAACATTCTCTACACATGACACAAAAGAGAGGGAGGAGAACCATTCTTTGTTACCGGTCATGTGGCATGAGCAACCTGAATCCACAATTCAAATGTTCTCCTTCCTCAAGCGTGTAACCTATATAGAAGAACAATACGTCGATGACTCAATACTGGGGTTAGTCAATAAGCATTCGGGAATCCAGTACTGAGCCATGTGACGTCCAGTAGGAACAACACGCGAAAGTTGTGACAAAACAACAGGTTTATGAGTCAAATATTGATGTTTCTTTCCTTAACTACTAATTTAAAAGTTGTTTCACATTTAGCATGAAAACCAGTAGCTCTGAAGGTAAAATCAGCAATTCCAAAGGAAAAGGTTGAAGCTCCGGATGCAAAAACTGATGTTCCGAAGGGAACAACAGAAGGTCCGGGAGCTCTCGGAGCTATCGGAACTACCGGAGCTGCCTTTGCAGATCTCTTACCAGAAGGTATGGAACCTACTTTTTCAAACTCCTGACTCATTAAAGCAGGTTGCATGTTTCTAATTTTAGGTTTGGCATGAAAGTTATGAGATCTAGCATACAATTTATCCTTTTTAATTTGTTTAGCTAGTCTATAACAGAAATCTACGATATGGTCATCTTTATCACAGTAAGTACAATGAAATTTTAATTTTGTAATCATGTCTAGATGAGCATCCAGTATTAGAAACGGATTTAGAAAGCACTCGTGCAAATTTAAAGGTCACATCCTTTTGTTTAGGGACAGTTTTGATTAAACCTCTTCCAAATGATCTTACTACGTGAGGTGGATGTGTTTTAGAGTAAGCATGGGAATCAAAACCTAAACTAATTTTTTCATTACAAGGTTTAGAAGAATTTAACAGCAAGTTTAGATTCTTGTTCCCATTGTAAAACCGCTCTAGTATCTTATTTTTATTGTCAAGTTCTTTAGATAAAACTAGGCAGTTTTGACATGAAGTTTTTACTTTTAGTTTGCAATTGGAACAATGCTTAACTTCATGAGAATGTAAAGCATTGTTCAGAATGGAGATTTTATTCATTGCATCTTTTAGTTTCTTTTCAAGTTATCACATGCAAAACAATGCAGATCATCTGTACAATAAGAAGCATATTTTAAGTTTTTAACATTAAAATTAGACAACTTTTTGTTCTTTTCAATTTCTTCATCAAGTCTATCTAGAGTGGAGGAGTGTGCACTTCTTAATGTGGACAATTGTTCATAGATTAAGTCACATGAGGGACATGCATCATCATTAGGAATCAAAGATTTTAAACGGTTGATTTCAGATTCTAGTGATTCAATTTTAGCAGCATTATCCCTAAGCTTTTTGTCCTTTTTCTTGACAAAAAAAGTTGCACGAGAAATTGCATCACACATTTCATTACAGGTATAACATAGCTCATCGTTGTCACTGTTGTGTTCTGCATCCTCCTGACTTGATCTTTATCTTGTTTTGCCCGCCATGAAGCATAAGTTGGCCAGATCATCATCATCTTTATCAATTCCAATGTCTACATCACTTGAACTGAGCTCTTGGAGTGTGGTGATGAAGTTGTTTATCATCTTGCGTCCTATTGAACCCTTCTTTTTCTTGTTGAAGTTTCCAGAGGTGGCCTTAACCTTGTTCTTCTTCTCTTCACGGGAAGTAGGACCTGAAAGGTTAGGGCATTATGTACGAAAGTGTCCTGTCTTACCACATTCAAAGTAGCATTGGGGTCTGGAGCTTCCTCTCCTTCTAGTTCTCTCATTTTGTAATGCTTTTGAGAACTGAGTAGAGATGAGTGCTAGCTTCTCTTCTGGAAATTCTTCAATCTGTTCTAGGGTTAGTGAAGATAGCAAAGCAAGTGTATTGCTAGATGAAGATTGGTCCGAGCTAGGCATATCACATTGAGAAACAAATGAAAGAGACTTGTTGGGATTCTTACGTGAGATTATGTCAATTTCATGAGTTTTCAATTTAGAATATAGCACATCTAATGTAACTATACTCATGACAGTAGATTCACGAATAGATGTGACTTTCATCTCCCAAATTGACATATGTAATGCACTTAACAATTTCCTAGTATTTTCAACATCTAAAAAATTAACATTGACACTACGCAAGTTGCTGAGAATTTTGTTAAAGCGAGCAAAAAGGTCATCTTGCCAAGTTGCAACACGGTGAGTCTATTGATGACCTTTTTGCTCGCTTTAATAAAATTCTCAGCAACTTGCGTAGTGTCAATGTTAATTTTTCAGATGCTGAAAATGCTAGGCAATTGTTAAGTGCATTAGATATGTCAATTTGGGAGATGAAAGTCACATCTATTCGTGAATCTACTGTCATGAGTACACTTACTTTAGATGTGCTATATTCCAAGTTAAATACTCATGAAATTGACATATTATCTTGTAAGAACCCCAACAAGTCTATTGCTTTTGTTTCTCAACGTGATATGCCTAGCACTGGCCAATATTCATCATGTGGTACACTTGCTTTGTTGTCCTCTCTAACCCTTGAACAGATTGAGGAGTTTCCATAGGAGGAGCTAGTACTTCTCTCTACTAGGTTCTCGAAAGCATTGCGAAATGTGAGAAATAGAAGGAGAGGAAATTTCGAACCTCAACGATGTTTTGAATGTGGTAAGACAGGACATTTTTGTTCAGATTGCCCTAACCTTTCAGGTCCTACTTCCTGGGATGAAAAGCAAACAAGGACGAAGCACTCCTCTGCAAAAGATATGAAGAAAAAGAAGGGTTTTACAGGACGTCAATTGGTGAGCAGTTTTATCTTCACACTTCAAGAACTTGGCTCAAGCGATGTGGACATTGGAAGTGACAAAGATGAAGATGATTTGGCAAACTTGGGCTTCATGGCGGGCAAGTCAAGATCAAGTGTGGAGGAGGCTGAACACAACAGCGACAATGAAGCGGTATGTCCTACTTGCAAAGAAATGTGTGATGCTATGTCTCGTGCCACTGTTATAGTTAAGAAAAATGACAAAAAGCTTAGGGACAATGCTGTTAAAATTGAGTCACTAGAATATGAAATTAATCGGTTGAAATCTTTGATTCCTAGTGATGATTCTTGTTCCTCATGTGAATTAATATATGAACAATTGTCCTTATTAAGAAGTGTGCACGCCTCCACACTTGATAAACTTGAGTTAGAAATTGAAAAGAACAAAGAGCTTGCTGCACTTAATGATAAAAACTTGAAAAATGCTAGTTGTTCTACAATTGATTTGCATTGTTCTACCTATGATGATCTTGATAAGAAACTATAAGATGCTATGAATGAAATTTCTATATTGAACAATGCTTTACGTTCTCGTGAAGTTAAATATTGTTCCAATTGCAAATTAAAAGGAAAAACTTCATGTGAAAATTGCCTTGATATGTCCAATAAACTTGATGACATGCATAGGACATTAGATCGGTTTTGTAATGGGAATAAGAACCTAAACTTGCTGTTCAATTCTTCCAAGTCTTGCAATGATAAAACTGGTTTAGGTTTTGATTCTCATGCTCATGCTAGGGCACATCCACCTAAAATTCTAAGAACATTAGGAAGTGGTTTGATTCAAACTATTCCTAAACAAAAAGAAGTGTTTTTCAAATCTGCAGGAGTGTTGTCTCATTCGGTGTCAAATAAAAGTGTTGTTTGCTCATCTAGACATGAACACAAAGTTAAATTTCATTGTACCTACTGTGGTAGAGATGGTCGTGTCATAGATTTTTGTTATAGACTAGCTCAACAACAGAAAAAAGAAAGAATGATTGCTAAATCTCATAACTTTCATGCAAAATTTGATGCACATGTTAAACCGAATGATAGGAACATGCAACCTGCTGTAATGAGTCGAAAACATGCAAAGTTTGCTCCCAAACCTACTGTGTTTCATGCTACACATGTAACATCTCGTAGGACAGTAGTTGGGTACAAAAATTCTCAAGCTTTGGCTCATAAACATGTTGTTTTATCTCAGCTTTCACGTGTTATTCCTGTTGGACGTCGTGTCACTCAGTACTGGATTCCTAAATGCCTTTTGACTAACCCTAGTATTGAGTCATCGACGTATCGTGCTTCTATGTAGGTTACATGCTTGAGGAAGGAGAACATTTGGATTGTGGATTCAGGTTGCTCACGCCACATGACCAGTAACAAAGAATTGTTCTCCTCCCTCTCTTTTGTGTCGCGTGTAGAGAATGTTACTTTTGCCGATAATTCTTCAACTCCTATAGTTGCTAAGGGTTCGGTTAGAGTAAATGATCACTACACTTTGAAGGATGTGGCACTTGTCAAAAATTTGAAATACAACTTGCTTTCTGTTGCACAATTGCTAGATGAAAATTTGGAAATTATTTTCAATATAAACTGCTGCAAAGTTGTAGGTTCAAACAGTGAGCTTATTTTTAACATGTCATGGTTTGGAAGAGTTTTTAAAAGCTGATTTTGATATGTCTTCCTTTAAGCATAGGTGTCTAGTTGCTAATGATTCCAAAGACTTATATTTTTGGTATCGTAGACTTGGTCACGTAGGCTTTGATCATCTAACGCGTGTTACTGCTCTTGATCACATACGTGGGCTGCCTAAGCTTAAGGGGGACAAAGAAATTGTGTGCTCTTCTTGTATACATCCTAAGATGGTCGCAGGTTCACATACTCCTCTCACAATGATCATGACAACTGAACCGTGTTAACTTTTGCACCTTGACACCGTAGGACCTTCATGTGTTCAATCCTTCGGAGGTAAATGGTATGTTCTTGTGATGGTTGATGATTATTCTAGATACTCTTGGGTTCACTTTATGGCATATAAGAATGAAGCTTTTAGTCTCTTTAGAACTTTATTTCTTAGATTATCAATTGATCACCCAGGATCTTTAAAAGCAATTAGAAGTGATAATGGAACTAAATTTAAAAATCAATCTTTTGATCACTTTTGTCCTGAAACTGGAATAGATCATCAATTTTCTTCACCATATCTACCTCAACAAAATGTTGTTGTAGAAAGAAAGAACAGAACCTTAGTTGAGATGGTTAGGACTATGCTTGATGAATATCAAACTCCTAGGAAATTTTGGGCTGATGCGATTGCAACCGCTTGTTATGTCTCAAATCGTGTTTTCTTGTGTGCTAAGATAGGTAAAACACCATATGAGCTCCGGTTTGGACATAGGCCTAGTGTCACATACTTTCGGGTCTTTGGCTGCAAATGCTTTGTTGAGAAACATGGTAATCTTGATAAATTTGAACCTAGATCCATTGATGGCATGTTTCTTGGTTATCCATCTCATACTAGAGGCTATCGTGTGCTTTTACTTGACACTGACAAAATTGTGGAGACTTGTGAGGTGTCTTTTGATGAAGCTAGCCCAGGTACTAGCTCAAACATTTCAGGTCCGGATCCATATCCGCAAGGAGAGAGCATTTTCGTTGAAGGTGAGGAAGAAGTGCTGCTGCTGCCCAAAAATTCAGCAGCTAATGACATTGTTCCAACTCATGATTTTAATTCACAGCCAGCACCAATGACCACTATTGCTGGTCCAGATCATCCTCAAGTCACAAGCTCATCGATTTGTGATGAACATGAATAACAAGAAGCTTGTGAAGTGTCCACTCCCCTCCGGGTTCTTAAAAGTCATCCTCCACAACAAATTATTGGAAGCTTGCACGAATGAGTCACATGGTCCAGGTTTTGCGATCCAAACTCTCATGCTCATTCTGCTTTTTTTGGTTCTTTTGAACCTAAAGATATATCACACGCACTCACTAATGAATCTTGGATTATTGCCATGCAAGAAGAGTTAGAAAATTTTGAAAGAAATAATGTTTGGAAACTTGTACCTCCACCTCAAGGTCACACTTTAATTGGAACTAAAAGGGTGTTTAAAAATAAACAAAGTGAGGATGGGGTTGTGGTTAGGAATATGACTAGGTTGGTTGCCCAAGGTTTCATTCAAGTTGAAGGTCTAGATTTTGATGAAACTTTTGCTCATGTTGCTAGATTAGAAGCCATAAGAATTTTGTTAGCTTTTGCTGCATCTAAAGGTTTTAAGCTATATCAAATAGATGTTAAAAGTGCTTTTCTTAATGGCTACATAGATGAGGAGATTTATGTCAAACAACCACCGGGTTTTGAAAATCCAGATTTTCCTAATCATGTTTACAAACTGTCCAAAGCCTTGTACGGTCTCAAACAAGCCCCTAGAGCATGGTATGATAGGTTAAAAACATTCTTACTTGAAAAGGGGTTTACCATGGGCAAGGTTGATAAAACACTTTTTGTGCTTAAGCATGGCAATGACTCATTATTCGTTCAAGTGTATGTGGATGATATTATCTTTAGTTGTGCTTCTCATGATCTTGTGTCCGAGTTTTCAGCTATGATGAGTTCAAAATTTGATATGAGTATGATCGGAGAACTCACATACCTTTTGGGGCTGCAAATCAAGCAAATCAAGGAGGGTACCTTTGTGCATCAAACGAAGTATACAAATGTAACACCCTAATTCTTTGCGTCATGCATCGCATTGCATATATATTCATGCATTAAACATTAATAGAGAAAAAGAAAATAAAGATATAAAACATGTATTAGGGAATAAGTATAAATAAATAATAATCAATAATATATAAAAAATATAATAAAAGAAATATATATATATAAAAATAAATAATATATAATAATATATACATGTAAATAAAAAAGGTATGATAGAAAATATAATAATAAAAAAATATAAAAATAAAGTAGGTATATAAAAAATATAATATATATTAATATTTATTTACAAAAAGAAAAAAAAAGAGAAGAAAAGAAAAAAAACCGCCCGCCGGCCAGGCCAAGCTGGCCCAACCGGCGTTGACCCGCACCGCGCCAGCCCCCGGCGCGCCCGCATCGCCCGCCCGCCTGACGCGCCACGCCCGCTCGCGCCGGCCACGTGCCGCTGGCCCCGCCGCCACCCGCACAGCGCCTCCCGCACCCGCGTCGGACGCACCCCGCCCGCGCGTCCCCAGAGCTGCCCCGGCCTCGCCCGACCCCGCCCGCGTGTGGCTATAAAAGGACCGAAGGGTTTTGCTTTTCCCAACACGCCTGCAGAAACCCTAGCCGCCAGCTACGGAAGAAAAACAGAAGCAGCCGCCGGAAGCCCTAGCCGCCCTAATAAAAAGAACAGAGGAGATCAGAGGTGCCGCCAGGGAAGAAAAAGAGGGGAAGAAGAGGAAGAAAAAGAGGAGGGTGCCGTCGTCCGCCGGAGATCGTCACCGTCGTCGTGCCGCTGGAGGACCCTTGCGCATCTACTTCGTCTACGCATCATCCCCATCCCGCAGTCATCGAAGCCATCGCATCTACGGTAGGCCACATTCCGATGCCAATTTTAGCGAACATATTGAATCTAATAGACGTAGTTTGATCATAGTAGCACCATCTTTTATTTTCAGCAGCATTAATCCTCGCTAAAACCCCCTTAAACTCGTATGAACACGTATGAACTAGTTGCATCTAATTAATAAACAATCATAGTTAATTAATAATTGATCTTTGCATGCATGCATATCATCGCATGTTGATTAATGTGTGTGCATCATGTTGATTTGTATACATTTCTTGTATGTGTAATCACGAGTAGAGGGAAGTGCTAAAGAGATCGTGTACGAGGATTTCCAGAACCAAGACTTCAAAGCGCTTGAGCAACCCTATCCGCCGGAGCAAGGCAAGTGTCCTTGAAGCATATTGATCCTGTTTTTAAAATAAATGTTTTGTTTGTAAAACTGCATGCTTGTGTCAATTTTGATGGGAATCCTATGGTAGGAAGTTTACTAGACTTGCTAAACCACCCTTGTCACCTGGAATTTATAGTAGAGCGTCGGGATGGACTTTTTACCTTTTTGCTTCGCTTAATCAACTGGGATGGGAAATAACTATACCATTCAACTTAATTATGCATGGATGAGATTATGGTTAACATGAACTGGTTAAATATGGTATGGTAATGGGCGATCTAAGCAAGCCTGGTATGTGGATGGGTTGGATGTCATGGTGGTTTTGCTTGCTTTAGATCTAAGGACCGGTTCATGCGAGAATAAGCCAGGACTACAGTGCCACCACGAGGCCAAGTATGGGTGCGGCGTAGCTGATTAATTAGGGCTTTGCTAGTGCTGTTTGGACCATTGTGGATGCTCAGGGAAGGGGTAGTCGGATTGGGTTTGTTGATGATTGGTGGGACTACCCTGGGATCCGAATGGCTCAAGATGGGGCCCTTGGTTGAAGATGTGCTCAGTTGGAGGCATCGCCACCGGTGAAACCTCAGTGGGGTCTAAATAGGCTAGTAATCCCTTTGTAAAGGCTATTTTGTGATCTCTTGGCCACACACCAACGGAAGTGTGTATTATGAACGACGGGTCATGGGCATAAGGGAGATTCTTAGTCACCGAAGGGTGATGAAATCACGAACACGTGGGTAAAGAGGTACAAACTCTGCAGAGTGTTAAATAAAACTATCATGATAGCCGTGCTCCCGGTTATGAGCACCTGGACAACTTCCATGATTAGAGGGAATTTGGTATTTGAATGGTTATGGTTTGGTAACGGTTATGGATTTAATTTCTGGTATTGAATATGGTTATTGGAAATGGTGAAATCTGGAATCATGGATGATGGTAGTAAATTCAGTTTGATATTACGGTATTACTTATGATTATGATGGGTTTGATTCATATAATTATAATATATTGCTTTTCAAATGTTTTAATGTACTTTTCAGCACTTTGCCATTATTATTGTCGTCAATTGAATCAGCCACATGTCATACTTTCCACACTTGCTGAGTACGACATGTACTCACTCTTGCAATCCCCCCCCCAACAGTTGCAGGTCAGGATTGTGAGTTTAATGGCGATAATGCGGAGTTCTAGGCCGTGTCTACCGTCAACTTTGCCTGTGGTGTTGCGTGGAGTTGCGCTATCCCTTTTGCTTAGTTGCTTAGTTGCTTAATTAGTTTATTTCCGCTGCATTAGTTGAACTTGTCATTAATATTCATTAGAGCTTGTATTCGAGGATAATATGGTTTGTGTAATAAAATTTTATAATTAATCTTTTTCTGTGGTAATTTTCTGTATACTCTTTTGTGATTGCACTCGTGTATGTGTGTTGAACATCCTGGGCACACATATGCGTTAGCTTGGTTCATTTTTGGAACCGGGCGTCACAGATTGGTATCAGAGCCACAGGTTGACCCTAGGACGCAGCCTAGATAGAATGGACACTTTGGAGCACATAGGAGCACTCAGGGATCAATGTGTTTTTGCTTGAAGTGTTGTTTGCTATATATATTGGTTGCTTGTGTGCTTAATAGAGGATTTTTGGAATGCTTTAGCATTGCCATGTCCACGTAGGCTAGCTAGTTGGTTAGCTTCATATCCCTTGATGCATATAGTTGGGGACGTTTTCTAATTCTTACCTATTGCTTTCCTTCAGATGGTGAGGACTCGCAACCATAGGGATGGCAATGATGAGGAGGAGAACAATGGAGTACCTCAGAATAACAATGGGCAAGGACCTGCTCATGGAGCTATCAACATTGAGCAGCTATTGGCTATGCAAAACCAGCTCATGCAGACCGCAAAACCAGCTCATGCAGACCATGATACAGACTATGGGACAGCTGCAGGCTGGCAATATCAACAATCAGCCCCACATGCCTCCACCGCCACCCCCACCTCCTCATAACCGATTGGGAGAGTTTATGAGGACTAGGCCGCCGACCTTTGCTCAAGCTGCCGACCCTGTGGATGCGGATGATTGGCTCAAGTCCGTGGAGAAGAAACTTGCTATTGTCCAATGCAGTGACCGAGAGAAGGTTCTATTTGCTTCTCATCAACTCGTTGGAGCAGCTGTCGATTGGTGGGATTCACTATGCAATGCTCATGAGGATCAAGAGAGGATCGCCTGGGCGGAATTCAAGGAGAGTTTCCGTTCTCATTATGTGCCGGAAGGTGTTATGATCTTGAAGAGGCAAGAATTTGAGAATTTGAGGCAAGGAAGATCAAGCGTGAGTGAATATCTCAACAAGTTCACTTAACTCTCAAGGTATGCGCCTGAGGATGTTAGTCGGGACAGCCGGAAGCAATATTTGTTCATGAGAGGCTTGAACAATGAAATCCAAGTGCAACTACCCAATTGTGACTATGTCAATTTTCAGAAGCTTGTGGACAAAGCAATTGTGGTTGAGAACAAGATCCGTGATATGGAGCAAGAAATCAAGAGGAAGGCGCCATATCAAGGACATCAACAAGGAAGTAATGTGCGCCCTCGCCTTGCACCACCCAATGCACCCTATTACAGCTCCTCTATTCCTGCTCAGCGCCCTGGTTATGCACCGCACCCAACTCAGTTTGTGCAGCAACGCCCTGTCATGCAAGCACCTAGGCCTCCAATGCCTTATGCACCTCGTGCTAATTTCCCAAATGCAAATGCTCAAAACCAAGCTCGTCCCAATAATTCTGGTGGAGTTAAGAAGTGCTATACTTGTGGAGAAGCTAGACACTTTGCGCATCAATGTCCTAAGTCCGGCCTTGGCCAAGGAAGCAATGCGCCGAGGCAAAACCCAAGACCCAATGGAGGACAGCTACAAGGGAACCGCGGACAGCAGAATTTTGCTCGTGGCAATGTGAACCATGTCTCTACGGAGGATGCTCAACAAGCGGATGACGTGGTCATTGGTATGTTTCTCGCCAACTCCAACCACGCGACTATGTTATTTGATTCTGGAGCATCGCATTCATTCATTGCATCGAACTATGTTGCCAAGTATAGTTTGCCTATCTCTCATATGAAGTTTACTCTGTTGGTTAAGTCTCCTGGAGGAGAGATGAGGACAAATATAGTATGTCCAAAAGTAAGCCTTAGAATAAGGGGGGTAGACTTCTCCGCCAACCTCATTGTTTTAGATTCTCAAGGGTTGGATATTATACTTGGTATGGACTGGTTGAGGAAGCACAATGGAGTTATTGAGTGTGCCACAAAGACGGTAAAGTTGACCAATGAGGAAGGGATCACTGTAGAATTTGAAGCATCTCAAACCGCACCGAAGCAATTGGATCTGAATCATATGGACGGTGCCGCAATTGAGGAGATTCCGGTAGTGTGTGAATTTTTGGATTTGTTTCCAGATGAGTTGCCAGATATGCCACCTGATCGAGACATTGAGTTTCTTATTGATTTAATACCTGGAACTTCACCTATAGCTAAGAGGCCGTATAGGATGCCTCCTATGGAATTAGCGGAGCTCAAGAAGCAAATTCAAGAGCAATTAGGGAAAGGTTTTATTCGCCCTAGCTCTTCACCTTGGGGAGCGCCCGTTCTATTTGTGGACAAGAAGGATGGATCCCAAAGGATGTGCATGGATTAACGAGCTCTCAACGAGGTAACAATCAAGAACAAGTACACCTTGCCCCGTATAGAGGATTTGTTTGATCAGATGAAAGGCGCCTGTGTGTTTTCCAAGATTGATTTGAGGTCGGGATACTTTCAAATGAAGATTAGACCATCGGACATACCCAAAACAGCTTTTAGAACACGGTATGGATCTTATGAGTACACCGTGATATCATTTGGATTGACAAATGCGCCTGCCTGCTTTATGTACCTCATGAATAGGGTCTTCATGGAGTACTCTGATAGATTTGTTGTGGTGTTTATTGATGATATTAGGATCTACTCGAAGGATGAGAAGGAACATGAGGGACACTTGAGGCTTACACTGCAGAAATTGAGGGAGCATCAATTGTATGCCAAGTTCAGCAAGTGCCAGTTTTGGTTGAAAGAGGT